>CM057157.1:14970489-15240871 GCA_029962745.1 Echinometra lucunter
TAATACACTTTTCTCAAGCCTCAGATAAGTTATGTAAGCTTACTTAACTAACATTACTGGTGGCATGACTTTCGCTGGTGGCAAGTTATACGCAGTGTGGGCGTGGCTTGTTACCATTATGATAATTGTTCGGGTACGGAAATTGCATGGTATATGGCCAATACCATGAAAATGTGTGTTGCCATAAAATTCACCTTGTTTGTTTTTCTTTTGTCGAGGTGTCTCACAATGTTTATAAGGCTCTAAAAAATATCGAACACTGTCACCGAGTACCATCCCAAACAAGATCAACTTACAGACTTAGAACAAGCAATCGTATGATTGAGAGTGTTTCTGCTGCAAAGTTCTCTTGCTTGAAACACGCGGCGTCAGCACCTGTCATGACACGAATGTTTATACGCGGGACCAAAGAATATTCCCGGATCTCAAACGTTCTCCGCATGCCTGCTAAGCATTTGGATATTACCCTCTGATTAGTGGGGACGGCAAACAGGCTTTAAAGTGTTGACTTCCAATGGGATGAGCAATATGCCCAGTGGATTTTCTCAGGCTCTTGTCGAGTTTTTCCACATGGAGCATGTCACCGCTATGTTTTTGTATCGTGTCAGTAGCGTTTTTAGGAAATTAGTTCGCGCTGACAGAAACCTGCGCATCGTCTGTACTGCAGGCTGCATTATTAGGAGGCTTAAAGGCAGTGCATTTGATTTGATCCAATATGAATCAAAATGAAAAAAAGGGGGAAGGAAAGCAATTCTCGATACCCCAGGCGTGTGGATAGAAACGACCATTTCAGTGAGGCCGTGGTGTAGTGGTTCATTCATTAGACTTAAGGTTGATGAGGTTGATAGAGCGAATCCTTGCTCCGTGGCTCCGTGTTCAGCATGTTCATTTGGATTTACATGGCGCTGTTGCTCGAGCAAGTGCTCACACAGTAGCCTACTCTTAAGATCGAAGTAATTTCATGTGTTATCTCATTAAAAGGGAGATGGCTCCGCCTAAGACTAGGCAATTCATATAGGTCATAGTATCTTTCTCTACCGGCACGAGCAGTACATAGGTCCTTGGTACTGTCTGTGATGGAACAAAAATAAATTCGAATATTTTTGTATTCTTTGATTAGTCCTAATCACACCATTTTTGCGCCAAGTGTTATAATTTCTGCATTTATGGAATATTTAATTATTACTTACATGATCGCATGGAGAGAGAGAGAAAAAAAATATTTACATGCACTTTCATCTCCAAAAGAGAGCACAGATATTGCGTATTGCATAAATCTCTTGGGTAGGAATAGTAGAAGCAATATTCATCGCAATAACAGATAAAAGTATATCTGAAAAAAAAAAAAAAAAACACGAGGAATATTGGCAGTTTCAACGTATGCTTTGCCCTGTTGGTGCATCACAGATTAAATATCAGAAAAACGAAGAATATTTCAGTTGTTTAGACAGGTTTATCTCAGCCCTTCTTGTTTCAGCATTTCATTGGTAAACAGACATCGTCCGCGCGTGGCGCCCTATTTATCACTTTTCTCTCCTCTAACTTCCCCTCTCACTAACTTTTGAGCTGTTCGCACTGTCAGCTTAAACTTCCGTAGTAGCACATTACTTGTGAGCAGTTAAAGCCTTTACTTAAAGCAGTATACATGTAATATGTCCGTTTGCCCTTCATTTTGATTGTTCAAAGACGATTTTGCGTTGATAAGAGACAAATCTGGGATAGATGATAATAAATCTTCCGAAATATAATGGCATCTTCATTTTTTATTTATGGTCACTTCTAATTTATCTTTATTTTTAGAATAAATAAGTTCGTCCTGTAGGGAAAAAATGATGTAAGGAACGTTCGCATTGATAGGTCTCTTTCATTTCTCGATCCCTCTGTGAATACCAAAACCACAGATTTCTTTTTCTCTGCCCAGGTGTTTCCCTTTGCGCGATAGGCTTCGATTAAGAAGACACAGACGAGCTGAACAAAGCCGTGACAATTTATGCACCTAAATATCACCTCTCGTCCATCTCGGCCTTTTAGCTCTTGTGACCCGTTAAGCGTGATATTTACCAAATCCGTCAGACTGAAACAAATGTGTTTGGGGATTGCTTCCAATATTTATGGATGCCATCTAACGGACCACCACCGATTGCCTGCAAGAAAATATTGATATTAAACCATGACAAGGAACCGCAAATCTACAATCAGTGTTGGCCAACTTTGAAAAGAAGAGAGAAAGAGAGAGAGAGAGAGAGAGAAAGTAAGAAAGAAAATGAACAGGATTGGTAAAGAGGCATACACCTTCGTCACGTGACCAACAGATTGTTCGGAAGTCGTAAATTCTTTTCAGATGCACTTGTTCGACAATCTGTTGCTTGCTGGACCCCATGTTGAAGAAGGCCTATCTACCACATCCCCCAGTAGTACTGTTATTGAATCAAAGTGAAGTTTTTAGTGTAAACTGTACACAAAAGAATTAAAATGGCGCCATAGCCTATAGTCATTGGGAATGCATGGCTCTCACGCGCAACAGGGCACTCGTCAAACAACAGGAAATAAAAAAAAACACGCCCCTTTGCAGAAATGTTCCAATGAACATAAAGCAAACCATAACCATTGGCTGAAATGGGTTAGCCTGTCAAAGTTTTTCGCTGTAATACATTTCCTCTGCTTTTAATGTAGTTTTACTGATGAATGGAAGATAATGGTTTCACACCAAATCATATATGGAGAAGATGCTATAATAGATCTTGAAAAGGGAACGTGATATAGTTCAAAGCAAACCCAACACATTCAATATATCTTCGGACACGTTGGAGATATGAAATTGAAATTTCGTGGTGCACATTGATTTTGCTGTGCGAAAACGGGAAATATGGACTGTTTGCAAACATCCCTTTTAGCATGAAAACGATATGCAGCAAATACTTAAACATCATGAATATCGACTGGTAATATTTTTCTTTTGATGACAGTGTCGGCTGTACTATTATTCAAACATTAGTCATGGCAAAAGAATACATTGTAATGGATCACTCGCGTTTAGTGTAATCATATAACACAAACTAATCACGGTAAGACAAATTCTCATCAATCCCCCTTTCTCGTATTTGTTATAGGTGTTTCTTTGTCACGATGCACTTTTTTGTTTGACGAGTATGAATCAGATATGCTGAGATTCCGTATGCAAAAATGCTTTTTCGCTATGATACTCATGGCTTTCCTAGGTCATGCTTGCTTCACTCCCCTACATCTACATGGCCGTGTAACCAATATCCATGCATTTTAAGATCGTCTATGATACATCCCCGCCCATCATGTAGGAGAAATATTAAAGCTGCGGTGAAAAAGAAGCAGAAAAAAAATGACGGTTTCATTTTCGCTTCTCATTTCGTCAGCTTTGAGCAGCAGTGTAACAAAATCATTCAAGACTACTAATTGTGATAGATGAATGAAATATCTTCGTGTTTCCTTGTAATGGACACGACATTCTCCGCTCGCGTTTGCCAGTGAAGAGAAAAAAGGGAAAATTAGACACGGAAAGAAAATCCGATGCCGGTTAGGTAAATGTTGAGAAATATGAATCAACGGTGTGCATGGATGGAAATCGTTTCAAGTGTACCTTGCGGCGATAAATGCTTTTAACGTCGTTTCCAGCGTCAACAGTTTCCATAAAGTTTTGTCTGGCTTTGGGGTAGGAGGTATAGGTGTCATTTGTGTCTTCTGCATCTGTCTGTGCATACAAACTCGAAAACTGCGAGACGCTCCATTTCGAGCAGCCCAGAAATCATCAACAACCCCTTCGCCCGGGCTTCCCGGTAGTTTTTAATGCTGAGAAGGTGTGAAGCGCGGCACGTCTGAAATCGGAGAATAAGGATTAAATGTACAGAATGATCGGTTAAATGTTACAGGATTAATTGTTAACTGTGATTTTACAAATGGACGAGAAAACATTGGACTGTTTACTCTCTGTCTCGGAAATACTGCATGGAGGCCTTTAAATGGCTTTAAATTCTTTTCTTTAAAAACATTTGGCAATAAATGCGTTTTTCTTATATCTTCAAATAGTTTGGCTAGAGTGTCTTTCAATACAGCAAAAGTGGCTTGAATGTAATCATGTCACACGTCATGTTCTATTTTCCATTTGAAACTTTCTATCTCAATCCTGATCATTCTACTGTTGGCTATGAAAATTCATTGCCACTCTATATTTCCGTCCCATTTTCGGTAAAATTCCTTGCTCATTACGTATTCTTTCTTTCCTTTGTGTCTTTTCCTTGTGAGATTTAAAACGTAATCATTATGCGTTGTACATTAATACTTATCTGTCTGTGCCCCATTATGATTCTAAAGATTAATCAGGAGGGGTGGTGTTGCTTTGCAATCACAAAGTGGCTGAATTTATTATGTTTTCTTCTTCGAACGTGCAGAATTTGTCTTGTATCGCTCTATACTCTTTTCTGTAGTCCTGAATCTGAAATGAACAAATGGGAAGAAACTTGTCAGAAAAATCAAAGGACGATGCTAATGTGTATGGTCATGGTTAAATCTAATTTTGGTTTATTATGATTTTTTTAAAACAGATTTTTTTAAAACACAAATTTTAATGTTTACTTATCTGTCTTATTCTGAATATCAAATGAACATAGCACAAGGCAAATTTTTTGTTCTTTCAACTCATGCGTTATGGGAACTAAAAATTTGATAAACACAACCCTAAAATGTGGAGTTTTGCCCTGGTTTCTTCATGCCGTCACGTCTTATGTGAAACAGCATACTATCTTCTGAAGATGTGGAATAAACATTTTCCTCGTATTTGACATTGTCTCCTTAAGTGATATGTAGTAAAAACACATTCAAAATTGAATAGTGCTACATAATATTTGCCATGCAGTCACGTTATAGTCACCTTTAGTGTAATTTTAGTGGTGTTTTTCATCTTTCAAATACATGGAAGAAACTCTATAAAAATGACTTTGCCAGCGATTCCACATTTCATTTGGTTTGAAATACAAAAAAGTGAGATGACAGTAAATGCAGCAACATTTTTTCGATTCGTGATGATTTAGTGCGTTGGATGAGTGTTTTCGGGAAAATTGTGTTAAACCATAGGCCTAGTTGTAAGTCTGGGCTGTTTTTATTTATGCCAGTGCGCTCTAACTTGAGAAATTTATTGTGTTCCCCAATTCAGAAAAGAAAATTTGAAAGAAAATGTGAATAGAATAGTGTGAACAATTTTGAGGGGCTTTCATCGTCTATTGCATCTGGATTTTTTTGTGGGTATGTCAAGTAGCTATCTGTCATCTCAACCCTTAACTCTTTTCTCTTGACACCCCTGAGCACTGTCAATGTTTTCCCATCCTACTCAACTTCCAAGTTTCGCCGGGCAAGACTTCGACCTAATATTTGCTCGCAATGCCTGTATCATCTACCCCCTTGGTGGAGATGTACTATGCAGGCGGGTGCGCCACGGAATTATGGCTATAAGTTTGAGGATGCGTTTAGCCTCGTTACACCATCAGGATCTGTGGTTTTGCCTCGTTTTTTTTTTTTTTTTTTTTTTATCTGTTTGCTGAAGTAAATAGTAATCATGGTAATAGTGCACCTTATCATGTTCATCGAAAGGGAATTTGTTACTAAAGAACTCCAAAGTATTGATAAGCCTTACTTCATGCCGTTTCATGAGTTGAAAATGAAACCTTACACATAATTTTTGCAGATCATCTACCACTAAGTTTCCAATTTCTTAAGATTTTTCATTTGAGAAAACAGATCACGACACAGACCTATATATCATTCTTCTTATCAAAGATTGAGCAACGGCTTGACGATGGCGTCTATTCTGCAGTACATGGATTCCTGAGATGACTGTCTGTTCTAATATTTGTTCTTGCCTCCTCGGCTGAATATCATTGCGACACACAATACTGTCTAAATATTATGAATCGGGTATTGAGATCCTGTCATGTTATTTGTGTCTTTCACTTGTAGTCCAAGCAAGCATCCCGTTACAAGCGAAACCCCCTCTTTATAAGATGACTTCTCCATGGGGGTGGATGGGACGGAATGGGCACCTCAACCCGTAAAGGTGTCTTTTCTAAAGTCCAAAGATATTGGCAGAACCAAAGTAATGTGACGTCAATTCACCTGCATACTGCAAAGGTACGCCTGTCATGCCTGTCAAAGGGACGCGGGTCCAGATTGGTTAAGTATCACTAGATTGTCCTGCAATTCCTCGAAGCAGACTGATGAAATACCTCCTTTTTGGAAGTCGTTGTTTTCAAAGTTAGATTTCCAAGGATGTTATCATGTGTCCGCGAATTCTGAAGGGATAATGTTTAAATTGACCTATGCCTATCAGATATAGGGGCATTTAAAGCTCATTTTTCAGGTATACGCTAATTAGAAAACTCAATATAAAGTGTGTAATTCATACAATGAAGAAACGACAGTCATATCTTGGACTTGCTGACTTGCCATTTGTCGTAATTTTGAAACAGCTGTTTAGAGAGATGATAATTTATGCTTTTGATTTCTAATTTTATGTCTCTCTACTCTCTCTGCATTATTGGTGTGGAAAACATAAATGAAGAGGAATTAAGAGGGTTAAGATGAGAAAGAGAGAGAGAGAAAGGAGGGGAGGGCCAGGGACATTACGTTGCACCCTATACAAGGGGGGTGCATGTTCTTGAACTTTGAGGATTTATTTCCTTCGCCAAGCATCATGATAGTGCATATGCAAATTATCAAAATTCTTGTATGTTCACTTAAAAGCCTCGATCGGGTAGAGTGGTGGAGATAAACTAAAACCCCAACCCTGCTTGATGTCTGAGAGTGGTATCAGGCCACGCCTCTTGGATGTCTCCCTGTGTTGTCACAGTTGTACATCCAGTGAATAAAACGATCGATCACCACTCTATCGAGTGATGATACTCCCCGTGGTAGTGATAGCTCTTTGCATAGCTCATGAAAGGAAAATACCCTTCACTCCATGTCCTCTTTCTCTCTCTCTTTCTTTATTTCTCTCTCTTTCTTACTCTCTGTCTACCCCTCTTCCTTCATTCCATCTCTGTATCTTTCACTTCCCTTAATTCAATTCCGGCATTCATGTATAACTGTCATGTTTGTGTCTACCTTTTACGCCCCCCAATCTGTCTTACTTCTTGCATCATTCTCTTACTCGCTTACCCCCCCCCCCCCCCCGCCCATCTCCTCATCCCTCTTTCTTCATACCCCCACCCCCGCTCCTGCCCCCTTTCTATTGTTCAATACCGTTTTTAATTGCTTTTCATATGCACACTTTCTTCTCAACGTATATATCTCCTTCACTTCCCAGCCAGGTTTCCTCTGAGGCTTCGTTCTCACAATTAAAAAAAAATCTCAACTCCTTCCCCTTTCTTCCATCTCCATCCCCGTCTCTCTCTCCCTCTCTCTATCCCCCTTCTTTCTTTCTCCCTCCTCCCTCCCCATCTCTCTTGCCCCTCTGCTCGCGTAATCGTTTTTCTAAATCTCGCCGTCATTTCTCCACCACCGCCATGCATTAATGAGACGGGAGAGTATCACTTCAAAATAAGAAGCATCAAAAAGCGAAATAGATTCATGATGCCATGGCCATGATGCCCGCTGTATTTTCTTAGTCATTCTCATGCCTGATGCCGTGGCACCTAATATTGTTCGGTGGTGGGAAGATAAAGATGCTAACTGTTGAAATGTTTTCATTGGACGATCGTGATGTACATTCAGGCGAGGGCCTGCGTTCCTAGTTATTTACTAACTTCAATGATAATTCATGATTCTGTTTCTGTGTCTGTGGCGGTTATTCAACTTTTTTTCTGAGCCCAATTCAGTGTCAGCTCCATGGTCATCGATTGCTCATTGAGCGAGAGGTTTGGATTTCTTCTGAAAATATCCCCTCCCCCTCCTCGGTGGTAGGAAAGTATATAGATTCACCAATTGACGGCTCCCTGGTATACGGAATGGAATAAATGTTTATAAAATGATGGATTTTGACGAAATTTAGTAAGGAAGGAGTAAGGTCGCTTACTCATCTGTATACACAAGACATTTTTCCTGTAGTTTTTATTCATCCGTATAATATGTATATTCGTTTGTTTGTTTGCTGGTTTCATGTATTATGACAATTTGTATTTTCCATGCTCGACACAAAACCTGACCGAGCTTTGTGTTTCCCAGCATCTTTAGAAATATGGATTGGCAGGTTTCTTTCTTATAAAGAATATAGAATTTGCGAATTTCATATTCTTAAGAAAGAATATTTGAAGTATACTTCTGGTGATGGCGTAGATATGAGCTTTAAAGAGTGTGTGACTTTTGACAATAAATAAAAAGGAACTATCTATCGCTCCCGTATTAAATGTCACAATAGTCATCAAGTTCGACGAAAGGGAAACACTGAAAATTCACAACGGGAGATGGATAGAGAAAGGACATGTTGTGAATTGTGCTTGATGATACATTATGTAAGAAATAAAAGAATTTATCATCTTTTTCTATATCTTCAAAGTCACTCTCTCTTTCCCACCTCCCAAATGTCATCTAGCACAATAAGAAATACAGTATTGTCATGATTGTTGAATTTGTCCTGCATTTGGCATTCAGCATCGCACTCGCGTGAGATGTTGGCCAACGGTTCTTTCCCTCTACGTAACACCATCTGTAGCCAACAAACTGCGTCGTCCAAAATGAACTCCCAGATCAGTTGTTAGCGGGGGCCCATTTGCAATCCATCCCTCCTTCTAACACTTCCTCGGCTAGCACGCCATCCATATACCTGTCAAAACTGTGTACGCTGCGTCCAAAAGCTTCCAGAAGCGACCAAAGTGACAAAACTTGAGTCGATGTTTTATCTTTCGACGGGGAATACTTTATCGGAAAGTTATCGCGCAACCCGAGGGAGCTTTTACAATTATTTGTTTCTCGTATTTACCTTTTATGCATTTGATTGTGTATCCCCCTGGTTAGTCTGGAGTTGGGATTTATGGAGGATGCCGGGAGTGTCTTTGACCGAAATCATTTCTCATCGTGACAGTGCGGATATGCCGAAGGGAATGCCAATAGGACGATAGGAAGAAACGAAACGCACGTCGAAGTCGTGACTGCAATACGCCATAGGATATGCTCGTAGGAAACACAGGAGCAATATCCATGGAATATCGTGCTTTTTTTCAATTATTATTATCATTCTCTACCATATTTTCCTCTGCGGAGCCATGTCACACTCGTACTGCTGAAAAACCTCCTAATCGACCGATATAATCCGAAAAAATCTCGACCAATCGAAGTAATATCAGTATTTCGTTCGGTCTGTTGTCGGCCTGAAGACGGTTTCATTGGCGTGACTTCCATGGGTACATCAAGCCTCTAACAGACTTTCTAGCATCATGTTTTCTGATACTACAATATTCTGGATTTCAGGGAAATTTAAAAAAGTGACATGGGTGACGAATACTGGACATTCAAGAAACTATTTGTAATTACATGCAATTTTCCATTGTGTCAGACTGCTAAAGTAGGAAAAGCCGAGAGGTGCACTTTTTACTTTTTTTTCAAATTCATATTTGTTGCCTAAATACGCATGATAAATAGCCGCAAAATAAATTGAATGAAAGAAACTTTACTACAAACATTTTTGCCTGCAGTCCATTACGCTTTGAAATTGCTGTAGAAAGAGGAAATGTCAGCATAGGATTTATGAAAGTGAGACGGGAAATAGGTAGAGAAGTGCAGAAATAAGGAGATGGAGAGAGAGGTGGGGTGGAGTGAATTTATACCTTAAGATAGACATGATAGAGGGAGAGGATTGTGAGAAGTTACTAAAAATGTGACAGAGAGAGAGATAGAGAGAGGGGGGGGGGGGCGGCGGGGGCTCAGTGAAAAAAAAAACAGATGAAAGTGACTGGAGACACATAACATTCAGAATGACCATAAAAAAAAAAAAGAAGAAGAAAGGTCGGGTGAAAGAGGAAAAAGGTTTGAAAAATGGCGGTATTATCTCGGTGGAAACATATTATCGAGTGGCTCGTCATGGGCTGGAATCCCATAAACCATCGTGAATAAGTAATGAGAAGAAGAGAAGCGGACTCTGTTATCGATCCGCCCAGCAAAGTCAATTCCGTCTCTCCGTTACCAATTTTGCGTATTAATGATCATATCGTCTCGCTGGAGCGAGGGCTCACTTTTCCCAGTTTAATCAGAATCATCAACATTTGTTATAGGTCTCAGGCAGCCTCTCTTTTTCAGCATTTCTACATTTTGCATGAAACCCGATTTGTTTGATTTGCAATGTGGACCGGTTGAGCAGAAAAGAAGGTAAAATAAAAGGGAGGAGAGAAAGAGAGAAAAGAGAGGGAGAGAGAGAGAGAGAGAGGAGAAAAGAAAAGAAGAGGGGATGAAGGTCGGATGAGCTTGGCGGTCTGCCCGTGCCGTTTCTTTCAAAAAGGAAAATATGTAAATGTTTCAACTTCGCAGTGAATATTGATAAGCTGCCACGGTCAAATATCGTACTATCTCGAAAGGATGAATATTTCTTGGGGCTGTACGAATGAGAGATCGAGCATTCTCTCCATTTCTTTTGCTAGTTTTCTGCCTATGGGTGAGATGCAAATTGCTCGTCCCCTGAAGCGAAGGATTTGCTTCCCCATTTTGAAAATGACAGGAGGGCGTTCCTGCCTCTGGAACACGTTGGCGCGCTGCGGAAGCAAAGCGAATATATAGTTTATTTAAAATGTGGGAGATTCGCGTAACCTTGGATTGATGTCATTACTATTCACGCGTCTCCTTTCTCCCTATCTCGTTCTCATTCCATATCCCCCTCCCCCTCTCTTTCATTCAATTTTCCCTTCCCCCCCCCCCATATCTTCGTAAATACATTGTGAGATCTGTAATGATTGATCGTGATTTATTGCAATTACGGTATACTTGTACGCAAATACTAATTAAAAAAAAAAGAGGAAAGACATGAAATCAATAATGTTACTGTAAAAGATCAGTAGACATCTAAGCAAATATTTGCAATGTCTTTTAACCGTGCTGAATGCAAGTATGTTATTATTAACTTTGATATTAGGGTTTCAACTATAAAGCTTTGAATAACGACAAATCTAACAAAAAACTGATAAAGGATTAAGAGGTAAGGGTAATAATATTTATATTATCGGATCGAAGAAGAAGAAGGAAAAAGAGAAAGGAGGAGAAAGGGAGGGAGTGAGAAAGAGAAAGAGAATTTAAGAAGAAGGTTTTCCTTGAGACGAGAGTCCAGTCATGATGACGCCCTCTTGTGCCATTGGTCGTTCTCGCGTGATGCGGCGCGATGTCACTGACTTTGTCCTTATTTGTTATTGATATTCATCGAGTTTACTTTGAATAAATAATTTTAAATGCTAGTTCTGGTATATTAATATGAAGGTGAAATATCTCCGGAAATAGCTCATGATTTCTCCTCACGATATCGCCGTCGACTCCTGGCTATTCATTTCTAAACTACCAAAGGTCATTGTGATATCGACTTTTGATATGATTTACTTAGTCAAAGTATTCCAAGCTTTCCTTTTTTCACATATGAAGTGTGTGAAAATGACATTATTTGCATTACTTTGACGATGAACTGTAAAAAGTAAGACGAGTGGCAAAGTGAAACCAAAATGGAACGACATCCTTCGATTTTTTGCAGGAGAGCTGAAGGCAGTTTAGAGTTCAGGAAAAAAAGATAAATTGTTCTGGGGTAGGGCCTATAGTGTTTGCAAGACGTACACTTTAAAAACAAATCTCGAGCAAATCACCAACACGGAAGATATTTATGTGAAGTCTTACTGCTTTTTTTAATTATTTTTTTTGGAATTATAAACCCTTTGAGTATACATGTATAAGTACTGGATGGAAAATGGAGAAATTTTAATGCCTGCTGAACAACGCCCCACTATTGACGCTCAAGATTTCTAAGATGACACTGTCGAGTACTGTAACCTAGTACTGAATTAGAACACTTAATGAAATTTTTCGATGCATCATGTACATTGTATTGTTATACTTAATTACATTGTAATAAGATAGAAGAAAATAGGACCCCCTCCCCCCTCCCGAAAAAAGGGGGATGACGAAAAAGAGAGATATTTGAATAGCACCAACAAACCCTTATTAGATAACGTGAAAACTATATAAAAGGATTTATACTATAAAATTCTGATCACTGTAATGAACTGACTACAGTTCGACTTGGTTTACTAGTACCGTCTCAAAATCGCAATTATTTGAAGTGAATGCTGCCATCTCGCGGTACTAATACACAGTGCCATTAGCAAACTTGCCCTGAATATCCCTCCACCTACCAGCCAGCGCCTCTGAGCATCGACCGCCATAACCTCTGGCTGCCTTCCTCCTCCCTTTCTCCCCTCCCACTCAGCTGCTAATTCTGTCATCACCGCCTACCATGTGTGTACTGTTTATGGAACTTCACACCTATCTGCCACAATATATTGGGTGATCCACATCGCGTAAAAATAATGCTCTTATGACCTGTACCATCCTCGCAGCTCGTATAGCTTCCCATATAAATACCAGTAAAAGGAAATATGAATATAAAAGAGATATGTGCTTGACTTGATATCATTATGATAGATGATTGACGGGAAAGAATATATTATGATGTCATGTTGATATAGGAGCTGATATTTGAAGTATGTCGGCTGAAATAAAACGGCAAACTGAATTGTGAATGGTATTTCAAAGGAGAAAATAGAAATAAAGCTATGTCCTGGGATAATGGCGTTGTATTAAAACCGATGTAGACTCGCTTTGACTATCCAGTACTCACCAAATCTTATCTACAAGTAGGAGGGATTGTGGTATAAATAATTTATAGGTTGTTTTAATGTTTTCCTGTATAAAAATGCATATTGACGAATACTTTGCGAACAGAATTGTTAAGAATGAAGTATTTTTGATAAGGAGTACTCTTCTTATGATATTGCGCAATAGTATCCGTATCATTAAATAATGATTGTTTTTTTTTCCCCGTAGTTTCCACCTTTTTCCCTGATGTTTTACCACTTCCTGAATGGAGATAGAATTTAGAGACATAAGATTACCCGTACCCTTAATAATCTCCCATTTTATTTCTTGAAAGTGTGGATTCAGACATAGCACCATCTTAAACATGTTCAATACATTGCAGTCATGGCAGTTTCATAGCCTTATGAGCATAATTTTTCTCTTTTTTTTGCTGTTGGTTTCATATTTTCTCTTTTGTTTTATTCGTGGTGGTACTAGCTAGCATTCGTAAACATATTTCTGTTTTCCCCGCACCAGGATCAATCCACAAAATCCAGGGGGTAATCCTCGGATAAAGAGGGGGTCAAGCCGGGATAACAAGGCCCCCTTAAAGAAGATCTTGGAGCTCGGTACGGTGTTGATACCATAAGATCTTCATATCAAACAACTCGAGTTGATAGAACGATCAGGAGATACCCAGACTTTAGTTTCAATATTAACCACAGTGTGTAATATGATTTAGTCAGGTTTACAGTAGTTTCAACTTCATACAAGACTGATCCTTTTTCCTCCCCCCCCCCCCCAACCAACGATTTTACTAAATTTCACTACTGTGTATGGCGCAGACAATAGATACGTTACATGTTCACTCGTTGAAACTGAGTGAGTTCTTCGTTACACTATAGGCTACAGAACTACTGCGTCAACTGCATCTACTGATTTACGCTTCTTTGATAGCTTTCAAAATACTGTACCGCTGCCATTTCTTTTTCTTAATTATTTCTTTTTAATTTCCAGTAACTTCTTACTGCCATACTGCCATTGGGTCACCAAGAAACCCTTCCAAAATGTGTTTAAGAAAGAGAAATGGAAACCCCCCCCCCACAAAAAACGACCCCAGCACACAAAACATCCTCACACACATCTGCATACACATACATTTGTTATCGGTTGGTAAAGTTTCGTTTTGTTTTACTTGAATGCTAAGAAATATCGATATTTGTGCGCTTTAAAGTTTGCATCGGTTTTTGCAATGCATCTATTTTTATTTCTATCGTTTTTTCCATTTTATATGAAAGTTTTCTTTTAGCTGACTGATATTTATGCAGTCGTAAATGTATGGACCGCAGACGAAATTTATGACTAAGCCGTGGAATTCCACTTATGTCAGGTGTGTAGATAGATAGTAGATAAAAGTGTATAGTCGTTGCTGAGGGAGGAGATAATATATCAGATTCAGATTATAAAACTGCAATAGCATGAATAGTTTGTGGTGTTTTGAACCGAATCGTTACTTGCAAGCAGCGGTACTATATCAATAACCGTATCGTTATTTTATTGGCTTTTTTTAAAGGACAAAGTAAAACAATACAATTAAGTAATTTGTAGTGGTCCTGTCTTGTATTTGCATGGTTTCAAAACGCATTTAACATATTTGGCCATGTTGACGGAAAAAAGCAAGGATCTTTTAGTGAGATATCCCATAGCGATATCATGAGAAGTAAGCGATCAGTCGTTTTCAAATTCTAGATAAGGATAGTTACTGTATATACAGTAAATATGTATGAACTTTTGCAACAGGTATACCTGTAGTTTTTAGCGCAATCCACTTAATATTATTTGTTTTACTATATTTATTATTGTATTTTGATGTTATATTGTATTTGTTTAGTTGTCATCGTACGATTTTGTTTTGTGAAATTTGTGCATATTTTTATTTTTAAATATGACAGTGCCTTATGGAAGATCAGCTTTTAACCTGAATGAGATACCCTGTATAAATATGTGAATTGAATAAATAAATAAATGAATCAAATTTACACCATGTTATCGAGAGACGGAAAGAGAGATGAGATACATTGGTAACATAGGAAAAAGTTAATCATAATGCTAATGACGGTTGAGAAGTTCATGAGCTCAATATGAAATTAGAATAAAATCCTTTTACTTTCCTTACATGATCGATAAGATTACCAGCATGTCATGCCGCAGGCGTTTGCGATCATAAATGTATTTGTGAGGTTATTTAACTCGTTCGGTAATGAACGACAGTGGAACTTGATAATATGCATTAAATTTCCATCATGAGTGATTTTTTTAGCCTGTGGTGGTAGAATATTGATGATATTTTATCAAGATGTTAAACCAACTTTCGAATTCTATGACAAGTTAACCTCTTGAATTTTAAATCTTTAGGTTAATACTTATGCTGCAGTAGTGAAATGTGAGAGTGAGAATGAGGAGTGGGATTGTGTGGACAGATTGTAAAGGAAGAATGAAAGAAAAGACGAGGGGAATATAATGAATAGTTATAGAGTAAGGAAACGTTTTGAGAAGGATGACAAAGTTTTGAAAGAGGAGAAGAACGATGATAATAATTGTCTAAGCGTGGATTATTGGAGAAGAGGATTCACAGGTAGAAGAGGCCTTCGACACGGTGGCCTTTTTATGATAAGACGAGTGGTCCCGAAATTAAGGATCAAGAAAACGATGCTTTGAGAAGGAAAAGTCTCAAATAAAGAGAAGAAATGAGGCAGAATATGTGAAAAAGTACGATGTGGAGATGAAATAGAATCCATCTGTGCAATATTTTCCCTGACACCTAGTTTTATCATGATCAGATAATCGGATGAATGTGAATCAAGGAGATATGGTGATAGTAATCCCTAACATTATGTCTTATGTTTCTGAGCATTTGCCATCCATTTACACTATCCATGGCAAAATACATCAGATAAATAATGTCTTGAATGTGATTTGAACTTGAAATACAGTCTTCATTGGTACACACCAAATTTTAAGGCTTGTGTTTCTGGATAAAAAACTGAGCAGGATTTCACATTTTATGCTCGACTTGAATTGATAAAAAACATGAAAAACTAAATCTCTTGTGAGATTAACATTTTTGAATCCAAACGGGAATTGCAGGGGCTGGGAGGTCATATGACATACAGTATTTTGTGAATTTTTTTCATAATGTAGATATCAAACAAAAGTTCCACTAGTCTCTATAAGTTTTCTGATAATATACAATTCATATTTTCTGTAATTTCTCCAACACAAAATTGCTAGTCCTATCTCTTAATTCGTTCGTAGACACGGCTAAGTGGAGGTTAGGAATAGACTTTGTGGGTGATATCATAAAAAATTTCGTTTCAAAAGGGAACTTTTTTGAAAGGATATATTCGTGAGAACCACTTTGTATCATGTCATCACGACACAATAATATCAGATATCAAAATTAAATAAATATTAGCCCAGAGACATAATTCGGCAATGTAACGTGCTGACATGTGTTCAATTCTGGTTTCGTTCGAGCTTCGTGCCTCCTCTAATTTTGCCGAAGACAGTCGACGTCTTTGTTGTAGTATACGGCGATGATAAGAGAGATCAGTGGAAATGTATATTTTGCTGCCCAAACGAGAATGTATTCCACATTTTACTGGTGAAAAACGTAGTGTTACACTCTGCCACTGAATGCCTCTAACTTTCTGAGAATTTTCATAAATACTTGCATGAGAGTTAGCCTCGAGAAATAAGTATATTGAAAAAAAATAACCGTATTTAAATTGAACGATTACCCTTTGTTTTTCTGGCAAGAGACATTTACAGAAATAGTGAATTACGATTTCAGTGAATATTATAATATATTATAATATATTATTTTACATATTAGAGCTGCTTTTCTTACCCAGGTAAAATAAAGAAAACGTTGAACGACCATCCTCCTTTTCCAGAAAATACAGCTCATATTAAGGATTATCACACCTAATTGAATCATAGGAGGGATGAAATTAGTGTCTTCATAGTAACCCTCACTTAGGTGGGTATATATAAGCGATGGTATGTATCCCTAGCAAATTATTCTTCTATTCCTTGTTACCTATAGTTTCTATGTATTTCCTGCATGTCCTGAGGTCCAGCGTGATCCATGGAAAGGCGCATACCTTAAAGCTGATTTTAAGCTTTTGGGGTGAGATGAGTTATGTCTTCTTTCTTGCAGGTATAATCTTGACCTTAGTCCCTGAGTTTGTTTTTGACCAGTTATTGCTTGTCAAAACACTGTCAGTAAAGCCATGATTCATGCTGTGCCCCCCTAGGCCTCTATCATGCAGGTGTGGACATATTTTTCGTTTCTTTGGGATGTGTCGAGACAGTTATTCTTGATAATCAGTGGCGGACCCGGGGTGGGGTATATAGGCACTTGGGCTCTGACACCAACCTCCCCCTAAAAATCAAATCTGGCATGCCTGAAGTATACACAAAATGTGCCCCAAGTATACCCAATGCAAATTTTTCACAGCCCACATGACCTAAAGAGCTGGAAGTGTAATGACCATTTTTTGGGGGGGGCGCTCGTGAGAGATAATTATGACCCCTACCCCACCTCTTCCTTACGATTTAGAATGGATGCTCTAGAACCTCGACAGAAAGAAGATGTGGGCGAAGAAATTTAATGGCAGTTATAAAAATGGTGTTATCTCGGTTGAAAGGTGTTCAAATTGAATGAGGTCATGCATAGGGGAAAAAATAAAATGGAAAAATAAAGAGGCGATGGAAAGAGAGGGAGAGAAAAGGGGAGGGGAGCGTTTGACAAGACAAGAGTGTTGAGCCCAGGCTTTTAAAAATGAAAGTTAATCTTGGGGGGGGGGGGTTTGGGGCGGGGTGTCTAATTGTAGAAAGTATCTCATTGATGATGACGACGATGATTGTTTTGTATCTCCTCCGTCGCTATTTTCCTCGAAATATTTTTTTTTACATCTTGATCTCTCCACACTCTTGATAGTTGTGAAATTTTTTCATGAATAGGATGAGGTTGAAGACCCTACTGAAGTTTATGGTATGAAACAAAATATGCAGAGCCATAGAAAACCATAGGGGAAGGAAAGACCTTGTTGGGAAATCCAGGTAGGCTAAATATTGTTTATTTTCTTTACGCTCAGTGAATTCGATATCAACGGACTGACAAATGCTTTTCATCTCGCCCATTTGAAGTATGATTAGTTTCGATCCTATGTTTTGAGCGCCAAAATCCTGGCCCAAAACTCCCATCTTTCTCTTCTTTGTCCGTCCCTTTGTCAAATGTGTTACAGCGCTACGTCGCTCAAATGTAACCTAAGCCCAACGCCAATGCCAACATAGCCTTCCCCAGTCCCATTCATTCATTATCGTGTTTGCTTACCTTCTTATTACACGATTAAAGGATATAACATTCAGTATTACACATGAAATCAATATAGGGCCTCCCCGAGGTGTAATTGTTACAGCTCTGCTCCGGTTGAGGCCAATTTTACGCAATATGTGCCGGGTATACTTTGCGCGATATTATTTCCTTGGATTAGGCTGTAAAGTAATAACCCATAGCTATCAACAAGGTATCGTTATTTCGATCTGTGTGGAATTAAGGCTGCCGAGAGTCTCATAAACGCGAGCGGGGTTGATTAGTGCCTACCATACAGATATATGAATGGAGAGACAAACACGATTTGGCATCGGGGCCTCCCGAGCTTACCCATCCTGTTACCCACATGCTTTATCTGTCTTTTTTTTTTTTTTTTTTTTTTTTTTTTACCAACTATCGATAAGTGAAACTAAGTGGTGTCGTAGGAATTGAGCGAAGGTTATCGATGTTTAGAAGATAATCTTGTTTGATCGCGGAAATGTAACAATTTTCCTGCCTCTATGGAAAATGATCTTCCACCCCTGTGCGATGTGCTAAAAATAGTTTCGATAGCACCTTTCAACATGTTCATTTCCACTGAGGCGATGGAAAGCTTGGTGTAATGACCGGGGCAAGCAAAATATATGAGGGTAGCAGTGGCCTAGTGGGTAGAGTTCCATGAGAGAGAGAAATCGGATTTCAAACTTTAAAAAAAAAAAAAAATTGTGCGCTGTAATATGTTAATTGAAAAGGGACATTGAGCAGGAGTTGGTCTAGCGGTAACGTCCGCTGTCAGCTCTTTGTCTACCCTCTACAAAGTTGATTCTGATCGGACCCAGGTTCGAATCTGAGTCACGTCTTTTGGATGGTGACGTTAAAGGTCGGTCCCAGACGGAAATAATCATCTGATTGATACACGTCTATAAAAACCCCAAAACACACAACACACACACACACGGACATGAGCCACTTTACATTTTGTTCACGTTTTTGGTGTTAAGGGGGGGGGGGTAGTTTTAGAATAAGCACATTTTTACACAGAATATTAAGAAAGTACTGCTTGGATGAGCTATTTCATTCAATGAAATGAGGAAAGCAATTATAAGAATGCAGTTGAGTGAAGTGAAGGAAAAAAAGAAAATGTAAAACAAAATGGAAAATTTAGTTTTGAAAAGCAGAAATGCAGTGTAGAAATGTTGGAAACGAAATATCGCGCGGGCCAAATGCCCTTAAACCGACCGGGCAATGCCCTCGCGGCACACCAAATCAAGACACCGCATTAAGCATGTTAAGGGAGTAGTATTAAGAAGAAAAAAAAAAGCACCTCCCGTCTGTATATATTTGAAGATCAGTTGCGGGTACTCTGACTTGTGTCTGAGGGTTTTCAATAATTGTATTCGGTAACGAATAAACGCCCAAAGGGTGATGATATCCCAATGCTACCTAGTAATATCTCCATTTCCTACGTTAGAATAGAAGAAACAGACGAGCGAAAGGTTAGGAAAATAGTGTGCAATAGGGCGCGGTTTTTCCGCCCTGAAATATCAAGGATAACAGTGCGTAATACAGGGTTCGTTATCTCACTGATATACATGCGGTTGATGAAGAATGTTAGGCAGATCACACGTAGGGTGTAATATTTTGAGGATTATGCAGATTGAAGGGAAGATTTTTATTTTTCGATCACTGAAGGTTGTTGAAGACATCCAACATAAATGAAGTCATCACTCTCGTCAACTAATTTTATTTTTCTTTACTTATACTATTCTCTTGTTCCATAGCTTCTAATTGCTAGGGCAGAAATCCTAGGGGACGCTGGGTGTCCCCCCCCCCCCCGAAAAAAAAAATACCTGCGGGACATCTCGCCTCAGATTTTTAATCTTTATGTAAAAGATTGAGCAGAATAAAGTTTCGCGACAAAGCCGAGGACTCCCCACCCCCTTTTTTCCCTTTAATGCTTGTTAGTGAATTTTGTATGTAGTTCGGAAACATCAGCTCTTGTAACATGTGTAATGTAACAGGATAATAAATAATAATCATGAGTGTCGATCCTGGGGACCCCCCCCCCCAAGTATGTCAAGTGGGGGGGGGGGGGGTGGCCAGTGTTATCATCCCCCAACAATGCACGGCCAAAAATGACATAATGAAAAAAAAAATATAATGAGTGAATGAATGACGATGGTGATTGATGATGACGATTATTCGTATGATTACTTTACCAACGAAATCGTCATTCTTTTTCTTTTTTATTTTCATAATGCTTATCTTTACGGTATGTGAATGATACGTTTGGAATAAACATAGGAATAACTTCCAGGAAGTGAGTGGCAAGTTAATCTACAGTAGATGAATTTCCAGAAGATAACGGCCTGTAACCCACATATTCGTGAGATAGATGATTCAATATATTATTTAGATACCTGTATCTTCTCGACCTATAGTATATTTTTATGATTAAGGGAATTTTTTTTTTTATTATTTTTTTTTT
Source organism: Echinometra lucunter (assembly GCA_029962745.1). Taxonomy (NCBI): domain Eukaryota; kingdom Metazoa; phylum Echinodermata; class Echinoidea; order Camarodonta; family Echinometridae; genus Echinometra; species Echinometra lucunter. Next base: position 14,991,135 of record CM057157.1, read on the forward strand.
TTTTTATTCCTGGCTCACTTCGCTCACTCGCAGGCCTCGAATTTCATAAAATTTGGGTCACGGCCACTTTTTTGGGAGGGCACATATCCTCTCAGAGGGGCACATATCCTCTTAGAGGGGCACCAAGGCCAAAATGGGACCTGATCTACTCGTGCCACGGCACAATGCATAAATGCGCATTTACGCTTTGTCCACAGTAGTTCATTCATGCTTCTTACTTATAATTACGCACGGTGGCAGTATTTTAGGGGTTGAAGTGTAGCTAGAATTTAATTTTTTGGGGGCAGTAGTGGGGAATGCAAGGTGTGCAAATTAAATATTGAGCATACAAAGTGTACTCCTAGGGGGAAGGGTGCAGGGAGGGGGGAGTTTCCCCCCTCCCGCGCGAAGCGCGGAAGCTCTGAAGTTTCTTTTTCCTTCCTTGTCTGCTCCTGCTCTTCCTACGTTCTCTTATCCTTTTCTCTTCCCTCTGATGCTTTTTCTTTCTTTCAGGGGTGTGAGTGACCACAAATAAACAGAGCTGAAATCACAAAAGCTCCTATACTTTTGTACAGAGGAAGTCCACAAAAAGCTGACATTAAGTTGAAAATCAAAACCAAAAAAAGCTGAAATCAGTTTTAAAGCTGAACCCTCACACCCTTGTTCTTTCTTTTTGCCTTTTTTTTTTTTTTTTTTGGTGAGAACGCCCTCTGGCTATATGGATGAATCAAGTAATTCCATTTGAGATTATTATCATTAATTCATGTGGATAAAGCTTAAAATGAGAAATGAGAGAGGACAGAATCCTAGATCATCTTAAAGTATTTATCACTCGATGAATTGAATTGTTAATTGAGGTGTTCATTTCTTTCCTTCTCATCCCTTCTCCCCTTCCTTTCTCAAGAAAAATTTGTAACTGTTACAGGATAAGCTGGTGAAGGTGTGTGGTGCTTTGTGGAGTGAATGGAAGAAAGCAAAACTAAAAATAAAGATGGCCTCAGGCTCAGAGGCAGCACAGAACAGAAAATGTCCCCTTCTATTATTTATTGGATTGTTGTTAATGTCATTACATAATCTTAAGCAAATGAATGTCCAGAAAATAATATTAGCATCTCATGTAAACCAAGTGAAGAAGTGGTTTACATGTTTAATTGAGTACACACTCAATGCAAGTAGGTCTAAGTAAATTTTCATCACTTCCTATACCCTAACCCAAAACAAAGTAATTTTAAAACGCACAACTTCACAGAATTAAAGTTTCATCTTTTGGGGTTCTAATATTTTTTTCTAGATATCACATATATTCACAAAATATGTTAAAACTAATTATTTAATCAAATATCAACCCTACAATGCCCTAAAAGCTGAAAAAATAAACTATTACCACGACTGAAAAATCTTGAAATCACCAGCCCAATGAGGCAGTTTCTGCAGGATAACTCCCCCAGAGCTCGGGGAGCAATTGACTCTGAAGGAAGGCCTACAGCCCAAGCAGCTGACTAAAAACATCGGCGGCGCGCGCTTCTTTAAATAGTAATGATGTTCAGATACCACTCAAGATAAGTTTCACTGACATTTTGAAAAATAAAATCCACACACTATATCAAAATTTTATTAAAATATCGGCACTCAAGACCAGAAATAACCTTGATAATCAGAAGTCAGGGTAGGAACCGCCAGGTCATTCACTACTTGCACTTACACATACACTACACACTACACTGCACTGGTACATGTGGGACTGAGCAGTTAATGATACTGGCCTTCTACGATCATGGCGATATCGCAAACTTAAGGGTCTCTCCTGTTGTTGAAAAAGGGTGCATTTTGTGCTAATTTGAAATATTTTGTCACAAAATAAAAAGGAAAATTCAGGGTTTTATTTTTTTTTTAATGTAGTATGAGTTTCTTAGATTGGAGGGCATCAAGGCCACTCAGAAAATTTTGTGGCCGTAAACCTTCTGATTTTGAGAAGGGCATCCCGGCCAGTGGGTGGGGCATACCGGCAAATTGCCGATGGCCGGTGGTTATTTCGAGCCCTGCACTCGTATGATTTTAAGAAACAATATAGTTTCGGAAAGCAAACAAATTTGGCAAACGAGGTTATCGAATATATCATTTGATATCGTATAGCTCTTCTACTGGGAAAAAGGGTATTCGTTCGCTCATTTAATTTTTTTAAGAAAAAAGGATGGTTTTGGAGAGCAAACAAATGTGACAGTTGAGATGACCAAATATAATTTCAAAATATCCTATAGTCATATAGTGCATTTTGATGATGAAATAACCCTTTTGTCATCAAGAAGAGTGTGTATTTTCCTTTCTCGCTTCTTTCACATGTAATATTTAGAAATGGAGATTTTGAACAGCAAGCATATTGGCACAGGGAGGTGCCAAAATAAATTCCTAATTGGCAGCGAGACGATGACCACATCATATCTTATGAAAAATATGGTGTATACCGATGACGAAATAACACTTCTAAAGAAATAGGATGGCTAATACTCTCGCAAAAAGCGTCAGCTCCCCCGATTTTCAAAACGTTTCCCTAAACATTCCATTAATGTAATAAAGATCTACATCTGCGGTAATACTGAAATTATTTGTTGTCTGTATTGGGGGGGGGGGTATTAGAGTGTTACACAACTGTTGCAAATTAGGGGTCACCACCTCAAAATTTGTCAGCATATTAAGATCCTACACCCTATGCAAAATGTTCTAGCGACGTCCTCGCCTCCCCACTCGGTTGCTTCGCTCCCTCGCCTAGCATATTCGGCACCAGTCATCCCTACTACAAATAGAAATCGACAACCATGATAATGATAATCATCATCATCATCATCGTCATCATCATCATCATCATCATCATCATCTTGTGATAATCTTGTAACATAGTGGGATAATAATGGGTTGTTTTACCAGATAAAACTTTTGTCCTTTTCACATATAAAACCCTTTGTCCTTTGCGGACACCTTGGGCCAAAACATATTCTGAGCTCTTCACAACCTGACAACTTCACTCTACTTGTTATCTACACCGCCCCTGTCTTGTCCAAAAATAAGAAAGGGGAGCGAAATATTCGAGAATGATATAAGCTGAATCTATATATTTCTCCTCCCTCAAATAATGTTTGTGATATGCTTCACAATCAGTTTGTTGAGTTGTCGTGACAGCGATAGTAGCTCATCGCTGTTGTCAAGAGTCGTGTTTCCACGCTACTTGATTATATGTTAGGATAAGACTATCTTTGGCGGGGGAGCTAAAGACAGAGAGATGGTTGGGAAATAATTTGCAGGGGAAACATCAGCCGGCGCAGACGCACAGCTGTCCGCTTCCAGCGATATTCTAGTCTCTATCTCTGCGCCGATTTGTTGTAATATTTACCCTCATGCTTCTATTCCAACCTGCAAACAACAAGCCAATCTCCTTTAGTTTTTTTAATCATGATATTATGTTTCAATTTTCGATATACTCTGCCTCCATCATTAAAATATATTGACTAGACCGGAGATTGGGTAGACAGGTTCTTATTATGCATATCGTGACGATTTTTAATTGATTTTCCGTTTTGCAACGTGCAGCATGGTTCTCGCCAGTACATAACACCCATGGTTCCAGTACCATGCGTAAAGGGTTTCAGACAAGGAAGAACCATGTGTGAAATTGCTGCAGCATGCGTGGCAACAAGGGTAAAAAAATATTGGAGTATATATTCCTAACAATAATGATAAATGTCACAGATTGTTTTGCTTTTTGGCAATGTATTTTTACTTTTATGACATTAGTAGACAACTCCTGCATACCAAGAAGTATTTTTCACCCTTTTACTATAGCATATACTGCAGCCACACCTAACTTTAGGTGTTATTCCGTAAAACTTCCGAAACTTTCACGCTTTGCGCAGAGTGGGAACCGTGTGTGGATTTTTTTCTAGTGAGAACCCTGACGTGCAGGTCGTGAAATTTCCCGCTAAGAGTTTCAAGACTCACAGGGCAATAACGCTACGGATAAGTGACGTTTCTTTTGTATTGATTCGTGTATTATTTCATGTTTATTTGGTTATTTATCTTTTGAGTATAAGTATACGGTACCATCACGTTGTTACGGTAGCTGCATATTAATGGACTATTGTTCATGGAGAAATTAAAAAATTATCGTGACATTTTGCCAAAGTGTAATCTTTCATGAATTCCGACCAATCAGTGACATGATTAATTGCAGGAGATGTATAGATTTTAAGTTGAGCTAAATAAGCCTTCTATAAAGTTTTCGATATCCTACTGTTGCCGATACCTGCCCAAGGCTGAAGAATCGAGCAGAGAACTGGGAGGGGGTGGGCGGGGGAGGGAGCCCTTTGCGGAATGACTGTCCTTGGTAGCCTGAGCGCGCAGCTGAGCCCTGCGAGCTATACACGGCGCAAACCGGCTCGTTACGCGCCGCATCCGGGTGACATGACCATACGACTGATTTTTCACTGGGCCCCGCATGTCTATACAGAAACAATTTGGATAAGGGTGTTCAACGATTCAAGAAATGTACACCTATGGCACGAACGCTGTTGTCTGTGATAATGCGATTGATCCTAGCCGTTCTGTGCCATCGATTTGATTTTGCCAGGGAAAGGAAGAAAAAGGAATACAATGAGATATGCATACGATATTTCTTTTAGAATTACATATAGAGATAGACAGTTGCAGAGAGAGAGAGAGAGAGAGAGGGGGGGGGGGGGGATACCGAGAGGGAGAAGGATTGCTTGTGGATGAAGGTTGGAAGTTAGAGATTTTTTTTTTTCAAGAATGGAGATATGAAGGGAGTTGTATAGGAAGAGAGAATTAAAGAAAGGATGCAGCTTTAAAAATATCTGTCAATGGTGTTCTCATTTTTGAAAATATCTTTTATGGTGTTTTTGTTGATTATATGCCCATAACCATCAGCATTTGGGATTAGTATAGAGAGGGTTATCGGTAGCATCCTGTATTCTGTGACTGCTGAATGGATGGACTCTGGACGACAAATCGTGGCGCCTTCTCGTAAATGCATTTTCATCACGTGACAGTGACGTACATTGTAACATGAAAACGGGTTGATTATCCATTCTGCCTTACTTGCTCTATTTGTTCGTTGTGGGTTTTTTTTATAGCATTTATGAAAATAATTATTACAGCTAATAAACGTATGACGCCATTCTTGTGAAACCATTGAATAGCTGAATCAAATTTAGCTTAAGATGAACATTCGTGCACTTGATATACACTATTTATTGTGGAAGATGTACAAAATGCAGTTTTATCAAAATATTTGATTGATCCTGTTGAATTGCTCATAGTCAACACAGTGGTTTATTGAGATGTTATTTTTAAACAGCGTCAGGTTATAGTCCCTATTTCTTGAGTTACCATGTACATTAAAACAAATGGTATACAAGAATACCATCATGCTGAGTTTGTGCTCCAATATCCAGCTTGTTTTTCGCTACAGCTCACGCGCCTAGTTGTTCACCATCAGTTTTCCTGATGAAGAGTTATTTATCACCATCGGTATCCTTTCCCTTCTCCTCTATCTCCCCATCTTCCTTCTTCTTCCTTTTCTTTCGCATGCTCTTCCTAATTTTCCTCGTCGTCTTTATTTTCATGTATATTCTAATGATTATTATCCCATGCATATTTTGAAGCGATTGTCACTGCTATCGTAGTCATCATCAACAGCTCCATCTTCTACGAGGTCATCAAATTCACCGTCATCCTTTTCGTCATCCTTACTGCCACTGCCACCAGCGTAATCATCTCCAACAACCGACAACATGGTTTCATCATCATAGTTGTCATCATCACCACCGATCACAATCATTATTCTCTGGATCACTATCACTATCAAGGGCGTCGCTAGAAATGATTTTGGATGTTGGATCTTCACCATGTTTACTTTTTATGTCGGCAAAAGCTTTTAGCAGAAATATTGTCGATAATTTCGTCATCCCTTCCCCTTATTAAAAGATCAAATAACCCAGCGATGCCCCTCTACTATCTTTATGCATGGAACTATCCTTATCATGCTTATTGGTTATTTGTGTCCTTCCATCGTTATTAGACATTTTGTTGCTTACATTAGTAATCAGAAGTTATCTTCAAAATATTATGCAATTTACTGTGAACATAGATTTGATAATTTGGGGGCGATGGGTGTGGTATAGGTAAACAAAGAACAGAAGAATAACTTGCTTGGATACCATCGCCTATAATTATGTCCATCTAAGTAAATTGATCCCTCCTATAACTGTATAATATAATTAAAATTGATCATGCTAATTATGTTATAAATTATTATGCTCTGTATTTCTGGAAAGGGGGGGGGGGGGTCATGCAATGTTTTCACTATACGCGGTAACAAAAAAGTGAGAGAGAGAGAAAAAAAGAAGAAATAGAGCGAATTTGGTCCAGATGGCGTAGTGCTCACTGGAAGCGGACACGTCACACACAGGGCACGCACACCCACACCCACTCCCCCAAACACACATCCCCCACTCAGTAGCAATAGCCCCAAGCGGTGGGCTCGGTGACAGGGTTCGAGTGGGCTGCATCCAGCCCGGCGGAGCGGGGCGATGCGCCGAGGCGGTAACCCTACCCCACCACCGGTTTGCAACGTCAATATTATGCGACCGAGTCCGTTTCAGTCGCCTCCCATTATTACAATGCTTTGACATGGATGCTCGTCATTTCGCCCATGATATGTGTATGATCTCACTACTCGTGCCACCTATACTCGGCTATCGACTAGACATGGTACATGATGGGCATGACGAGTAGACGTCGTCTGCACGTCTGCGTACCTTCATCATGCATTCTGTCCTTATGTTATTCAGCTATAAATATTGTTCCCATTCCCAATATACAGCAGACAATGTAATATGTGGAGAAATGGCACTTCAAATCAATTTGGTTATTACTGCTGAATTCCTTATAAGTTCATTGTTCTGTTGTCTAGTTCGAAATTTGCTTTTATGCATGTGTGTAATTCTAGTGTGGGTCGATTTTTATAAGGATATAAGTAAGCTATCATGTTTATCCTTAAAAAAAAACAACAAAACAAAACAAAACAGAAAAAAATGCCCCTCTCTTTTATTATTACCACAGCTTTGTAATAGGTGGAAAATGATTTTAAAAAGACAAAAAAGAAGACACGTGTTATGCAATAGTCTGTAAACGTGGTGAATGCATACTTCTTGTAATCTACGAATCGATGACAATTCGTTCTGTGATGAACAATTTCCAAAAGAAAGAGACACGTACGTTGAAGTTGATGGTGACGGTGATCTGAAAAGATGAAGATGAAGTCATCAGATGGAATTCAGCATGTCACTCTGATGTTTATTTTCCGGGATAATCACCGTGACGAAACTCAATCGTTAGGCAAATTCCGTTCCGAGATGCAAATTCTGTCTCGGCGTCTTCGTTTACCTCTGACTCGGTGCCTCTTTCTACCAATCACCCTTAATCTATATCCTTTACCTTCAGTGTCCTTCCTTCTCTCTTTCTCTCTTTCTTTCTTTCATTGTCTCTTCATTTTCACTCTCTTCAGCAATATCTTTGTATCGGGTATTATTCTCTGTGTGTTCGACTTCAATTATACACTTGCACAAACATGACAACCTTGACAAAGATCTTGTAAAGTCGCCAATCCTTCAGATATTTCTATCTTTCTATTATTCAGTATAATTCCCTCTCCTTGCCCTAATTCTTCTTGATTGTTTTTCTGTTTTCATTCTGCATGCTCACCTCGCACCATCTCTCCTGCCATTTCCTCTTGGTTTCCTCCCCCCTCTTTTTTCTTCTCATCCAGCCCCAGCTCTCCTCTCTCTTTGCTGCTTTTTATCCTATGCCTAATTTCATTCCCCCCTACCTTCTTTATCCTCTCCATCTTTCTCCTCCCCCTCCTCCTGTATCTCCATCTTCATCTCCCTCATTGCTTCCCCTCTCTCTCTTTCTCTCTCTCTCTCTCACTCTCTTGCTCCTGTATTTTGCTTTGACCGTGCCTATCATCTCCATCGTGATCAAACGAACACCTCGTTGAAGTCGATCGTGTTCGATGCGTGGAATTTTCTAAGCCCAGATCTGGGCAGCGAGCTTGATCCCATCGACATCGACACCGCTTGGATTAACGTGTTAATCCGTCGATCTCTGCACCGGGCTAATCCAAGTATAAACTATTTTGCTCCATTTCGTCTACCTTTCCTCGTGATTCTCTTCATATCGTGCTCGACTAGGCTGTGCTTGCAGACACAGATTCTTCGGCTAATGCTTAGCGTGCTATACCCTGTAAAATAAAAATATGAACTGAAATCATTGCAATTATAGTTTTATAGTTATGTAGGTAAACATCTCATCCAATTAAGGGCGAAGTATAATACGTCCCCATCCGACATAAACATAGTTAAATGAATTGAAGTAAAAGTAAAAGTGATCATTCGTGTTGATTTTATTGCAGATCTTGGACTCTCATGTTAAATCATAATTATACATGTTAAATATTTAACGCATTATTAGGTTCCATAATGTTATTATTCTTTTAAATTAAATCGTTACTGTCACCACGGGCGTGTATAGAATATTCAACGACTACTTTGTCTACACTACTAGCCTTCCAAACTTGTTCAACGTCCTGTATCTGTAGACTTCTTTTCCGAATGGCACAAAGCTTTCTAGTTTGTTTTGGTGAGTTTAAGCTAAGTCTGGCCCCGCTCGACATGGCTATTTTGCCCTTAATCTCCTCATTCCGAAATAAAAACATGACAAACCTAGAAGAAAGAAGCCCAACTATTTAATTTTTTAGTGCACGCGGAATTAGGTGGCAAAAACATCGTCATTCTTTGACAAAGCCGAGAAGATGAAACGATAATGCGAACTGTCAATCATCTTTGCTCTCAGTTTCTTGAGATTTCTTGAGATTTCTTTGTATCCCGGAGATATTGCTTTTTTCTTTCTTCTTTTCGCAGTGCTGCAGGAAGATTAGTAATTTGTCCGTTCAAGTACAAACAGGTGGACAGGGATAGATGTTTAACATGCATGAATTACAGCGTTGGTTAAGGTCGTTGGAATAATAGAAATAGAAAGAGGATTAGTTTCATCACGTCTTAAAACACCCGCAGAAACAAAAGACCTCAGAACTGCATTGTTTGCGACTTGTTAGCACACATTTTGTGTTTAAGGGTGTGTACTTCTAGACTTAGCATTAGATGGCGATATGTGAAAAAAAAAATCACTGTCATGGTCATCGTTATTGGCTGTTTTGCTCTACGACTGTTGTTAATGCTTAGACATGAGACATTCCTTTTTTTTCATTATCTTGGACAAAGGAATATTGAAAAGAAGAAATGCAATTGTGGAAGGAGAAGAAACATATACGGGGGGGGGGGGGGATAAAGAAAGAGAGAGAGGGGGAGGGGGAGAAGAGAAAGGAGGATGAGAAACAAGACAAAAGAATTGAAATATCAAAGTTAAGGCGACATAAACAGCAATCATCACGTGGTCCATAATATTATGTTTCTCACTATCGTCCAACTTATTCCATATCCATGATATCCTTGTTCCAAGACTTCGGAGTGAAAAAGAAATAAGTAAATTTATCGAGTGTTCTGGAAGGTATTTCTAGAATGAGCAAAAAGACAAGTGTTATGTTACAAGTATAAGCTCCTTTTATATCTACCGTAGATAAATCATGCAGGGCTTTTACCGGAAAGTTGTAATTCTTCGATCTTTCCTTGCAACATCAATGCTTCATTTCTCTCCTGATTCTTATCTTCTCATATTTTTTTAAAAACTCGTCCACTTAAATCTTATACTTCAAGATACACCGAGTTTAATGGCTTGTTTTTCTTGGGCTTTTCATAACCTTTCTATAACCCACAATCCAGGGTGATTGGTGTGTAAGCTTTCTCGTTTTTGGTTTTTTCAAGATTCATGATTGGTTTTGTAGTTGTTTCAAGAGTTGATCACCTGCTTTCAATATGTTTGCTTAAAAGAAAAAGGACGGTATTGTTGCTTTCTCCAAATGTTGCACCGTATCATGACTGAATAGCTTGTGGCTGTTTTCTTGTGCGATTTCTGTTTCTTTTTGCGCTTTCATTCCGGCTTGTTTCACCTGAAGCAGGGGGGCTTCGTGTTTTGTAGTCTGGTCATTATCGGGCTTTGGAGCGGCAGCTTCTCACAATCATGAGAGAGAGAGAGAGGACGGAAAAAAGGAAGGGGCGGTTGTGAAGAAAAAGTAGAGAGAAAGCAAACGGTTGGGTTCAGAAGGTATCTAAGACAGGGGGCAACCGGCCCGCGAGCTACCCGATCGCGTTTCATTACCTCTCCAATCGTAGTATCATACCAGGGAGAGAGGCGGTGAAAGTGAAGGGGAAAAAGAGGTGGAAGAAAGGCCCCTAAAACCGCCCCTATTGAGGTACTAAAGCATAGTCTGAATGTCACTTTTCATGAACAAAAGACCTGCGCCGTTTCTTGAAAACTTCTTCAGTGTTGGGACTGAAAGAGAGGCAGGATAACTTTCATTCACGCTCCTATTCAAAATGTACTTCAAAAAAACGTATTCAAAACGCAAGCAACAGCAAGCGGGTCTCCCCCCGCACACTTGTTTTCTCCATTTCTTACCTCTCTTTCCCCCATGCCTTGTTCTCTTATAAAATCCAACTTGGGAGTGCTATCGTGTAACTCGGCCGGTTTAAGAGAAACTGTTTTGGTTCCTATTTTGTTTTGTTTTCTCAAACTCATATATTTCCCCGCCCCGTCTGTCTAGCGAGGGGTATGTATTTCGTTCCATTCATGCCAGCATTCTGTGTCATGTTCGTGATACAGGGGATCACTTTCAGGCGGCTGAGTCTACACCGCCCCTCCAAAGCTACGGCAGGGTTCACTCCATAATGCACCGAGTGGCTGCATTGGATACAACCGCCTTTCTTCCTTCAATTCCCCTCCACATTACTCTCAGTCTCCCTGTCTTCTGAATTAGATTTTTCCATACATCTCTATCTCTCTGGATTATCTCTCCATTTATGTTCCCACTTTTTTCATTTTATTCTTTTTATTCTTTACTTTTTATGGCTATGTTAACATTTTCTGTCTCCCGCCCCATCTTTTTCTTGTACCTCTTTATCTTCTCTCTCTCTCTCTCTCTTTTCATGTCTTTCATCGTTTCTTTTTTATATTAATTCATCTTATGAAATTTCTTCATCTCTCTTTCATGCATATACTTCATTTTATTATCTACCCCATCCCCACCCCCAAGCTGCAGTCCCCCTTTCCACTTTGATGCCACCTGCCCCTCTTGATGGAAGAGAATCCATGATGCTTTTTTTTTTTTAAGATTATCGAAATGTATTTACTGAACATTAAATGTCTGAATTTCCTGTTCCTTCGTGGCCGTGACATTTCTTTTCTGCGTTTACGGTATTATGTTGTGTCTTCCCGATATGTTCAGTATTTCACATGTGGGTTTGATAATCGGGGAAAGAGTGGATAAACTAGAGTCGAGTGAAAGGTTTGTGCCCGCAGCGTATTTTTAGATTGACCCAAATTTTTCATTTTTTCCCCCCAATATTCGACTATTACTGTTTTCTCTTTTACCTGCATGGCTAATAGAAATTTTACTGCTTTATATTTTCATAGTTTCTCACCTCTAAACTCTCTTCTTCTTTCCTCTTATTCTGAATCGATGTGTCAATATTGTAATTATCTTCTTGTGTTTTATCCCTTATTACGTTGTTTTTCAGCATTTTATTTCCATGTTCTCTCTATCATTCATCCTGTTCATGCTATATTTTCGCCTTTGCTCATTTCAAGTTTTACTCTGCTCTTTGTGCGTACGTCTTCTCCTTGCCGCTCCGTTTGCTTCTCTGTCTAATTTGTCTTTCTAGAAATATCTATGTCTATCTGTCTCTTACTCGCTTTCTCTTATGTTTCTCTTCACCCTTGCTGCCGTTTAAAATCTACTGACCCACCCCCTTTTTTTTTATTTTCATTCCTATTGTGATTACAGGGTGAGCTCTCCGTGGTCGACGAGTCACGTCGGGTCATCGTTCAAGCGGTCCATGAACTCTATGATCGCGAGGTCACCACACCTTGGGAGGACTCCGAAAACAGGACCTGTACCATCGTCTTCATAGGTAAAGATTTTGTGGAGTTTAAAATTATTGTTTGAGGTATAAAACCGGACAAAATAGCGAGTGAACAGAGTGAATATTCGCAAAGGAAAATCACGATGTGACTTGTTCCCTGGTGTCATCATGTTCATAGTTGCATTGTGCACGATCACAGTATCAAAATCTTTTTCAAAATATTTGAATGATATCAAAATCATATCTTTTTTTTAAATTTCCTGTTGTAATATGCTTTTTTTTAAATTCTCCTCTTCTTAAATCACACAAGATGGCAAATTCACTTTCCTCATATTATCGTACTGAAATACTTTCTAAGTCCTTTTTAAGGTTTTCCCATCCTCCCCCTCACCTGTCATCCCTCACACCCAATCATTTTAAAACTGTCAAACAGTAAGCGAAATGTTAAAACAGATGCAATTCTTTTGAACCTCCCTCCGTTGGATACATTCTATATCCCAGTCTTCTTTAGACACGTTTCAACCTTGTCAACGGTATATTTTGCCAGACTCCATGCTATAATAACATGTGCGCCCCCAACGTTCAAATACAGTCCATGATGATGAAGAGTGTGCCTGTGACACATCATTGACTCTGATCTAGTGATGAGTAGTATGTTGATCATGCAGGTCAAGTTTCCTTGTTCCAAAAGAAAAAGATAGCTATAAGCATTCATGTATTTCTGTATTCACGTTTTCATGACTGGCAACATGTACATGACTGGGGAAAGGGGGAGGGGGGATAGTGCAGTCATCTTATTCGCTATGCTGGCAAATCACTACAGATCTGTATAAATATGATCATTGAGATAACAGGTGAATTCCCCCTGTCCACCCCCTTTGCTGTGCATGGAAAATGAGGGCTCATAAATGAGGGAAAAGAATCGTGTCTACTTTCGAAGCTATTTTTACACTCCTAGAATGTAAATAGTAATCATTGTCGAAATCATTTTTTCATTTAATAAATATCGCCCATTAATAACCTAGATTAGATCTCATTACAAACAAAATTTCTGTTTCATGGTAGAATGGCTAATATCTTTTGGTATAAAGTAGATTTAAATTTATGGGTCTAATTTCGTGAGGAAATTGGAAATATTTTTGTCGCTGGTTTCTGGGAAGCAACTTATTATGAAAGGAATCGAACAAGACATGGGAGCTGGTAAGCGATTGTGACATTGTTAATTTGTCTGTTTTCAGTATTCGTTTTCTTAGAAGATAATTCATTTATTTCACATTTTTCTCTACCGGGTTGTCAAGTTAATTTCAAAGTATTTGAAATTTATGAATTGTATTTCTATGTTTTGGACGCCCTCAGTCATTAAAACATAAATATGATGCCTTTGTTACGTGCAGAGTTGGTGTTTGTCCATACATGTATATAAAGACAATTTGATTTTGGTTTAGGTGAAGTTTTGGAACATGTTCTTATCTCGTATTTGGATTATTCGATTTGATGTTGGAGTGAGGAGCATTTTATAATCAGATTGCATATACCTATTATCTATATCATGTATGAGTAATTAGAGAGGGAATACTTGGAATTATAAGGATGTTTTCTTTGTGATATCTAGATCAAGCAGTTAATCTCCTAATTATGGCGAAGTAGTTGGCCTAATTCTAAACAGGAAAGAGTAAAAATGAAAACATCCGAGGTGATAATGGGGTTCCCTTTAGATCAGACAAAGCCGCCAGACCCATGTTTTGGTTTTTGATCAGGTTCTTGTAACTGTTTTCCGTTGTTTTATCCGAACGGTATCAGCGCATAATCCTCTTGGTTGGCCGCTATATCCGTACATCCATCAGCATGAGGGGCTTTATCTGGGACTCCTTCCTCGCCGTCTCTCTCGGCGTGCAATCGCATAACGACCGCCTCTAGTGTCAAGGGCCCGCGCGCCCTAGCTCGAGGAGGGGTTTTGTGCACACAAAAAAGGGGGAGAATAACAGACAAGCGGCAAAGTGCACCCGCTGTGTTTGCAGAGCGGATTAGCGGGCAACCAAAACTTGTTAACGGGGGATCAGCCGGCTCGGAAGTAGCGCGCGATAGGGTACTGCCAACAAAGTTTCAGCGGGGGTGCCCACCGATTATCGCGTTACATTCGCACCTGCGTGATAAAGGACTTAGCAGCGATAAGATAAAACTTTTTTTGATGGACGTAATAGATGCCTTCCCTATCTTGGTGTGCCTCGGTAACCTCTAACAGGCGCTTCATCTACTAAACATCAAAGCAGTAACAAAAACTATTTTGACAAGCTTTCAAAACAAAAGAGAGGCCTCGCGCGTCGGTAATCGCAGCGGATCAAAACACCATCTCTGTTTGATACCGCTATGTTGCGGATAGATTATCGGTGTTGCTCTGAAAGCTTATCATTGCTGTTAACTGTTGTAATCAAACAAGATGCTGCTCATTAACAACAGTTTGACTAACCTCCGTTTAAACTCAACTTGTGTTGATTACTTTGATCATGTTGATAGTAGGTTTTTGTAACGTGATGTCGTGAAGTGCCGATAATAGCCTAAAGGTAAATGTCTTGCAGACAACACTGTAGAGTTCGGCAGACCTCTGGATAGTTCATTAGGCCCTCGCCTTATTTTATTGGAAATGATATAGAACGGAAGAGCATGGGGGTTATCTGGTGTTGAATTATTTTGTAGAACGACCAGAATCATAGCCTCCACAGATAGAAGTTTGACCATTGACACTTTTATCAATTCTGATCATCAAAAACGCAATATTGACATCAAGAGAGGGGGGGGGGGGGGTGCTTATATATTTTGGAAAGAAATCTTATGCAGGTGCAGTCACCCAATCTACAAGCCCCCCTTTTTAAAGAAAAAAACTTGATACGAAAGGAGTTTTCTTGAAAGAGAGTCTGTATAGTTACATAAGAACCGGAAAAGGTCATAATTGTTTTTTTTAATACTTGTAATATCTTTTTCCCCAGTGCTTGAGTTAACTTATTTCTCGCGATTTGTTCAATGTGTGTACTTTAGATCAGATTTGAGCAATCCTCACTAATCATAATAGTTGATGTAATCAGATAAGGTTAACACTTCAGCCCCAAGTAACAACGTTTTTGCGTTGCTGTGCAGGTGTCTGAATCATAATGAAGAAGAAAGAAAGAAAGAAAGAAAGAAAGAAAAAATGCTATTCAGGTTAGTTTACATGTATGTAACATTTACCCTAAGTAGTGCTCAAAAGTATTCAGAAGTTTTTGTTGAAATATTCCGATACTTATACTAATCATGACTAATACGAATGAATTTTTTGTTGTTATCAATGTTAAATTGGTCTGTGACCAAAGCTGCATGTTGGAGTGCGTCGAGATATACCTTTTCAGCATGAAAGGGAACTTTCTAATTGATTTTCTTAATTAGCCTTTCCAAGTAATCCACCCCATAACAATTATTTCTTTCTTTTTATTTCATTTATCAGATTTTTGTGGTGTCTTTTCTTAAAAATTCATTTATTCGTTCAGGTATTATGTAAGGACTTTTGTTTTTAAGAAGTCTGTGGAAATAATTACCTAATACATTATTTTGCCCTGAGACTGGGGAATTATTTTTCATCTGCTATGGTGACGTTGCTCTTTAATCTGAGCAATATATCATCATCATTTTGCACTTATCAGAACTGAATGATTGGTGCCTCGTTTGAATTCGACCAAAGTACATTTTTATTATTTTTCGCAGTTGGTCAGTTGGTAAGCATGCAGCTTAACTCTTTATAGCTTTGTTTTTCTTTTGGAGCTGCTTTTGGTTCCTCAACTTAATTGCCTTTTGAAAAAAAAAATCCTTAAAAAGTCAATATTCGTTTTATCACTGATATCCAGTATTTATTTTTCAAACGAAGTCGTTCAGTTCTTGGATAAATGTAACTTCCGTCAACCTAGTTTTGCTGTAAAACGCGCATGAAAATGCTCTTCAGAAATACTCTCAACTAATCCAATATTCATGACGAATTACGAGATGAAGAATATTTCAGCCATTTATTTCCTTTTCAGTCCAAATGGTCAAGCTTCTATGACTTCAGTCTTCAAGAGCCCACGAATTAAAAACTTTATGAAAAGATTCTGGAATGACTTGTCATGGATGATTGACATGTGCACCTCTTTGCAAACGAAGAGGGAGAGAGAATGTCCATAAATTTGAGTGTATTATGTTGCATAGGTCCATCCCGTGCAACCAGACTTGAACTCAGTGTACCTGAAATCGGCGATGTTACTCGTAGTCTAAAGAATCTAACATCTTTTTGTCATTTGCCGAGTTTATCATCTTCGCATTATGTTTTTCTCAAGGCATACGAATCCTATAGGGGGGGGGGGGGAGTAATTGTCGCCCCTCTGTCGTCCTTTGAAGGAAATATGTAGTCGCAATTTTCCTCGGATCAGCATCGACTTTTTAGAATGTCAAACATTTAACCCTGACAATATATCCTCACTCTCCTGGATCTTTGCAAAGATGTAATTTCATGTTAGGGATAGATACGATAAAGGGGTAACATTATGATTCTTCCCATCTAGAATGGATTAATGCAGTTTGTAAGGAATCACTTTCAAACTATTGGTGAGGTAAAAATGGGCATGGGGGTGGGGGGAGGCAGCTAGTACCCCTTAGCACTTGATGATTGAGAAATTCTGGGGAAAAGAGAGAAAGAAAGTGGGATTGCAACGTTAGCAAATAAATGCAACCCTCCCACACAACCTTCCCTCATGCATGTGCTTTCATTCAATGCAACTGAAAGATTTGGACTTCTTCATTTAGTGCTTCTGTAACCATGGGCTCTCTGCCGAACATAAAAAAAGTTCAAACGCGAGATGAAAAGGGTCTGTAGACCTAAGCTAGGCGACTGTGGCCATTGAACTTGGTATGCTTTGAAGGACAGTTATGATGTGTGTCGCAAAATGACCAGTTTATGACAATAATAAAGCTAAGATTGTCGAGATGGATGATGAAGCTAGGGTGTCATTTCTCATCTACAAATCCTTCGAAGAACCTGTCACATATGCTCATCTTTCATATTTTGCTTGGCACTCCCCCCCCCCCCCCCCCATAAAAGTCCCACAGCTTTAATCTTTGTTGTCCGTTAACTTTTTACGTCTCTCGCGTCTCTAGTCTACATTAAGTATCGAAGTCTGTGACTCATAGCAAGACTGGGCAAAGGAATCTATTTGTTTGTCTCTCCCTCGATTTTCTCCCTCGATTTCTCTAATTTTTTCTTCACCAGTTCATCATTCATTCTTCAAACTTTTGTCCTAATTAGCAGCGACCCGCAAAAACGTTTCTCTCGCACAGTATCGCATCGCAAACAAAATATTGCCGCCCTTTTCCCGGGCGGAACAATCCGAAGACCTCCAAAAAAATTCTGCACTCGGAGAAAATGCTTGTCTGTCAGCACGCCCTAATTCTCTCATTTTCTCCTTATTGCCGCGTATTGTTTTACCTCTATTTCAAATCCTACTTTGTCTAACGCCTGTGGGAGATTTTCTTTTTTCTTTCTTTTGCTCTAATAACCTTTTCTTGAAAAAGCAAGCTGTCTTTAATCGCACTTGTTTGGAATTCCACATGGGTCGGTTGATACCCGTGAAGCTAAATTTGAGTTGTTTTTTCTTTCTATTTGAACTCGCTCTTTCTTTCGTCTTTTTACACTGTAAACCAATAACCAGCAGTGTTATATCAATCCTTCAGGGAACGTTAAGTAACTGGCTATAACTGGACGACGCGGAAAGCGAATGTCATGCATTCATAAGATATGGTGTTACGATTATATTGTGAGAATACTCTTTGTAAGTGATAATGAAAGTGCTATTGTTCATAGATATTACATGAGGAATAAACGTCATTGAAAAGTGATGAGATTTATATAACATCGCAACAAAGGAAATTGCAAAAATAGTATCACCCCCCCCCCCCTTCCAAAAGTAAGGAAATGGCAAATATGGTCCTTTCAGGGTGTATTGCAGGTATTGTTCTGACTTTACTCGTTACAAAATAAGGGCTCACAAAATACACATGAAATGCCACCAAAAACGAAAGAGGAATGTACTCTAAAATGACTAGATTAAAGGTCATTTGGGTGCAACTAATTATGTCTAGCCTTATATCTTACTATTTTCTAGAAAGAAATGACTTTGTTCTAAAAAAAAAAAAGAAGAAGAAGAAGACTTCAATAATAGTTGCACCCAGCTGACCCTTTTGTCTAGTCACTTTTAACTAGTTTGTTTTAAGAGTTTGGGGACAAGAGTCAGAAGAGATATACGAGAGGGGAGATGGAGGGGGGGGGGGGGGCGCTAGAGAAAATGGAAAAGGGGTGTTGCTATTGACGATCATGAGCAAAACTCGTCACCGATCCACAAGGCCTCAATAAAAGCGTATCAATTCTCCACAAAAGTGAAGTGGAATAATCTTCTTCTGCATCGGTGTATTCTCCCCCTCTCTCTCTTTCTTCTCCCTCCCGTCCAGTGCTTGTTCAGTTTCGTTTTACGATCGGTTACAGTCGGTAAGCGGACAATGCAACCGCTACATTTTATGAAGTGTTCTGAAAAACTTTCGCCCCGAGCTGGTGGAGAAACGAAAATGTTAAGAGGCGTTATTCGAGAAGGATCATTCCAACAATTGGCCAAGCGACGCTCCCTGTTTCGCCGCCGCCTCCTCCCCCCCCCCCCCCATTCCCCCTCTGCTTCACCTTTCACACAGAAGGTTGTCGGCTCGAAAGATTTGGGGGCCTGCGGTGTTTTGAGGAAACTGCCTTTTTGCCGTCTTTGAAAAATATTTGTGTAATTGGAGAAATAAAGGCGATTTAGTTTAAAGCGATTGTTTTATACGTTATCACATCAGTATATACAGGGATATAGAATAGCCAGAAGCTATGGATCCTGTGTGGTCGTCAAAAAGTCGGGCAATTTAGAAGGAAAAATGGTTTAAATAAGGGGGCAAATCAGTGTATGGTGAATATTATAAAGCATGTGTGACACGTATTGAAATCAAGTTAGGAGAGAGAGCATGTCTTATTGCAAGAAAAGAAAATCAACTGGTTTAGATTTTACTCTCCACAATTTTTTTTTTTCTGATTAAAGGTCTATATCTATTATATGATGTTTATATCATTTCAAAGAAGTATTTTCGACCTATGTTCCTCAGTAAAATCAAGTTGTGATGATGAAGATGATAGTGATATTGATTGATTTCTCCTCTTTTCCTTTTCTGCAACAATATGTTTAGAAAATCATCCACACTTTTTAGTGGTTCTGTTTTTTTGTGTCCATTTTCAAAAGTGAAAAGAAAAAAATAATATTTGGCCATCCTTTTCCCCAATTATCACGGCTGTTTGATTCGACAGGATTATACTAGAAGGAAGTTGAGGAGGGATGAAGTAGTAACAGAATCAAGAAGAAAGATCATATTGCTACTCTTAATAACTACATTTTACACCATGCCAACTTATCTCTGTTGGATCGTTATAAGTGTCAATTAAGCGTGGCCGTAATAGCGTTTTCAGCGATCATATGTTGTTGCGATTATTTTTTTTAATCGTTTTTATCCAATTGCATCTTCCTTTAGTTGTAATCTTAAGAAAAGCTAATTTTGCCTTTCTTTTTCTTTTTTTCCCCATACACCCCTTGTAGATTGTTAGTAACAACTGTAACGACCCTGTCCTCCTTTGGTTTGCCTTTTCTTCTTGCCCTGATAGTCTCAAAGAAAGGCGCGGCTATTATTTTCATTCGGTGATGGGCTCGAAAGCCAAGACCGGGCTACCTACCCCCTCACCATCAACAGTCCACCATATGTCACACTCTAGATCTCCGCTATCATTTCCAATTTGCATACCTGCGACACTCGGGCCTTGAAGCCGACCGTTGAAAGGTCTATTTCTTTCAAGGCGCTCGTGACTTCTACTATCTGTTTCCTTTTGGGGATAACAGCATCCATTCTGTGGAACAACGCCCCATAAACACGGGTTTCATTGAGAAAGCAAGGGAAATCGGAGCTGTATCAATAACAGGGAGTAGTATAGACACTTAATTTTTCAGTGGCATGCAGCGAAAACTAATATTTTCCCTCTCGCACATATGCCTTGTCTTGGGGACGGGTGAAAGAGTTTGTGAAAGGCTATGACAACTGCCCGCTGTCATGGCTTTCGTCTATATGACAACAGGGAAGGAAGATGGAGAGGAAAATAAAACGGGAAGCAGTAAAGAAGAAACTAGAAAGAAATGAATGGGAAAAGAAAAATGAAATGGAGACGATGAAATGATATAAAAGGAAGGATATTTGCACGTTCTAAGACAAAGTCATAGCCTAGGTTAAGGTTAGATTAGCGATAATGGCGACTTGTTGAAGCAAAGTATTGCTAAGGTTGTTCGCTTCGCTAACCACGACTATTCGTGCTACACGTAAAACAAGATGCCCATCTTCGATTGATAAACCGCAAAATCACATCGCCGTTCATATCATATTGATAACAGTAACACTGCTTATACAGAGAGCAGGAGAAAATATTGACTGAAGCATGGGTATAATGCGTGTATCTCTTTCGCCAACGCCATTTTTATCACTCCTTATGATCCTTCTCTGTTCGTCTTTGTCTATGGAAACCACTTTGCCTTTCAGTCTTTTCCATTTCTTCAATCAATCACACTTACAAGGGTGAGATGCGGTTTGTGATTCTTTCTTCTTAGATGACTTGAATTAAGTGGATGATGCATTTATATGGTGAAAGTGAGAAAATCAGCTACTCGAAACTAAAAGGATACGACAAACCTCAATATTTATCTCCCCAAGCCAAGGTGTGACGAAATAGACGACAAGACATTGTCTCCATTTCAATGTCAGACCGTTTTCTTTTTTGTTTTCTTAGCATCATCTCACTAGGTGAATGTCCGTTCATATTGCTGTTGATACTAACTCTTATCAATCCTCTCTCACAAGTTGTTATTTCTTTTCCGATTTTAATGCAGATTTTATCGATTTTGATAGCTATTGAGGCATAAAATCAACACCATATCGTTTCATATACCTGACCTATCAGGGTCATCACCCATTCCTTCCGATGTTATTTGACTACAACCGAGTAGGAATACAGTGACACATGACTTGTACATGCGTTAGTCAATTTCTTGTACTTTTAGTGGGAAAGTTGGACTGAGTCTCAACATTAAGAAAACTAATTAGAAATGATGTCCACTGGACCATTAGAAAACTTCGAACTAGGCAATGCCAATGTTGAAGTTGTGAATGGTTTTGTCTTTTTTGGATCCAAAGTAGAGAAGGATGGCGGTTGTGCTGCAGAAATAAGTCGGCGCATAGTGCTTGGAAGGACTGCATTGGCTGGACTTGCTAGGATAATGAGGGACAAAGATGTGAGTTAAAACAAAACAAAACAAAGATGAGGATGATAACTGCAATGTTGGACAGTGAAAAAAGGAGAGAGAAAGAAAATAGACTCATTTGAAGTGTGGTGCTGGCGCAGGATGTTAAGGATCCCATGTACAAATCTGTACTGGAAGAGATACAACCAAGCTACTCCTTGGAGACCATGGTTGTAGGGCAGAGACTTCTCTTGTTTGGTCACATTGTTAGGTCAAAGGGCCTGGAGCAGGACATCATGCTCAGCAAAGTACAGGGTAGAAGGAGAAGACGAAGGAATAGATGGATAGAAGGAGTGACCCAAAAAACAACAACAACTAGCAAATCATTGAGAGAGATGACCATACGCAGAGCCCTGTAGAAGACCAGTAACTTTCTTTGTAATGTTATTTTTTTTTCTGTTTGATTTTTATAAAAACAACCGAACAGGCTACTCTGGGTAAAAATTTGAAATATAAATAAATAAATAAATAAATAAATACTTGCGCAGGACAGAGTAGCCTGGAGGAATTTTTTTTTTTTTTCATGGGGTCACCAGGAGTCGGGGACGACTCGATGGCACTTAACAACAAATCAATATGGCTGCAAACCATGTATTCTGTTATAATTTTGAAAATGCATCTCTGGTCTTTGCTCGTGGTTGGAACATTGGTAAAGTTATTCTTTTTCTGTCCTGTCATTTTTATTGTTGCATTCACCGGTTCATTATATTTGATAATCTGTTATTGACCATACCAAGGAGTCTGTGATTAACTCCTTGATCATACACTGTAAGCATGTTAAAAGTCTATCCCCTGTCCACTCATTTTAGCCCATCCCCACTTATTAAGGACGATTGTTCTCTCTCTCTGCCTCTTTTCCTCTTTCTCTTCCTCTTGATGTATACATGTATATGCAATGTCCCTCTCTAGAACTACTCCTTTCATAATGAAACTCCTCCTGTCCTCTTCTCTTTGCTTGTTGTACACCAATACTGGGCAGTAGTTTGGTTTGCTGTCCTTGCTGTTTTAGGGGCTATTCCGAACAGTTTTGTCCCATACGTTTAACATGTCTACCATAGTTTTATGTTCACGATTCCACAAAACAATTTTCATTATTTCGTACTTGACGTATTTTGGCCTTGCGCTTAATTGAAAAACGTTCATGTAATCTGAGTTGTTGAAAAGAAATTTCGATTCCCCTCCCCCCCCCCATTAAAAAAGTGGCGTAGCTACGGGACAAGGTATATGCCCCCCTCCAACGTACCTCCCAAGTTAAATGGCAACAAATTAAACGAAACAGAAAGAGAGGGAAGGCAGCGTGTAAAGAAGATGAAATTACCATGTTAACCCTTTCTCTATGAACTTGTTTTGTTTTGCATCATCCCGATGATAAGATCTTGTCCCCCCCCCCCCCCCCCCCGTCAATCGTAAGTCCCCCTCAGTGGCTACCCAAGGCTACGCCACAGCTAACATACAGACCCTATCATGACTAATACAGCTCATATCATGTTTACAGCGTCTTTCGTTTGGTTTAATCTGAAGGCTTATTTCTTTAAATACCCTCTACCTATTATATCGAACACGATATCCTCTGAGGTGAACTGCCGTGGAAGGACGCTGTAACCTTTAAGCGATGTGAACCCAGAGCTCGCCGCCGAAAAGTACGCTCTAAATCCAGACTGACATCCATTGTAAACAAATAAATCTAGGGTTTTTCTAGAAGTAGGCTGGGAGATGCTAACTCAGATCTCTCTTGATGTATCACTCTCAAACTTCAGTTCAGACGGCATAATATGAAAAGGAAATCTTCGAGATGTTCTTATATTAAAGGCCTCCCGCATTGCACGATATCCATAAAATCTAGAACCTCTCGCTCTCATCTGTTTTGCAGTGGAAATTTCAAAGAGGCTAGTTTGTTGGTCGATGTGCGAGATTTTCAGTGACGCAAAGACATTGGTAACTTTTTCTTCACTACTGAAACTTTTTATTAAACCAATTACTTCTGGGTTACCTCAATTTTGATGGGTGTCCTCTGATCCTCCCCCCCCCCCCTCCCCGCCCCATGCGTAATTGCTTGATGTTGCACTTTCTGAAGTGTCATCTGCCTCTATTATTTTTTTCTTCCCCTCCCTAGAAATATTCACGTCTGGTATTATCTTCTAAAAACAAAGAGATCAGAGAGTTCCCTTGATAAGTTGAAAATATATATTCTTCGAATAGGTATTTGATAGTCAAGCGTTTTGCCGGATTATTGTCCTGTTGAAATGAAGAGTGCCCTCTGCGTCAGAGTCCTGTCACAGATGGACAAAGAAGAGGCTGAAAAGAGTGATAGAGATAGGGAAATGGGAAGAATACAAAAACGAATAGAAGAAATGTTTAGATTATATGGCAGTCATCTCAACACATTCCTCAATTAACAAAATTAATGTTTCCAACAGGGACGTCAATCTGTTGTGTTTTTTTTTTTTTGGGGGGGGGGAACACTAAACAAAAGGGTTCTCAGCTTAAAATTGGGGAGGGGTCATACAAAATGGGGGCATACAACAAAACTTTGATGACAAGCAAAGAAAAAAAAACGGTCCTCACCATGAAATTATTGACTAAAAGCCGTGGATCCCCCATCCTAATCCCTCAGCTCTTACATAGTAATAATATATGGGTATTGCTAATAAATGAAAGAAAAACTTCCCGAGGATACAGTAACCATAGCTCTGAAAAGGCCCTTGGCCTTGCCATCATTAACTGAGCTTCCATGATTGGTTTTAGGTGCAAGCCATTTTCTGCAGACAACGTGAACTACTCCCACAAAATGAGCCGAAAGCGTTGGGGCTTAGCTAGTTGATTTCTCAGCATTCTAGCAACAGAAACCAAACACATATTTCTGTGATTGTGTTCTCAACGCTTTCTTGAACGTCGATGGTCAGCCTTTAAATGTACTCTAGAGATTAGGATGAATCGGATGGGGAATCTATAGAGCTTCGTCTTGCTCCGTCTCCGCGAAGTGGATTGGATTCTTTATTTTCTCCTGTTTCAAATTGCAATTTGTGTTTTATTGCTCAGCCGTAACTGACTGACATTTGGACTGGATATATCAGGAGCAATTATCTCAAGACACAAATCAAGGATCGTAAAAATAACATTTGCCACATTAACCTAGATATCGGCGACCATCGAGCCAGCGCGCTACTCCACCACCACGACTACCGCAGTTTCCCCCTTTACCTCATATCGAACATCTCTTGGAACTTGGCCATCGAATAGAACGATCGGTGAATGCACTAGTTGTAGACGTTGATGTCTATGTACGCTTGGAATGTTGATGCAGGGTTGACTTACCTTAGAGGACTATGCAAAGATAACACAAAGCGAGGATGGAGGAGTGGTAGGGGAGGGGGAGGGGGGTAATTTTTAGAACGGGTACGATCAGAAGAGTATCAGGACTAAACCCCGAGCAGCGCTCCCGACAATTACCCTCTGTGGATAGTGTACCTCCTGACACCTAACCTGAGTAGTACTGGGGGTAGTTGTCCGGGGATGGTACTAAAAGGAGTAGCGACGTAATATCGATGATAAGAATTATTTAAGTGTATGCATAGCATAAATGCACTTTGCATCAATAACCACTCGAGTTTAGTCAAATAAGGGGCTGGGGCAGGGGCGGTATCATTTTAGGGCAGTCCGGGGTGAGAAGGAGCTTATTGAATGTTTTGATGGTGGTAACAAAAGCACTGCAGCTCTTATTTTTCCGTCAGGTCAAGAGGGTTAGGGACCCGTCACCCAGTTTTGACATGTAATATGACTTAGATATGAACATGTGAAAAGCATCTTTTCTATAATATTCACAGACCGCCACGCGCAAGTTAATGAGGCAAATCAGCACATTTTACGTAGATTCTCGTCCACTGAAAATTGAATCCTTTGCTCGCGAGATTTCACGAGAGTTTTAGACATATTTGCAAGGGTTCGCGAAATTTTTTCTGAATCGAGAACACTGCTAAAGCTGTTCAATTAATGTAAATGTCCTTCTCATTGACATTTTGCTCATTAGTTTGATATATAGATCTACTATTTTTGTTCAGATTTAGATACTTTTTATCCAGTTCAAATATCATGAAATAATTGGTTATTTTTTTAGACTCATTTTAGCCCTTGTTTACTTCGTCCTCGCTCCTGACCCGATTAAAGCATTGAAATATAAGTAAAGTGGATGATAGTGGAGTTTGATATTTGGCACTGACAATGAATTCAAAACTCATTTGCGGCGAAATGTATTAGTCGAAGAAAAGAAAGGTTTATGTGAGCCAATTTTTGTGGAGAAAGCCACTCGAGCGGTATGCTCGTTGTGCGCCGCTGCTGTTTGAACTGCCTAGCCAAGGTATTTTGGTGACGTCACAATTGCGGAACGGACCAATCAGGAACTAGCGGCACAGTCCTTGAACCAATCACGTTGCGTAATTCAGTGAAATGTTTACTTTGCTCGAGAAAAAGCTGTACCATGCTTGAAGATGCCTCGCTCCTGACCCGATTAAATGATAAATCATCAGAATTTTGGTAAATCATTAAAGAGTAGAATTTCACCATCAAAATTTGATTAACCTTTAAAATGCCCTGCAGCAAGACATATGACCTACTTTTCTTCACCCCTTTTCATGCAGATTACGCGATTTGATACAACACGGAATTGATATACATATTTTAAAGTTTTTTTTTTCACTTAATTATTTGATTCTAAAATGCAATAGGTAGAGCAACCATCCCTCTTTCATTTCTGCCATAAATCATCGTAATCCGTGCTGAAATGATGTAGATGTTGGCGTTTTTCTGAATTACATTTCGCTCATGAATATTCATATCTTCAGTTTGGACGTGCATATGAGTTTTGTAAAATAAGCGCCTTTGATACGCGTGGCGGTCTGACTGTTCATCTCGTGAAAAAAAAATGGTTTATCGTATTATTTCTGTGATCTATCAATTTCATTCTTACACATACAAGTGAAAAAGAGCATCATAATTG
Source organism: Echinometra lucunter (assembly GCA_029962745.1). Classification (NCBI taxonomy): domain Eukaryota; kingdom Metazoa; phylum Echinodermata; class Echinoidea; order Camarodonta; family Echinometridae; genus Echinometra; species Echinometra lucunter. The sequence goes on from CM057157.1 coordinate 15,017,621, forward strand.
AAATACTTCTTGTCTTAAAGTGTGTTTGGAAAGATCATTGGGAGGGGGTTATATGCCATTGCGGAATATTACTTTCACATTTACATAAAATGTTTGTATCAACAGATGCCCAAATTGGGAGTATTAGAAAGAAAGGGAGAAAAGATTAAAAATCGAGAGGTAGATAGTGAAAAAAGAAAGTTGATTGATCAGGTTAAATAAGACTGAAATAGCCTATGCCTCATTTTTGTTGATTACACCATTAAAACCCTCCCCAATGATTACTTTTATATTTATAACCCATTTATGTAATGGCTTTCTTTCACGGGGTAGCTAGACGGCTCCCTGATGACATATTGTCATACTGTCTGAAAACAACTACTGTGAAAATATTTATCCCGTAATTGGGGCAGGTGGAATTCAACCTATTTTTGCTCTTAGAAGAAAAAGAGAGGCAGAAATAAAAACAAATACAAAACAAAGAGAGGCGCAGGTGAAAGCGATGTGACGTCATTGTTGGACATAACATGCAAATTAGAGTCAAAGCGAAGTTTATTCGTAATTAAGTACAAGCCAGGTATACTATAATTTCTTGCTCATTTAGGTAGAATTTCATCTTTTGTATTTCGATACAGGTAGTATTATCAAGTTTATCCAGCATAATAACTCTAAGGTTTGATGTGAAGACCACCCCGTTACCATCTTTTCCCTGCCTGTCACCTCTAATACAGGATTGGAAAAGGACGAGCAAACCCCGCGCTCCAAGTTGTCCTCCAGTATTTAATACATAATATTCTCCAGTTTAACCCGAGCGATAAATTGCTCCTATTTGAAGAAATACCCACGTCTTGGAACATTTATCTTTTATCTTTCTTCCTGCGTGCCTCTCTTACCCTCCCATCTTTCTGTCTGTCGCTTTCTCTCCCTCTTTAACTCTCGTTCTCCTTCGACAACTCTCCTCTATATATTTCTCTAGTATTGTCCTGATTGGTAATGCGATACAGCAAACATATGAGCCTCTGGAGATGGATTGCCCCCATTTCGGAAAATTACAAATCACAACATTATTGCGTCTGGCCTGGGGAGGGAGAGGGGATGCAGTGAAGTGGGGCAAATGACGTGGGTGGACGAACCTCGGCCTTAAAGAGAAAATCGCCCCCATTATATGGAGGCAGCTCTTCTCATCGAGATGATTCTTTTTAAGGAATACTCAAATAATCATCGTATTCAAGGTGTCACCGTGTCTTCAGGAATTATTGACTTTAATTCAAAAGACATTCGATCGATGAGCGCAAACAGTCAAGGGACTATTTACCTGTTTACTCACGAAGCAAATAGATCGAATGGATCTGAAATGCTCATTTTGTAGGTTTACACTTTGTCCTGATATTTCTTGAAGGGATATTGATAGGCGTTAATATACATGATATTTAGTTTTGAGATAGTGTTATTGCATCTCATTTTTATACTGCTTTACAGTCCTATGTGAAAAAAAAAATCATCTTGGGCGAGTTGAAAGATGCAATAAATCACCTTTTTACATTTATACAATGAAGATATCAATTTTAAGAATGATAATCAATCTTATAATTATCGTGGGACATCAAATAGCATCATAATTAGCTAGTTTCGTGTGTATTACGATTAAATGGCATTCCTGACAAGGGAATGGAGGCTATTGGGTTTGGCAGGACCTATAAATCCCCACCCCGCGGCATGCCGCCACCCCTCCCCATACATGACATACCGCCCCTTCTCCATGTCTCCCCCTTTCCCCTCCATCATGTCCATCTTTGATACGGTAAAGGAGCTTGACCGGTGAAGAGTAGGCATTTTGTCCGGGACAAGAATTTCAATAATGACCATGGCAACCCAAATTTTATGACATTTTAACTCATCACAATGAAATGTGAAATAGTTCTGCAAACGTAATCGTTTGATTTCTATAGGCCTTTTAACTTTCAATATTTGTCAAATGTCTGTCCGTGACCAACTGATAAGGCTCAGATTCAGATTTTGTCTTCATATTGTGTGGCCTGTACCTGGCCATTGACACAGATGAAGGAATCGTCCATCAGTCTATTGTGTCTTTAAGAGATTGCAGGGGGTGTATATTATCGCAGATCTGACGTATCTGGAGCGCGCAGTACCGTACGGCATAGAAACATGTTTTGCCTATTTGAATCCAATAAATCAGACGTAGCACTGAACTTCTGTGGGCTACGATCTTTATTTCAATCTATCATTATCCGTGCACTTTTCTGAGGGGCAGTCCCGGAGTTTTCTCTCGGTCACTAATTCATTCCAATTAATCACCGGAATCTGATGGCCGTATTTGATAAATATTAGGCCTGTTTCAACCCAGATCTCATAATTCTTAGATTAGGGGTTCCCAAGAAAGTTAACACTTGCGTCTGTGTACTCCACTACAGGACTGGGATTTCAAAATTTGGGTTGAGGACTTATGGCGTATCCATTTGCAATCGGTGAGCTCAAGTTTTCAAGGTTCATAAGGGCTTGGATTTACTAAGCATTAAAAGTTCTAAGGTCTTTCCACAAAATTGCATTTTTGATCGCAGTGAATTTGTAGAAAAGCAGCACTATAATTGAATAACACATATATATTGTAATTGTGGTAGACGGGTTCACGACTTAGACTTGGGGAAAACATACTTTTATAGACAAATCATGTAATCTGATTATCTTATGAGATTTAGGAATCACTCTTTATAATCGGTCCATCAATATATCGTCGGATATAGAAGTCGAACAAGACACTGCATTGCACAAACTCATCTCTACATTAATGTGATGATGTAGGTCAGATCAAAACCTTGATGGTGTCAACGAGCATGAGAGTCTGCTTCTTTATTTTGTACCATGTATGCCTGCCTATGGCTTTTTGGTGTTGACATGTTTAGTAACCAACGATCATTGTTCCCACTGGTAGTATGCTCCATCGTGTTCAATTTTCACTCGGGCACCATCCCAAATGTGTTTATTTACCCGTGAAGCTTGTCCAAGAGGGCGCCTGACAAGCTGTTGTAGGTTCACCAGTAACAAACCTCCATATTGTGCAAGGTTACTGGTGGTGCTGGTTTGCGGTTCGGCACCACCCAAGACGACACACGCCAGTTCCTGGATGTCAGTGAGGACGACCCCATTAAAAACAACAGTGATCATGTTGAAAGTTTGCTTGTTGGAATGGTGGAACTGTAGTTCAATGTTGACAGATATCCTATACGCTACGTTGAGAGGCTAATATTTGAATGCCGTAAACACGGGTTTCGGCTTACGCATCGCTAACGTCCCGATGATGTTATGTTATAGAGTCACAGGGGCCATGTCAGGTTGATGTGGCAATTGGGCCATAAGAAGAGGGGGGGGGGGGGGGTGGTGCTTACAAGCATGTATTGCATCCGACACTGTTTTCATCCTGCACATTGTAGCGAGGACGAAAAGGTTGGCTAAGTTTTGTAATGTTTGGGCCAGGGGTGTCATAACACCAGTTAGAGTGGGGGAGAGGGTGGGATGGGATAGGATGGGATGGGATGTTGGGGAATATTTACCTGCAAGGGAGCCAGACGAGTTAAATGATTAAACTGTTCTAAGAGCTTTTGATTGTGGACAGTGTTACAGCCAGGTTTTCGGATTTTCACATTTGCGGTCATCTTGAATAACGCCAAATTAATGCGAAATTGAAAATTTGATAGGAGGGTGCCCCCATCCCGTCCCCATTGAAGTCCCTGATTGGTGTTGTCAGTTGTGTGTGTATGGTCCCTGAGTATTATATCTATTTCTAACTTAACAATATAAGGAGAAGATGATCAGTGGTGTGCTATAAAGGAGAGCAATCTTGCTAGAAAACTAATGTTGTGTTGATTTTGAGTCCTGTTACAATTTTTCTTTTATTCTTTTCTTATCATCTCCCTGTATATAGGTCGCAACTTGGATGAGGAAGTACTGCAGAAAGCATTTATTATCCTTGTAGAAGCAGAAGAAGAAGAGGCCATGTCACACTGACCCAAAGATGGACCAAGGCATTAAGTGGCTTATACGATGAGCACCATTTGCTGCCATTTGGAAAACTTCTTCTGCTACTAGAGTAGGAACTACGAACATTATGAACAGGGAGTAGTCATTCACAAATGTTCAGTTACATGATCCATGTTGATGCTGACTGCTAAATGAAGAGAAAAGACAGAGAAAGGGTATGACGAACATATGAATAGGTATATTTTAATACTGTGCTCAAGTTCATGAGTTTGTGATGTGCTTTCAGTCAGTAGTAGCATTGGGAAGTCCAACAAATGAGCTCAAATATTGTCATGTCATTTTTGTTGTAATATTGTAGGGAAAACACACTTTCACAGACATTTTAGTTTGCCTAAGCATAACAAGATATCCCTGCGTTGTATTGGCCATGTAAAAGCGTAGCAAAGCATTCAGTGACACAAAGTGGGACCTGGCATGCAAGGGGGACTGGCATCATTGGGGGGGGGGGGGGGGGGGGGGGGGGGCTTGAATAATTTAAACCTTTAAAAATGAAATTAAAATTTACAATGGGTGTAAGGGAATTGGACAAATTGTCTTCTTTTCCCTTTTGTTTTCCTCACTTTCTCTTTTTCATTTCCCATGCCCCCCTTAGTGCTTATGCCACTGAGGATATTTTAGACCTACCTCGTACTTGACAAAGGGACAGGGCTTGTCCGTAACCTGTTTTTATCCTTGATCTGAGGATTTTATGAGGTTGACGTGACATTTAGCATTTGAGGACTCCTCTAGAATAGTATATATACCTTGAAATATCGCTCCATATTGACTTTGGATAGGCTTGATAGTTAACAATTACGACTAACATTTTAGCTTAAAAGGGGGGAATTTCAGTTTAAAATGGGGAAATGTGTGATGTTTCATTGATTGTAAAAAGGTGTATATTTTTTGTTTGCTTCTTGTTTTTTGTTTTTTTAAGAACAAGAAACCTCACAGAAAAGGGTTATGTTTTCACTATGTTTGCAAACATTTTGATGGGCGTATACCAGCTTTAGAAAAAGCGTCCTTTGGGGGAAAGTGTACTCCATAAGCCAAAAACGGATGATCATTATTCAGAGCCAATTTTGTACCCTTTTCTGAATAGTACCTTTTTGTATGCAAAAAGGTGGGGGGATTTCCAATTCTGTTGACAGTCGTGCATTAAACTTTTGAATATGAAGTCCCACAACCAGGTAACATTTTAAAGATATTCTTTTCACAAAATGATAACATTGATTCTAAGACAATCACACTATAACCCAATTGTCAGAGGGTAGTTGCCCAGACTAGAAAACTACACTCTTGTACACATGAACTATATAGTCGAGTCTGGATAGCCTATAGCGTTAGTTATTTATTGCCACTGAGGAGAGAATACCTGGGCCCCTTCTTATAAAGAGTTACGATTGATTCAAATCGATCGCAACTTTGGGATTGATCTCAACTCCTATCTCTTAAATACACACTTGAGATCAATCTCAAAGTTGCGATCGATTTGAATCAATCGCAATTCTTTGTAATACGGCCCATGGGGTGTTTCATAAAGCTGTTCGTAAGTTACGAACGAGTTTACGCGCGACTGGTGATACCTTCTTGTGCTACATGTAAATGAATGAGAATCTGATTAGCACCCAAGAAGATATTACCAGTCGTTCGTAAAGTTGTTCGTAACTTACGAACAGCTTTATAAAACAACCCCCCCCCCCCCCGGTCTATTACTACATATTACAAAGTAAGTACTTGGAGAAGAAAAATATGGAATGCTTTAATAAACCGTCATTTTGTAAGGTAATGACCCATTTGGTTACATACACAGTGACCAAGGCTGCAATGCCACCATTACTATAGGAAGTATTTATTTATGTGATCTCAGATTCTGAGATAATTCTTATTCTTAAACTTGACATTTACAGTATACTGTTCTCATGAAGTACAAGAACAAGAACAGGTATAAGAGCAATGGGGTTCTTGTAGATAATGACATATTGTGTTCTAAGTACCGTTCTGCCAGTACCGGCATAACCAGATTACATTACCAGATAATGATTATTACCTTCTGACCTAACTGTAGCTTAAAAATAAATGGAGAGGATGGAAAAAGAATCACAAGTATATGTTTTTCTCTGGGGTTATGAAAAGACATTCCATTTCAGAAGTGATAATACTGGTCATAAAATTATTTAAGACGTTTTGCCTCTTGAATGACATATTCATTTCTTCTGATTTGTTCAGGTACTCTAAATAAGTAGATAGTCTAATTTTTACGTCCCTGTGATGTACGTACTAGGTTTGAGGTGGTAAAGAAAAGTGTCCTTTTCTTAGTTAACCCATTACCTACTTGCACAGAATGACCCATGTATTAAGTTTATGGAAATATAGGAATTCACTAGTCAACGGGTTCATGACTAAAAATTTGAAAGTAGACGTAATATGAGACTGAAGATTTTTATTACAAAATAGAAGGATGTCACTATTGTGGATTATTTTCATGACGTCGATTTATTTTTCTTACAGTAATATATGAATAATAGTGTTACTTTCGATAAATCAAGTTTCAAGAATCAATGTGTATAAATTAAGAACACAACAGTACCATTGTGAATCACCGCTGAATGTTGCGTTGCAGGATCACTTCTTGTAACCTAGAGTCAGTTGATAATTAATGACTGTGGATTGCAAGAGGTCACCTAGAATTTCAGCTGCATTTCACAATGAAATATGTCCTAAATTACATGTACATGTACTTGTACATGTACACAGTACACACAGAACTATTTAATTTTGATTTCATGTCTCCATCTACCGAAGGTGGTGCTGGAAACATTATGTTTTCATGTTGTCCGTCTGTCCGTCCGTCCGTCGTTCTCCCATTTTTGTTAAAGTGATATCTTATTAAAAAAAAAAATCATTTGAGTTATGTACTTAACACTTGGTAGTTGTATGCCTGTCCATAGTGAGACAAAGTGACTAGAATCTGGGTGTAGCATGAAATTAAGAAAAAAAAAAAACCCTGTTATATCTCGACTTCTTTGACAATGAGAAGACAAAGTGACCAGACTTTGGGATTGTCAGATCAAAGGTGAACTAGGTCACTTTACATGAAATTTTCTCCTTTTTAAAAAAATCTGGTTATCAGCATATTTCAAGAACAGTTTGAGCCATTAACGTAACTCAATTTAAGCATATATAGAAGACGCAACAAATATGTATAACGAGGGACACGCACTTAAATATCGAGGGTTCAGTGCAACAAAGGGCTATCCGCATTTTTGGAAATTTTGATGAATCTTGAAATGGAAATTTGTTGCACTGACACACTGCAGTTTAAAGCAGATAGCCATATCTTTTTTAGGTGATACCCAGCTGCAGCAAAGTTTGCTGTAGAAACCGTTATTACCAATGCGTTCCTGGTCTCTACTGGATCATTTTGATTTTGAAATCTCATTTTAACCAAAAATGCAGATAGCCCTTTGTTGCAGTAAACCCTCGATATATTGCACATGGAAATTAGAATATCATGAATAGCCGAGACAATAGGCAAATTTAGTGCCAATTTCATTTCAGTGACCCATATTTGTTTTCCTGTAAATTCATGTTCACTATTCCATCATACATGTATAATTTAAAGATACTAGTTAAGGTTTTTGTATCTTCAGTTTGCCATATTATAAGCATGATGAATAGAATGATTTCCCACTTTGAATTCTCTGTAACATTTACTGTTTAAATTTCAGAAAGTGTTTCATAAATCATAATTCCAGTAATATCAATTTCCTATCATGTTAATTAATCTTTTCCACATCTTATTGGGGCTAGTCTGTTTCGTAATAGAAACGGATCTACCACAGATCCCTGAAAACATAAAACGGGTCAAGAGATCCTGTTATTTTATAGACAATATACTACATTAGCGATGTTTACTTGGGTACCGCACTGGAAAGCAATCCCCTAATGCATCTGTATTATACTGCCATGAACCGTTTGGAATCATGACCGGGATTAGGATTATGTATTCCTAATTGTATGATGAATCGCTATGCCTGGTAATTAAGCCGGGTGAAAGAGACCCTTATAAATAGCAAAGACCAACATTTCAAATGTGTTTCTTCGTATTATTTATCTTCTTCACAGCATCTTGTTTGTCAGATTTCATACATAATAAGAAAAGGGAGAGAAAGAATGTGTGCGTTGGGGGAACTTGGGAGCGTTTCATGAAAGGACTTGTCGGATGTTTTATCGGATGTTTTATTCGACAAAGTCTGTGTTATCCGACAGTTGCCATAGTAACGATGCTTCTCAGCCAATCAAAATCAAGGAAAGATGTCAGATCTGACAACTTTTCAGACAACAAATGTTGATGAAACGCTCCCCTGAGCAAAGAAGAAGACAAAATGAGATGTCAGGTGAAGATAGGAAATGAGAGAGAGGGATGGGGTAGGGAAATTAGGAGAGATATACACGGAAGGGATGCCACTATGATCATGATGGTGATGATAAATAAATGTGAATTCAATTCAATTCAATTCAATGATAACGATCGATGAGATTTATGATTGTGTTAATGATGGCGATGATGAGGATGATGAAAATGATGTTGATTGCAAAGAGAAAGATGATAAGGAAAAGAGTAGGATGAAAGGAGGTAGACTTTGAAAGAATTTAGAACTTGAATCAAGGTAAAGTAAGAAGCAGGAGAAGAGGATTATTATTAAGACAAAATAGAAAATGTGAAGATGAAATATGTTCAACTTCATTTGCGAGGTTACAAAGGGCATGCTCGCGTCCTCGCATAGATAATTGCTAAGATGATATCTGGCCTAAACTGGACAGTGAAACATCCTCCCTGAGTATGATGAGCAGATCAAATGACCCAAGGTATAGCGGCTGGTCAGTCGACGGAGAGGGGAAAAACAGAGCTGAACCGAAACCTGGGAATGGAGAATTTATACTAGAATTGGGAAAGTTATGTAAAAATTTGATGTTTATTGAGGCGAATCGGTTCAATAATGGCGCTACGTCAGGAAGAAAGGACCGCCGTTAGGGAAAGAGTAAAAACTACTTTCTTTAGGCAACATAATTTGCTGAAATCATTTACTTCTTATTTTCTTTTGATGTCATCGTCTGTTTGCCTGTATCATTTGTGATTGATTTGCCTGATTTTTAAAATATTTTTTATATTTTACGTCTAATTAAGTCAACGTACATTTTTTATCTGTTCAGTTTTCTTTCAGATGTCTTTGTACTGATATCATTGTTATGTTATATAACTGCATAATTATGTATCTATGTATAATAAGTTGAAAGTCTAATGGATATGCTGAGGAACAATCGTTCGGCTGATGAGTTATAATAAAGTAAGAAATGAATACAATGAAATGAATCTGTTGACTTACCTTGCAACACTAAAGCTCGCGTTAAGTGGTAATAAATAGTCCCGACATCTCCCCTACCTGGAGCCCCCCCCCCCCTCATTTTTCGAAAATAATTACTATACCCAGTTGTTGGGTGTCCGGACAGGTTGTGTATCCGGACAGTCGATTTTAAACAGCCATTTGAAACAGTTTACAAGCAATATTTCTTAAATTCTTGAACACAAGTGTTAGACAATATTATAGAGAACAAAAATTGATGATGATTAGCACTATTCAATGCATAGTTTTTGTTTAATTCAAAGACAAAAAGAAGGCTTTATTTTTGTTACGTGTCCGGATACCCGACCCCGTATCCTATAGTGCAATGTGTAAGTGGCGTTCAAAAAGACTTTTTTTCATTGGTCCTCAACTGCACTGCATCAAGACATAACCAGAAATTTGGGAGAGATATCCCCTTCTCAACCATAGAGATATGAAATAATCGAACCCACCTGTGTGCGATAATAGTCGGTTGGACAGTCCTATTTAGCTAACAGTGTTACCTAGAAAGTTTTTTCCGTTGAAATTTTTTCATTGATTTAGATTCTTATGTAGTTTATGAACATTTTCAGCTTGGTTGCCCAAACAGCAACCTTGAGCAATTTGCATAATTTGCATAAATCTGTGTGCGTATAGGTTTTACAGCGCAAAGACAACTCGCACAGAACGTTCAAACTGAACTACGTGCCAGTTATTGTGTATGTGCGGTGATACGGAACTTTAATAGGGTTGTCAATCTTGTGAATTCGACCTTTGATGAAACGAAACAACCTTAATACACACAATCAGGATGGATGCACATCCAATTAGGGGTTTGTGGGACATGGAAATTATTTCAGTGCTATTTTTACAATTAGAAATCACGTTTTTCTACTAAGAATCATGTTGATATCAACTTGATATCTGTAAACAACTATGAGTGTACTTTTTTGCACCTAGAATGAGAGTAGACCTGCTCCTAATCAGCCAGTATTAATGTGCGCAAGCAGGTTGGCAGCCTTCTTGTATTGTTTTAGTTCCTTTGGGGGTACCTCTTTGTGTAATGTTAGCCGTATGGATTAAATCAACGTTATTTGAGCACCCTAACAAGACAAGTGTGTTTCCAATTCAATTGTACATTTCAAAAAGATGTTTTCCTTTTTTTAAAAATATGATATGATTTTTGCAGAATGATGTACGTATGTATCTATTTAATTATAAGACTTTGTATTTTGTTAAAATGCTATAGAGCCCAAATATTTTCAACCACTGATATGTGATTCTGTGCGTGAACGCTACTTAATTCCGACTAGAATATGGCTGCAGTAAACTTTTATTTTTTGTTAAAAGATGGGGCTTAACGAAGAATATATACCGCTGTTAGTACCATTCTTAATAACTGTAAGACCAAGTTTTCAATCATTTAGATAATGAAGTTGACATTTCCTTGATTTTCAGTACTAAACCCTGACCTGTGATTGCAAAAATATGTTTAAATTCTATTCTACATTCCTACAAAACCCCTATTTTATGGATGTATCATACATCAGTGTACCCCGTTTCGTTTCTTCAAAGGTTGAATTCACAAGACTGACAACGCTATTAAAGTTCCGTATCACCGCACACACACACAATTAGTACGTAGTTCAATTTACATATTCTGTGCAAGTTATCTTGGGTGGCATATCCTGTATCCATAAAGATTTATGCAAAATATGCAAATTGCTCGAGGTTGCTGTTTGGGCAACCAAGCTGAAAATGTTCATAAACTACATAGGAACCTAAATCAATGAAAAAACTTCAACGGAAAGAACTTTTCTAGGTTTGTAAATTGTCCAACCGACTATAAAGATGTAGTAGCATTGAAGACTGTTTTAAACTGGTTCTATGTGATCTCTCTTTTAACAGAGAGCTAGAGCAATGGGTCACCTGAGGGGAAAAATGAAATCGTTGTTTTAATGTGTATACATGGCTAAATACATTCATTACCTGCAGTGAAATTGAGAGGGGAAAAAGGAGATTTTATGAGGGTCATAAATAAAAAAATCGAGGCAATATTTTTACAGATCGCCCACTGTTGTCGAATAAATTACTGGTGAATATGGTAACCTTGTTCAAAGCGAGCGATTTATGATTGGCAAAATATGGCGCGAACATCTTGAATTGTGATTAAAACGCCACAATACTCAAGGTTGCGGTCATAAATACCTCGTCCATGGGCTACCCATGGGCCTCGTCTTAGTCTACAATGTTGGAACCACTTTTGGGATCGAAGAGGTCCCCCTCCCCGACCTCTCGACCGCCTGAAAAGTATATTTCTCATCTTCAGTGGGTTGTGCGGCATAATTATCACGATGATGTATACATAGATTATCAGTATTATAGACAGTAATCGACAAGGCCCTGATCGACACTTCAGTTATATGTTTTTCGGTGTCATTTGTACTCCACCGTCAAACTTCTGGAAAAAAAAACGGATTTTGCTATGTTGCGATGACAACGAGCTATTACAGAAAGGTAATGGGCCTGTATGGTCATCAAGAAAACAATTCATCTGTACCATCGTATGCGGGAATTCGGCCTACTTTGGAAGTCTACCAGGCCCGTCGTTGGATCAAGGGCTGTGTGACTGCAGGCTCCCTCTTGTCACGTACTACTATTTCCACACACCGGTCATTAAAACCCTGGTAGGCCATTAAATCAAGCAACTCACAAAAATTATAAAAAAAGACTGGTTGATGGCCGGACATATCACGGAGATGACCACAACGCATTGGAAATTTATGAACAGAGGGTCAAAATGTTGACAATTTTTGCAAAAGATTTAGATGATTGGTATTGGAGGAAATGTAAATAGAGATGATGTTGGGGCAGTTGCGATCAAGGTCGATCGCTACGCCGTCTTGTTGCAACAGGGATCTGGTTGTGTTCACTCTTAGCTATGCTGTGTTGGAAAGAAAAAAAATGTATTGATATATTCCTTTACATTTGGATTGAAAAAAGTGGGGGCCTCCGACGCCAATGCAGTTCTGTCATCCTTAGTTATTTCTTATACTTTCTTGGCAGATGTTATAATTTTAGTAGGCATTAATGTTATTCACATTTGATTTATGTGCAAGTTATTGTTTTGTATTTGTAATGCATTGTCGCATATTACCTTTTTTCTGAAGTGCATCCATGACTTGCTGCACTATTTGAGTACACACAAGAACTGTATTAGTGTAAGAAAGAAAAAAAGAGATTAAATGTTTAACAAATTAATGAACAACAAAAATATATATCGTTTTGATGAAAATAATGGATTCATCAACTGCTTATTTACACACACACACACAAAAAAATGATAGCATTCAAGCAGTGCAGGCTATTGAGCTACGAGATATTAGACTTTATTGTAGGATATTGAAAATCGTACCGCATGAGCCGAAATAAAGTAAGAAATAATTATACATTTACGCAAAAAGCACAGTAGTGAGAAAGTTCGGAAATTCCCTTGAAGTAAGTTTCGTTCATTCATACAATCTGGCAAAATATGGAAATATCCCCACACCATCCTTCGTTGCCTCCATTTGGTTCTGTCCGCGGGCAATGAACCCAGAACCCGCCTCTTCTGAAGAGCAACAAATACGGGTATCCACCTTCTCATCTGCAGAGGGGGTAACACCTTGAGTCAGCCCACTCACTGAGTAACAAGCACATTTACAGAGCTTTTGCCTCGAACCCCCAGGATGTAGATGGCTTGTTCGTACATCAAACAGCATAATTGCTGATTTCATGTTATGATAGATTTATGACGTAGCGAACAACTGTTTTCCTTCTTCATTAATACTGATTTATGAGTCCCATTTACGCGTTAGGAAAACACTTGTTAATTGAGCGACTGCGGGACCTATTATGTTTGGGCTGCCCTAATTCCTGTCTGAATTTCAGGCATTGCATTTTCCGACGAAATTCCGCCAGTACACGAACAGCTACTGCAGTGCTCCTCAGTGCAAGCTTGTTAAGGGTTATCACAAAGTAATTATACTTAGATGATTATTTGTCAGACACTTAATTTACTTTACCTTAACACTGATCATAATGTCGTGCCACATGGTCCCCTTATACTCTTCCCCAATATGTCAAAGCCATTATCAATCATATTTCTAGTCAGAAAAGTAATATAATGCTATTGACCGGGGCTAGAAGATGAGTTATCAATGAATACATTATTTAAGAGCCATATACCAAGTACATGTTGCTATGTTTATTCACCTTTATAAACGAAAGCCATACGTCATACACGTATCTTTCAAAGCCGTTGCTCAGAATGCTCAGAACAATGCATTAAAGTAATGGGTCAAGCCCCCCCCCCCCCCAGGAAATGATGCTATTTCTAAATTTTTCTTTTTAAATATAAAATAACATTTAGAGACACGTTACGATCTATGTTTGGGCAGTTGGGGAGTTTCATTCAATTCCCGTTATTCTCTCGCTTCCATTACTTATTGCGACCATTGTCATCTTTCAAAATATCCTATTGAGGTTAGATAAATCACTCAGTCTTTAAAAGATATGCTTGAAATCAGTTTTTGATCACTTAAAACTCATGTCATTCTTTGATAATTGGGTGTCGTTTTTACGAGCCGTCAATTGTAATGGGGTCATACATAAGTATTTAAAAATCAGCAAGTCCCACGCATATCTCGGAACACAAAACAAACTGTAAATATCAATGATGGTGTTTACAAGGATTACACGTGTACGGTGTAGTTTTTATCCACCGCGGTGCGATAAGACTGGTATTAGCCCTCACGGTCGGCAACTTTGAAGTCTAAATACCAAAAGTGGAATCAAACAGACAAGAAAAAACCCCGATCAGGGACGATAAGAGAAAATGAGAGAACAAGGGGACTGAAAACTCTGAACAAATATGCAATCAAATTTTCTTATCACTCATTGCCAGTCCATTACGCCTGGCGAAGGCGTAATAATAGATCAAGTAATATGCCGCCGAGACAGAGTTCTTCCGAAGTACAGGTAAAGAAAGAGAAGGAGAGAGAGAAAGAGAGAGAGAGAGAGAGAGAGAGAGAGAGAGAGAGAGAGAGAGAGAAACTGGGAGGGGAGAAGAAAGAGAAGGAGAAATGGATAAAAAGAGTAGAGAGAAGGGATAGAGTAGAGACAGGGAGTTCGAAAGAGGGGGCCGGGGAAGGAGAAGTAGAGTGGAGAGAGGGAGGGAGAGAGAGAGAGAGAGAGAGACGCAGGTGAGGACTGGATCAAGAATGACAGAGATAGTTGACCGGAAATTTCACCTCAGGGAATCCCCGTTTCCACCACATGGGATTCGCTCTCATACCATTGTCATGTCAATGCAACAGAATTCAAACGATTCATGCACCAGGAGAGAAAGATAACAAAATACAGAGAGAAGGGATAGAGCAGAGACGGAAGGAATATAAGAGAGAGAGAGAGAGAGAGAGAGGAGGGGGAGGGGAGGGGGTGTGGACAGTGGCGGCAAAACGGGGGGGGGGGGCATGGGGGGGCATTTGCCCCCCCACTCAGAAGCTTTGCCCCCCCAGTTGCCCCCCCCCCCCCCCAGAAATTTTGAGGACTGAAGTAACAGTAATTTGTAAATAAGTAGATGTTGTCATAAGCATCATATTCAAGCTGTGAAGTGCTCTAAAATACCATTTTCTGCTCTTCAAAACTTCGATTGAAAACAAAAAAAGGTGGTTATTTTTGGCTCGCTCGCTTCGCTCGCTCGTCATATTTTAAAATTTCTTTTCTAAAATGCAATTAAAAACAAGAAAAGTAGCCAATTTTGGCTCGCTCGCTTCGCTCGCTCGTCTTATTTCAGAATATTTATTCGAAAATGCGATTGACGCAGGTGATTGATATTAAAATGTGTGTAAGAGGAAAAAAAATTTAAAAATTCAATTATCCCCCCCCCACTCCTCAAA
Organism: Echinometra lucunter; assembly: GCA_029962745.1. Classification (NCBI taxonomy): domain Eukaryota; kingdom Metazoa; phylum Echinodermata; class Echinoidea; order Camarodonta; family Echinometridae; genus Echinometra; species Echinometra lucunter. Next base: position 15,032,961 of record CM057157.1, read on the forward strand.
GTGGACTTACGCTGGCGACTAAAACTCACGCTTCACGCTCGATTTTTCCATACACGCAAAAAAAAAATTGACTGCCCCTGCCCCCCAACATTTTCTTTTGCCCTCCATTTGCCCCCCCACTTTAACAATCCTGGTGCCGCCACTGGGTGTGGAGAGAGCAGAGAGAGAGACGCAGGTGAGAATTACAGAGAACAGGTTGACCGGAAATTTCACCCCGGGGAATCCCCGTTTTCACCACATGGGTTTCTCTCGCTCTTTCATTTGGATGTTGATGTAACAAAATTCAAACGATTCATTCACCACTTATAGATTGGTCTTGAGAGAAACAGAACATAGGAATGAATTGCTGTACAGAAAGATGTGTGGTTAGATACAGTGATGAGAGGGCGGGGCAGCAAATGGCAAAATAACTGGGGAAGTTTCATCGAATGAAGCCGTGTTTTCGACATCACTTCATAATGGAAGTTAGGATGAAATTTTGGGATTATAAGGAGCTTGCATTATTCAAAGAAAAATTATATGAACAACAGAAAACAAAAACCAAAACTAATAAGGATAGATATCGAGGAGAATGCACTTCGACGCATGGTGTTCAGGAAAACAAGGAGTAAAATTGATTCTATAAATAAAGAATCTCGTCACTGGATTTTTCTTCTTCTTCTTCTATCAATCAGTGTCACCTGGTCAAGGTCGTTTAGATTTCTTCAGTGTCTCTACGTTAATTGTTAATTACCTTATTTCTAATGTATTCAAATTTATTTGCGTTTCTCTTCAATATGCATTATGGCATCCAAACAGAAGGAATCCGGTTTGCGTACATTAGTTGTAGCTATGTTGGGCAACCCTCTGACAGGCTTCTCAATTGTCAAGGATAACTTTCGCTCAACAACCATGCATGAAATATGTGAACTGATCTGTTATTACCTGTATTAATATTCATAAGGGACGAAGGCGTGGATGGAATGGGGATCGGAAGAGCTCCTCCTGTTGGATGTTCTGGGCCAACATTTCAGTGAGGTTACACAATCCACCGTCATTCTTTTTTGCCATTAAGAAGACAGCACGGGATGAGAAGATTCATTGACTTCCTTCTCATCCCCTTCCATCCCACCCTCCTTCAACCAAGATTTCTCGAAGCTTCCTTTGGATGACCTCATCGAGCAAGAATGGGGGTATCCGATTTCCCAAGTGCGAGGCTTTCCGGGGGCAAAGACCCCAGTATTTTACCGTGAGGCTGGGTGACGGGAGGTTGGAAATCTACCAAATTGTGCCGAACACATACTTTCTTAATGTTCCACCTTATTACTTATTAATGAATAGAAATCGTTCATCACAGTCTTTGCTTTGACCCGAAAACAGAAAACATTTATGTCGAATTGATTTGAAAATAAGCGATCCGGCATACACAGCGCCAAACGAGCACAGGGCTGCTGGAATCACAAAAGTTACGTTCACACTATCACCGGCACCGACTTCACACATTAAACATGCTAAATGCGAAATAACTGTTGTAATTTCCTGAAGGTTTCTGGTACCCTGTTCTTCATCCGCCCCCATAAAATTAATCTCCACCAACTAAAAACTAATCCCACAACTACTACAACTACTGCTACTAATACTACTACCACTACTACTACTACAACACCTTGCATAGCAATGACAAAAATGGACGCAAACTAAGTTTTATCATTACCCGATTACCCTTAATAATTTATCACTGCGTGCACAATAAATCAAAGTGTGACATGCTAAATCTTGTAGGAATCTGATCATGCCTTTCTTTTTTTTTTTAATAAGTTAACTTCTTGGAACTGTGAAATGAATCAACTGAATTTCATGAATGTCTAGCACCACAAGCTTGAATTATTAAAGAAGAAATATGTTTTATTAAGATACTTTTACCTTTAAAACGTTCGCATTATCCTTTCTGCCCTATTTTCGCAATATCGTAACCCCATTCTTACAGATCTTTACACAAAGCATCAAGATCAACAAACTTAATGGCGTGCATTGAATGTAAAGAGCACAGTCATTTTGTGATGATTGTTTCGTTTACCTTGCGGCGGCTTCTCACTGCTTGAAATCTCATTTTCGAAGGATTTGCTTTGAAGAGTCATTGATCGTCATCTATCCAAACACATGGATTTACACCCGATGATGAGCGCCTCCCCAACCTCTTCTTCTCCTTCAACGTCGGATTGGAAGTTTGGTTTCTTAGGTTTCACAGGTCCGGAGGGCAAGCGTAGCCACCATCTCCATTCACCAAGTCCGCCCCCAGTGCCCTAGACCCTCGGGTAATGTCCGAATAGTGTCATGATCCCAATCCTACACCACGGCGATCTCTTGGCGTCGGACATGATCCTCAGTTTGATGCCTTCGAGGGATTCTTCTGTTGATGCTGTTGAGACCAATGCGTATACAGATGCAATTGTGTGTTATACCTGCTGTATTATGAGATCAGCTGAGATGGTAATAGCCCATATACAGTCACATGAGAGCCTACATGAATCACTCTCCAGAATGAGAACTAAATCTTTGCTTAACTCTAAAACAGATTACAGATCTTGTCTGTTCTGATTCTTCTCTTCTTTCCTCTCAATTTTTCGTTATCATGACTGCAAATAAGGCTAGCTACAGTGTATCACTTAACTATCTATCACTCGTGTCTCGAGGAAATCCTCTGTTGACGTGATCACTCAGTGTGGCTCTACCACATGACATTTCCTCTCCGACAATTTACCTTGTTCTCACTTCAAGAAAAATAACTTTAAAAAGCTTGCATTTCATGCTTCTAAGTTGAAATGGCAAGCCAACGAGGACTTGATTCAGCGGACCCAGGTTCTAGTCTGAGTCGAGGATGGTAATGGTGACGATGGTGACGTTAAAGGTCGGTCACAGACGTAAATAATCATACTTGATTGATACATGTCTGTAAAAACCCAATTCAACAACAACAACAACAACAACTTCGCCGTCTATCTCACCTGACGGTGTTAATGTATTTAGAGTGCTTTTAGTTATCGTTTTTACCTCAGATATTAAAATAGAGTAACATAGGGTTGATAACATGTAAGAGTCAGAAAACAAATGTAATATTTGTACATTAATAAAGATAATGAAAACAACAATGATAATAATAACAATAGTAATGATAATAATAGTAATGATAATAATATATATGTATGTATGTATGTATATAGTCATAGGTCATGAACTCGCGGCGCTCGCCCCTAAGAAGGTGATGCTGTTACATTTCCTGCTTTCAAACTAAAGTATTTTTTTTTTCAGAACCACTGAGGCTAACATAATGAATTTGGTATCGTATTAAAGCTGTAGTAATATGCTAAAGGTCTGCAGAGTTTCAAAGGCATAGGTAATATATTCCCCGAGTTAAAGCATTTTTTATCAGGAAGGCCAGGGGTGGTGCTGGAAGCGGCGCAACGTGTACAAACTGAATGGAGAAAATTAAGTTTTTAGTGCATTTGGGAGAAAAATGTTGAATTTTTGACAAAATTTGTCGTATAAATTTATATTTTGTACACAATTAAAGCTAATATACTCAACTTTACTGTTTGAATAAGCAATAGAAGTGTATTTTGAAAACTCAACTACTTGGAATTTATAGCTATAATACTTAGCTTTACTATCTTTATCGAAAAATACGCATGACTGTCATGGATCCTGTATACAACACTTGATATAATTTGATATTTTTTTTGGAAAAACTTTCGGTGATTATTTTTAGTTATTAAATGATCATAAACCAAGACAATTATACCTTGATGAAAAGGTCTGAATGTTTCCTCCAAGAATATTACATTAGAATTACCCTAAGAGTGCCATAGAAAAGGTTATGTCGAAAGTAATGAGATTACTAAAAAATCATAGATTCTTCTTATAATTTCCTTTCAGAAGATAATACTTTTCCTATCAAAGGGTTGATACCAAAGGAGATACAGGTTTCAGTTTTCAAAGTTTGAAATACACTACTTAAGGTAGAATCAAAAGGTAATCCAAATTTCTCTAGAAAATTTCTTTAAAAAGGCTCATTACGTCCTTTTTATTTGGTAAACCAAAGCTTTCCCCTGGGTTCACCCAGGGATATATTAATGATTTGTGTGCAAAGTTTTAAAAAAATGACCAATTTTGGATTGGGCCGAGGATTTTTTTTTTCGGGAGGGGGGGGGGGGGGGGGGGCTTGGAGGGGGTATTTTAACCGATAAAACATTCTTTTAGCAAGATTGGTAGGGACTAGCTCATAGCTTTTCTCAAATAAGAAAATAATTTGAAATATCTATATTTAAAAAAAAATGGCTGATTTTCACTGCTTTGATCATTGAACTAGAGCAGTTGCTCTGGTCGGCCACAAATAAGTCATTTAGGAGGTTTCTGTGCAAATCGAAAAAGTGGCCAAAGTTTGCAATATTGGCGAAGGGCTAGCTAATAGATTTTCTCAAAATATCCCAGTTTTTGAAAAAAATCTTGAAACTTCTAAATATTAAACATGTAAAAAGAAGAAATCTGGGAGGTTTTTGTGGAAATTGAAAAAATGGCATTAACAAAGTTTGCAAGGGGTTAGCTCATGAATTTTTCTCCAAATATCACAATTAAAAAAAAAAACTGCACAATTCATCTGTCATTGAAAATAAACAAAAGGATATTGCAACAGTTCACCGAAAAGAAGTCATTTTGGAAGTTTCTGTGAAAATTTAAAAAAACTGGCCAATTTTTGCAAAATTTGCAAGGGGCTAACTCGGGGAATTTCTCAGGAATCACAATTTTCAAAAATTTCTTTGAACTGCACAGTTTGATATGTCATTTTAAAAAAAAACAAAAACAGGAGGAGATGCCTCGGTTCGCCGAAAAAGTCATTTTGACGGTTTGCTAGAAAATTTGAAAAATGGCAAATTTTGGCAAAATCTTCAAGGAACAGGGATTTTTCTTAACATTTCACATTTTTTCAACAATTCTTTAAACTGCCTTGTTCCATCTGTCATTGAAATGTAACCAGTGGAGATGCCCTGGTTCGCCCCCAAAAAGTCATCAGGGAAGTTTCTACGAAAATTTTGAAAATGGCCAATTTTGGCAAAATTTACAAGGGGTTAGCTTCGGGATTTTAACATATCACAAATTTCAAAGAAAAACCCATCAACTGCACAATTTGTTATGCCATTGAAATGAACCAGTGGAGATGCCCCGGTTCCCCTCAAGAAATTCAAAATGAAAGTTTCCGTCAAAATTTGAAAATTAGCCAATTTTGGCAAATTTTTCAGGGGGTTAGCTCGGGGATATTCTCAAAATATGTCATATTTTCAAAAATCATTAAAACTGCTTATTTTGATCTGTATATTAATATAAACCAGTGGAGATGGCTCAGTTCGCCACAAAAAAAAAAACTCATCAGGGAAGTTTCTGTCAGAAAATTTAGAAATGGGCCAAGTTTGGCAGCAATTCCAAGGGGTTAGCTCAGTGATATTCTGAAAATATCACAATTTTTCAAAAAGTCTTTATAAAGGCACAATTTGTGCAGTCATTTAAAATAAACCAGTGGAGGTGCCCCCGTTCCCCTCGAAAAATTCATCAGGAAAGTTTCTGTGAAAATTTGAAAATTTGCCAATTTTGGCAAAATTTGCAAGGGGTTAGCTTAGGGATATTCTCAATATATCTCAAATTTTCAGAAATTCTTAAAACTGAAGAATTTGATCTGTAAATGAATATAAACCAGTGGAGATGCCCCGGTTCACCCCTAAGAAGTCATTTGGGAGGCGTTTGTGAAATTAAAAAAAAAGAATTTTGGTAAAATTGGCGAGGGGTTAGCTCAGGGATATTCTTAACATATCACAAATTTTCAAGAAGAAACCCCTCAAACTGCACAATTTGTGCAGTCATTGAAATAAACCAGAGGAGATGCACCAGTTCGCCTCAAAGAAGTTATCGGGAGGTCTCCGTCAAAATTTGAAAATTGGCGAATTCTGGCAAAATTGGCGAGGGGTTAGCTCAGGGATATTCTTAACATATCACAAACTTTCAAAATCCTTAAAACTGCACAATATTTGCAGTCATTGAAAATGAACCAGTGGAGATGCCCCAGTTCCCTCCAAAAATTTAAAAGGGAAGTTTCGGTCAAAATGTGAAAATTGGCCAATTTTGGCAAATTTTTCAAGGGGTTAGCTCAGGGATATTCTCAAAATATCTAATATTTTCAAAAATCCTTAAAACTGCACAATTTTTGCAGTCAATGAAAATAAACGAGTGGAGATGCCCTGGTCCCCCTTAAAAAAAATCATAAAGGAAGTTTCTGTCAAAAATGTGAAAATTGGTCAATTTTGGCAAAATATTCTCAAAATATCAAAAAAAAAGACTTAAAACTGCTTAATTTGATCTATAATTGAATATAAACCAGTGGAGATGCCCCGGTTCCCCTCTAAAAGTTCATGTGGAAAGTTTCCGTCATAATTTAAAAAATGGCCAATTTTGGCAAAATTTGCAGGGAGTTAGCTCAGGGATATTCTCAAAATATCACAGATTTTCAAAAATCCTTAAAACTGCAGAATTTGATCTGTCAATAAAAATAAACCAGTGGAGATGTCCTGGTTCGCCAAAAAAAAAAGTCATATGGAAGGCTTTGTGAAAACTTAAAAAAAAAAAATTGGCAAAATTTCAAGGGGTTAGCTCAGGGATATTCTCGAAATATCTCATATTTTCATAAATCCTTAAACCGACACAATTTGATCTGTAAATGAATGTAAACTAGTGGAGATGCCCCGGTTCGCCTCCAAAAATTATATGGAAAGTTTCCGTCAAAATGTGAAAATTGGCCAATTTTGGCAAATTTTTCAAGGGGTTAGAGCTCAGGGATATTCTCAAAATATCTCATATTTTCAAAAATCCTAAAAACTGCACAATTTTTGCAGTCAATGAAAATAAACGAGTGGAGATGCCCTGGTCCCCCTAAAAAAAAATCATAAAGGAAGTTTCTGTCAAAAATGTGAAAATTGGTCAATTTTGGCAAAATATTCTCAAAATATCAAAAAAATTCAAAAAGGCTTAAAACTGCTTAATTTGATCTATAATTGAATATAAACCAGTGGAGATGCCCAGGTTCCCCTCTAAAAATTCATGTGGAAAGTTTCCGTCATAATTTGAAAAATGGCCAATTTTGGCAAAATTTGCAGGGAGTTAGCTCAGGATATTCTCAAAATATGGGATATTCTCAAAATATCACAAATTTTCAAAAATCCTTAAAACCACAGAATTTGATCTGTCAATAAAAATAAACCAGTGGAGATGTCCTGGTTCGCCAAAAAAAAAAAGTCATATGGAAGGCTTTGTGAAAACTTAAAAAAAAAAAATTGGGAAAATTGCAAGGGGTTAGCTCAGGGATATTCTCGAAATATCTCATATTTTCATAAATCCTTAAATCGACGCAATTTGATTTGTAAATGAATGTAAACTAGTGGAGATGCCCCGTATCCCCTCCAAAAATTATATGGAAAGTTTCTGTCAATATGTGAAAAATGTCAAATTTTGGCAAAATTTGCAAAGGGGTTTGCTCAGGGATATTCTCGAAATATCTCATATTTTTAAAAATGCTTAAACCTGCAGAATTTGATCTGTAGTGGAGATGCCCCGGTTCGCCTGTAAAAATTATAGGGAAAGTTTTCGTCAAAATATGAAAAATTGCCAATTTTAGCAAATTTTTCAAGGGGTTAGCTCAGGGATATTCTCAAAATATCTCATATTTTCAAAAATCCTTAAAACTGGGCAATTTGGCAGTCATTGAAAATGAACAGTGGAGATGACCTGGTTCCCCTAAAAAAAAGTCATAAGGGAAGTTTCTGTCAAAATTGGAAAATTGGCCAATTTGGGCCAATTTTTCAAGGGGTTAGCTCAGGGATATTCTCAAAATATGTCATATTTTCAAAAATCCTAAATACTGCACAGTCATTGAAAATAAACCAGTGGAGATGCCCTGGTTCCCCTCAAGAAATTCATAAAGGAAGTTTCTGTCAAAATTTGAAAAATGGCCAATTTTGGCAAAATTTGCAAGGGGTTAGCTCAGGGATATTCTCAATATATCACAAATTTTCAAAAAATCTTTAAAACTGTTTCATTTGATCTGTAAATGAATATAAACCAGTGGAGATGCCCCGGTTCACCCCTAAGAAGTCATCTGGGAGGCGTTTGTGAAAATCATAAAAAGGCGAATTTTGGCAAAATTGGCAAGGGGGTTATAGCTCGTGACTTTTGTCAAAATATCACAATTTTTTTTTAAAAGTCTTAAACTGCACAATTTTTGCAGTTATTAAAAATGAAGCAGAGGAGATGCCCCCATTCGCCTTGAAAAATTCATCAGGGAAGTTTCTGTGAAAATTTGAAAATTGGCCAATTTTGGAAAAATTTGCAAGGGGTTAGCTCAGGGATATTCTTAACATATCACAAATTTTCAAGAAAAAACACTCAAAATGCACAGTTTGTTATGTCATTAAAAATAAAGCAGAGGAGATGCCCCCATTTGCCTTGAAAATTCATCAGGGAAGTTTCTGTGAAAATTTGAAAATTGGCCAATTTTGGAAAAATTTGCAAGGGATTAACTCAGGGATATTCTCAAAATATCACAAACTGTCAAAAATCCTTAAAACCGCAAAATTTGATCTGTCAATAAAAATAAACCAGTGGAGATGCCCTGGTTCGCCAAAAAAAGTCATATGGAAGGCTTTGTGAAAACTTTAAAAATGGCCAATTTTGGCAAAATTTTAAAGGGGGTTAGCTCAGGGATATTCTCATAATATCTCATATTTTCAAAAATGCTTAAACCTACAGAATTTGATCTGTAAATGAATATAAACTAGTAGAGATGCCCCGGTTCGCCTCTAAAAATTATATGGAAAGTTTCCGTCAAAATGTGAAAAATTTGGCAAATTTTGGCAAGATTTGCTGGGGTTAGCTCAGGGATATTCTCAAAATATCACAAATTTTCAAAAATCCTTAAAACCGCAGAATTTGATCTGTCATAAAAAATAAACCAGTGGAGATGCCCTGGTTCGCCAAAAAAAGTCATCTGGAAGGCTTTTGTGAAAACTTTAAAAATGGCCAATTTTGGCAAAATTTTAAAGGGGTTAGCTCAGGGATATTCTCAAAATATCTAATTTTTTTTTTAATCCTAAAAACTGCAGAATTTGATCTGTAAATGAATATAAACAAGGGGACTGCATGGCGTTAGATCAGGATTATTCTAAAAATATCACAAATTTTCAAAAATTCTTAAAACTGCTTAATTTGATCTGTAAATGAATATAAACCAGTGGAGATGCCTTGGTTCACCCCTAAGAAGTCATCTGGGAGGATCTTTGACAATTTTTAAAAAGGGCGAATTTCGGCAAAACTTGCGAGGAGTTAGCTCGTAATTTTGTCAAAATATCACACTTTTTCAAAAAGTCTTAAAACTTCACATTTCGTGCAGCCATTGAAAATGATCCAGTAGAGATGCCCCGGTTCACCTTGAAAAATGCATAAGGGAAGTTTCTGTCAAAATTCGAAAACTGGCCAATTTTGGCAAAATTTTCAAGGGGTTAGATCAGCGAAATTCTTTATATATCACAAATTCCGGGAAAAACCCTCAAACTGCAGAATTTATGTCATTGAAATAAACTAGAGGGCATGCACCAGTTTGCCTCCAAGAAGATCAGGGTAGTTTCAACGAAAATTTGAAAATGACAATTTTGGCCAACATTTAGAAGGGGTTAGCTCAGGAATATTCTCAAAATATCACAAATTTTCAAAAATCCTTAAAACTGTTTAATTTGATCTGTAAATGAGTATAAACCAGTGGAGATGCCCCGGTTCACCCCAAAGAAGTCATCTGGGAGGCTTTTGTGAAAATTTTTAAAAAGCGAATTTTGGCAAAATTGGCAATGGCTTAGCTCCTGAATTTTGTTAAAATATCATAATTTTTTCAAAAAGTCTTAAATCTACACAATTTGTTCCGTCATCAAAATCGCACCAAAGAAAGTCCGAGTTCATCCCAAAGAAGTCATCTTTGAGGTTTTTTTTTTTTTTTAATTGAAAAAATGGCAAATTTTGGCAAAATTGGTAAATGGTTATATCAGGGATTTTTTCAAAATTTTACAGTTTAAAAAAAAAATCCTGAAACTGTGTTATTTGACATAGCATGAAAAATAAACCAGAGGAGATGCCTTAGTTTGCCCCAAAGAAGTAATTTTGGAAATTTTTGTAAAGATAAAGAAAATTGAGGATTTTGGCAAAATTGCAAGGGATTCGCTCAGGGATTTTCTCAAAAGATTACATTTTTTCAATAATTTTTAAACTGCATTCTTTGATCTGTCAAAGAAAATAAACCAGTGGATTTGCCCGGTTCGGCCAAAAGAAGTCATCATGGAGGTTTCTGGAAAAATTGGTAAAATGTCCAATTTAGTCAAAGTTGGAAAGGGGTTAGCTCAGGAATATTCTCAAAATATAATTTTTCGAAAAAACATTTGAACTCCAAAATGTGATCTGTCGTTAAAAATAAACCAGTCGAGATGCCCCTGCTCGCCCTAAAGAAGCCATCACTTAGGTTTCTGCGAAATGTTGTAAAAGTTGGCAAAGTTAGCTCAGGGATTTTCTCAAAAGTCACAATTTTTCCAAAAAGTCTGAAAACCGCCCAATTTCATTTACAATTGAAAATAAACCATAGGAGATGCCTAAATTCGCCAAAAAAGAAGTCATTTTGGAGGTTTCTACGAAAATTTGAAAAGTGGCCAATTTTCGCATAACTTCCAAGGGGTTAGCTCAGGGATTTTCTCAAAATGTCACAATTTGTCAACAACAACAACAAAAAATCGCTCAGGATTTTCTCAAAGTATTACATATTTTCAGAAATTTTCAAATGCATTCTTCGATCCGTCAATGAAATAAACCAATGGATATGCCCCGGTTCGCCCGAAAGAAGTCATCAGGGAGGTTTCCGCAAAAAATTGTAAAATGGCCAATTTTATCAAAGTTTGAAAGGGGTTAGTTAGCTCTCAGGAATTTTCTCAAATTTATTATTTTTCGAGAAAAAAGATTTGAACTCCAAAATTTGATCTGTCATTGAAAATAAAGAGATGCCCCTGCTCGCCCTTAGAGAAGTCATCACGGAAATTGGTCAAAGTTGGCGAAGTTAGCTCAGGGATTTTCTAAAAATATCACAATTTTTTAAAAAAGTCTCAAAACCACGCAATTTGATTTACAATTGAAATAAACCACAAGAGATGCCCAAGTTCGCCCAAAAAAGTCATTTTGGAGGTTTCTGCAAAAATTTGAAAAGTGGCCAATTTTTGCATACTTTGCAAGGGGTTAGCACAGGGATTTTCTCAAAATGTCACAATTTGTCAACAAAAAAAACCCACTTAAAACTGCATAATTTTTGCGCTCATTGAAAATAAACCTGTGGAGATGCCCTCGTTCGCCTCAAAGAAGTCATCAGGGAAGTTTCTGTGAAAATATTAAAAACTGCAAATTTTGTCAAAGTTGGCAAGGGTTTAGCGCAGGGATTTTCTCAAAATACCACAATTTTTCAAAAAAAATATCACAATTTTTCAAAAAATCATAAAACTGCAGAATTTAAAGAGGCTCTGTCGTGGGTTTTTATGGGGAGTGAATCATAATTTGCTGACACCAGACTTTCTGAAAAGCACCGGTAATACCTGTTATAGAGCTACATTTCTGGAGCACAAAACAAGGTGTCCCACCATAAACATTCTTCGGCTTGCTTCGGGCATTCTCGGGCCAGGGAAAGTGAGATAATGACTTTGCCATATGGGGCAAAGGGTGGAATATACAGAGCATTACATAAGGTCTGTTGGTCATAAAACTCAGTGATGGACAACACCTGTTACTGGGTAAGCACCCACGGTGTGAAATTCCCCATGAAAGCCCACGACAGAGCCTCTTTAATCTCTAATTGAAAATAAACCAGAGGAGATGCCTCGTTTCACCCCAAAGAAGTCATCTTGAAAGTTTATGTAAAAATAAAGAAAATTGAGAATTTGGGCAAAAATTGGCAAGAGGTTAGCTCAGGGATTTTCTCAAACCATCCCAATTTTTCAAAAAATCTTAAAACTGCACAATTTGCTCTGTCATTGAATATAAACCAGAGGAGATGCCCCGGTTCATCCCAAAGAAGTCATCTCGGATGTTTTGGTGAAAATTTGAAAAAGCTATGAAAATTAGGGGGAAATGGCAAATTTCGGCAAAATTGGCAACGGGCTAGCTCATGGATTTTCTCAAAATGTCAAAAATTTGAAAAAAAAATCTTAAAACTTCTCAATTTAGTCTACCATTAACAATACACTAGAAGATGTGCCCCGATTGCCTCAAAGAAGTAATTTGGGAGGTTTCTGAGAAAGTTAAGAAAATTTATAAGAATTGTAGATTATTATTATCACTAAAGAAAATGTCAAATTTTGGAAAGAATGGCAAGGGGGTTGTTAGCTCATGGATTTTTTCATAATAGCACAATTTAAAAAAAATAATCTTAAACCTGCTCAATTTGATGTGCCATTAACAATAAACTAGAAGAGATGGTCGATTATCCCTAAAGAAGTCATTATGGAGGTTTTATGGGATTTTTTTTTTCAATGACTAATTTCTGCATAATTGGCAAGGATTAGCTTATGGAGATTAGTTCATTCATTTTCTCAAAATATCCTATTTTTTTTAAAAGATTCCTGTAACTGTTAAATTCAATCTGTTATACTATGAATAAGAGGAGATGGCCTGGTTCACACCAAAGAAGTGATTTGGAAGTTTTGTGAAAAATTGATTAAAAGGGCCAATTTGGGCAAAATTGGCAAGGGGTTACACCTCATCGATTTTTTCAAAATATGATAATTTTTCTAAAAATCTTGAAACTTCTAAATTTGATCTGCCTTTAACAATAAACTAGAATAGATGGCCCGGTTCGCCCTAGAGAAGTTATTTTGGAGATTTTTTATGGTATATTTTTGTAAATTACTAATTTTCGCATAATTGTTAAGGATTAGCTTATGGAAATTAACTCATGGATTTTCTCAAAACATCCTAATTTTTCATAGATATCTGTAACTGTTAAATTTAATCTCTTATTAACTACAAATCACAGGAGATGCCCGGTTCGTCCCGAAGAAGTCATCTGGGAGATTTTTGTGAATTTTTTTTATAAAAATGGTCAAAAGTTTTGGCTTAATTGGCTCTCGGATTTTCTCAAAATATCATAAATTTTTCAAAAATTCTTGTACTGCCAAATTGGATCTGGCCGGTTCGCCCCAATGAAGTCAATTGGAAGTTTTTTTTTTGTTTTTGTTTTGTTTTCGTTTTTTTTTTTTTTTTGAAAATTGGAAAAATGATCAATTTGTGCATATGATTTTTCAAAAACTCTTGAAACTGCTAAATATGTTCTGCCATAATAAACAATAAACCAGAGGATATGCCACGGTTTGAAAGTTTTTTTTTTTTTTTTTTTTGGTGGTGGTCTTATTTTTCCTTTAAAAAGATGGGATTTTTGATCAGGTAACATATACAACAGCTTTGGCAACTCTCGTGGAAATAAATTGATCTCACATGTATTATATAATTCATATATAAACATCCTCCAATATTAGAATCTAAAAACCTAAGGGCCTTATCATGCTAATCGTGAAATTTGTCACCTCTCTTCCCGCGTGTGCGCTTGCATTGTGTACAAAATCTACGGGAGTGGAAAGCTGTCACCAGCACTGACGAAATGAACGGCAGTGAATGGACTGGTGACAAATTTCAAGATAATGCCAACCTAAGTGTAACACAAAAAGATCTAAAAGCTTTTGAAACATTAAAAGATTAAAAGTGTTTTCAGCATCCAGTGAAAAGATGCATTCCATGCTCTTGTTTCACGCACAGGTACTTTCTTCGTTACAGTAAATCATTACAAAGTGTACTCACCCGTGGTGCTCTATATATAATTGAATTTTGTTCAACACCTTCTGCTCTTTCTGACACAAAATGGTCGTCGGGATTTCCTCTAAAATAAAGTGCAAATCAAAGAATAAAACCATGACAACTCCTCGGTAGAAAATGAATTGACCTCTCTGCTGTCTGATACACTAAGGCGAAATAAACACTGTGGAAAAATTCTGTCAAAAACAAATCCATTTTCGTGTCTTCTCTAAATGGTTGGACATGACTTCCCTGAGTACCGTTTTAAACGTGTCCCATGTACAAAGAGCAGGGCTAATCTCAATTTGCATTTAAGTACCCGAAACCTCCACAGAAGTTCCGATCATGGGCTGAATTGAATAGATTTAGGAATTTACTTTGAAAAGCCTGAATAAAAGCGAGGTATGTCCATATAATGCGTTGCTAGGTCGGGGAAAAACAGTGTGGCTCTGCCGAGCTGAAAAAAACTTAATGTATTCCATTGTAATTTTGGAAATACATCTGTACATGTAGCAGGTGAAAGTTCAGTTAATTACTAGTACCCCGTAACTACTGATTTCAGCACTATGAACATGACGGACAAAGAAAGCGGACAAAAGAAACAACCCTTCATTCTACCCTTCACAATGGTTCTGGTAGTCCAAAGAACATGCCTTCTCTGCTATCATCTAAAATACGTGGAACAGGTGTCACATGCATATTCACCTGGAACTACTGATTAAACATAATAGCAGTGAAGGCATGTTCTTTGGACTACCAGAACCATTGTGAAGAGTAGAATGAGGGTTTGTTCATTTTGTCCACTTTCTTTGTCTGTCATGTTCATAGTACAGTATATAGACTTAGGTTCCTTTCACATTCCATGTTTAATTTCTGTTCTTCAGTTTAAAAAGAAATCCAGTTCACCACCGGTTACCTCAGTATACCCCAAAATGAGGACACAAAAACATTTTTATAACTTCCTGATTACTCTCCTTTTGATCATTTGTCGGTAATTTATAAATTATTTTTTTGTAATTTCAATGTGACATTAATACTTTTGCAAACAGAGTGGGTACAATACTCTCACTTATTGTGGAAAAGTGGAAAAAAATTAAAAATTCACACAATCACGGGCGTCGCTAGACCTTTTTCAGTTGGGGGGGGGGGAGGTGTAGAAGCCACTGATTGCCGACAAACAATGCCACCAATAACCGAAGACCAACGTCTATAAATTCAACCGTATAAAGCCCACTAGGCACATTTCAGTCGATTTCAACCAGATTTGGTGGCTTTTATATGAACGAGCACAGCGAGCCAGGAAAAATATATACTCCTTTTGATTTTGGAAGTGATAATTCTTCATCAAAATAACTAATGGGCATATACGATATCTAAATTATATTACATTTGGTCACTTCGCTTGCAGAATTCATTCGCTTTCCCAAACCATTCTGTATCTAAATCTTATGCGAGCGAGCGCAGCGAGCGAGGAAAAATATGGGCCTTTATTCTCCTTTTCATGGTAGAAGTGATGATTCTTTATCAAAATACAAGACTGGCCTAAAAGATATCTAAATTATACATGTACATTTGGTCACCTCGCTCGCCGAATTTGTTTGCTTTCCCAAACCATCTTGTATCTAAATATCATATCAGCGACGGAACAGCGAGGGAGAAGAATATATATGTTCTTTTTCATGGTAGCAGTCATAATTCTTCATCGAAATACACGACGGGCCTATATAATTTTTTTTTAATTACACATGTATATTTGGTCAACTCGCTTGCCGAATTCTATCTGTCTATTTTTCCCCAAACCATCTTATATCTAGATATTATACGAGCGAGCGCAGCGAGCGAGGAAGAATATAGATACTGTTTATCGCGGTAGAAGTGATAATTCGTCATCATAATACACGATGGACCTATAAGATATCTAAATCATATATTTGGTCACCTCTCTTGCCTAATTTATTCGCCTTCAAAGACCATCCTAAATCTTAATATTATACGAGCGAGCGCAGCGAGCGAGGAAATATACATAATTTTTCATGGAAGAAGTGATAATTCTTCATCAAAATACACGATGGAATTAACTATGAGATATATAACTTATACATGTACATTTGGTCACCTCACCTGCCGAACTCGTTTGCTTTCCCAAACCATCTTGTATCTAAATATAATACGAGCGAGCGCAGCGAGCTAGGAACAACATCTATATACTCTTTTTTTAATTGTAGATGTGAAAATTCTTCATCACAATACACGATGGGCTTATAAGATATCTAAATTATATACTTGGTCACCTCTCTTGCCTAATTCATTCGCTTTCAAAGACCATCCTGTATCTAAATATTATACGAGCGAGCGCAGCGAGCGAAAAAAAAAGTACTCTTTAAATTACTCTTTTTTCATGGTAGAATAATTCTTCATCAAAAATATGATGGGCCTAAAGATATCTAAATTATATATTTGATCACCTCACTTGCCAAATGTGTTTGCTTTCCGAAAACATCCTGTTTCTAAATATTATACGAACGAGTGCAGCGAGCGAGGAAAATTATATACTCTCTTTCGTGGTACCAGTGTTATTTCGTCATCAAAATATACAAGCAAATAAGCCGAATATGACTCTATTTGGACACCTTACTTCTCTTTGTTTCCCCTCCTTCCTCTTTCCGCTCCTTTTCTCTCTCTCTCTCTCTCTCTCTCTCTCTCTTTGCCGACAGTATTTTGAGTGGGGGGGGGGGGTGTCACAACCCCCCCCCCCCCCCATAGCGGCGCCCCCGCAAACAATGCCCCATATTTCATGTGGTCTGTACTTAAACCTTAAGATCAAGCTTGCAATAAAATTTTTAGCAACAATAAATGATATGCTGGCAGAGTTAACACGTCGGTTCAGAACGAAACAAAACCTAATAATCCTTTACTTAAAGACACAAGACTGTGGGAAATAATCATGTGTTTGATCATGAGCCTTCCACATTGGTGATCAACAGACTGAAATATATGGACATGAAGGTGGCGTTGTTTAATAGACAATATCAAATAGGATTATTATGTTATCCAAATGTTTATCCATTACCATGATCTGATGATATATTATTAGCGGTTAGACGTGACGTGTTTGCATGTAGGTTATAGTAACAACTGGCACACTTTAATAGAATACATACAATTGTGCGTGGGCGGGAGTGTTCAAACATACATACAGTATATACATCAGCTTACATAAAGCCATGTTGCAAGCCATGAAATATTTCATTTCATTTTTGTTTAGAAAGTGACGAAAACAAGTGAACAACGTTTTTTTTTTATTAAAAAAAAAAAAGACAACTCAAATACTGTGTCCTAATCCACAAGCCAGCTTGAGCAACCCTCGTTCTCATTTGCAGTGTTTGACCCCCCTGTTCAGACACAAAACGTTTATACCGAAACTCGATAAAGAGACGTCGTACAAAATTTTCATCGTATGGTCTACTGACCGTTCAGATCCCGACCTCTCAGAAGACTCAGAAGAAACATCGTATAGATGCGCATTTTCTACTACGCATGTTGCCATGGCAAGGACTCCTTCGACCACGCTCACGTTAAGCCCCGCTCATTTACACCGTTCCTTGGACGCCATACGTTCAGACGACAGAAATAGAAGACGCACACACACGGGCCGCGATTCTTTATCGAGTTCTAGTTCGAAACCTAGTTTCGTTATACGACGGTTCTTTATACGTCGTTTCGTTTATCAGTGGTCAGATACACAAATGCATCGTACAGCTGTACCGTTTCGGTATAGCTATACAGTTTTGGTACAGCTTTACGACGAATTTTTTGTGTCTGAACATGGGGTGAGTGGATACTCCGAACAGCCCAAGGTCGTTCCGCGACCTCACTCGTGGTTGTGTTTAGCACATGCAGAAATCCCAACGACCTGTCAAAAAAATATATATATATTTGGGTGGTGAAGACAGTAAATGAGATGAATCGTTGTCGTTCTAATGGCCGCGTCACATATTAGCGAATAGAGCTAACGAATGCCTAACGAATAGCTATTTCTTTAAAGTCCAGATACGCTCAAATACTCCCAAATTAGCTAATATGTGACGAGACCTTTGGAACTCTATTGTGGCCAAGAATTTGAGCCTACCTTGACTTAAAAAAAAACAGCTGTTCGCTAGGCATTCGTTGGCTCGATTCGCTAATAAGTGACGGGGCCTTTAGGAACCGGCGAATAGCCCATCCTCGCGGAAAAACAGTTCAGAGAAAAACTCGTTCAAAGTTTTTCACCTTTTAATCGTTGTTTTCCAGCATTTTTGCAGAGTAAAATAGTTTATAGACTGTATTTTTAATACCTTGTTTGTATTAGGCACAATATACCGGGTGTCCAAGAAAAAGCGGAACGGCGGATTTTCAGTACTTCACTTTCGAAAAGTACCGGTATGTACTTATTCTACATCATTGGATATAGCATCCTCTACCGAAGAGAATGATACCAAGATCACTGAATTTGGTGAAGCAATTTTAATTCTATGCCCATTTAAAATACAGTCATTTTCAAATTCTGGGCAACAAATGAGATTAGACTTGTGTCAGGATGGCCTTTCATAATACGATGTTTGAGAGAAGCCCAATAATGCATGTGAATAACTACACATACCATATAAAAGGCCATTCCCGACACTGCCATTCTGCTCTCATCCTTCGCCAAAAACATGCGAAATTTGGAAATTTATTTTAAGAAACAGGCATAGAATCAAAATTACATCACCAAACTTGATCTTAGTATCATTCTCTTTGGTAGAAGATACTGTACCCACTGGTGTAACAAACTCATCTAATTTTTTTTTGGGTAAAGTACTCAAAATCCGCCGTTCCACTTTTTCTGGAATACCCGGTATAAAGAAAACTCAAATCATAAGCTTACAAACCTATTCGCCGGTTCGTAAGAACGGAAAAATAGCACACCCGGTCAGAAATATACGCTATTCGCCACTTATTCGCCGGTTCGTAAGAACGAAAGGCTTGTGCACGCGGTCAGCACATACCTTATTCGCCGCGGATTCGTCGGTTCGTAACACCGCACAGTGCTATTCGCCGTTTACCTTCCAAATATGGCTGCTCGTAAGTATGGATGCGCGTTTGTGGGTCAACAAACTTTAAAATCTGACAAGGGATAATGCGTGTGAAGCATAATGATTATGTAGGGGGCCTATTCCCCGGTTCGTAAGACCGCAAATGGCCATTCGCCCCCCTATTCGCCGTTCCAAATATATAAATAAATAAATATATATATATATATATGAAGGATTTCTCTAATTAAACGAAATCGAGCAGTGGAATTTTGTCACTCGACATATTCTGAAATATACCATGTATACTATCCAAAATGAAATATACAAAAAAGTGAAAATTGAATTTTTAAAACCCAATTTTGGCTATTCGCCAGTTCGTAAGACCGACAACGAAATATAGCTTTATGTTTGGAGGACTGACCGCAAGTTTTTCATTTGAGGGGCATTTTTTAGAATAAACTGGTAACATTTACACAAAACAAATTTGTGAAGCAGAAGTTTCTTCATAGGGTTATGTATCACAGGCGACCGCATGTGAGTTCGCGGAACGGTCCGGAGTAGCCACTCAGTCACTGCGAAGCGTTATCACTGCATAGCGAGGGTTACCCAAACTGCACACTGTCAGGACGACCCTGTCGATTTTCATCTCTCCTTGCTCATAAGACAGCACTACTTTATCTTCTGAAGAATTACTCCGTCTTGAACACTTCGTTCAATCTGGGACAGGAATCATATTTTCTGTAATCAGCATAAATGAGAATTAACTTTAACGCTTTCTAGAATACATATCTCATGCCTAAGTAGGCCTATCATTAGTAATGCATGGCAGGTCAAATACATACATCAGAGCAACGCTGACATATCTATGATCAATAAATTACCGAAAAGTCTCTAACAGTATTGATGTTTAATTTAAAAAACAATATCATTACCTTCAGGAACAGCACAGGTCGGGAATATAATACTTGTTTTCAGTGTAAAGGATAGATTTCTTTCGATTTGTTTCTAAATCTAAGGAGTAAGTATAAAAATATTTTCATGACCAATTGGAGATAATTTTAATATCAGTTAATTCATTGATTTTTCGTGAACTTTAATTTGATGGTTCTACAGACCATCAAACGCTTATATAGTTATGTTATTTTGGTTAGACCGTTTGTCAGCCGCACTTTTCAACTTTTGTTTGCATTTACCCCCTAGCCTCTTCAATAACTAATAGAACTTCCACTCTTTCTTAGCAGGAACCGGCGCGGAAATATGCCAATAAAGGGAGAGAGGTGCGGATTTATCGCAAACAAAAGCCTTGTATAAACGCGCCTGACACATAAAATATATCGAGTATTGTTATCGGTATGTTTAATACCCATGCAGCATTGGCTTTGGGTTGTCTGGCCCTTTGTTGCTGCCCCGATTCTTGAGGGGCTAGAACCCAGCCAGAGAAAAAAAAAATGAAAGAGATGTGGACCAGTTGAGCTATACAGGTGCTTGTCAAATTTTGTTTTGTCGTGGCGTGTTTATCTAAAGTGATCCCACCATTTAAAAACTTCTAAAGGGGCACCGCAGAAGGTAAAGAAAATGTTGTGAAGAATTGAATGTGGCTTGTGTGTCGAATGAGAATGGATCTGTGACAAAGGTCACGCGAAGCGCCATTTTCTTGTCTGCTTGGGACATAATATAGTGCGTGAACGGTTGATGACAATTGTGAAGCAGACGACATGGTGCAGTGGTGGTTGTGCTTAATCGATCACCCCGATCGGTTTGTGTCGCGTCGATTATCTGACTGGATATAAAACGAGGAGAAACAGAGTGAAGGAAAGAAAAAAAAAATAGAAGGAAAGTATGGGACAAATATTGGTATGACATTCACTGACCAAATAAAAGAAGGTAGTTAAATTTGTGGAAAAAAAAAGAATCAGGATATAAAAAAGAAAGGTAGGGTAGAGAAAGAGGCATAAACGTGATAAAGGGGGATAGGAGACATTTACAGACAAACATACAATATGACAGATAGAAAAAACAGGGAAGAAATTGGGGCATGGTTTGTTGTAATGAAGAACTGTGTGCATAAAGAGGAACAAAAAATTACAATAGAATAAGACGATTATTCGAAAAAGATGGTGAGGTAAAAGGGTATTTAAAGTGAAAAGAGGGGCCCGGGGACAGGGGATTTGAAAATGGATCAAGAAGAAAAGGCATGACAAAATCAATCACAGTTTTCCAAACAAGCCAAGATAAATGTTATAGCACGCTGGAATAACATTATTGTTCGCTTGAGGGAGGGAGGTTGGGGGGGGGGTGGTCACAACGAAACATGCAGACAGAGTAGTCTAAAATTGAGAGCAAAAAATCAAGAATTAAAATTTGAAATAATCCAAATGAGACCATAGAGAGGAAACCTTTAAAAGAACAAAAATAGGAAGAAAAAAATGTAACAATGGTTGAAAGAAACTATGTCAGGGACAGAGGAGCATTATAAGGACGAAAATAGAATAAGATGATCGCACATTTTAGGTGTCGTTATGAAAAGACCGGGGTCATGACAGCGATTAATCCATGTTTGCAATAGAGCCGTCTAACCTATATTCGCACAATGGCGCCCACAAACACAAATTTACCCGCTTTACGAGCTCGCTCTCACACAAAGAATCAAATGCATATATCCTGTCGTTAAAATATCTATCATTTCTCTAAATCTGTATCTACCAATCGAGTTTGTAATAAGGACGTGCTGTTATGTTCGGCGTATCTTTTTAGTGCCTTGGTTTACAAGCAAACACCTGCTACAAAATCCGCCTGATGGCAAACATGTTGAGTACATTGGCATCATACATTCACAATGTTTGTTTCAAAGTTCGGTAGTTTATTCGCAGTAGATTTTGTTAACAAGCATACATCTGGCGCAAAACCCGTCTGATAGCTATCGAATTTCGTACTGCTCACATTAATTTAATCACATCACTAGATAATAATGAGATATTTGATACAATGGTACCATACACTGATACATCTACTTTTGAAGAGTTCGATAAACATGAAAAGTTTTTCCAATATATCGGGGTTAAAGATAACTGGTCTGTCAAATTCGTCCTCTCTTACAGTGCCTACCACACAGGTTGCTTATTAATTTGATTTTATTCCAGAAATGAAAGTATGGGGGAGGGGGTATTCGTGCAGCAATATTTTTACGACTCCTCTGTTGCAGTCTCTACTTTTGTGATATCATCATGTCCTTATTAAAATGTTAAAGTCTACAGATTTAAAACTCCTAACATATCTTAGAACTTTGTACATACTTTCTTGATAACACGCCTCGCATTTACCCATTATATCTTTGTTTATCTTCCTCTTTCATTTTATTCTATCCTTTTGTTTTTACTGCTAAGGCTGAGTTTTCCTTTTGTTTTCAGCATAAGGTTATGTTTGTGTATTCGTGTATTTTTACAATTTGGAGGCCCTATTATTGTTATGCCTTTGAATGACGTACCTAGCTTATATATAGATTTAGATGAAGAAGACATTACCAACACTCATATCTGTAGGAGATGAGTTTAGAGAAACAATCAGCGTTTGACAAGTACCAGGTCCAACAACTTACCCCTGAAGAAATAACTTTCGCCTTGTACGCTATTTCGCTGCTACCCAAATACCCGTCAGCGTTTTGGTGTCCGCGACGCACATCTCAAGTGTTTAAACTGCGCGCATCTCCGACTGTGCCTTCGAGACGCTGGAATATAAACGAGTTTGTAAAATGAAGTGGAATGAGAGCATCTTTTATGTTGAAAGGAATTTGGCAAATCTAGCTCTTACCTCTTCTTTGATTTTTCTTCCCTACATCTTCCCAAATTGTTTGTGCTGTTTCTATGAGAGTCTCTCCTAAAATACTCGAGATATATTTGAGTTGTTTGTTTTGTTTTGAAGGAACAGTGCATTATTAAACTGTTGGAATGATTAAATGGGACATTTAAAAGCCTAAACGCGTATAAGTCAAGACTATAGTTAGTGGAAATTAATTAGGGAAGTTTTTTTCTTTAGTGACTACTGAAGAGAAGACACCAGTGACGTTGACAACATATTTATTTAAAGGGGGTTGAAATGCAGATACATACATACTGTAACTCTGAAGTAGACAAAGAAGCATCGACTTGTATAAAATACATAACACTGATAAAAATTACAAGGT
The DNA here is from genome assembly GCA_029962745.1 of Echinometra lucunter. Classification (NCBI taxonomy): domain Eukaryota; kingdom Metazoa; phylum Echinodermata; class Echinoidea; order Camarodonta; family Echinometridae; genus Echinometra; species Echinometra lucunter. The sequence goes on from CM057157.1 coordinate 15,056,130, forward strand.
AAATTCTGTAAATCTTAACAAAGACCTATCTTTATCAAAACAGTATTGCCATCAATATGATGACTCTATTAATCTAACAACTTATATATTTTAAATGAATAAGGGTATAGGATTAGCTCCATCACGCGAATCCAACTCGTTTATTCTTTCAACCTCTTCTTCTTTTCGTCCTAATCTACTATATTCCATTCCTAACGTTCCATTCTCATGATTAATACTGGCTCACCATCCCCAATTGCTGATCTGTCACGTCCTTGTCGTCCTTGCCATCTCTCCGCGTCCTTCATTTTGTTTTATTATTTTCAAAATAATTCCATTGTAAGTGCCTTCATTTACATCAATATTAGTCCTTTGAACTGATTCTAAGATTTCAGTGGATTCATGCATTGCAATACAACCCACAATACAACCATAATCATCTCCACCCTTCTTATGAATACTGAACTATTTTTATCAATGTCTTTGATATGGGTCTGCTATCATCATGATCATTGTAGGAGGAAAAACAGACAACCAATAATCAGCAGTTTCCAAAAAATAAAAGTATAGAAGGGTTCAGTAATACTGATGTCTTTTTAGTCTACCTTGGAGCCTACGTATCATCATTTATAATGTGTTCCTAACTTTCTTTAAACACACTTCTGACATCATTGAGAAATGGTGGAAGCTCCAGACATTTAGAGTACCGCTGGTTCCTAGCCTTCCATTCAGGCAAGGCGATATAACATTATCCAAACAATGATAAACAACGATTATTGAGAAACAAGTATGAAAGAGTATCTTGTCCCAAACCTTCATCTATCAAATGGAATGTATACACCTAACTTTATGTAACGATGGCACACATTCATTTTCGGGATGGGGAAATAAAAAAAAGTTAAAGTGAACCCGACAGTCAGGCTATAAATTTACGTCACATGTCAAACGCGCCATCGGGTTCCATCTCGCATCGCACGGTATACCGCCCGGTGCCGCCATCAGATTCCTCGTCATCGTCGGCTGCCGATTCTTAAACGACTATCCCAATCTTGCACATCTCAGATGCTTATCGTGTTATGACTTGTTCTTGTAATGTTTTCTTTCTTCTCCACATCAAGGGATATCACTGACATCTAGACCCAGTTTGCCAAAGTATTTCTCGCTTCTCGGGTCACTTCGCTTGCAAACGACGTTGAATCAGGCTAGGATACGTACAATGTGCGTCACAAAATGCCCTTGATGTGATTTTTTTTCTCTGTCGTTGGTTTTCTCCTTATTTGACACGTCAAGATCAATGTTTATATATTTTGTTCACCCTAAATACTAAGTAATGACTGAGGTACAGAAAATATTGGTGTATTTGTGTACAAGGGCATGACGGGGTTTAACTGAGAATTGATTAAATGTATGACAGAAGTAAAAAGAAACTTATCTGAGTAATGCATTAATTACAGCCTCTTCTGGGTTCGTCATTTTGCAGCTTATCTTAATTCCCCAATAACTATTGTTATACGGGAATCAGACAACTTGCACTTCTAACAAGGGACATTTCAAAATAACCATGATAGCTGCCTTGCAGTCGGCAAGTAATTGCACTCCATCTTATCAAACTTGGAGCAGTGTTATATCTAAAAACCCAACAATCACCAGATCACACCTCCACTTGAAGTGTGTCACCAAAATATACTGGTGATTTTCATTTTTTTTTTTCGATTTCTGAAGTTGTCACTTTCTTCATAAATATTCTATCAATAGAATAAATGAATTAGATTTACAGATATATTAGTGATTTGATAAAGTTTCGTTGCATTGTTATTTTATTATCATAAATCATGTTGATCAAAACATTTCATGCTTTCTAGAAATTCAATTTCCACTTAAAAAAAAAAAACATCTTCTAGTACAGAAATGAGTGCATTATAATTACATGTGCAATTGAATCGACATTAATGTTCATTTGGAGTAGGATACCTATACATTGTGATTTTAGTTAACAAACATTTCATTACTCCTTGATATTTCACCTGAGAAATATTAGTCGATTCATTTCTCTTCAGCGTTATTACTATTTGATTTACAACCCTTTTATCTGTCATTAACATGATCAAGTTTTAGAATGGAAATGAAGATATCACTAAATACCACAAAGATGAAAATCAGATAGTAAAATTGTTCCTCTTCTGCTATTATTACGATCAGCATCACGAACGCATTATCAGCTAAAGCTAACAGTAATAAGTGTATATAGCCAAATTTGAAAGAGTTTCTTTCAATAAAAATTGACAAACAAGAACAATCATTCAGTTTAATCAATCACAGTTTATACGATAGACAAGGCAAAGACAGTCAAAGCTAGTAGGACGGATGTTAGCCATGGCCCTATTTCATATTTTTGTCGACTGTTTCAACTTCTTATAGACTAGTGGAAATCTCGAAACTTGATGACCTTTATCCATCTTTTGGATTTTCTTTTTTTTCTTTTCTTTTTTTTAAAGCTACATATCTGCTGAATCCCCCCCCCCTCCCAATTAAAAATGGTATAGGGACGCCCCTGTCTTAATTGTGTGTGTGTGTTTTCAAATGAACAACAAAATTTTGCCATTATTGAAGACCACTGTAAATTTTGATTTCTGCATTCCACAAAATTTCTTATACGTCGTCTTCTTTTTTTTCTTTTTCATTTTTTTGACACACCCAAGACAGGACCACCTCTGCTCCTTAGGAGCTGCCAATTGAGTGAGTGATTAATGAGAAAACACAGGGATTGGGCTGTCATCAGTACACAATATTTAGGGTCGAGCGTACGAGGTTGACCCGTTGTGTCTTACGTCGATGTCAGTTTACGGAGGCGAGGTAAACGAAACGCGGCTAGCAAATTTTCATGACGACAGAGCGATACCGTATTATTTTGACTTACTTATGATGTGAATTCTTAAAGGGATTTATCGATTGTTTGACAAGATGTTATTGTCATTATTATTGTTATTATTGTTATTATTGTTGTTGTTATTATTATTATTATTTGCATCTATTTTTGTATGATAATCACGAAAAAACAGAGCAGCACCTGATAGGAATAATCCAAGCTTAATTACCTCTAAGAAGTCTAACCATAATGAAAAAATGAGGAAAACAGAAACACACCAACGAATGAGGGGGGGGGGGGGTCGGTCCACTTTGTTTTTTCTCTCTCTCTTCTTTTCTTTGCCCCCCCCCCTTTTTTTTTTTTGCTTCTGTTCATAGCACAAAAATACATAAGTGCTACAACATCAAAGAACAGCTTTTAACAAAATAATGACGAAAAAGTCTATCGTCTTACGCCCATCAGAATAAAACGCGAAATTGATCAAAAAGGGTTACCTTACGTTTTTTCAATTCTTGTAATCTATCTGATGAATGCAACACTAAAATATTCTTATCAAACAAGCAATTCTTTCATAAGTTATACTACCTCCGTCTTTAATATCATACAAGGTATGAAAGTTGTGTCTAGATATTTGAGAATCTCCGGACGGCAATTTGGTTATGTTAATGCAGTACGTACTTGCTGTACTTATTCTCCTGAGACCATGCATCCCTGACAAAATTAATGACCGTAGTAAACATAACCAGTTAGCCTACACCATACGGAATATTTAGAAATCAGAAATCACAAATAAACTTGAAAACGGGTAACTGGTAGCTTTTAGGCACAGACCATTGTCAGTATCAGTTAGTAAGTACATACTTTGCATGATTGTCCACGAGACCGGTTTGACGGTCACTTGACCCTTCAGACATTTTGTTTTTCCTCTGAGGATTCATCGTGGGATGTTTGTCTACTGGGACTCTCTCTCCCCCTCTCTCTCTGTCTGTCTCTCTGTCTGTCCGTCTGTCCCTCTCTCTGTCTCTTTCCCTCTGTCCGTCTGTCTCTCTTTCTCTCTCTCTTCTTTCACTCTCTTTCTCTCAATCCGATGTAGCCTTCTTTTCAGATTCATGCTTTCTTTCTTCCCTTGACACTGTCCCTGACTTTGACTGCTAATTACGTATGATTTAGGCAACAATAACAATGAACCTTCAACACGCAAACTCTTCTCACACAAAACCGTGACAAGGAACAATTTAGTCCACTCTGTCATAAAACAAGCCTGAATTTGATTAATTTCTTGCTTGATTTCTGGTCACTTTCGATTTTGTCAACTTTTGGCGTCTTCCGTGATGGAAGGGAAAATAAAGACGAAGAAAATCCTCCAAGGTTATCGGTATTTTCGCGCCCAAATGCGTCCAAACTCCTGAAATCCATCAAATCATTGCTTGAAAAAATGCAATCATTATTTAATCTGTAATAACAAGGTATTCCATTCTAGAGGTTAGTTAGTATGGACGGTGTGATTTTCTACTGTACCCTCAACCTTGGTTTGGATTCGGGTAGTGTTTAATGAAGGGTACGAAAAGGCGGGAGGTGGGTAAGCTGTTAATTATTTCCACCAAAACAATATCATCATTAGGTGCTATATTTACCGACGAGGAGGTGAGGCAGAATGAATAGGTTGACTAAAATAGTGGCCTATTCTCTTAGTCACTCGAAGGATGTCTATACAAAACTTTATTCCTGCATGAGTTTATTAGCCATACGCCCGTCAAAAGCGACTCGTCATTTACCCGATGCAGTACTAGTTCAAAGGGATTGGAAGGGTCTTTTGTGCGCCATGTTCGGGTAACGTCTATACAAATAATAATAATAATGATAATAAAACACTGCGAAATGCACACATTAGCTTGAAAAAATTTGGTAAGGGCTGATTGTCTTCCCACTCTTGATTAGTGCAAGTAATTCAAATGACGCAATTTAAATGACACCACGTATGCCAAAGCTATTATGTATCAACTCTTTATACGCTCATGACGCTGCACATGCTGGATGCAGGTAAATCTGCGTTTCGCTTTAATACCGTACCATTCAAATGGGTCTGCTCATCATGCCAGTGAGAGATGTGATTCACAGCATACAACATCACAATGCCTTTCAGACACATGTTTTTCACATATATTTCATCGATACGGATATATGGAATTTTAAGTTTGAATTACTTTGAGAGTGCCCTTTCTATAAGGGAAATTCAAACTAAAAATAAAATGACTGAAATGACATCTCTGAAAGCGCTATTTTGCAAGGTATCCAGCCTGGTATAGAGCATAGTATAGAGAGATTCAGATTCAAAGAGATATTCAGATATGTTTATTGTCCAGTTGTTATACAGAATGGAAATTTACATTGTTCGCATGATACAGAGCATACATATAATAGAATACATATAAAGGTTGAACAAAAATAAACAAACTACTTAATACAAAAACGGAACAAATATGAACGATGGTGTACCTTTCTTCATGTGTATCCATGGTAGGCCTATAATTTGGCTTTTTACCGCCTTCAGTACAACCCTTGATTCCCCCCTTTACTCTTGTCCTCCGGCAATTTCCTTAAGTTATTCGTTTTCATAATGCTTTTTTTTCCCGATTAACCATGCAACTCTGGAGGCATATTGTTTCGCAGATTGCTACCGAAAACGCACGGAGGGAGGGGGGGGGGGGGAGGGAGGTGGGGGAGGGCAGCAAGGACTTGGCAGGTTTATGAAACGCGAGGAAACCCTGAGGAATTTCATGAAATCCTAATCTAATGTTTTACTTTTACAACTCATCCGTTCTCTCCCCAGCCCCCTTGATATGCATGTTAGATAAGGGTAATATTGGGTTGCGCTGTCCCCAGCATATAACATCAAATAGATATATCTTGATAAATGTTATTTGGCCTGTGTCAACCCCTCTCCCCCCCCCCCCCCTGCCACCACCACAACAACCACCACACTCGCTCATGCGCGCATTCACGATGCTCCTGTAAATCAACAATTACCAAAGAGAATGAAATAAACAAACACAAACAAAAACACAGAGAAAAGTCCGTTCACGAAATAATGAGGCCATCACCAAAAATTTGCCAACGAGCCAGATCTACCTAAACACTCCTCTCATGCCTGTACTCGTTTGTGCAGAGTTCAGGCAAATATTCATGGGGGGCTTCATCTTACATTGAAAATATAATATGTCTGAAGACAGGAGTATAGACATGATAAACGGCAGTCAGAAGTGTCGGAACACGGGGCGAACTCCTTCAAGTCAGAATATCAAAGGAATAATCTTAGGGCATGTTTAAAATATGGATGATATGGCTTCGTCCTGAAGTGGTGAGGTTTCTTGGCTAGTGGATAACATCTTTTCATTAGAGTTATTTAATAAATGAAAGCCGAAAGCCACTGAGAGTGACAGGATCAAAGCCTTACTTTGCAATGGCACAAAAAACTATTTACAGAAAAATGAAGTCTGTTGATTACAATTTGGTTTACCGGAAATTAATCTGTGTCTACTGATCAAAACTTGATTAACCGGATTTAAAAAAAAATAAAAAATAAAAAATGTCTTTTGGAAATGAGTCTCCAATCAAAAATATTTACAGCACAATTATTGTTATATTTTAGTCATTTCCGAAAGAGCAACAACAACAACAACAGACACAAAGACACAAGCAAACCAAACCAAACCAAAATCCACCATTTTACTAATCTGATTTATGTCAACGGAATTTTCGAAGATTCATTTCAGTATCGGTCGTATAAGCCTTCGTATATCACAGGCACAAGAACGTATTTTCCCTGGGGGTGGGGGCTGACACCTTGTGCTCGAATATCAGCCTGGGGGCCGTTTCATGAAACCGTCATAAGTCTAACTTCATGGACATCCCATTGAAACGTGTGTTGTAGAGTTAACACACGTTTCAATGGTATGTCCATGAACCTAGACTTGTGGCGGTTTCATGAAACGCAGCCCTGTTGAATGCTGGATTCTTAAATTCCTGTAGACTCTGAAAAGGGACTAACAGTTTCCAGTAGGCAATGGGTTAACTCATCAGATTTTGCCTAAGCGCAATTATTTTTGACTTGTATTTGTGTGTGTGTGTGTGGGGGGGGGGGATGGGGGGATTGAATATCATAAATCCCTCATATCGGGCTCATACATGCCCGAATAAAATGAGGCTTTTCGGACATATTGCTGCCCAAATATGGCTATTCGGGCATCCCACTGGTCAAATATTAATATATTTGAGTATTTCGCTCCCCAGATATAAGTGGTGGTTGTTTTGATATCAAAACTCTAACAATCTGCGAGGCGGATGTAGCCTTAGCCTAACCCCTAGCCCACCTGCACTACTGTGATTACAATGTTCTATGTGCCGTTCCGTGGACAACGCTGGAGATAGATTAATGCCAGTTACCATAGTTACTCTCAGACATAAATGGGGGTTCAGTCCATAACATACTTGATTTTAACTGAATGAAAAAAATCAGACCTACTAACATGACGGATCAAAAAGAAGTTTGAGAAAAACTGGACAACTAAATAAACAAGTTATGAATCTTTTAGTGGCCTAACAACTCACTCATGACTTTGTGACGTCATCATGGTCACTGGCCCATAACCAGGATAACTCACAAATTATTTTGTTCATACTGAATACAAATTTTCTAATGGTTGTCCAAGAATATGATTTTCATATAATTTGAACCAAGGTATCTATACTAATATGTTTTTACGTCATACGTGTATAAACTTTTCCAAAATATAATTCGATAACCCCAAAATATTAAGATTGTTGTCATATTGCTACAATTTTATGATATCCTATTTTTTTAATGTAAAATGTCTATGAATAATCATATTTTCATGGTTTTCAAAGAAATGATTTACTCTGTATTAATGTATACATGCAAAAAATGATATTATGAATCAATATAAGTTAGTTCAAGTCATGAAGAAATCACATTCCTGGACAAACATACAAATTATGAATACATACAAAATAATTGGTGAGTACAGTGAGCCAATGACGCCACAGACTCGTGACTGAGTTGCCTATTTTTTTAGTCACTAAAAATCCATAACTTTCATAAGTTAGTTGTAAGGTTTTCGTCAAACTTTTTGTGATCTGTAGGTCTGATTTTTCTGCTTCGTTTAGAATCAAGTAATTTTTGGTCAGAACTTCCCCTTTAATCATGGTTCATGTAAATGAATAAAATAGTCTGCTTTTACTCAAATATCTATTGTAATTTATTCAATGCATTCACATCGATTTTTAAGTAAAACCAACTGAACCAAACCGAAGCAAAACAAACAAATTAAATGAAGGGAATATGAAGCCCATGCATGAACTATATTAATAATTAGGCAAAATTGTCAATATCCGGAACACGAATCATGGCAACTGAATACTTCCAATTTTCGAATTTTTTTCTTCATATAGATATTCACAGCAAAAACGAAGACAAACAAGAGTTCTTAAAAGGGTGAAAATGCTGTTTTCTCTTTGAAAGGCAGGCCGGATATTCACTGTTATGTTGGAAGGATATTCATCATGTTGTAAGGTTTCCAGTGAAAATCCAGATACAGTGGTGAAATTCTTTTAGCTACAAAAGTCATATTTAGCGGATGTACAAAATATCCTCTTACGATTCAAACAGCGGAAGAGTATCGGAGGTAAAGGGGAATAAACTCTAAATAAAAACCAATGAATATTATCATGCAAAATTAGTGTTTGGTAAAACAAATATGTCTCATTCCTTTTCTATGGGCAAATATATTTGACAATAATGTCCAAAGCATTTGTACCAACTGTGAAACCTTCAATATTAGAACTCAAAACCTATCTTTTCCAGCAACTATGTGAATAATATGTTCCATATTGAGGGAGCCGGGCGCCTTTGAATGTTCCTACAGATAAATGGCGCTATACAAATGTTGTTGATCATCATCTTGATCATCATCATCATCATCATCATCATCATCATCATCATCATCATATGTATTAACTGGTTAATATTTCAGCCGTAAATCTCTCCTTATTTTATCTTGTTTTCCATTACCTCTTGGATTGGTTTCCTTTTCATATATAAATCTGAAGTGAATCTAACTCAAATTGTTAGCAGAAAATCATCTCTACTCGTGAGGCACAAAATAATATCTGGCGTTCGAGAGCCGAGTTTAGAGACTCCGATCAATACCTGTGACGATATTCCAACATTGAAGTTGCATTCGTAAATCAATTCGAAAAGAAACAGACTGTGTTTCCAACTACATTTATTCAAGTGCGTCCCTCTGAACGGCTTATTAAAGAGACTTGTTGCGCAGGTGCAATATCTTCAAGGCTCCCTCGACTATAAAGATGATCAGCTAAAGATGGACAAGCCTTCTTTGGTATGCCTTGATTTGCACATTCCCAATCCGTCGACTCATTCTTTGATCAATGCTCCAAAGTGTCGTTGCTTATCTCACTACATTGTAAAACAATCTGAATGTTAAGCTTATGTTGGTAGAGGGAGTGTTCATTAAATACGTAGCAGATGTGGTGGAGGTGCCCCTTGGCCCGCCGGAGATTTGCCATTTCTGCGGACATTTTTTTTTCCTAATTCAGCCTAGCTTCTTACTGTGGCAGGTCGTCTATCTGGATGCATTTTGTCTACATCTCTATATTTACATAATCCATTCCTTCTTTGTACCTGCATTGCCGTGTCTGCATGTATACGCATTTAGATCTATCTTACATCTCGGAGGAAAAAAAAAGTAATCACTGGAGATGAGCCGTTAGTTTAACGTGGCCAGTAAGCACTACTGAAATAAAAAAGAACCTCTGAAATGATTTTCTAATAATAAAAGTATAGAAGGCCTGAGCTGAAATTTGGTCTATGCTATATCCTATCTTTTACCATGTTTACTGTGTTCATGATGTACAATATATAGTCTGTTCCCCTACAAAATTGTTTGGTTTTTTTTTTTTTTAATTCAGCTCCAGTAGTCAATATGGTCAAAGAAGGGAGAAATGTATTTATGTAAATGAATAGTTATCTCATTAGATATCATCGTCCCAATTCACCTTCGCACCGCTTTTTCTTGTATTACTTCCTAATTAATATCTGTCATATGTTTACTCCAAATCTCCTTTTTCATATCTCCTCCTTTCCCCTTTTCCCCTTCTCCGGCGTTCTACCTTTTCTTCCTTCCCCTTTGATATCTTCTCTTCCTCTTCATCCATTTACTCTTCTTTTCTCATTCTACTCTGTCCCTTCTTTCCTCACTACTCTCAAATACTCGTAATTATCCCATGATCACGATAATGAGAGCAAGGAAGAGGTTAATACGAGGGACTAAAATGGTCCGACCTGTGTCCACTTGTATCAACAAGGCCTCAGACAAAATCGGAGCCAGACCATGATTGGGTCACTCAGTACCAGAACACTCCGAACTTTGCGGTTCCTATATACTGATATACGCGTACCTCAGAAATGAGGTAGAAAAAGAAAATTATTTGCGATGATTCAGACAGATAATCTGGGTTTTGTTTTAAATGGAACTGTAAAAACATGGACGATGAAGAGACATGTCAGCAGTTGGGATTAAGTTCCCAGACCTTTCAGCTTATAAAGTTTTGTAGACTTGACCCAGTTTCCCACCTCGTGGCCTATTTTCGGCGAGCTAACTTTGGCAGACGTTCTCCTCCGTCTTATTTTCATCTGTCTCCTTCTCTGGCTCATAACTCATATTTGTGAAGTGAGGAGATGAGGAGATATTCATTACAGAGCATCATTACCTTAGGTCATTGTTTACTGGCTAATTTTAATATTCAGGAATTAATTGATTATCTTTTGAATAAATAATATCTGAAGCCCAAATTTTTAGAAGGAATTTTCACAATTTTCTTGTTTCATACGATGTGCGAATCTCCTCAACATAAAACCACCACAAAGCAATGAGCTGGTATACAATGTAAATTACTAGGGAACCCTCGTAAAACGAAAATCTTCATCATATAGTTTCGGAGTAATAAGCAGTTTCCGTTTTCCCTGAAATCATACAATAATGTAATTGATTATTCAGTTATTAACTTTGCCATCATAATCATACATATATTGATCTATTTCATTGAAATATCTTATAAAAAAAATAGCTGTACAGATATGAAGATAGATAATGGTCTGAAATATAGTACTTGAAGAATCAGCGAGGGTGTATTGTAACTAATGTTGACCAAAATGAACGTACATTGTGCTGATCACATATTAAGTCAGTCTTATAAAAGCTCAATGACATACTTTTCTGTTTTAAATTGATTACCAAAATAGGGGAGATTGTCAATAGATTGTCCTAGATGAATTACGAAACAAGTTACCACTACAAAAGGCTAATGCGGGTGAATGTGACGTATATAATATGTAAGTGAAATGACTCTAATCCACCTCTAAAACTTCTGCTGAAATGAAATAACATTATCACAACATGTACTCTTAATTTATCCGACAGGTAAACCGATTCATGAAAGGAAATGGTTACCTTTGCGATTTATCGTCTCATCATCAAAGTTATGAGACAGAAATCGTGAGGTTATAAATTTTCGAACTTTTTTTCACTGTTGGGGAAACCAAGATGTAGATGACATCAGCCGTATTCGCCAGAAGTGACACGAAGTCTTATAAAGCCACGGCACAATGAGGAAAATACGGCACACATGACGCATGAATAAAACAAAGAGAATGATGTCTTGTTATGGTATTCTATATACAACATACGACAATCTATGCCTATGAAAAATTGGGGATTACAACAATGTTGCTTTGTTTTGTGGAAAATGCATTGTCAAGGGCTGGCACATACACGCTTAAAATCCCCACTAAAGTCGAAGCTGGGGATAATATTCGGCAGGGATTTCTATGCATTATATTGCCGGCAATTTTCGGCATCCACTCGACTGTCGAGATTCGGCCGAATAGCGGATAGAGATATTTGTTCTATAGACTTCTATGAATAATTCAGCCTCGATTTCTGGTTTTTTTTCGCCATTTCAATAAAAGATGGTGGGATTAGGTGCGAATGTTTAATGAATAATTAACCAAGCGGCAGCTAGGCTTTGAACCAGACTTTGGATTTCATTGGTTATCTTGCCGAGGAGGGGGTGACGAGAGAGGAGTCAACTGCCACCCGCAGCGTGTCTCGCCCGAGTACTGCGCGATGACTGCGAGTAGATCAGAGTGTAAGATATGATCTTATTGGGATCTGCCTTGAAAGGATAATACTAGTTTTATCCATTTCAATGTATTTACAACAGGACTGACGGCAGCATTTGTTTCTTTCTTTTACGGACATCGGTCTCACAGCATAATTACTCAAAGGCGGCAGCGGTGCCGAAATTGTAAAGGTCGCAAGGATTCTCTCGCCGAGCGAAGGCCATAAAGGGCGTCGGTTGGAGTTGGTAGGATTTGTCGTTGGCGAGAGCTTTGCCACTGTTCCTACTTTCATTCATCGCTGACATTTGATGGATGTGGAGCTGAACTTCTCCCTTCGATGAAGAGCTTAAGAAACGCCAATAACGCGGGGCTGAGACGCCGATATCTTCCCTTCTCTTCCCACTCCCCAAATTTGCAATTAAAATGTATGAAAGTCAATTCAGCAGACGCTTCTAGCGTCATCTCCGAGAGAAGCTACCAAACTTCCTAATCCTGTGCCAGAGTGATAGAATACCTGGATTTTCCAGCGACGTCATGTGCCTGATTTCATAGAAAATCTTGCATTTGTAAAGCGGGAAGGGTTGTCATCACGATAAGACTAACTGTTTGATCAAATTCATCGAAACAGACTGCAGCGGGGAAAATATTGATGTTCTTAAACAGTCATGTTGCATTTTGAACGTTCGGCTTATGAGTGAATCTTCTATGCATAGTGATTAGGGTTTATGGGGCCAATCTCCGGATGTATATTTTCCTGGTCTATCATTTCACTGATCTGATGTATGTAGCTCGTCATCATCTCCGCAGTGCGGTTAATAAGGCAAGGAACGAAGCGCATATCAAGTTTGTGTCGTCTGTTATATATTCAAAGCAGCTTGGCGCTTATAGTTAGTGAGACGCTGTTTGTTCCTTCGCTTTCTGCAGGATAATTCCGTGGTAAAAAGGCAACTTTAAATAAGTCATTATGAACAGATTCTTTTGGCCTCATTATACATGCATTGTAGATTGTACCACGTCTTTTCCTTTTTTAAAAGTCTGTTAAAGATGATTTCTGTCCTCTAAAAGTCGGAATGACAACACATATATGATATACACTGTTGTTTCGTCACCCCTTCTGTGACGACGGAGATTTTATTAACGAGATTTCCTTCCAAAATGTCCAACTAGCTGAAATTTTGACTTTCTTGTAAATAAGCACCAAGCAATTTATTAGCAGTGGCTTTCCGTTCAATACTTTCTATATAAAAGTGTTTTGCAGCGAATGAAGGCCATTCAACAGTTCAGTAAGTTCAGTTTGACTTTGCGCCCTCCCCCAACCAATCTCCCTCATTAATTCTCTTCAACATGTTCAAGTACCATTTTCATAGACGGCTCTTTTTTGACCTGTTCTTCCTCAACGCTCTATCTTTAGCGGTTCCCATCGGTTCCAACCCGGTTCCCTGACTCCCCCTAGAAAATGAACACTCAAAATTAATTTTTCAGCAGTTCAGACTCTAACATACAAACAAGAAAATTTCGATTCATTAAGGCTTAGTTACAAGCCACGTAGATCCACACTCGAAAAGCCCGTGCCCGATTAAATATTTCAAAGCATCTAAATACAGTTTCATGTATCATGGATTATGGATTTAGATTCCAGGATGTCAACACCAACCTGTCAAAAGTGTCACTGCCGAGAGCGGCAGCAGACATTTGTCTGCTTTCTTCCTTAGACGTATTTATGCCGAGAGCAAAGTGGTCATATTTGCATTGGCTCCTCAAAACTGACATTTTAATACATCAACGTTTTAATTAGCTAAAGAGCACTTGACAAGACGTATTTACAAATTTTGAAGAAGAAAGTAAAAATGGAGATCTTATGAATAATATTATCAAAAACATACATCGATGCGACGCTTCATTGAAAAAGGGAGATGAAGAAGACGGTCATGTAAATAAAAATAGATCGTGAGGGGAAAAAAGAACACAAACAAGAATGTAATGACGATTTTATACATTCAGATTTTATTTCTGGAACATGGTTTAGTGTTGGAATAAAACGAGATGGGCCAATATCAAATTTGCTATAAAAAAAATCATTTATCTGTGAATGTTTTTTCTGAGATTTCATTCCTTCCTTCACAGTGTGTGAGATAAGAGAATAGAAAAAAGAGAAATAGAGAAAGGAGACGAAGAAAGACCGAGGAAAACGGGCCAAAATCACACACAAGACGTGGGAATTTTAGAATATTTCATACTGCAAAATGGATTGTTAGACGCAAGGAGATATAACGATCAAAAATGAAGAGGCTTTGACTGTACCTCGAACAGTGAACACTGGTGAAATGAGTCATTTATGAAAGAAAATATAGTTAAAACAGACAGGAAGGGAGAGGGGGCTACAAAGATTGGAAATTTATTCTCCAGACATGCCAAACTTTGCGCACGGGACGGTAGGAAAAATTTTCAAAGCGAGAAATGAAACTCAAGAGATAAAAGGGGCTTGCACATACAGTACCAGTCAAAAGTTTGAGTACTCCTGCAATATCAACTGATTCCTCACAATCAAACACATTGCAATCATTGTCAGAAATGTTACACTGTATCATTTTGGTATCAAACTGAAGAGTAGACATTAGCCTACAAGCTGACTCTATATTGTAAATATGTAATGCGTTTTTGGAGGCAGTCAAGCGTTGAAAAGGCAACCTACCTCACAAAATGTAATTTCCAGCGCAAATAAGATTTTGATTGTTTGGGGTGTTGTGCTGGCTTGTTGTCACTTTTGATGTTCAAAAAAGGGCCTATCCTTATTTGTTGGATGAATATTGAATCTTTAGGATATAATTCACCCCAACCAATGATTTACTTATGCAGAAGACAAAATAATTTATCAATAAACTCTTTAATGTTTTGGAATCACCATAATTCCATTTTTATTCTCATGAAAATCAGGATTTTTTGCTTGCTCTTTTAAATTTGTTTACATTTTCATGGAATATGGTGCCCAAATGGATAGAAGATGGCCATGAGGTGTTTTAACCTTTATTTTTTTATAATTCTATTTATTAATGTTGAAAATATTAAAGTCTGTTCAACAGAGAACCCACCTTAGTAGCTACCACAGCATGGCACATCCTGGACAACCAGGTTGTAAAATGTGGGGTAGTTGTGTAGAAAGTCATTGGAAATGTCTTTTCATGTTTTCTGAAGAATGTAAGCCAAAACAATCGAGACTCGCTCGTTGGAATTTTTCTTGGCCCATCCTCCCATAGAATGATATTCAGCACATAATTCATGCAGTGGTCTAGAAGAAGTTTTTACATTTTTTTGAGGATTGAAGGAATTGTTTTTTTGCTGCTGTGATGAACAAACCTGTAGATCTTATCACCAAAAATGTATTTCTATGCCTTCAGAAGAAGAGAAATCACTTTCTAAAGAATTTTATGAGACCATTCTGTCTGCCTCTTCCAATATCAGCACTATCCACTCAAGTAGATCTGAGAAACTGGATAACTATAGAACATGTTTACCAGGAAGACCTTTTCTTATTTATTATCTCTATGTGACTTAAATTATCGCCAGGACAGCATAAAAGAATAGAAAGTGTCAATTTCTTGCCAGAAGACAACATTTTTCATCTTCGGAAGGCATCAATATACATTTCCAGCGACTATATCACTCAACTTGACCGTGTCAGATGCATAAGATGTGAAATACTGTGACGTTGCCAGTACAATATTCTTCAATACGAAGACTCTAAGATCCAAAATATGTTGAAATATAAGTTTTAAAGTCAATAGGTCGGCATCGTAAACTACAGCAACATTTATTTCTTTCAATATTCTTGTAAAAACCGTCGACTGATGGCACTTTATATGAAAAAGAATATAAACATGCATTGTACATTCTAGAAAATAATGATGTGTTTTAGAATAAAATATCTACTTTTCTTCATGAATGTAACAAAGTTTATTATGTATAAAAACATTGAATATACATCAGAAAAACAAACTTTAGATTTTGCAGAACAGCAAAAATGGCAAAAATACCAGCGCAACTCCCCATTGAAATTTGAATTGTGCATTTTGGGAAGAAGATTGCATTTTAACGCATAACTGCCTCTTAAAACGCACTGAGTATGCTTAAAATAGGGTCAGTTTGTAGCCTAATGTCTACTCTTCATTTTGATACCAAAATAATGCAGTATAACATATCTCATAATGTTTAAACTGCAGATGATTTGTGAAAAATCAGTTCATATTACAGGTGTACTCAAACTTTTGACTGGTAGTGTAGGAAGGTAAACTATCTCCATGTGAAATACTAATGAGAAAGATGGATTGAGAGAGAGAGAGAGAGAGAGAGAGAGAGAGAGAGAGAGAGAGAGAGAGAGGTAGTGGTATAAGAATGAAACACTTGTCTATCATTTAGACCGGTTTAAATCCGTTACTAATGCAGATCTCAAGTGGCTTTTTATGACCACAGTGTTATTTGTTTATCATAACAACTAACCACTTATAAAAGCCCGTTCGGTCATTAGAAGTGCAGTTTAAATGCTTTCTTTGCAAGCCTGTTGTTTGATCCGTATTTAATCAATTTGTTCTCACTTTAGGATGTCGTCCTAACAGTTTGTCGAACACTTCACATCCCGCTTCCAACCGCGCCGAACACAGCTAGAAACTTATTGCACCCCGTCCGCATAGCTAAATACACGCACCATACCCTCAACGGCAGCTTTCCGGATCGCGTACCGCAAGGAAGGAGAGAGACCAAAAAAGCCAATAAAGAACTGTGGACGCAAACTGGAGTGACAGCGCGCATTATCTCGTTAGTGGGAACAATGCCCATTTTCAACTTACGACCATCCGTCAACCAATCGATCCACTTCTAACCTCTGACGTCATGCTTAATTACCCCCTAATGAGGTGATCACAAATTGACATATTCCCCGTCCATTGTTTTGCTCGATGACAAAACGGATTACAAACTATACAGGGTGATTAAGTAGCAATCGCACGTAGATTTCAGAAATGAGATATGAGTTAAAAAGAAGACTGAAAGTAAATTGAGAAAGGGAAACGAAGATTAGAGAAAAGACACTAACACTTATTTTGACGAACTTTATCGTCGATGATTTCAAATCAGATGAAAAGAACGTGTCAGCTTCATGACTAGATTATATAAATGGCAAAACAAACTCTGAAGACTTGATATGAATGAATTTATAAAATCCCCCTTTTTCACAATTCACTTGTGTCAATCGATGGATGAAGATATGTAGGCCTATATCATTAAATTTCTTCAAGAAGACCTATTCTACTCAAATCTCAAATTGCACAAATTTCAAAAAAGGTTACAATTTTCTGGAAAAATTCCCCATCACACATTTCAAAAGTCATTGCGTTATCCAATCAGCATGATCAGTTATATGATAATAACAATCATAAGACGTTTTAGAACTCGGCTCTTTGACGCCGCTCCAAGCCCCCCCCCCCCCCCCCCGGTAATGAAAATACAATTTTATTTATAAGTTCTTTTTGCTTTATCATCATTTTTTAACGTATAAGATTATTTGTTGCAACATAGTTCAAGTGTATTTAAGCAAAGAGCGACCTCAACCAATCATTTTACATGACACGGCCAAATGTTAACATCAAAACATATCGATCTCACTCGAAACGATATTGTTAAAATAACGGAACCACATGAATGAAAAATTCTCCATTGTAAAGAAAAAAGGGCTACTTGCTTCCAAACAAAAATTCAGAATCTCTATTATGTTTTATGACGAATGGTCATGAATCTATTTTTTTTTTCATTAAGTATTCAGTCATTTTCCCTCCGTCTCATTAAAAAACTCCACTAGCAAGACTTAATTCTCTTTTAATTGTTAAGAGTCAAACGAATGCAGGCAAACAATTCTTTAAAAGACAGGCAAAGCCACTACTGTAAGTGTGACAATTTTTTTCTCCAGACTAATTGAATGGCGTATAAGTCGATATTATGGCTTTCAAAAAGCTTTCGGGAAACTTCAACCCAGGCATGCCAGGAGACATAATTTTAGTGTGATAAATACCAGGCATTTCACTCACTGAATAGTTTTCTATCAGTGCCTTGGTTATTTTGACGTTTGTAGTTATTTTTGTCTGATGCTGCCTCCGTAGCCCCCCCCCCCCCCACCATAAAAATGCCAGAAGTAGGTTTCATATTAACATTATTAACCAGTATAATCATTGGATCCAACCCATGATGCATGGATAAAATGACGACACTTTTCACATGGAGTTGTTTAGTAGAATAGAAACAGGTATCTGTCGCACGAAGAAGGCACGAACATTCGACGATTCCCAATTCGGAAAGGAGGTAGAGCTTCGTTTATACCCTCTTTCCTATTCCCATAAAGCAAGATAGTATGGCTATTATTGGCACAGATGTGGCGGTTTTAGAGACCTCTAGTCGCCCATTGTTTCCCGCTGTTCGAAAAGCTTTACTCAAGTGGCTAGCTAGAATGGAATAAAGGGGTGCGATGGGTGGAGAACAAGAAGGGAATAGGGGGTGACCGGAAATGCCGCTTTTTAGAATATAATACCTCTTCATGGCGATCGATAGATGGAAATGTATTCGTGGTTAACCGCGATCCTTCTAAACGTGCTTACGAGTCGAAATAATAAGAATAATAACAGCAATAATAGCTAATTGGTTCTTCTTTAATGTATAGCAAAGTAGGATTCTGATGTGTAGATTGGGGATTATCTTTTATTGCTTGTACTAAATAATGAACGATGACAACTTGTCTTAGACCCATTTCAGCATATTTACTCAAAATATTGGCGAGATTTTGATACTGTGTTGTCGAATTACCCGTCTTCTATTTTTCTTCTATTCTTTTCAGACTGAGCCCTCTCCTGTTCCTTATTACCATGATTACTGGAGTTCTATAACTGAGGAGACTTTTATATTTTTCTTTAAAACAATAACTTAATACATGCGAAATGCTGTTTGGTCTCAGCACCGCTACGAGAAGTGGTTTATGTCTTCATCATGAGAGTCATACAGATAAGCATGATAAATGAAAACTGATTTTAAAAATTTTGACATAAAATATTAAGAAAAAACACTACATGTGAGGACTAAGTTATAGAGAGATGGCGGGGCAGGGGTAGGCTGGAACGAGGGGCGAGAGAGAGAGAGAGAGAGAGAGAGAGAGAGAGAGAGAGAGAGAGAGAGAGAGAGAGAGAGGGTGAGGGCGAGAGTGATATGGATAAAGACACAGACAATCAAAAACAAATCGATGACCAATGATATCAAGTCACGAATAAACAGACAAACAGATTCACTTGGAGACCATGAAAAACGTAAGTTATCGTTGCTTTGCTCGAATCCATTATTTATCGTTGAAATTTGCGTGGGCGATCAATGCCCTTTTGTCTACGGCACAACATCCAATATATCTGATAAGCAAACAAATAAACACTGAGTTATAAACAATAATCACATTGTCGTACACAAAATTACAGTATATTTGGTAAGGCCCTCGAGGAGTGGGGGGGGGGGGGTGCGTGGGGATAAGATTTTCATATAAGAATTTAACATTACATGCATACAGTGAAGATAGGAAGTGAAAGAGAGAGAGAGGGGAGAGAGAAAGAAAGAGAAGACGGTGCAAGATGTAGACATGGGGGGGGGGGGCTGTAGGGATGAACATGAGAATGGGTTGATAATTTAAATAGGGATAATATAGAAACCAACCAACAACAAGATAATACATTCATGCAAATAGACGCAGACAAACCTACAGAAAGGTCGTGATAATTCGTCGAAAATATGCAGGAGAATCCAATTTTTCTCATTGCAACTTGGCAAGCAGACAAACATTAAAAACAAATCATAATAATGACAATAATTATCACATTTATGTACACATGAAGGCGGGTTACATCTGTCTTGCATGGCTAAGGATGGGTGGGGGGGGGGGGGGCACATGTCGAATGCCTCAGCCCCCACTGTATCCGTCACCCCAATACATTACAATACTTATCAGGTTATTTGCATACTACAGTGGTATTAATCGATCTAGGATTTTGATTTTCGTGGTTTTTTTGTGTTTTTTTTGGGGGGGGGGATTTTTAAAAAAAATTGAGATGAATAAATACCATCTAATATTCACGAATATTCAATAGTCATTCAAACATGAAAGCTGCTTGCAAACTCTCATTCAAGAGAAAAAAAAAACACACAAAAAAACAAAACATCGACAAATGATTTGGCCCAAATGCAACATTAATCCTCAAAAGTGAATCTGTAATTATGAGATATGGTAAGAGCTGAAAAAAAAACAACAATCAATATATTTCTGCTACCGTCCACATCCCTCAGTAGTTAAGACTTCGTCCAAGACTGTTTCGGTTACCATAAATTTTAGTTCCTTATTGGATAATAGACCTGGCAGGAAATAAGTAAAAGAAGTAAATACGACATTTGTATTGGTTTTGTATTCTTAAAAAAAATCTATTTGCGTTTTATTGTACCATTAACACCTGCGCCTTTTGAAATGTGATTATCGGTCAGACGAATTAGCGAGTATCTACGGTTCGAAGCGAATGAAAAATTAACACTGTTCTATTATTCAATGGCTCTTAGGCCTAAGAAAACTATTTTGCAGCCTCATCCAAACGAGAGAGAAAAGAAGATAAACAGAGTTCTTTTGAAGCATTTAACTCGACCAGACATTTGTGTGGAAGGTACAAGTGGGTACTGTTGTGACCGTCTTCTTTTCTTGTCCTAACGTTTATCTCTTTTATGCTCTTCGTTGATATAGCGGCCGCTAAGCTGATTCGCACCTACGTAAATCGGCTTAGGATGGGTGTGAAAGGAAAGCGATCTACCAATAGGTGAACAAATGATCGACAAATCATCATATTGATCCATCTCAAGAGGATGTCCTCGAAAAGTTTCCGTTCTTTTTAGATTCCTTGTTCTTTCAAGCTACCTCTTTTTATTTCTTCCCCCTCTTGAACTGAATTTGGTTACTTTTCTTGGAGTGTGTATAAGAACCAGGTGATCGCTTATCGATGCGAGGTCTTCAATAATATTGTGGATTTACTCTCACGAGTACTGTTGAGTATGGTTTTGTTTGCGTTCTTTCTTCAGCCGTTCCCGTTCATTCAAACTTTTGCTCAGCACTTCTCATCAAGTTGCATCTCACACCGACTACCGGATTTTGAGCCCATTTTAATTCTGCATTTAGATTTAACAAAATCGAGGAAATACCACTAAACCCCTTGTCAAAATAACCACCTTTTTAGATAAAACATTTTATTGGTTCACGTTGCAGACCTCACGATGTTTGTATGAGTTAATGTAGGATCTTAACTCTGCTTGAAGGGGGTAATATTCATGTCTTCCGCCCACTGGTCAGGGGTGCAGATACCATCAGTTCACCTGTATCTCTCTCACCTGTCCTGTCAAACAACAGGGCAGCTATTGATGCACCGCAAAAAGTTCACTTTATTTCTCTCTCTCTCTCTCTCTCTCTCTTAATTTGACAAATATCATCGGCATATGCAAACTACATGATGAATTAAAGTATATATTTGAAAACAGAATTTACATGATGGGAGATGAAAATAAAGATTCCTCCTTTTCCGGGTCTTTTTGTTCAAGATTTCATACATAGAATGTTGTATTAGTCATCATGGTCATGGACTGGTGGTATCTAGCGCCGGGTAAAAGGGTGTAGCAAGAAAATTCCTAAAACATTTCTTTTAATAATCAAAAGTCATGCCCTCCATTTATCCTCCTGTCCCGGAAACAATCTTTCTCAATTTTTAATTACAATAGATAAGGAGTCTGACAAATTCGTACTGATGATTAACAGAAAATAAAACAAAGCTTAAATTACGCTTCCTCTTCAGTAAACTAGATTTGAAACGTAAAATTCATAATAATTGATTGCTTGGGGAGGGGTGGTAGAGGCGGAGATGAAAAAAAAGTAATAGCCTGGCTTTAACTCTCTGAAGCCCCGAGATGGTCGCGACACATCTGGTATCCTGGATCCATCTTCAATTTGCAATTTACAGTGATTAATGAGTAAATGAATGTTAGATTATACTTAGACAAAGCCAATGGTTAAACCAAACTGATGTTTGCAAACTGGGCTTCCTTCTTACCATGAAACTACTAGCCCTGTACATGAACAAAATGTACAGCTTTATTGTCCATTCATTACGCAATGCTGATAAGAAGCGAGGATTTTGTCTGCCTTGTGGGGAGGGCCGGTAGCAGGGTCTCACCTGCGGACGGGTCGTCTGGTCGCCGCCCGTCACTCAGGCTCAATACCCAAGGCCATCTTACCCGTCAGGTAAATGGGCTCTCAAGGCCCCCATCATCTCATAAAATGGGGGGTAGTCTTACACCCCTAGACCAAACACTTTCACCCTTTTGTATATACATGTATATACATATACCAAGGAGTTGGGGCAGACTTCCTGCATATACAATTTGTAGATCATGGATGTAGAACAAGTAAAATATGACAAAAACTACCACAAATAGCTAATCAATTATAATGTTAATAGTAATGAATGAAAGAGTATATTCCATTCCAGTTGATGATGCTCGTAATCTGTAATAAGGCCTGTGAATCAACGTGACAACGACAGAAAAAAAAAGCTTGAGATCTGTACGCAGTTTACATAGTGTTTCTCATCTAATGGACATGTCGGAGATAGAGTAAGAAAATGTTCTGTCCCACAAATCTTTCTCCCACATATCTTATCAGAAAAAGTAACTAGCAACAAAGGTGAAAATTAAGGATAATCCGTGAGTTAAGTTAATGGTATAGGCGGGGAATGGAGAGGGTATAAACGAACGCAGCAAAGGAATGGTATTCTGTATGCCAGGATAGTGACCATTGTTCTGAAAATCACGACTAGTTTTAGAGATCATAGTGGAAAGACTTGCTCTCTCAGCACATTCCATCTTAGAACACCTGATTACAACTTTTGGTATTGTCTTTTAATAACCCTGTTTTCTTTCCACTTTACTTGCGAGGACAGGCATCGTGTGAAAGCTAATTCTCAGGTAGGAGTGCTAAAAATAATCTAAAGTATTTCACACTACAAATAACCTAATTCAGTGAATCCCCTTGCATATTACTTTCTTATACAAACGCAAGAGAGATTTTGTAAGGTTGTATTTTATCATTATTTTTTACTTAATATTCCAGTCACATCACGCAGGACTAGCTACACTTGGATGTATAGTTTTGACAATTGATTCTTCATTAGCTAAAATGTGTTTATGGTAAAAATGTATATACTAAATTTCGATGCAGACTGCAAATATTAATCTTATGTGTTAGTAAGTTTTGGGATGTAATATGATGGTAGGTTTTGTCAAAGTCTACAACTATTTCATGTTTTCATCATGCTTCAAAGTGAACATGAACAGGATGAAAGCAATGCTTAGGGTCTCTTGAAAGTTTCTTTGATGGGTCTGTTGAATCTATTCGTCTTTCGTTACTTTCATGGGTCTAGATAAGGTCTCTGTCATTTGTAGAATTAAACTTCTATGTGTGGATCCAGGATAACATTTCCTGAAGGAGATGATTTTCTGTCAACCTCGTCAATTTTCCATAGACTTTCATTTGTTCATTGGTTGGATATATTGATAGTCGTCGTAGATTATTTGCTATAATTAACTTGGTACTTAGTCCATTCTTTCTCCGGACAAAAAACTGAATACTTCATGAATACCGAGAAGGTGAGAAGGAAAATAGGACAAAAAGGGTCAGAGAGAGCATGAAAGATATCTTGATGGAGGGAGACAGAGAGACTCAATGTGTCAGTTGAATCCCCATTCAGAATAATTAGCCGCGATATTAGAGACAACACCGTTGCAAAATGTTAAAGCGCGCCCTCCCTACCCTGTACGGCGGCGGTTCGACAGTTAAAAATTTTCTCAATGAAACAGTCATTGATAAAAATTCTCCTCTCCTCTTAGAGTTAGGCAAAAACGCAGAAAGCCGTGAAGTTCCTCTGTTTTCCTCCGAACTCGTCTAGATTCGATCTCAGTGTGAGGCTCATCTTAGCAGCTTGCCAAAGGCGATGGAGACGGTTAATGTGGTTAGGATTATAGTTAGACAAGGTATATTCATTCCAGTAAAGTTTAACTAAACTTTTAATAAGTGTATATGTTTTTTCATTATTGCTGGTAAGTACATGTAAATAAGTACTGGGGATCTTACCTCTCTAGTAGAATCCCTAATACTAGTTTAGCTCAATTTTCGTCGACACTGTTTGTTGTCTTTCGAATAGCTTATACGCAGTAAATTCCACCTGTAAGTTATAAGTGAGAAACATTTGAGAAAAGTCGTCAAAGCTATTTATACAGGGTGTATGAATATAAACAAAAAGAAAAGGGGGAAAAGAAAAACCAGAAAAAAAGGACAGAAGATATTTATTCTTACCGCCACTGGGATATGATGTCAAAATTGTAGGGATCAAGTCACACTCTACATGTTGCAAATTAAAAAAATGGACATCCGTCGTATTTTAAAAAGGTAGTTTCCTATGCTTTCTTAGGATTGATGGTTAAATCATTGGCAAATAATGCATAGGTTCGAGTTCATATCAAAATATTTAAAATGTATCAACAATAATTCATATCACTAATAAATGAAAATAAAAGCTTAATGACGAAGGTAACTAATATTATGGACGAAATATAGAAGGAAGTTGATAGAATGGGTTTATAGCTCTGGTATGATAGTCATTTTCCGTGAAATTTTTGCTTCTTATCTATTTTTTTTAGATTCAACTGAGCTAAATTGAAGGATTTTCTGTCATTGTTTCATTGCAATTTATGTTTTTTTTTTCATCTAAGATTTCATATTTTGCTTATTTTCATATCAATAAAGGCATAATACTTATAAAATTATAAATGGATGAATCTAAGGACGGAGTCGATTGTATCTTTATGAAAAATATCATATTAAGTGAAAGTGGTGACGAATGCCCGTTTATGGCCGTTTGAGGGCGCAATCATCCAAGAAAGGGGAGGAGAGAAGGCTAGGCATCGTGGTAAGGCTAGGGGAAGATCAACAGGGCACATAGGTTGATCGTTAATACCAGTTCGCTTGATCTCGTGTGTACTGTACGGGACTGTCAACAAACCATCACAGAGGTAGGCTGGCCGGACATTGGGAGTAGAAGGAAGAAGATGTGATAAATCTTAAAGTTATACGGCTTCACATCCTTCGAGGGATCCACCTCGTATCATTGGTCACTTCGCGCGAGCCTCTCTCTGATTCGCAGCTCGGCATTGTTTGCCATCTCCTATCGCCTAATTATCGGGATAGGCGTTCACTACTAGCTTGCACGCTCATTGATATGTAAATGAAGCAGGGACGATCGACAAATGACAAGCGTTTGCAACCACGTGACACGTCGAACTCAAAACAAGACCAGAGTAGAGTGCTCACCGGTGACGAAGTATGAAGGTGCTGAGTCGGCCGCAAAGGATAGACATATACAATCGCCGCTCAGGCTTCTTTACCTGATTCTCGGTCAAGCCTATTGTGCTCACCTGGCTCTTATCAACATCCGACTTTAGTTTATGGAGCTGCGTGGAGAGGAGCAACTCTGTTGAGCTTCTCTCGCCGAGTTTTGGGGGATAAACAGTGATCCTTTATACGACACTCGCAAATCGCATACCGTATCGGAGCTTGACTTCAGATATGATCGTGAACGCTACCGACTTGATGGAAGGGATAAACATCCGTCCTGGAAATGAGCAGCAGGGAAACTGTAGGAAGACCGAACTGGTGGGGCACGAGATCGCCGCAGCTGCCGGAGACCTGCGTGACAAATACCTTCCCACCTCCACGGGCTTCGGTGTCGATAGGCTATGTGGTTCGGCGTCGGAGGACGCAGCAGGCTCGGAGATCGGCGACGTCGAAGTGGATATGAACCACGATCGCGAGTCACCGTCGGCATGCTCGGCCGAATCAGAAAAGGACGATATTGATGTGAGAGTAGACGCCTCCAAAACGGAAACGGAGGACAAGAAAAAGGCAAATTTGGTGAAACCTCCCTATTCTTACATTGCTCTCATAACCATGTCAATTTTGCAATCGCCGCAGAAAAGGCTAACTCTCAGTGGAATTTGTGAGTTCATCATGAATCGTTTTCCATATTACAGGGAGAAATTCCCTGTGTGGCAGAATAGCATTAGGCATAACTTGTCTTTGAATGACTGTTTTGTGAAGATCCCTCGTGAACCAGGCAACCCTGGTAAGGGCAACTACTGGACTCTAGACCCCGCTAGTGAGGACATGTTTGATAATGGTTCTTTCTTGAGACGGAGAAAACGCTACAAAAGGCAGCAGCCAGACTTTTTCAGGGAATCGGGGCCTTTCATGGCAGGTCCTTATCCTCTCGGGCGACCAGCATACGGCTATGCGATGGCCGGACTTCCCCATCATCCGCATTCATTACTGCCTTATCATTTAGTCTCACCTCTCCCTCCACCAGTAGCCCTGCCCCTCCCTGCTACAGCACACCAAAGCATGGATAACGGAGCACTCAGCAGTCTACTCAGTGCTGGGCTATCAGGCGCGAATGCATCGACAACCTCGCCGACAAGCCGGGCGACATTCACCATCGACAGCTTGCTGAACGGGAGCAGCGCGGCACCTTCCACGACCGTCACCTCCACTACCTGTACGGGGCTGTCCGTCACCAGGGCTCCGCACCCGAGTCTACTCGCCATGAATCCGTCACTGAGTTTGGGTCCTCTCTCGACAGGGGGCGGGGGCTCGGCATTTTCAGCGCCAATACCTTCCGCGCTCGAGCTCCTCAAATACAGGGATTGTTTCCAATGCACGCGGCAACCCACCTCCACTTGTAACTGGCGCTAGCAGAGACAAACTCTTTGTAACATAGAATTTAAAGAAATATGAATATTACCCATTTACAGGGTGACTGATCGGCTGGGACGAAAAGAAAGAGACATATTTCAGAGGCACAAAATACAGCCAGGTATTCTCAGCAAATGCAACGTGTATTCTAACATCACCCGTGAGAAAAGTGCATCTACATGACGGGACAAACTAGAAGCGAGAAATCAGAAGAACGGAAAGACCCTTTGTTCAGTTTATGTCATACAGGAAATCTTGTGAAGCGCGAAAGAAGTTGTGTAAAAAATGTTCGTGTAGTTGAAAAGGTGACTGTATGGACTTCAGTGATCCAGCGGAAATCGGTGATGCCGCACGCCGAACTTTGGCGGGGCAGGGCCACGTACTCCCGCTAGGAGGCGAGCCGTTACTATGAGAACAATGTAAGTTGCACTGCCTCGCTTTGACTTTTCAATTGAAGGGTATTCCATAGATATGATGTTGTAGATTTGTATATATATTATTACAAACCAAAAATACAAGGCATACATAGATGGAGGGGTATTTACTGCCCCTTTCTTTTACTAAGAGTTATAAAAGAGAGAGACAGACATGTGTGCTATCATGGCTACAGGAGAATTTATGGGTTGAGAAAAAAAATAATATAGTCATAATTTGAATATAATAATGCAGAAAGATGAATATGGATGTTGTGTTCTGTTGCTATGTGATCAAAGTAAATACAGATATCTTGAGGGATTAGTGGTGTTTTGTCAAACCAATAGGCCTACATTTCACGTGTCCGGAAAGGGTGAATGGTATCTGAAGAGACCATCTAATGGTAGGAAAATGGCTTTTGTATCAAACACGGATAGATTTTCAAGTAAAACTGAAAGATACCCTTTTTAGTACTAAGCCTGCTCGTAGTTTTCTTGTGTCATAATGTGAAAGTGTATCTCAAGGAGATGAAGAAAAAATGGTCACCAGTAAATTCAAGTGCAACACCTACTATAAACATCAGACGTATTACTTGTCTAAAAATCATCCATAATGAAAATTGTAGTAAAGGTCGCACTTTTAGAGGATTTCATAAGTAAATAGTGTTTATTTTATTTTTTCTCATTTGTGATAGAGCTTGTTCCAAGTCCGTGTCTAAATTTGTGCTTTAAAATAATGTGTACACGCCAAATAATGGAGAAAACATGTGTGATGAAATTAAGACGAACGACAAAAAATTACAAGCCAAAGCGAAATTACGTAAACCTATTTCAATTTCTGTTTCTTTCTTATATTTGAGTATATTTCAAATTTATGTAAGGGAAATTTTAGGAAATATTTTTTTTCGTTCCCTAAGGTACTTACATAAAATCAACTTTCTTTTTAAAATGATGATTATTGCGTAATAATGTGTATGAAAGTATTGAGGATAAGTAGGACTGGCTTTATTTCTGGACATCTTGCCGTAGGAATAAGTCAGTTAAATTACTCCAAAACATTTCAAATTCAGTATTTTTGTATTTTTCCCCGAATCACACACTAATATGGTCAAATTACGCTTGGAATTTTTTCTCTCATGTCTTTAGTTGACCTGCAAACAAATTATTATAGTTGGGTAAATTTTAACTCTTTAGCAACAATTGGTATTTTCGTGACCATACTGGATGAAGTTTAACATGCGTGTGGGCATATTTTCATACGATAATGCATTGAGGATTTTTAAAGTAATATGATGTCATATTTGTTAATATTCCTTTTGAATTGTTATGCAATGTTCCTTTCAGTTATCTAAAAGCAACAAGAGTGATATTCGTGAGAAAAGTAATCGGAAAATTTAAAAAAAAAAACAAGGAAAGAAGAAAGATTTAAAACTATGAATTCATATTTTATATCGCACTCAGTTGTGTTTTTTTTTTTTGCAAGATTCCGTTTAATATAATTGTTATTTCTGTTCACAGTTTCTTTTCAGTGTTATAAAAATATGAATTTTATATTCAGACTATTGGAAACTATTCATTTTGATATTTGTGGTTTAGAATTCATATAGCACCAAAATAATCGATTTTACAGACTAAAAAAGAAGAGAAATAGATAATTTCCAAAGGCTCCCGTCTGTGTCAGACGGTTTAAATTTGTGTTTTATGTTACGTTGAAATGTTGATACTTGTATGATGGTCCTTCAAAATTATATATTTCTTTGATGTGTATGTCAGTTCGTCGCTGTGGTACTACTTAATGAGAACTTAGAATAACTGCGGCAACAAAATAATACAGTGCAATTTCATTTTT
This sequence comes from Echinometra lucunter, assembly GCA_029962745.1. Taxonomy (NCBI): domain Eukaryota; kingdom Metazoa; phylum Echinodermata; class Echinoidea; order Camarodonta; family Echinometridae; genus Echinometra; species Echinometra lucunter. Next base: position 15,085,359 of record CM057157.1, read on the forward strand.
GTAGAAAAAAGTGTTGAGGTTTATCATTATTATTATTATATCACCGCCTTGTCAATGGAAGAAATGGCCAGGTTGTTTTGCGAACAATAGACCAAAATTTGTACTTGGTAAAAAAGAATTATTTGATGTATTGATGTGTGTTCTGTATTCGGTATTGGTCGTCGTAATGTAGGCTATTGAGAAAATGATCGCAAATGCTCTTATTACATCGCCTCTGGCTACCGGGTTTCCTTTCCAAGACCTGAAACAATTAACGCGAACAATCTTGTACTTATCACGACCTAACCATAATTGAGCCGTGTTACTTTTAAGATGAAATAATGATTAGGATATACCCTCTTCAATCTAATAATAATGATCTCAATACTTCGTCACGATACCCGGATATCGATCCGTAAGACACTTTGCCGAAGCACCTATAAACTCGACTGCAAAAGTCGCGTTTTTGTCAATAATTGTTCTTCGCATTTACGCTGTGGTTGAACCAAGAGTGACAATTTCTCTAAAGCTATAAGTGGAAGATGAGAAATAATATCTGATTTTTAAAACGTTTTATGCAACACTTTCATTTACATGAAAAATACTTAATATTTTTTAAATAAAAGAATAAGGGAAATAGAAGTAACTCTTTGTGAGGCCGAGGTGATAATGTGAGTTTGCTACTGAAATAATAATGATTTTTCTTTAATCGTTGGAATCGAAAATCATATTCTTTCAAGTTTTTATGTTTATATTAAATATGATAGAATAATGTTATTTCTACTTCCACTTGTAGCGTAGTAATTATTGATGGTTCCATTGATTGGTTTAGCTCTGTCGAGTGTCGTACTATTTGGAAATAAGAAATTCCCTCGTGGCAGATGACAAGCCCGTAACATATCGCTTCTCTTGCTGCAGAAGCTTGTCGAGTAAAGCAAGTTCCTATTGACACGAGAAACTGACTCTCTGTCTTCCAGAATGAGAGTTCAAGTCAGTTCAAGCATGTCCCAGTCAAGTTTTCCTCACTTCTTCCAGCTTTCTCTCCGTGTTTTTTCTCACCCATACTTTCCCTTTCCGATATGCGTCATACAGCCGAGACACGTTTGGTACACAAACACACCGTCCCGGGCTTATACTTGTTGCTCTTTTAGTGCGCTGCGAGACTTGGCACTCAGCATCAGCATGCATGGAACTTGGATTCGAAGCTGAATTTTCATAGCTTAGTTTGAGCATATTTCTGAACGCTTTTATTGATAGTAAATTGGTGTATATTTTGATGGGAGACTACAATAATTTTTGTCTGTTTTGGGGATTTGGTTCTGCAGAAGGTACTCTGATAACTTTACTCTTATTTAAAAGTAGATTTCACGTATAGGAATATTTCACGTTTTGAATTTCCACAACAGATCAAAGCTGCACCCTTTGGATGAGTCGGACTTTTGGCACGATAAATGAGACTAGATTGTGATAATATTTCCTTTGTTAACAACGTGTTTCTAACTCTTCCTCGTTAAATACTGTTAGTAGGTTTCTTCTATTTCTGGATTGCTCTCTCTTTTTTTTAATGAAATGATATACGAACACTTACAAGTTCAAGTTATTTAAATACTGTCATCGTTATCGTTAAATACTGTTAGTAGGTTTCTTCTATTTCTGGATTGCTCTCTTTTTTTAGAAATGATATACGAACACTTACAAGTTCAAGTTATTTTTCAAAGGCCATGCAACAGTTATTGCTTCATTCACGAGGGATACCATAATTTTTAAGTACAGTGAAATTGCTTTTTTTTCAATAACTAAAGTATATCAACGGAGTGAAATTAATAGAAAGAAATGGGGGAAATGTGGTAATTGCAGACGTATTTCTGGGAATCATTTGATGTTCATTATTACCTGGAAGTAATTTTGTGATTGCGTTTTTAATTATTATTGCCGAAGATATAATTCTCATAGCAAAGGTCTTCTTAGCTTTCAAAGTTCAATGGCATTTCAAGTCGGCGAAAGAACCTGCAAGATAAATGTTTAAATTTTATTCAGATATATAAAATATAGTTTATTTTATGGGTTACAATTTCAAGGGAACTGGAACTCGCTCATAACTCGCTATTATGTCTTTAAATTTAGAGTCATTTTTCATATCTTTTAATTTCGCATGCTTACTGGCTCTTACTTTCACCTTTCTCTGTCTCTTCCCCCTTTTCTTCCTTCTTATTTCTCTTTATATCTCCCTCTTTCTGTTGAAGGTACAGTGAAACTCAGTATAACGTGATCCTTGAGACCATCAAAATTACCTTGTTATATCAGGAATATTGTTATATCAGATCTCTTTATATCGAGTTTCCACTGTAGTACCAGTTACGCAAATTTGTTGTGAGGTGTAAACAGTCGACAAAATTTATTTTTAAGAAAACCGGTTGGCATACCGTTCGGATGAAGCACTTCAAAATCTAAACACGATTATTTCTTATTTTTACCTCCTCTTTACAAAAGCTTTTTCACTCAATGGTTTCTATTTTGTGGTTGGGTTGGGTTTACTATGGTTTCATTTCCTTTTCTTTATTATAAAAAGGATGTAAACATAGAAAACATCATAAAGATATGAACAAATTCTTAAATCAAAATTTAAGAAGCACACACAAAAAAAATTGCCGGCTGGAAAACTCACTTTAGAGGTTTTCTCATAATGCCTCTGTTCTTCCTGCTTGTAATCAAACATCATACCATTTTCTATTATGTTTACTAATTTATCCGGAGGTTAAGTTCTCCAGAATCTATATTTTACAAATCGTGTTTTCAGAGTAGTGTGGGTTATCGCTGTATAGTCCTTGCAATCGCCTTGTGAAAGCAATAGGCTCTATTGTTGCGTGCTTACATTCGCTCGTGATTTGCCGGACCAAGGCCAAAGATGTGTCATTTTTTCTGACAATCCATTCAAACCCTGCTCCTCTTCTAGCGCGTCTTTTCACGGAGAAATATAAGCGTCGGTTGTAAGAAGAAAAAAAAAAGTACCTTCGTCTCGTGTGTGCAGTCTACATCAAATAAGAGGCATCGATTTCCTCAGTGGCTTTAAAACTGGTATTCTATTTTTATTGGTTTTGTTGTTCTTGTGGAGAAAGAACCACAGAGACTTGGAATATTTTGTTTGATAAATATTTAATTATATTTAAAAAAAAAAACCTTGGGATATTTTTACCCTTGTTACGACAAAATAAATTTTCTAGATACTTTGGAAAATTAGATTGATATATTACGGTACTGTTTTCATCTTTCCATGTATGTTTAATCTCACAGTGACTGATGGAAGGGAAATGGGAAAAAAATATCTGCATAACTATTGAAAGTGATGAAACCTAAAGAATCCTGAAAATGTAAAGGCCTTAGAATAACTAGACAAAACATACAATAATTAGATTTGTGAAGGATGTTACTTCATTCGTCGGGTAATAGTGCAATAAATATCATTCGGTTTGGGGGGCAATTTCATGTATATTTTGTGGGGGAGAAAGAATACTGGTGAATATGGGAGGAAGTTTTATGGTTGTATAAAATCTGAAATCACTGATTAGATGCATTTTAGGATTTAAAAAAAAAACATTTTCAAATATGTAATAACTATTATATGGCTAGCTGTGGTGTCTACAAGAAACTGATTTGATCCTTCTAACGAGTACTTAAATTACCCCTATATATATAACATATGACATAACACTAGTTAGATCGTTACAGTATAAGATCACCAAAATACAGGACCCAAAGGGACAATTTTGATAAGATTAAAAAAAAATACATATATGGACATGGGCCTAATAGATACTAGAGTTAAACTGATAATGGAAATTCATGTAGCTGTTGTATAATATGCCACTAGTGGAACCCAGAGCAGCCACCTTAGTTCCCACTAGATATATCTTGGAAAACTGAACTAAAACTTATTTTATCATTTCATTTTGGAAATAATTCAAGAGCTAGATAGTAATATTTATCAAAATTCATAAGATTTATATTTTCATATTTGCAATACATATTTTATAGTATATCGTTAAAATAATTATTCGGGTATTGTTTTAAGTGAAAATAGACTAAATTTGAAACCAGACTTGTCCAGATTTGCATCATAAGTATATGTTTAACTAAAAATGTTTCTGACTAATGATAATGATAACACTGAAAATTATCACAATTCTAGAATCATCATGAAATCATTAAAGTAATACGTAATTATGATATTATAAAATGATTCGAGAAATACAAATTTGATATAATTGATAAATAATTAAAATATCTGGCAAAACTTAAAGCTTGAATTTAAAAGAAGTGATCATATAGACTGACTTCTAGCTTGGACTGCTGCTATAAAAACAAATTTTATTCAGTGCGTTCCAAAGCTGTAGATAATATATTGATCTATTCAACAAAATAAATATAACTGTTTTATGATTTATCAGTCAGAAGAAAACCCGGAACCACAACTCTAAGGTGATGACAACTTTTTGATATATAATGTTGAACCTACACTCACTACAAAGAAAAAAATAATAAATGGAAACTTTGATAATCAACAATACTTTCAAATATTATTGTACCACTGGTATTCAGCAGTTTGCATAAGACAAGCGGAAGTTTACATAGTACCTTCTGCTTGTATCCGTATTTGTTGAATTATCTAGAATTATAGATTCATATCTTTTAAAGTTCCTTCATTTTGTAATTGTTAAAATCTATATCTTATGATGTTAGATATTCAACCTATTTGAGTTTTTGACTGAAATAATAATGATAAAAATAATTGGGTAAGAGCAGTATCATTGTATGATTTGATAGCTGTTGTTTGAACGATAAACATACATCAACGACACTGGGTACAATGCAGATGTTATCAATATTTATTTTGCCTCTGTCAGTCAATATGTCAGGCTTTTGCAGTGTGTAGGCCGATGAATCTTTGATATCATTAATTCATATGTCAAGCAAGGTTTTCAGCTACTGTTGTAGCAGCACTACATGGTATATGAAAACAGGAGCTCGATACAAAGTAGCATGCTGTTCCATAGTCGACTTAATAAAACATTTTCCCCATCTGCTAATTGACCAATAAGTGGCATGAATGCATCGATTAGTTCTAATTAACCTATTTCATTTGAGCAGCCTACCCTTATAGCTATGTTAGCGCAGAAACACTGATGATGTTTTCTCTTCATTTGAGCCCGAATACCAACGTAGGAAGTAGAGGGAGGGAGAGACAGAAAAAAAGGAGGTAGGGGTATGGATGTAAATTCTCGCTACAGGGGGTTTAAGTCTGCCTAATGATTCCATGAACGGCATGAAATCGAAGAGGATGACTGGAACCATTCAACTTGATTGAATAAACCGAGGACTTGGAAATGTTTTACGCGAAAATCGCTTTTCCACCTTGAATTGTATCAGACAAACAGGGGCAAGAGCCTTACATATATTGTACATGTATGTATTCAACAAGATAACTCTTTCTTTGTGAAGGATATATCATGACATACTTCACCTTCATCGTCGGGATGTGGAAGCAAGCAAGGGCAAGGGGGCAATATAAAATCAGACAAGATACAGTGGTCCCATTTCCTTGGTAATCATTCTACTGGCCATCGATCCCATTTGAGTCGGGTCATGGCAAGAGTTAAAATCGTAGATTCAGCCTCTTTTTTGCTTAGGAGATACCAAAAAAAAAGGTAATGCAGGATTCATATTCGCTCTCCTACCCACTGTACATGTATATCACTGGCATTGGAAGGCATGATGAAACATGGTGTATCGAGGAAAGGAAATGAATCGAAGCGGCCGCGCGCGGTACCCTTTTATTAAACCCTTCATATGAATAAAAGAAAGGGGGAAAAGGCTGCTCAGATCAAAATGTTTATCGGCGGTTCTTTTTCACCCTTTATCGAGCGATATGTAGGCCATGAAAACATAACCTCGATATGCCAGACAAACAAATTTAATTTACTGTTCTATATACCGGTCGACTTGACTTGACGTAGCACAGGGAGAAAGGGTATAAGCATCGGCAGAGGAAAGTCACTACACACAGATGTATATTTTTTGCTCGGAGTGGCGCTCCCCCGTGTTATCTTTAACCGATGCTCTGACCAGAAATAGGGCTTATTTTTTGCGTACACGCTGGAGGGAAAATAAGCCAATTTCTCATTCTATAAGTAATGCCCCCCTTTGATACATCCCCATTATCCGTTCTCGTATTGCTTATGTAAGTCGGTTTTAGAAAGCACTCGTCGATGTTAATACACATTGTCAACCTCTAGATTATGAAAATCACATTTATGTTATTCTTTATTTATGCCTTAGACGAATCCTTCAAAGAAACAAAGTGAGTAAAATGGAGAAAGAATATTGAGCTCTGTTACATCACAGCAAAGTAGAGTATATTGATACAGTGGCTGCGCTATTTAAATATATCTAATTATTACTGTTATTGTTGCGGAGCAGAAGGAAATTTTATTAAGGAAAAATAAGTAAGGGAAAAAGCTTTTTATTAAAATTTACACGTTCAATTTCTTCCGTAGTAATTGATCCATGAATATCTTTGCTTTTAGAATAAACTTGATACAAATCTGTTGCTATGCCACTATGCTAACATGATCAGTAGACATCATACCCCCTCTAGATCATAAAACCTTACTTCTTAAACGTTTTATGGGCTTGCAAATACAAACAACGAAATGGATGCCCCAGAATAAAATGATTCTAAAGTCTGCCTTCCCATATATATGTGGGGAGTCATATAAAGAGACTGCCATCCGTTTTAATTCAAGAATTGAAAGGGTGAAAAAGGTAATCGAATTGATGTATGATGACGTCATAATCGCCTGGCGTTCTACATTTCGCCCCATTTCGCCTTTGACATCGAAATGCGGCCATAACTAAAGCCTGAAGATGCCATTTATTACGGCAGATTGAACGCGACTCAATTTTTTTTTTCTATAAACATGATAAATGATAATATTTGGATAGGTCAGAAGCGTCTCCCGTGTTGGGCCGAGATTATGATAATTGACAACGTAAATCGACTATAGGTGTGATTATTTTATTTATTTATTTTTTTTTAGTTGATATGTTATCTGCACCATATCTGCTAGAATGATTTGAAAGGTAGTGTAAGCCAGTCAAATATGTATTCAGGATCTTTGTGGTCGAATAAAGCTACCAGGAACATTATTTTTGCTAATCAAAATGCACCAAGTACATGAGCTGAAAGATTGATTATTTGAGATAATTAAATGACAGGGGTCAGTTGCGGTGATTTTCCATTAAAACATGTTCTGTCATATTTTTGTTGTGCAGGTGCTTTAATATTTCACTAGGTTAAAAAAATTGGCACGTGATATTGCAAACAGAAATAAATAGGTCAGTTTATTTTTTAATGCTTTCATACAAATTGATTTATCATTAATGACCAGCGCGTTAGATGTGAGAGGTGTTCGCTTCTATTGACCTGAGGCTGAAGCATTAATATCATATTCAAATAGTGCATAGTCATACAGCATTTCGCACACATTCTCAGCACAAAAAGCACGTGGCCGCCATAAGCTTAGTACAACGGCCATAAGTAGCAGTATATATGACTCTGAGAAATCCATATTATCGGCTGTGTATCGTCTGCAAGTTAGATATAACGCCAATCGTGTTTGTTTTCGATTCATTGGGCATGTATTTGGCGCGCAAATCGACCGGTGTAGGGATAGATATATCAGCATTGTATCGCCCTGAGCAACTCTGCCATTTACACTTATATTGCTGGCCTAGTTCGTGTTATTTGGGCCACCCGTTTTGTGGGTTGACAAGTCAGGTCTTTATTAAAGTAGAAACAAAAACGTAACCGGAAAAAGCGGAGTACGCCATGTTTATTTTCAGTACTATCACATAATAATCGCTTGACGCATATTTTTTTCTCTCCCTCTCTCCTTCTTCCCCTCGTGCATCCGCCGAGCCGCAATGTTTTCATTCAACGAGTTTAGAGACAATTTTCTCTGCCCGCCAATATATAAACGGTGAGACGAGGGGTCGACTTTTTTCCGTTAGAGGGGTTGAATTGACAAGGAAACCCTTAGATTGAGATAAATTTCTAAAAACCGACGTCTTCTCGACGATGTGAAGGTAGCCGCAAAGAGAACGGAGCGAAGCTGTCAAGTCGCGTTATTAAGCTATCCCGTGCTAGATTGTACTATATTGCATCTCTTGCCCTTTTTTTCTAACTCCTCATCTCTTCTCCTCTCTCTACTCTACCCCACTTTCATCTTGTCCTCCGGGCCTTTCCGTCTAATTGTCCTCCCAATCAAAACGTTTTTCTTTGCAATCGAGGCGAGGTGATAAGAGCAACTGCGAAAGAAAAAAAAAACAGGATAAAAAGTCTTGGAGTGGAGAATGAGATTATGATGGCGTGTCGGGCGGCGTTAGAGCAGGAGAGATGATGCGAGTGTGTAGATGAGTGCACCTGGGAAGATGTGACGCCAATACTCTACGGGGAAAGACAGGGGTAAGGAGGGAAGGAGGGAGAAGAGGGTGATATCAAAATGAGAGGATAGGAATGAGAGAGAAAAAGGGAGGGATGTATAGAGAATAAGTAGAGAAAGAGGAAGAGAGAGAGAGTGTGTGTGAAAAGGGGAATGGGGAGATAGATAACAAGGCTAGAGAGTAAGAGGGGATGGCTGCCGAGAGTGTGCATATGAGAGAGAGAAGGGGGGGGGGGTAGATTTAGATGGAGAGACAGAAATGGAGAGAGGTCCACAAAGAAAAAGAAACAGGGAGATAGGGAGGAAGGATGACGTAAAGAGGTTAACATAATTTGGTGATTTATAGACTGACCGAAATATTGCGAATGGCAATCAGAGAAAAAAAGAGACGAAAGAAGATGTTTGGGAACGATAAACGTATGTGGTTTGAGTATGAACAATGAATGAAAGAAAAAAGTAAGTAATTGGCAACAAATCAGTGACTGAATTGAATATAACAGTTAGAGGGAATAAAGGTTCAATATATCCACACTTAAACAAAGGGCATTTGATCACCTTTTTTCGTACAAGGTAATCTGTTTTGTCAGTTTGGAGAAGCAGGGATATAGTTCATGTACACCAAACTATGCTAACAATTCATAATCAGTTTATTTGTAAAGAGAGGAAGAGAGAGAGAGAGAGAGAGAGTGATGAGAAGGATTTTTTGGGTTTTTTTGAGCGTTTGATATTTCAACGATGGGATCGATCAGCTGGTGTGATAACACGATAAAGGAAAGTGACTCACTCAGAGGAATTCATACTGTGGTCGATGATCAGGAGTTTTCCAGTTTGACGACGTCGGATTTGGCAACATGATCACGACAGTCATAACCAAACAACACGAGTCATGAAATGCATGAGGATTATATGGATCAGCATTTTGGTAAGTATCTTTCAGCTTTTCTTAACGTTGATGAAATCTATCAGTCACCGATTTTTATTCGTATTATTTTTTTTGGGGGGGGGGGGGAGTGGAGGGAGAGGTGGGGAGTAGAAGGACGGTTTTCTATTCCGATTGCATTTAAGTTGTTTTACCACAAATTTTATCTCTGCTACTGTAAAATCAATAAATGCATGTCTTAAAAAGAAGAAAAATGAACCCGATGTTGAGTGAACTTTACAAATTATAAACGCGCACGTTCCCTTTGACCCAATCATAGTGTTTTTTTTTTGTTTTTGTTTTTTATTTTTTATTGAATGGGGTGAATATTTTTTTCATTGTATTCAAATGCGCTTTTGTAATATATTATAATTTTTGAGCAAAGGTTATAACCCTAATCATTGCCTATGGAATTATGTTATTTACAATCATATGTGTTTTAGTGAAAAAAAAAAAAAACCTTTGTACTTATTTACGTACAACTGTCTTTTTTCTTTTTTTCTTGTCAGGGAATTGATTTTTTCAGTGGAGTAAAAGTGTGTAACCCTTAAAAAGGAAAAAAAAATGTTTCTTCAGTCACATAAAATGAATAGAAATATACTTTTACCTAACACAGTTTAAGGGGTGTCATAGTAGTAGCTGAATGGTTCGACGACACTCGCTCCGGCGACAATTTGCTCCGCTATGCCAAACTCTGCCCATAAGCCTGACCTAAAACTCTGTTGCAACTCTGACCCTATAACCGTGTATCTTTGACGAAATAAAGCCCAGATCAGTTGTCACCGGAGCATATTTGTCGAGCACTAACTGGAGTTGAATTTAACCCCCGAAATACCCCCCCCCCCCCCCATGCCTTTAAGTACATAACATTGGTCGAAATTGTTATACGTTTAAATACCCTTATTCTTTGCTAGCAGGTTGCGATATCAAATGACAGAGATTTACATTTATCAAAAAACTCTATTGTAACCCTTCAAACAGCTATTATTGATATCCACGGAGACAAACAGAAAGATAAAAATTCCTGTAACGTATTGCTTCAATGTATATTATATATTCAGGTGATACTCTTAGCAATATCATATTTAAATCCATGGCTCACATTTCTCTAAACTTCTTTCTCAGTGAAAATGAGCTGTCAAAAGGCTCTATGGTATTCTTAATACGCACACAATATCATACCTGTATTTATTTTCAAAAGATTTGAGTGGCCGATAAATACGAATTAGAATAACGTGGGCTTGTTTGGTACAATGGTAAAGACATTACTATGTATTATATTTAGTTTTTCCACACCCCGTGTGTGTAGAGGTACGCAACAATGACTTTACAGGTACACACACACACCCGCACACACACGCACACGAGACGCACTTTGTCAATGCCATGGACTTCTAGATTATACACAAGCAATAGGTTAATCCCTTGACAGGTATTTTCTGGTAATGGTATGTATTTTATTGGAAGGTGAAATGTGTATAGTTAAGGTCATGCTAAATCAGTGAGAAGTATATCTTCGTAATCTCAGCTTGATCTTAGAGTATTTATTACTTAAGTTTTGGTGTAGGAGTTTCACAATTTGGGGTACAATAACACTTAGTGTATTGGGATAAAGTTGGATGAGACTTTTCATGATTTAAATGCGATTTCGTGTTTACATCCATATCAATGTAAGAAACGAAATATGCATATATTTATTTCAAGCTTGCAAAACAAACAAACAAACAAAAACTTTAGCTCTTGATTTACCCGTTTACCGGGGTCTTTTTAAAACATGGAATTTAAAAGAAAGAATACACAAACTGAAAATAAAAGTAGGCATTTTTGAGATCATCTCATACGTGTATTTACTGGCAGTGAGTAGTATAAAAACTTGTAATTAACTAAAAATGCTTTTCGATATAGCATTTTAAAAAGTGATCACTATTTTACCTGGAGCTTTCAAAACTTGCATAAAGGGAATCAATATCCGATGAAACAAAAACAAAACAAAAACAAAACAAAAATCAAAGAAATAAACAAACCAACACGGTCGTATTTTGTTATTTATATCCAATGCTTATTATGTGCCAACAATCATAACAGTCTTTGAAGTAGTTGATTGTAAAACTAAAACTGCTAAATTATTATTTTTTCCTTAATTGCTGATTAAAAAAAAAAACCAAAACAGGAACTTGACATGACCGATACATTTGCTTGAATCAGGAAATTGATGATTCCTCTTTCAAAGTACATAATGATACAACGATATTTGATTTACTCACAAGGATATGAAGCTATGGTATGAATCACTAAAAAAATTCCATGTATCAAGATACAACTTATGTTTAAAATGTTTATACATTCGCTTCAGTAACATGATCGAGGTAAATCCACAAAACAAAAGAAAACAGAGCGAAATTCGAATACATGTACACTTCATTGATTTGTTCCTTTTTTACCAGAGAAATATGATACATGGAATTGTATCTGCGAGAATAGTTCATTATTAATCAATCTTAGATAAATTCAGGAATGTTGGACGAGGTTAGGTAAGAAACCAGCTTGCAATAATAAAGAAAAATACTGAAAGACATAATGTGATGGTATATAATAATTTTTTATCAACGAAAATTTGTTTAGTAGGGGTAATCCTTTTCATAATGTATTCAGTGAACGTAATTATTTAAATTTATACATCACAGATAAGCATATATATATATATATATATATATATATATATATATATATATATATGCAGTGCTATCAGAACTATGTGGATACGTGAAACTTTTATTATCTAATCCTTGATGAATTCTGTTAGGACTACTGCGACTACTCTTCTTGTTATTTCTCTGTGCAATTTTTGGAGATTATCTTCTTATTAATTCATATTTTCAAACTGCCCATTAATGTCGTGACAGAGTTCCAGCATCAGTTTAAATTCGGAAGTCCTGGGTACTCAACCAGTGATTTACAAGGAAAGAGCCTTTTTAAAAAAATCGTTGCACATAATCACCTTATAAAGGTGATTCCACAGTTATATATAACTGTGGAAACTGGATCCGATAGTGAACAGGGTTATTTCCTAAGATCTTTGTTTTTTTAAATAATAAGATTAAAATGATAGAAATTTGCCAAACTACCACGTAGCTTTTGTGGTCATTATCCTCATTATTTTTTTTAGAGATTTATTGTTGACTGACATTGCGTTTGCAATGTCCTTAAGTTTCACATATAAGAGGTCTTGACTCTTTCATATTCTAAGCAGGTTTTCCTGCTTTTCAAATATGATATTCAGGTAATGCATGTGTAAAGCCTCTGGTTATCTGTTGATTATCTGTTAGCGCGGTATTTGTACTGGAATTTTATAACTATATTAGCCTATATTCCGAGTACATGTACATGTATGTCATGTAAATATATGTAAGACTAGAATCACATTTGGTTAGGTTTTTAATTCTTTTTTTTTTTTAAACTTGATTCGCTTCGTACATATTGTCAACAAGTGCATAAAATTGATTAAGTCTAGCATATTAACCCAATTTTTCAGTGGTTATAAATTGGTTACAAACTTTTCATTTTGACAAGCTATAATTTGTCTTTTGCCCAGTATGCGTGTAAAACCACAGGTTTTACATGTACAATTCAGTAGTTTAAAGGAAACCAACTACCCTCAAGTAAAATAGCTTTTAAATTAAAGCTTAGAATGAATGAAAACAGATCAGCCAAAATTTGAACGAAATCGGATACAGCATAAATAGTTATGGCTATATGAAATTTTCTGTACGATAATTTGCGACACTACCATAGCTAGTCATGACATCATTTGTGGGCAACTCTCAATATTTTTTGTACACACATGATTAAACATTTTCATTTTGCTTAAGATTTCAACATTTTCTCAAGCCAAACTCAGGATAGATAATACAGGAGTGTTTTCTCCACAACATATATTATTTGGGATAAGGACAATGAAAACATTGTGTTCCTCAAGATAATAAAGAATACGTGAAATTCTATGTGCAAAACATATTGAGAGTTGTCCACAAATTATATCACTTATAGCTATGGTAGTGTCCAAAAACAGAAATTTTCATAAAGGCATAACTTTCTTATTCCGGGTCCGATCTTCCAATTTTCGTTGATCTGTGTTATTCTATCTTAGCTTTGATTTAAAAACTACTTGACTTGAGGGTGTTGGTTTCCCATAATAAAAAAAAAAAATAGTGGCGAACTATTCGTTAAACTGACATTAATGAATTGGAACAAATCATAGGGTGTATTTTTTGACAATAGTATTACACATGATAATAATGGTCTGTGCATCAGTAGAGTTCCCTCCGCCTGTACAGTGCTGAATATGACCCTTTTGGAATGGAGGGGTATGATTATCAAACACCGTCCAAACAGACAGCAACAGACAAGGGAAGATGTACAGTATGGGTTTGCGGCCACCTTTTGCAATGAAGTGCAATCCCACGAGTATAGGTTCAACTGATGTTTGTACTGCGTCTGATGATTCAACAGGGTTTTTTTTTCTTTTTGAAGAAGAGAGAATGACAAGGGGAATAGAAAAAAGAAGAGAGAGTAAGGGGAGTGGTTGACAGGAAAGTCGAGGTGAAGGAATAGAAAGGAAAGTAAGACAAATGATAACAATGATACTGAGGGTAGCTTCAGGGCTACAATGCAGTCATTTTTTTTTTTAAATGTCATGTGTTGGTAAGTTTCCAATTTTTACATAGTTAACTATGTAAATGGAAGATGTTATTGTCATTATTATAAGAATTATTGGAATCATAATTATCAATATTGTTATTGCTGCTGTTTATTTCACTATCGTTATCATTATCGCCATTACCATGCTACTGTAGGAATTATTTTAATATTGCTATAACATTATTTCAGTTATCATTATGATTATAATATTATTATCATCCTCATCATGATCATTAATATCATAAAACAACAACAATAATAATATCAACAACAACAACAATAATAATGATAATAATAATGTTGAAATATTATAATCATGACAATTTACTATCATTGGTAAATTTCTTAAGATACCATTATACTTGTTTTCGTTATTATCACTGAACTTTCCATTTGCCATTATTATGCGCGTATAATTATATACGTCATGAGTTTCTCAATTTCAAATAATCCTCTTTCCATGAGTCATTCTAATTCCACACTGACTCGCGCAACATTCTAGTTTACATCCCTTGATAATTTTAAAGTAATGACATTCGAGACTGAGAGGCCTGTAACTTTACAATCTGTTTTCAAGCGTATATCCCACCTGTAGAGTACCGAAATTATTTGGGTGCTCAATGAGAGTATTTTTCATTCGTATTAACTACGATAGCATGATAGATTAAAGCTTTGCAATAATCCCTTTCAAAATGCAGCCAAACGGTTAGGTCAAACTGTGTTTTTGTAACCGTTGCAAACAAATACTTAAGATGTATTATAAAACAACTAGTGAAGCTCAATCAATTAGTTTGCTTTTTTAAAAGAGGGAAACCATATTTATATCTCGGGGCCATAACCAGGGGCTGCATTGCCACAGAGCCTTTCTCCTATTTAAGTCAAATGACAGATTTATGAAATGAATCATTGATTGTTTATCCAGTCTTAGCTGTGACATAAAGGGTTTGGACAAGAGGTGTTTGATGGAAGGTTTAGGTTAGAACACCATGTGAATACTTATGATACGTGCCGGGTGAGCATTTTGTAGACATTATGTTTAAGCGATATATTATTGTGACTGCATTGTAACGTTGAATTCTAAGAAAATAATAATATGTTACCTATTCCCAAGGTGTTTATACTGAAATCGTAAAAGATTATAACAGTCCACTGATTCCTATTCACAAGCACCGTCTACTAATCGTTTATACTCCTCAATGTCATACCTTAATATTTATACTTAGTGTAACAAGAGTGAGGCTGTCGAATACATGCTTTCAGAGACCACGGCCTCCACGCCATACCTTTTCAAGCCCAAGGCGTTTACCACATCGTTTCGGCTTCTGAAATTTCCCCGCTCCAGAGGGAAAAGTTTGCTTTTCTGATCATGAGCCCAGCATTAAAAAGGGACGCTGCTCTAAATTCATGATAAAAGGGGTGTATATTTTCACTGCTGCACATACAATTCGTGGTCGTATAATTCCTCCCAGATAACGGTGGACCACCATAATTTCACCCCTCCAGCTATTCAGTGGTAGATTTAGAATGGAAGCAATACAGCTAACGAAACCTATCCTGATATTGATTCCGAAGAGAATACTTTGTTGAGCTCCCTCCAAACACCTTTTAAGTACGACATCATTCATAGCTTTCAGCAATCCAGGACCAAGGTATCTGGGTTATTTCATTCAACGACCACTTCCAATTTCCTATTAAATGTTCAGGTTGCAGGAGGTCTGTCCCACCCCTCCCCTACAATCACCAATACCACCACCTCTACTGTCATGTCCCCAACAGCATTTTTATATAGCTCATGAGCATTTTACCGGGGTATAACCAGAAGCAGGACTAATTAGGAATAATTTGTCGACAAGACACTTGGTTTTTGGTTCCCGAGATTGTAAAAAGAGACGGCAACTCCCCTACGAGGCCCCCCAACTTAAGCTTGAGAATGGCCGCCCATTGACCCGATGGGGACACACATAACAACGATTAGTGACGGCCTATTGTGCAGCCCATTCAAAGGTGCCTCGACACCCCGCCTTCTCAGCCGCCTACCCATGGGGGTTTCGTTTAGCTTCTACCTGCCTGTCGTGTCGTTCGATCAAGTCCAAGTACACGGGATCGAGATCTACAAAGCACCCGACACTGCCCCGAGGAGCACCGGTGTGGTGTCGTTGAAACGAGGTGGTGCCGACGCCGCCGTCTTGCAACAAGTGATCTTTTGCTTTCCTCCCTATGTACTTTTGGAGCTGAAGCCTCTACTAAGCAAAACCACCAAGCCTATGCATGACATGACTCACATGCGGTAAGTGCAATATACCTTTTTCGTTACTTTCACTTAAATTTCAAGCTCTCACTCAACTTATATGTAAATGTAACCTTAATATTTCGTTGACTCTTTGAGTTGTAAACTAAAACTCACGGTAGGATACACAAAGCAATATGAGAAGACTCGACAGTGCACGTTACCTTTGCTTTGCCCATGACGTGGAGCTCCTTCCTGAAGGCCTATCAATCACAGAATGCTTTTTGTATAATCAAACCTTGTCGTTCCTGTACAAAATAAAGTTGTAATCTGAAAGAGCAGATTACTCTACATTGTTGATCGGCGAGTGAGCTAACTAGATTCAACTATATGTGGCCGTTAAGGTCATAAGCCTACGAGTGCAAAACGAACTTATTATGTAGTGTCCGCTTCTCTTGTACATGTGTTCGTATGGTAAAGGTAGTCATAAATCATTCTTGTTAACGTTATTTCTTGATAAGACCATTTCATACAGCTGTATGTCGAATTGCAGGTCAACCTGTATGAGATTTTTCTCCTCTTAAAGTTTTAGCCATGTCGACATCATATTTCGTTGGCAAATTCATGGTAAAGAGCCCCCGTATGCGACAGACTGTTCCCTCGTATTTGTATAGAAATTGTATGATGTGTGTACAACGGAGGGGGAAAAAAAGGTGTTAAAAACGGACGAGAACAAATGGTCACCATGTACGCCAGTATGTCAACTAATGTAATATCCATTTTGTTAAATCAAAATATGAATTAATTCCCCCACAGCCGGGGCGTGCGACGTTAGCAATGGAAAAATTGCTCAAATATTGACACGTGTGGGCCATTTTCAAATCAATGCAAGATCTTCCATCAAAATTGCGAGCCTTCGGTAGCAAGACAAAACTAGAAGGAAAGCGAGGGAGGGATAATAGCGAACATTTTGCGAATTAAAAGTGTATCTATTGAGTATGTTCTCTTGCACGCGTGTGCTGCAAATGTGATGCCGAAGCGCACGCGTATGCGCGCCGGTCGCTTCCCGCCAATCCACACAAACGGTATCGATCTGGTGACCTCTTCATCGAACCATTTTTTTCCTCCTTCCTTTCTTTCTCTGTTATTTCTACCCATTCTGTTTGAAATGATATGGCTCCGTCAAAGTTGACGAAAATCCTTATTGCGATTATTATCCATTTACAAACGGCTCAGTCCGAGTATTTTCTCGCACAATTACAGCCAGCAACATATTCTCAATCTCAAGACCATGAAGTGGAAGCAGACTGATGCGGCAGGGAAGGCATCATTGAAGAATAAGAAGATGGAGAAGAAGAATGGGGATGGAGAAGAAGAATGGGGATGGAGGGAAAAGGGGGAGATGATTCTAATTAAACTAGTTTTTGAGGTGCCGTGTTATTGCAGCTGGTTACGGCGCTCAAGGCACGGACACATTCTAGCGAAGTGTAAGCAGGCACTTACCCATATGTTAAGCGTTAACAAGTCGACTCTCACTCCTCTTCACTATGACTGCATCTCTCTGGCGATCTTAAATTAGCTCTCAACATCAATTTCACATCTCACCAACCAATGGAAGACATAAGAACTGCACGTGTTATACTCCATTGCAAGCTGCAGCTTCAATTCACGCATCGTGTGCATCCTATCATCACATTCCCTTTCACAGTATTCAAAAGTGAATGAAACATTAATTCCCGCTCAAAATGTGTCTAAGGCAACCTTACATTTCATATAAAAATCGTTTTCGAAATTTCCATTGTTTCCAACTGTTTTTATGACCGAAATGGACATTACACCAATGGCTTTCAGTTTTGTGTAACTAAAAACTTTTATGCAATCATTGGAATTATATGGAGTTAATTATGCACTAAGTATACAATTTCACTTTTAAAGCAAAATTTTTAAACCAGTTCTTTAGACTATTCATTATGGATAGGATTTATCCGATCCATATTCCCCCTAAATTTCTTCTTTTTTTTCTTTAGGGAGGGGGTCAAAGATTTCTTACGAGGAAATAGGGGAAGGATCAAGAATTAGTGTATATGAAAAAAAATTATGATGTTGATCTGAGTTATAAATGTGAATGAATGTAAACAAATACTTTTAACCTGTAGAGCACAATGCTCAGCAGGTATAACGCCAACATTGCAAATACCAAATCAATTTGCAGATATCTACTGTACTATGAAAACTCGCTGATACTTATTAGGTATACCCGGTTTCTGTATGTCCGGAGAGGTTGTGTATCCGGACAGATGCTTTCAAACAATAGTTTCGACACGTTTGCAAGTAATATTGTTGAATCAATGTTGGCCAGTATTGTAGATAGCAAATATTAGATGTGTCAAGATGCACACTTTACGTGAAATTCATTGACAAGTGTGACAGCTTTATTTTTTAAGTGTCCGGAACCACGACCACCCGTCAAACAGTTCAGGTTCTAAACAAAAAATAATATTTGATATATAAGTGATTAAGCTGCGGTTAAAAAAAAACAAAAACAAAAACAAAAAAGAAAACAAAACAAAATAAACTAGAAATGTGGAAATACGAAAGTTTGCCTTGCCTAATTGTCTAATCGTGTTTAAAGTAGGCATAGGCTATGTATAGCGCATTTGGTAAATTTGGGAGGTTTTGATTTAAGACATCCTCGTATAAAATCCATATACACTATAATGTTGGTTTATGACCGTTCCATTTTCTTTGCATCACTGTGGTAATTTGCAATGAAGATTTATATAACCGGAAGTATTATTTTCATTTTTATTGCATGTATACAATACCTTGCTTCTTTGGTGGTGCAAGTAAAGTATTTTTGAAAATTACATTGTGATGAGAAAATTTTAGATTTGTTTCAGTATTTTGTTGTGAAGATAGATACTCGCTTAAAACTTATTTCAGGACTAAATTAAATTCACTTTGGGGAATTTGATAAGTGTACTATGTTGTAAAGTTTTGGATGCATAAATTCAAATAAGCAAATCGAATATTGTAGATGCTGCATAGTGCTCTGCAATTTGACTATGTGCATTATATCTGACAATACTAGAACCAAGGAGATTTGAAGTTCCTTGCTAGAACGCACACAGCAGGTGAAACCCGATCCACGTCTGACAATGTCACCCCTATCAGCTAATGTGCTGGCGTCTGGTTCTAGCTCTTTCATTGCTTGGCCACATTTTATCAGTAGACTACCATCATTATCAATCACAAGCACCAGCACCACCAGACTTTTCATGCGATGCATCTTGTTATTACCCAGTCGAATCTTCTAAGGTTCTTGGAGAGGGCAATGTCCTGAATGGACGCCTTAGTAGTGATGGTGCCCTTGACATTAGGGGATCTGGGTGCGATGATTTCACGCCGATCATCCCTTGACTGTTTTCGTCGTCTGTTCTATCCAGGATGGCTCGCATACTTCTCAAGTGTAGAGTCTTGGGGTGCCTACGTGTAGGTCAGTTGATAGGCAACGGTTTCTTCAGGTGAACGTTTGTAAATTTGTGGACGTGGACGTCATGGGGTCGCCTCGCCGCACGGAGAAACACATGACCGTGACTGAAGACTACATACAAGTAGTAATTTGATTACGAGAAGGTAGACAAGATGTAAAAAGGACAATATCAATCACAAACGAAATGTAAGAGTAATGAATTAGAGAAAGTGTAGAGATAAAGGGAAAATTATAAAGATCTGATGAGTGCAAGATCTGCTGATGAGAAAGTATGGGGAATGAGCTCGACATGATGTGAGTTCTTTAAGTGAAACTAGATTGTTGTTCTGTATCAAAATGCGTTTGCACAAGTAACTGAGAATGCAGTTGTATTTGAATATTGTGTGGAGACGTATTTCATATGCTTATGTTATTCAATCCTATTGTTTTAACATTGAAGCACCGGGAATCAGTTTTAAAATGTTTTATTTGTAGGCCTCGTTTACAAGGAAGCAAAATGTACCATCCGAACACATTTGTATGAAAGTACAATTCCATTTGGAAGAGAATCAGACTGTTATGAATGGTTAATTGATGCCTGCTGTGTCTCCCTAGATTTCAGCTAAAATAAAAGCTGAAGGAAATCGACAAGACTTTGAGGACTATGATTTTCTTCCCCTGTGCTGTGCTTACTTCAACAATATTTCGGATGTACATCTCGAAAAATATTTAAATAACTACCGAAGCATAAAAGTTTTATTGAAAAAAAATCACGGTGCATTTCCTGTCTCTAGGGGTATGTTAGCATTTTGATGAGCCATTTCTGATTTTCTCATTGGTTAGTGCACAATAATATCACCAGTGACGCCAAGCCTTTGCCAAACCTATTAATCAGAATCTCCAATTCAACACTCACTTGGTTATTACTTATTGTATCACAAAATTAGTGATGCGGCCTGACTATACAGATTTCTAAAAGCCATTGGTCTAAATGTTTATTAGAGCAGAACGGTCACACTCGGAATAAATCTTATTACGGATTTAATCATTGCTGTATCAACAAAAATATATCGCTGTTTGTGTTTCCCATCGTTCACTAATATTCCAGTGGTAGAGATTTTAATGTTAGAAAAATAATGTACGGTTAAATGTTATTGTTACCGATACAGGTTAATTGGATATAAGCATAATAAGAATTTATTTTTTAAATTGTTATTCTTATTTAGCATGTGACACTTGAGCAATATTATCGTGATTTCAGTTTTCATATCTAGTAGTTATCATCACATTGACGGTGAATTATAGGTATTTTTTTTTCTCGTGTAGGTTAAAATTAAGTCATCACACAAGTCTATTAATTTATCCCCTTACGATATGACACTACATCAAGAATATACTATAACAGCAAGGGTAGTGGCTGATTTCTTTTTAATACACATAATTCTAACTACCTTATAGGTAGAATTTTGTCAGATAGAATAAATAGCAGAATAAAACATAACCAATAAGATCCACGACGAGTTAGCAATCTAATATTTTAGAAAATGTTTAACATAATACTGGAAATGCGTAAGTTAACTCACAAATAATGCATTCTGATTCAACCTGCGGTATAGGGAAGTCCGCTTTCTAGTTTACAATTCATGAACGCTATCGGGCATCTCGGTATGTCAAAAAAAATAAACACCCTATGAAAAAATCCTCAAGGTTGAAACTTCAAATAATTTGTTTCTTAAGAGACTGTTAATTTTCCAATTCCTATGCAGAGACACAGCATGCATACAAAGATTGTGAGGAGCAGTATTTAAGCAACCAATTTGGAAGAGCATCAGATATCATTTCCATTTTTACGGAAAATTGATGCAGCTTCCCCCTCCACTGACAACTCTGGCTAAATTCATTAGAAGAAAACGACCTAAAAATGCATCACTTAGCCTTTTGTCAACCCATGTCGTATTACCCTGAAATCAACTCGGAAAATGGCAAAGTATATATTTGCGTACCTATCATCTTCAGCAGTTTTAAATCTGGTGCCATATTATTTTCATCGTATCTGGCAGAGGTCTTCGTTTCCCGCTTTTTGAAATTTGTCATTGATCGTTCAAAATTGAACAAAGTTTGTCATGTGAAATGCAAGACCTCATCATCTTACCATCTAATGACGTTACAGAACCAGACTGATTGAATCCAATGCTCTCGATATCAAAAGCAGCAGAAAATGTCAGAAATATGAATCGTTATCTTAAAACTTCAGAACAAGGGGAAATATTTATTTATGACCTATTAGATTTGCCGGTGGTTTGACAAGATGTATACCTCTCCTCTTTCATACATATCATGTTAGAAATTGTTGTCATGGCAAACACATTTTTCTCTGTCATTGCAATACATGTGATGCTTTCGAAGTTTCTAAGGTATTGATTTTCCAAAGTAATTCACCATCTTTAGATGTTTTTCTCCTGCCCTTGCGAAACTTCAGCCTGTATTGTTATCAATAGGTTATTTGTCACCTTAAACGTGAAGCGTCTGCTACCCTTGACGCTTAATGCCCAGAGAGTGGGAGGAGCCTTCTTCCAAAGCAATGCTATGCAACAGAAAGAAAACTGCACGAAAATAAAAACGTTGTCGTTGCAGGAAGTAATAAATAAATGATAATAAACAGATAAAACGTGGCCTCGTTTGCAAATCTTTGAGAAAAAAAATTAAGCATTCAATTGTGAGATAAATCTATATTGCTTTCTGTTGAACAGAGGAATGTTTCCATACCTATCTAAGGTATATCTAATACACGTATCATACATTTTCCATAGATATACATGAAAGCCTTGTATGATATATGACTTGGAAAAGCATAATTCGCTGTAAAAAATAATAATAATCGAATTAGAGTATTACATTTTATGTATTATCCGTCAGTAGCCCAATCTTGTTTCCATTAAACGGTTTTTTTTTCTTAAAATTTCTTTTGTATTTGATATCTCCTCAGTTTGTTAGGGCTTATTTTACTTCTTCATTGTGCAATATTGTTTAATTCATGTGACAACCATATTTGTTAGGTATTTCACATGTTTAATTCTCTACGCTAAGACGTGCTACTGATATCCAAATACGTCCTAATACATGTAAAAATCATCACTGAAATGAGCATTATGGCATTCTTATAACCAAAAAGAAAACATGTTACACGTTAATGTTTATGTGTAGAATTCATTTGATTGCAGCTTTGATTTAATGGTATGAATTGGTGTGTGAGTTATTTCCTTGCGTTGATGCGGGTGTGATCAGGAAATGTTTCCTTTATCCTAATTCCCCGCGTAAAACGTTAAATAATCACTTATTCTCTTTGACACTTTGTCTCCTTTGCTTACCCTTCACGCACCATAAAAATCTTCTCAATTTTGGCATTTGCGTTACCCCCTCTCATCTCTATTTGCATGTTTCTTTTTGTCCTAATCAGTTCACTTTCTCTTCGTCTCTTTTAATTCTTTTGCTACCCGTCTCCACCCCCCCCCCTCTCTCTCTTTCTCTCTCTATCATTCTCAAAAAGCCTTTCCTCATCCTTTCCACCCTCTCTTCCCTATCTTCCTCCCCGCTTTCTAATCGAATTTTGTGGATTTCACCCAACCTGGCAATTCGGTGGACATGTGGAGTAAGAGGCGTGAAAAATAGAGCGATTCCAGATAATAATTTGCGCCCGCTGACCTTCACAATCGAGTTTGGCGGCTCAAATGCGAGGTAAGTTCCATCTCATATTCTCACTTGCTCCGGTATCCATTTAGAGTCAGTTTACAGCCAATTTCCCAAATGTTTTCCTCTTTCTCTCCCAATTGTTTTTAACCTTGAGTCATTGGAAATCGATTCCATGACTGACATATTGTGATTACTCTTAAGTGTATGGTTAACCCTAAAAGGTGTTATAATGGTTCTAGAATTATTTTCTTCGTTTCCTTCTAGCTATCTCCTCTCCACATACAGCATATATAGATATTTTAATGCAGTGTTTTTCGACTACTTATGTTTCAGAATGTGGCTTGATGTTATGTTTAATGCTGCTTAACAGTGATTTCATGTATTTTTTAGTGACGGAGGTTTGCAAAAGCTGTATCCAAAGAACTGTTGAAAATTTTTCTTTCTATTTTTTAAAACGATATTGAATTGATCATTTAAAAAACTGAATACGAGGAGTACGAATCTGAAAGCCTTCCTTTTTTACCCCTTTTTTTCAGCAATCGCAAATTAAGAAAAGCGTTCGACATTTTAGGAGAAGGCATTGCAAGAGGCGTATCCATCACAGCGCAGGGCCAGTTTGGGAAAGCCCCCAAATGAAACTCAATGAATTCTTATTTCAAGATATTTCCCCATGGAGCATACGGCCTCAGATTTCAGAAAATGATTAAAAGTGGCTCAAAAATCATTGTTAGGGCATGAGGATTTTATCGAGTTTGCCTTGAATTTCAATATCATTTCTATGTTGTGTATGTGCCGACAAGAAAAAAGTTTTTTAAAAAAATAATAAAAGGGGAGGGGATACAACTTGTCCCGTCTCCACCAGCTACAATAATGGAACCGTACAAAACATATTATTTGCGCATTTCTAACTGTGAGGACGATGGAGAAATGTATGCTACTTTGTCTTAATGTCAACAATTTTTTGCCAGGTTGATCAAATATCGCAACTCATATCATCAAGCTGACATGGAAAGCATACACCACTGATAGTCACCCTCAGGAAATTAAGTCTTAAAATTTCCCCCATTGATTTTGGTTTAAATTATGCCATCATTTTTGCTCCTAAAAAATTCGAATCTACCCTGGTGACATTCGTACGCTAGGGTTTCGCTATCATTGATATTTCAACGTACTGATGACTGCGACGCGGGCATCCTGCTCTCCTTCAAACACTTAGTCAATCCCCGCGTAAACTTTCTTTTTTAACTTCCCAAGAAAAATAGTTTTGCACCACTTTGTTGACTCGATAGATCATATTGTTCCCGCGCGGAAAGGGCAGGAGGATAGTCAGAATTTTAAGTACAATTATTGAAAACTCCGAAAAGAGAAGAGGGTTAATTGAAGACTTACTTTTGGAGGCGTCATGGCATAATTTTTCTTTACGGATTGTAAATCATGCGAAGATATTTTGACAGCGATAACGAAATAGGTTACTAAATATTTGTGAGCGAAAAGAACATGAAAAATGAAATGCCATAGTTCAAGTCATGTTTTGCTATTCTTGATTATATTTAAGTCACATATCACCTTTTCTTCACCATTTTAAACTGTTTTAATCTATTAGATACAAAAATGAAGCAGACCTTTTTATGTTTACAACGCCGCTGTTTGTTTGCACGATAACAACCGAAAGTGGGAAGGCTTTGAATCTACATCAAAATATGAACGATATGAAAAGTGAGATATGGTATGAATTAATTTTTAGCGTAACGTCGTGTTTTATTTTCCGTCATGATATTCTTGTTGTTGTAATAATAAACACATGTAACTGGGACTGGGACAGAAAACACTGTTCCTGGCAGTCAAGCATTTGCATTACTTACCTTTTTCTCAAATAGAATTTCATCTTCTGTATTATATTTTCTTGGCCTAGTAAAATTATAATAAAATAAAAATTATAATAATGATAATGAATTATAATAATGGAGATTATAATAATGATATCAATAACTTCAGATGATTATAAGGCTACCTTTCTTAAGAGCTAATACGAGAAAATAAGGAACTCACTAACATTAATTTCTGTTTCTGCAGAAGATGGAGATGCCTGGAAAAGTATTAAATACGATGATGATGATAGTCACTTGGTTGTCAGTTTGAAATGAACATGAATTATTTATTTTAAACAAAATATAATATTCACATTTGACAAAAGATTCAGATACCATTTAAAGGCTATTGGTATAACTCTTAAAGAAAGAAAGAAACAAAAGCAAAAAAAAAAAAAATTACATTACCTATAAAGCCTAAGTTATTTTGGCCCTTCCCAGGCCTAGGGGGAGGCATGTGGTGCCCCCAACATTTCTTTTATTATTATTGGACCTATCACTTTCATATTTGGCACGTAGGTAGAGCAGCTCAAACTGCACTCGTCATCACCGTTGAATTTTCTCAAGGTCACCTAATGAGGGCGCTATTTACTAAATAATAAGAAATAAATAGTAAATATGCTAAAATCATACATTTTCTACTCATGTCTTTTGGCCAATCATTTCCTTTTTTCTACAGAGGTAGAGAAATTCAATCTCTCTTCAGTTCAACATGTTTGACATTTCCAAAGGTCACCAAGTGGGGACGCTATTCATAATACAAGTTAATACATAGACTTATTGTGATTGTTCCTTGAAATGTGATATTGACCTCAAGAAGAACGAATAAAATATTATTCAAAACAAAACCAAAAAAAAAAATAGAGAATGAGCTGAAATTTTCTTCTTTGGGGGAATGAGGTGGGGTGGGGAGGGGTTGGGGAAGGGAGAATGTGGGGAATAATGTTTATTAACTTCCTGATAATTGCTGATAACACAGACTGAGCATACATGTAATAGGTTACCTTCAAGGTGATGAACAAACTACTTTGTGTCAATGTCAGTACATGTACTGGCATGGTAGAGGCCTATGATCTATTATTTGGGAGGCCCTGGGAATAGTATCACATTTAAAGGCAAAGTCCACAGCAAGATGAAGTTCATTTCAATAAAAAGAATAAACAATTCCAAACAAAACAGTGAAATTGGATTAAAATTGGATGCATAATAAGGGAGTTATGAATTTTTTGATTTTTGCTATTTTCTCGCAAAACAGTTCTTGAACAATCGATATGAATATTCCGTGAGTGAGTTGATGGTGTCATATACTCACAATTTTCCACACAATACGTTTCATATATTAGCTACAAAAATGTAAAAATTTGTCCTAAATACTCCTTGCATACTTACAAAATGGTATTTAGTCTAATATGTGTAGAAATGATGGATGACTTTTCAGTTTTAGTGAAAAAAAAAGAATTTTTTTCTAATTTGTTTGTATAGATTATTATGAAGAATAGTGAGTGTATGACATCATCAACTTATTCATTGAACATTCATATCGACTGTTCAAGAATTGTTTTGAGAACAAATTGTGAAACTTTGACAATTCATAACTTCCTTATTTTGCATCCGATTTTCATCAAATTTTCACTTTTTTGTTTGTTCTTTTATACTTTTTAATTGAAATGAACATCATCTTGCTGTGGACTTGGCCTTTAATCTGAGAACTGGAAGTCTTGATTAAAAATTTGACCTATAACTGATACAAAAGGAAATAGATGAGTTATAGTTACAAGACAATACACACAAAAAAATAATAATAATAAAGAAAAATTTCACAAATTACATATTTTCAGATATCCTTAGTACATTGTTTTGGGCGTCAATTCTAACATAGTAGGAGATAAACAAATATGGTTGTGTGTGGGTGAGTGTGTGTGTGTTTAAGTTTTTTTAAAATTTGTTTTA
Source organism: Echinometra lucunter (assembly GCA_029962745.1). Lineage (NCBI taxonomy): Eukaryota > Metazoa > Echinodermata > Echinoidea > Camarodonta > Echinometridae > Echinometra > Echinometra lucunter. The sequence goes on from CM057157.1 coordinate 15,112,660, forward strand.
TTTTTGTAAATTAATTTTATCATTATAACTTCATATTTAGGCCATTTAGAAAATTTCATGAAATAAAAACTCGTATCTTCCACAAATTTCTTGTTAACCGAAAAGGTAACAGAAAAAAAACCACACAATCATTTCATGGACATGGTTGTCAACTTACGGTTGCCATGGCTACCGGAAATGTCGTGTAAACCTACGTTATACATCAAATGTTTGCAATTAAGTTTAGATATGAAAATTCACCAGATTTATTTTTTAAATGATTGAAATGTGTATGAGGGGCGAAGGAATATGTTGTGTAGGAGACACAATGTGCCTTCCCCTTGGGCTTTATAAGGTCGAGGTCTAACAACTGTGCCAAACAGAATATACCTTTTAATCGTTTGTTTATTCATTCATTCATTCATTCATTCATTTATTTTACTCATTCTTCACACAAATTTACTTCTTAACTTCACGCAAATTTACTTCTTTACTTCTACGCCTTTTGATGTGTTATGAGCTTACCCAATTATATTAGCAGATAATGTGTCATGACACAAATATACAGCTGCAGTTAACTTCGATTATTTAAGCAAAGAGGTTTGAACACCGTATCAACCACTGAGAAAAAAAAAGGCGTGGACAAAAGAGTGATTGCAAATGAGATGCTAATGATATTAAAAATTGTAAAAGCACGAAATGCAATATTTTTGTAATATTTATCCAGAATGGGCTTTTTATGAATTCATAGAAGTCATCTGTCAGTTAAGAAGCTATGGATGGTAAGACATCAGTGATTGATAAACATATTGAGATTATCACGTTTCACTATTGTATTGTGGGTGTGGGTGTGTGTAGCCCATGGAATCAGAAAAAAATGAGAAGTTGGACAGAATACAGGGCTTAATTTGAGATTATGTCACCCCCTCACCATTTTTATTTCTCCCTTGGCCACACCTCCCACTGTCCTCAGCATACTGCCGTAAGCATGGTAAGCATGTTAAGGATCCTAATAACTAAGCTTTAATTGTTCAAAATTATCCAAAGGATAAAGAGAACCACCTTATTTGCCACATTTCTTCCTTAAGAATGAATAGCAAGAAGGAAAAATCTTTCATAAAGAAGCCTTAGCAATGTAATCCATTCCCTTTATACCTGTAATTGATACTCATTTAGAATCCTCCGTTTCACCTATGCAAATCACCACAGGTTCATCAAAATATGGCAGCTACAAGGATAAGGTAATTTCCTCTAGGTGTTGATATGATACGCTTGGAAAATTACCTGTACACACAAGAAATGCCACACAGGTTAATTGATATCACCTTTTAACCACTTTGCCTTGTCCAACATTATGACGCATGTATTTTTTGGTGTGGCTTTGGATTGATGGAAATATATAGGCCTACCTGAATAAATGCCTTAACTGAGGATGATTACAGTTTATCAGTTTATAGGTGGATTCATTCCCATTTAAGTTGTTCCTTTGTCTTCTAGTTCTTACTGTCGTTGGATTCCCTTTAAAAAGAGTACCATGGTACCCATGGTCTAAACATGGTAATTTGATGGTACATGTTCAACCTACCGTGGTGTATCATTAAATTACCAAGGTTGTCCATGGGTACCAAAATACTTTACTAAAAAGAGGGGAAAAAGAGGAGTTGATATCAAGGCTATTTTCGAAAACATTATGATGTACATGACTGTTCACATTTCACATCGTTAAAGTTACTAACCTTAATTGTTTTATATCTTCGTTTCACATGGTACAGACATTCTTGAACATTACTCTGTGTAATCATAACTGCTGCTCATATTTGTTCAACTGACCATTCTTGTCCATATAAAGAGCCTTTTTTCCATTCCATCTCATTTGCCTTTTTATCGTCTCGTCATTAATATCTTCATACATTTTATCATACAGTAATTTTCACAAAAGTCGAAGTCGTGATGTCATAACGCAAAATACATTTCATCGATCAACGTTCGAATACAAATATTTCATCATCGACTGGAGGCTCTCACAACAGACAAAAAACCTTTTTCCATGTCTTCTGTCAGTGGATCTTGGCTAGAATTCGGACATCTCTATCAGTAGTTGGCTCTGATTACGTCCACCAAATCGATATGAAACTCATTCTAATCCACTAAAACAATACGATAAAATATCATATTCAAGGCATCACTCTCTGTAAGCAACTATCCTAAGTGACGATTGATCAAGACCCTACTGCTGCCAGTAATTATAAAACAAGTTCTGTTTTAATGGTTCGTATTGTGATACAAACAAATACCATTGATCGTCTTTTCTCACTTGCTCCATTCTCGGGATTGCGAAGAGCACTGCCATGACTGCAGTCTAAAGATTATTGTACAAACATCTTCACCTTGTTCATTCAGTCATTTTCCTATGCTCCAATTATTCGAGCAGAACAAATGCTGTCCCCACCTCCTTCTCTACATAGTGTTGTCTTCTGTATGAAAATCTAATATAAATGCAATTCAGAACTACCTGTGGGCAATCAATTTATCAGTGGAAAAGGAGGTTTTTACAAGATGTTTTCTTTTCAATAGAAACGTTTATGTCTCCGAATCGCTTGTCTACTCTTTATGACAAAGTGAACAGCCATTTCCACTGGAATGTCTTATACATGAAAATTTATGTAGTTTCACTTTTCTTCTTCAGATTCTTATGTATTAGAGTGAGGATGTGGTTTTATTATGCATCTTGATAAAATTTGCTTTTTAGCAGTGTCTAGATATAAAAGATTTTGAGAAGATTTGAAGACCTGTGCTTGCGAAAATGTTACCTTCGCTGTAAAATGTCGTCTGGAAAGCACCCAATCTAATTAAATGTCAAGGTGACTCCTAACAACAAACCTTGTGTTTTGTTTTGTTCATTATCATCATCCTATAGCACGGGCAGCATCTTTCACATGAGGTTGCATTATGATTTGAAATCATGAAAAGGAATGGATATAGCATAAGTTTCATGTTCTTTGTCTTTCCTCCTTCGTCCCTTCTTTCCCATCTTTATTTTCATTCATTCATGTATCTATCACTCTATATAAATAATTTATTCATTTATTACAGAAGTAATATTAATCTTTAAAAAATGGAGACTCCAACCAAAAAAAAACCCTGACCTTTCTTTGATAATGAAGATACTCTGCTCAAGTATATACTTCCTCGGATATGATTTAAAATCGACAGTCATTAATATATCGAGCACAGCCTATGAAACCACCCTACTCCCTTACCCCTTTTCATATGAACATCCAGTGAAGAAAAATTAATCAATTCAAATATTAAAGTACCTGCACTTAGAGTGGACACAAAAACATTTCACTCTATGCTTCCACTCCATTTTCCCCGTTTGTTATAATCCCATATCCGTTAGTATTATAATGCTTTTTAAAAAACCATTTCTGGGTATGCCCCTGATAGCCCCCTTATTACATACGAGTATACTTTGTTCATTATAGTAATGAATGGAAAAAAAAAACGAACGCCTACGCAATTGAATCTGTCTCTCCCTCTCTCTCTTTCTCTCTCAGTGTTGCACGGAAAAAAAAGAACATGGCATATCAATTTCCACCCATGTTGTGTTTGCACAGATGTATTGCAATATCGGACACTCAAAACATCAGAATAATTAGATACTATCTTCTTCACACTGATTCTGAATTCATTATACACATTGCATATTGTGTCTCGTGATATCACCGACACTCACTGTTTTTGATCCGTTTCCTGGTTAGGGATGAATAACACATTTTATCGTCAATATGCACCTATAGTGAATACCTTAAAAATATCTTTGCTTATATATTTCATTTTCATTATAGCACTGATTCAGGATCTCCTTCCTCCTCCTCTTCTTCATCATGCATCTTCATTTTCCATGTCAATATCATTTTTTAGTAGTAGAAGTAGTGTTATCATAATTATTGTAATAATTATCAGTATCATTACCATTATCATATACTTTTCTTATCATCATTAGCATTATCATTATCATTAAAATTGTTATTATTAAAATCATCATCATTATTGTCATTCTCATTATCATCAACACCATTACTCTTTTTGTTGTTCTTATTATTATTATCATTATTATTATTATTATTATTGCTACTACTACTACTACTACTACTACTACTACTACTACTACTGCTACTACTATCATCATCATCATTATAATTATTATTATCACTGTTGTCATTATTAATTCATTTATTCACCGCACTGTACTCAGCTAAGTGCCTGAACACATTCCTACGTCGATGCCCCTAACCAACTGAATACGATACGTGAATACGTGTCTTTAGTAATTATTTTCCAAGTGCCAACACAACTAAAGTTTGAATTAATACCGAGCTATACTAGTAATTTCCAGTTGTGAATTATCATAAACAAGATTAAAATAAACTACAACGGCTTTCATATTGTATATTTCTCTCGCCTATATTCCATTAGGAAACGACCTTTTATTTCATCCTCATTGTATTTCCACTTGCATTCCTTACATGAAGATTGAATAAATTAAATGAAACCAATCAACTGATGTGATAACATCGCGTTTATTGGACCAGACGAGAAAAAGAGGCGTTGCAAATGCGACTAATCTTTTCACCAGAGGCTTAAAGGCGGAATGATACTTTCTTGCTCATCGTATGATATTGACGGCTGTTAAAGCAAGATAATGTGTTTATACCAACACGACGATAGCTTGTTTCCATTCAACGGCCAGTGCAGAGGGAGGGGCATTTTTTTTCTTTAAAGAAGAGAGAACAGGGGAAGAAAGAGAGACAGGCAGACAGACAGAAAGAGAAACGTAGAGAGAGAGAGAGAGAGATGAATACATGAGCCTAGAGAACTGCACCGGTGGCTGTTGGGCATGACAAAAGAACGCAATCATTTAGATTAGGCTCTCTATATCTTTTTCATCTTACTAGGTCAAGTGCAAATCAATAGAGTCAAGTTAAATGTCGACATTTCTAAGCGATAGAATTTATTACGCAAACCGTACTCATTCCAATTGCATTTCCTATATTAAGTGAAATTGAGGAAAGAGACAGAGAAAAAAATGAGAGAAAGAGTGAGGAGATAGGGAGATCGTGTGTATGTGTAGACTGGAAGGAGGTTGAGAGAAGGAGAAAAGACAGAGGGAAATGATAAAGAGAGAGCAAGGGAGACAGGCAGACATACAGACGGGAGATTAAGAGAGGGAGAGCGATATCTATAAGACATAAAAATGCTTTGTCCAAGTAATGGGCAAAAGAAAACGAGATCGCTCTCTGAGATAAAGGAGCATGATAATAATCGAAATTAATGTCATGAAATATCAATAGAAACGCTAAAAGATGAAAGGATGCGAGAAGATCAAGAAAGAAGAGAAAAGAATAGGAGTAAGAGAGTGGAAATGACACCCGTCTGTTTATCTGTCTGGTAAATGTAGTATTCATCTTGTGCTGCCCAGCAAAAGTATCATCTAGTATGTCATGGGGCAATAGTGCAGTGCATTAGTGCGGAGGACCTTTACGTCGGCAGCATGCGTTATGAACTAAGGAGATATTTACCTGTCCTAATTGTATCCGTGCCCTACTTACGGGGCGACTATTCCTATTATGACATCATAGGGTCTGACCCAGTTCCATATTTATCACAAGTTCATCGCTGCCATATCGCGAATGATTTATCTACGCTGACGATGATGAGCTCGCTCTTAGCCGAATGAGAGATCTCTAGAAACATACTTGACTCTCCTTCCTTCGGAGGGTATCTGTGGCAAAGGCGCTGAATGTATTTTCCCCCTTTCTTTTCATGTGCCAGTGTCTCGAGGCATTTCAGGTTTAATGCAATTGTTTCGTTATCAAAATTTTCCGCGTATTCCTTGCCTTTCTAGGCCAATGTCTTAGGATAGGTACGGTAATACCCTAGATTGCCCATAAAATATGTAGCCTAATAGAAAAGAGAGCGCCGCTTTCCACAATGGTACAGGGTGTGTAGAAATTACCGTGAGACCTAGATTTGGGTGCTTGATCAAACAAGTGTGGGCTTTATCGCATTCACATGATGTCATCTTCATGTTTCTTTACACAATTTCACTGAAATTTTCAAGTAAACTCTGATGATAAGATTTTCATGATTGATACAGCTTGATACAGCCTCTCTGTAAGCAGGTTGTTGTTGATGGGATGATTTGCAAAATAGTAATATATAAATTTTATGTAGGCCATGGATACTAGTTACACGAGTTGTTATTTGCTACGTTTCCTTAGTGTGAATTTCAACTCTGGATCAATGACATATTAATGCAAGAGTGAAATATTTGAAATCTGGAGTGAGGGGATGGGTTGAACAAAATTAAGTTTGTGCGTATGAATGGTACTCGTTTTCCATAAGCTCATATTCTCATCATAAACAGGCTTACACCAGAATTGAGATTCGAAATACTAAAGTAAGATCAGTGATGTTGAGGTAAAGACAAAGACCACTTTGGTTCATCTCCTATTCCGAAACCTTGCTCACAGTTGTGCAGTGTCAATAGCATAAATATTGCTCTGTATACATGTACATGTACCAGATAGGTTATACTGGTGCTAATTTGTTATGTTTTCTGCAACTATTCCGTCGCTATTGATGTCCAGTATTAACACTCTGTATGCCACTTCTGTACGCTCCTATAATAGCGATTCATCAAAAAACAACAACAAGAAACCTTTAGTTTCACATCTCATGTCGTAAACCAAGTCACTTCTCTCTTTTTTTTCATAGTTGACAAAATATAATGATACACAGATATGAGTGTGTGGGTATACACAAATATGTATTTGCATACAAATTCTTATGAATATGAAATTAATATTGTGAATTTACCATTTATTCATACATATATGTATATACATCAGTTTTGTTTGTTATTAATCATGTGGCTTTGAGTGTAGAGGAACAGACACCTGTTTACATTTCGTCTCCTCCTCACAGACTGCGCCAATCCATACAAATATGACTATTTTGATATGTGTTGATACACCGTGTAAACTGATCCTTGTCTCCCTCTATTCTCCTGAGCCAGCCCGGTTGATAATGACATACCCAAACACACTCACCACACGGTGCTCGTCTCAAAGCTTGATGTATGTAAGTGGGTCACAAATGTCTATTGCCTGTCAGACGAAATGACTATCACAGCAACGTAACCGCTTTTTTGGCTACCTATCTTCTTCCGGTTTATGACCCGGAGTTTGGGAGCTGTAGCATCTAATAAAGCGACGGCGGCCCTAAAGGGTTATTCGATACCCCTATCATTATATGCTACTTGTAATGATGTCGTTTATTTGAGTTAATCGAAGAAAAGTGTATAGCATTTTCATGCATTCATAATCCGGATGGAAATACATAATGTCGCTGCAGTACATGATTGAAGGTTTTGCCAATTTTTTTATAGAGTCATAGACTATCATGGACAAAGTTTAATAAACACTCATCACAGTCGTAATTACTCAAATAAAAATTGCATGTAAAATGGAAAATGAAATTTTACAACTTATGATATGATAACAATACTGTCTGGAAATTTTCTTTTCCCGATGACATTGACCTGACACTGACCCTGATATGAGAATCGACTTGTTATACATTATGATCCTGGTACGTGAGGAATTCCATCATTGTTGCATGCCCCGTATCACACCATGTTCCAACATGGATCTCGGATTGATGTCGTTACAATGGTCGTGTACAGAGTGTTGGTTAGGTGGTCTGTTGGTAAAGTTTATTTCTTTGCCCGGCGGGGGGGGGGGGGGGGGGGGGGGTTGTCACTGTCATACAAATGTGTTACCCCAGAGCGTCCACGAACTTTAGAAATGGCGTATTACACGAAGTGAAATTTGCACCCCCTATACGGCTTCACACCGGCAAACCATATCCTAAATGGCGTCAACAGGGTCATCACACCACCGGAAAATACCCTAAGTGACGTATGAAGTATTACGGTACCAAATATCCTCAAATGATGAAAAACGTCGATGACTCGACGACACCATAGTATGGCTGAAAACAGACCCTTTTCGACGCTTTTTGTGGAAGAGGTTGCACACCACGTCAAGTGGCGAGCGACCCCCCCCCCCCCCCCCCGGATTTCTTTGCTCCTTCACGTGATGAGACTACTCATCATAGCTTCTTTCTGTGCGTCTCTCTCTCTCTACAGAAGACAAAGGTAGCAAAGCCTGATCTTAATCACAAAAATTTTGCACTGATCTCATTCATGAATTATGTGTGTTGCTTTCTGTCTATCCCCCCCCCCCCTCTCTCTCTCTCTCTCTCTCCCTTTCTCTCACTAACCATATCTCTATAGATAATGGGCCCTCTATCGGTCGAAATATGTATTTCGACCGTAGGATTCCTCCACAATGCAACACTAGTGATACCATTCTCCACTTGGAGAATGTAATGCTCTACAATAGAGGCGAATTCATCATTTCCGTCATTCATTCATACGATTTTACTCTGATGAGTGCATGTCGAAAAGTTTAAGTATGTCTGCGTTCAGTGCTATTTTCCGAATTCATATTTGATATTTCTATGCGTTGTGATGAAATATAAGTATTTTATAAACAACATAAAGAAACTTTCGATGAAAGCTATCCTTAAACCACACCATTCTCTAATGAATACTTTGTTACTTTCAGACTTTCAGATTTTATTTCATAAAATCAATGTATATTCTATGATGACTGTGTCTAGAGAAAGGGGTTTATAAAAGAAAGACTGATAGAATCATTCAAATTCATCGTGATTATAAATCAGCAGGAATCATGAAGTTAACTGTACTATAAATTCCCTTTGATGGGAAGTCCATCTCTATATTCCACCGTTATTTTACACATCCTATTGTGCATATATATTTTTTTCTAATATGTATCTTTATAAAAATGTTATTTATTATGTCAGTGTAAACATGACCAATCTCGGCTGCTTTTCATGTAAAAATATATTCATATACATAACTTGTCTATACTTGCATTATTCAAAACCATATTGACAATATTCATTTTCGTAATGAGAATGTACAAGGAATATTTTGTCCATCTTTACTGAAGAAGAAGATAACGATTAAGGATAGAAATGTGGCTGATTTCCTCCCCCCCCCCCCCCCTCCCCAGTATATAATTTAAAGTAGCAATCCATATTCCCACATCTTTCTGCTACAAAATCAATTACGAAAAGAGCTGCTTTGAAAAATTACTAAAATACACTATCACCATATTTACCTTTATAAATTAATGTGCACTTCTTTCGTAAGCTTTTGTTCCTTCTCTGGCCACCCGGTGATGAGTCGTGACCCCTATAATAGCGATACCGTAGAACAGCATTGAATTATTGAGATCCTTATCTCTAAAGATGGGTAGAGGTGTCGCGGAACCCGTGTTTGGGATTTCATCCATGCATGGACAATGAAGTCATGAATATTTGATCAACGTATAAAGTCGACCACCACCCCTTTTACTGGGTCAAAACACATATCAATTAGTAAAGATATCCAGCCTCGGTACTAGCCATTCCGACCGAAGACATGGTAGACAGGGTAGAAAGGCTTATCTACGGCCAGAATTCCTTTACGCCATTTCGCTTTTTAGATTTAAAAAAAAAAATCTTTTCAATTCTGAGGGGAAGTTACCGAGATGCATCTGCGATAAATGCACAACTGGGGTTGAGGAATCGCCATGTTGTTTGCGATGTTTTGGGCGACTATGTAAAAGCAGTGGCACCCAAGATGGGGGAGCGAACCTGCCTACACGTGTCCCCTTTTCAACCAACATGGCATGCCTGAAAGTGTACATACTAAAAAAAGAATAATTTCCCCATTTCACATTTTGAATTTGTTTTCGGAGTCAAAAGGCACATGATACTCGGTAACCGAGTTTCATAAACCGTTAAAAAGCGGCACCGAAAAAAAAATGAGAGATAACTTTCTCTTTTTTTTTTTCGTGTGTACATGCGGGATTGTGCCCTTTACAAAACTTTCAAATGTCCCCTATTCTAGAGTGACCGCTATTCATTTTAAGATGTACATTATAGTTTTAATCGTCACAGGTTAACTATAAGCAGACACCACATTCCACAAGTGAAACGAAATAATATGGATAATTTATTTGGTGCACTTCATGGCTCTTCCTCAAAACGGAAGGATCAACCAAAGCTAGTATTCTGTTGAAAACCTCCAAGATTATGCATATGAAACTCCTACTAAGGTAAAACCAAAACTTCTCAAATTTTGAAAGAAAATTGAAGTAGAGCGCAAATACAATTCATCGGTCAAATTGAATGCTTTCAACCCCATGGATTGGATTGTATTATGTGAATGATATAACTCTAATTCAATCCGATTCACAGATATGAATGGAATGACGTTATCACTTGAGATAGTTCTGTCGATTTTACATGATTAGTATTCAACTTCAACATTGCAGCTTCGAGTTTGTACAGTTAGAACAAATACATGACCGATACCTTGACTGACCGGTGTCTTGTATAAACCTTCTGCCTTTTCTTAGGACAATATCCTATTCATGTCAATTCTAAAACATGAATAAAACTTATAGCATGCTTCTTCATTAGCCCATCAAGTCCATTCAGGCAATAAGCTTAATAAGTAGTGATATGTTACAATAACGAAATGATTGATTTGCTGAAAGGGTGCATATTGATGAGGCGGTACTCGTTCTAGTTTTCTCTTATTCCATTCCATTAACGTCCAGGCTTACACTAATAGCCTGTTACAGTTTAATGCAAACCAGGGAAAACCCATTTTAACAGTAGCTGCCAATGATCTTGGAAAACAGTGACAATGTGATCTTATCAGTCCCAACACACATTTGCTGACGTTCTTTCTATTATATTCAGACACGTGCATTAAAAGAGTATCTCCCCATCTTTTTTTTTCTTCCTCTTTTAATATCCTTAGCTGGCGGGAGGTGAGGTGCGAATTGTGGCCTCGTACACTAACATATTTCACCCACTTGCAAATCAGTTCCATTTTCCATTCCTATTCAGCAGAACTCGAGCGAGGCCACTTAGACACCCATCCTGCGAATGCTCTTCGTCTGCATCCTTTCCACTATACCAATCTGTTTTGTCATGACCAGCATCAGAGACTGTTTAACAAAAACACACAGTGCAGGTGCAAAATCTTATCTTTCGGTGTCTAGTCCGCAAGGTTTACTTCTCTCCGAGGCGACATAAGTGCGCCATGACATCTTACTTAGACCATAGCTAGGATACCATCCTGCGATCTGTCTGCCCACTGGAGTGAGAGCATCCACGTGCATAGATACATCGAGTGACAAACAGAATGACCTTGTTCCGCTGGAGAGATAGACCCGTAGCCTCTCACTGGGCTAGGGGTACTTGGGCGACTTCAAGCTTGATCTACGAGTGGTACCAGGAGACTTCGAGACGCAGTGCTTCTCATGGATTCGGACGCCAACTATTATTAGGAAGAGACACAGAAGCCAGATCGTCCTGCATAATAGGGACCGTTGGTTGACACAAGAATTCCATAATACAGTTAGCAAGTTCCAAGACCTATCCGTGCCACGCGACATTCATTGTGGCCTTTCCAGATACACTCGATCTTGAAAAATTGCCGAAAAGCAAATTCGGCTGCTTCCAGTCATTTCCGTTTTCTTTATATACTCGATGTCTTCATAAGAGAGACCCACGGCTTTACTCCAGCACTACCAGTATCGAGACATCACATCATTATCTGTGTCCTCTGGGACATATTCGTGACAGTGCTTTCTTGTTACTAGTATCTTAATCGTTTTCAGTTGCTGAGTCAGACCCCAAACAGGAAAACAAGGAACAGTTAGCTAGGGCTACACTGTCAATCACTTCATCTGAACAAGGAGAGTAGAAATTTCGCAAACTTCGTTCCTTAATAATGACTTCACTTTTGAAATCCACCATTACCGTTCTACCACTGAGCCTATACATTAGCAATGACGACCTTTGTTTTTTGACGCTGAACACCTGAAAGAGTCAAGATGCCGTCAGAAATGCTTGGATAGCGCATTGCACATGATTCAGACATGATTTGTTAGTCTCCCCCATTTGATCCCCTCTCAGCTCCGTCTGAGTCATAAGACTCTCCACCCAATATGTCATCTAAAGAGGACTTTATCCAAGGAGGGAGCCGATTGAAATGCAGTCTGGGAGAGTCTATACATCGTCCATGTTATGAGTTTCGGTAAGTCCACGCTATGCACGGATGGGTAGATTACATTCACAAGTAGGTGATGTCTTACCACCCTTCATGGTGAGTGTCATTCATACAAAGAGAAGATAGTTCTCCGAATTTGTTTGATATTGATGATGAAAATGATCATAGAATAATGACAATGATGGTAGTATTGTTGATAAAGAATGATAACAATAATGATGGTACTAAATGATAACAATAATAATGATGATATTACTACTACTACTACTACTACTACTACTACTACTGCTACCACTACTATTGATAATGATAATCATGATATAAAAATAATGATGATAATGATAATAATAATAATAATAATAATAATAATAATAATAATGATAATAATGATGATGATGATGGTGATGATAATAATAATAATGTTCATAATAATAGATAATGATAGTGATAAATAGTAACAAAAAAAAACCGCTCAAACAAAGAGCGCATTTTAAGCATAGAATAGAAGATGGGCTAGGACTAAGGCTTCCTTTCCACAGCGAGGGCACCATTAAAATATTCCCCCTCTCCGGGCAAAGGGTCATCTCATACATGGCCACCACCTACTACATCACCATCAATATCAGCAGCTACAAGAAGAAAGCATAAACACTTTTTTTTTTTTGCAGTACTAATTTAGTCGGAGAATGACCGACAAAAAAAAGTTACCATGTTCTTTAGGTCCCGCTTCAGGTTCGTGCTGGGTCGCAAGTTGAAAGGGGGCATATTTTCAAGTAACGTAGGTAAGGCTATATCTGAGCTGCCCAGTATGCATTCTTATGTATATAATTGTGATCAATGGCATATTGGCTGGGAAGAGGCAAACACCATAGAAAAATGGTAAGGGCTAGGGATTCGAACCCTCATCATTTCAAGTGAATCACCACCATACAAGGCTACTGTCACATAATTTTTGTCTGAAATCGTGTCCTAAGAATTCGAGACGATAATTGACGTTACACCACTAAAGAGATTAAAGGCCCCATATGTCATTTGCCATCGTTGATACTGTTATCAATGTCATAAAAAACATGAATAATAAATACATTTATATTCATGAATTATTTTAAAAAGTTGCTGTATTTGTGAATTCTTTACAAATATTGACACAACTTTCAAAAAGGAGAAAAGCTCTGAGGACTTTAATTAAAGCTAAGCTACAATTATTCTCTAATTTCCTCTTGCAGCTATATTTTTGCAATATATACATTTTTTCTTGGAAATATTAAACCTTTTTTATTTTTCAAATTCCTTTTCCGAATCGTTTTGTCTCATTCAATCTAATTCAGTAGTCATGTGGTGTCTATTTAATTTTTTTTTTACTGTGGTGGGTATCGAGGTTGTTATAAGCAAGGATAAATTGATTCTTACATTTTCTCGTTTGCTCTTTTCCATATATCACTCAACACAGCAATAATACCATACCATCGTTCCCCGTCGCCTGTCAAAATGCATACCCTTTACCTTGCAAGGAAATACATGAAATATGGAAGAATCATTTTGGTATCTCGAGGTAATACATGGGGCATGGGTGCTGGAACAGACAAAACAGGCAAAAAAAAAATAAAAATGGTAGAACCTCTTATTCTAATTACTCCCAAAATTTGAAATGATAATCGTTGGTAATGGGGAATCAGAATGAGTAATGCTACATTCTATGTGATATTCAATTCATTCATGGCGCTCCTGTACCTTGGAGCATACTCATTGTGCCATCAGCACATTACCTGCAATAGCACCGCATCCTCAAGTCGTCGCCATGCAGTGTGCTAAAGACATTACGCAGGGTTCTTGATCGTCGGCAGGCAGAAGAGAAGAAGACGGGGGGAAATCTGGGTTAAAATGTCACAATTATGACACCTATTCCAAGGTGGTAATCGCTTTTTCAGGCTGACAAGTCGATCGGGGGAGTTTCTATTATGCTACCTGATGGCAATCCAGACGTTCCTTTTATACATTTTTTGAGGGAGGTATGATATTAATAGATGCAGCGAAGCTGGGGGAGAAGAAGGATGCCAGTGGCTAAAGATTTTAATGCTTTTCTGCCGTTTGTTGATAAATAAGGAAAGAAGTTCCTCTCTAAATTAAGAATACATCCGAAGATTTATTCAAAGTGATTTTGGAATATTCTAAAGCTGATGATACGACAGTACAGACAGCATACCATGGCACGATTAAAGTACCAATCTCCAAAAAGGGCTTAAAGTGGTGCAAGGAATTAAGCACACTAAACGGTTTCACATTTCATGTCAGGTCATGACACCCATACCATACAAATGCCGCCTTGTTTATGAAATAACGTGCCTCTAGTCATTGACTCTATACGTATGAGTATAAAGTCGTGCAGTTTTTAAAATCTTTATTTCGCTCTGGAGCACATCGGGAACTAAAGAGTTTATTCCACTTTCTTTTATACCTGTCTGCTTCACAACCGTTACATAAGAAGTATCAGAGCGACCTGACGCCATATTTCACTGGGTCCTGCAACCTGTGTATGACATATGCCTGTTTATGTGATACATAAACGTTAACTATGAAGATGACGAGAAAACTTGAAGAAGAAAATGGTAGCCAGTATGGATATTCTATAACAAGTCATGTTAAAAGAGACCCTCTATCACTTTTGTATGTTGTCCGGTAGTTGTGTAAAATTAATTGCAATCCATGATTAAACAGAGTGATATTAGGCTGTTTTGTTCATATTCCGAAAAAAAAAGGGGGGGGGGGAATGGAATAAAGTATTTTCCTTTTCAACAGCCTCCATCGATCCATGCAAGACGTCGCGTTTGAAACTACTGCTTGGGAACGATAATTTAAGATTTGGGTTTTATGCCAGAAATAGACATTTCTTTCGAATTATCAGTTCTGCATCTGAAGTGAAAATAAACACCCATTTCTCTCCTCATTTCTATAAAAAAAACACCTCTCACCCATATCCTTTTCAAACACCTCTTTTTGAATAGTATTTTGCAAGGCCATCAAACGATGCTATATGCCCTGCGATATTTTGTTGTTACATTATTTAGTATCAGATATATTTATCCGACATGTCGAATGTGAGTTATCATGGTTATCAAGGCCACCGATAGAGCATTTTATGGGGAATGGGTTAGACTAATTCAGCGAAATGTAAACTACCAAATGCTGGTTTCCAACATCTGCTGAAGCCGAAGACTCGTTTCTCGCTAAGAAATTTGTGCGGTCATGATTCATTTCAAATCATACTTTGCCATGTTAATGTGATAATTTCAATTTGTAAACGCGCACGATGAAAATCAATAATTTTAGATTCAATTAATTTAATAAATTTCAAGCATGTGCGCAATAAAACTTGAACCAATGTATAAGGGGAACCATCTGTGAGGGCGACGAAAATTGTAATTCAAGCAATTCAGTTTTATGGGCGAAGTCTAGGCCTATCAAAGGTCTTGTTCTAATATTTACTTGTCACATGTTAAACACACTACTGGTTAAGGATGTTAAACACCCCGATTGTTAAAGTTGCTATCAATATTCCCCAGTTTGAATATCAAGACTTCTAATCAAATATTGTTTTAATGGGATTAGTTTTTCCTCTTTTGAACGTAACTTATCCGTCTGCCATACACTAAGGTCAACTAATAATGTGCTTCGCTCGTGAAACCGAGCTCAAAATGTGTTAAGTAATAAGGTATCACAACACACGACTCCTTACAGTCTTACATTTCGCTTAATGGCATTAAAGAAGTAAATCTAACTTGTGTACGTGTTGGATCTTGCGGTTCACGTAACACTCTTAATTGAAAGTTACCATGATTGGGTACACTCCTCATGTTTACAGACTCTACCGTAGGATGTTGAAACCAAGGGGAAAACAACCAAGTAAAGCCGACCTGGAGATGACACGACATCCCATGCCTACCGAAAGTCAATGATGACACTAAATCTTCAGTATAGATTTTTTCCCCTCTCCTGCAACATAGGGGAGATTGATCCAGCGAAAGCGGGCCTGCGGCTGGAAACATTCTGACATGACCGTAATGTTTGGAGGGAAGCGAACCCGATAGTGGTGGTGGGTATGATACAGGGAGGTTTGGTTTAGAGGAGAGTATATAGGTACACCGCTAGCCCCCTAGAGGTGTGTAACCAATAGCGCTGTGTACAGGTGGTCGTGGTGATACATGCAAGAGACCGAGCCTTTCCGAGGAGCGAGGGAGGTTGACAATAAGATAGTTCGAAGCGATGTCGAATGATGCTTCAACCTTTGATTTTTAGTGCACTCGTTGGTCTACAGTGGACTCCTACATGATCAAGCCCAAGAGTATTGCAACAGTAAATACAGTAAAGAAAATAACCATAGAAATGAAATCATATAAGTCTGATGTTAGAAAACAATCTCGATTAATGTTCCAACTTATGTTTTAAACAGCCTATTTTAATGATAAAATAAACTATGTTTGAAAATTTTGAAAAGGTGCAATTTCGTAAGAAGTTACCCACATTTTGTAGATCAGTGATATCGTATTACATTCTACCCAAGTCGTAAACGTTAGTCATCAAAGCATTATAGCTTTTTCTCCCTCCCATCTCGCGCGCTCTCTCTCTCTCTCTCTCTCTCTCTCTCTCTTTCTCTTGGACTCTATATATTCTTTTACACCCACATCCTTTGTTCTAGCACAGGAAGAACGACTCTTCAAGGTAATACTTGCATTTGTACATGTATAACATAATTACGAATAAACGGCTAAATGGATCTGTCCATTATAAATAATACATTATTCCATAACCCAAAGATTATAGGAAGGGACCCACCTAACTTGTAACCCTTTTACAACTATCGGCACGCTATACGCCGAGCCGAATGCATCAAATTGATAGGAAATGAAATCTGGACTTCAACGGAATAAACGGTTAGGTCTTAGCTGAACGTTGGGTTAAAAATGAAGAGGGAAATTGTACAAAGACAGTTAATTTTTTAAGGGTTATATCATGATCAATAATTATGATGGATGTTTATCTCATTTTTGTCATTTTAGATTAGGCTATGCTGATGGGAATGATCATAGTCATTTTGTTTTTCTTTTGATGACATGTCGTTTGTATAATGGGTCAGTCTCAAGATTCGAACAAACCCATTCGTTTTACTAATCAGTCCGTAGGTACTGTTTCATGTTTACTTTGTGTTGATTAACTTCTGTTTACATTACGATTCATGTATTTATTTATTGTCATTTTATCAATTTCTTTATCAGGAACTATTTCGTCGAGAAGCTCCAATCATAAATTTTGATTTCATTAATATTCATATCATATTTACCTGTGCATGTAATTCCGTAAATGTATTTTAGTTACCAGAAAGTGAAAATCCTCTAAATTTGACGAGGTCGCTAAAAACCAGTCGCAGCCATGCGACAATTTGCGATTTTAAACTGTTTTAGCCAAACGTCATATTTGGGAAAGCTTTTTTTTCTTTCAGGCAGTAGAACTTTTGTCACCTGTGTATGCACTAACAAGTGTATGATATGTATCAATATATTAAATATAAAACTAAACTTATTCATCACAATAGATCTTTTAGAAAGCGCAGTTGAGTTCACAAAAAGGTACATTATACTATGTTTTATTTGTGCCCATATCTTTATTCAAAAATGATTAATAAATGCCTTCGTGGATGTGTTTTCGTATCATAAGTAAACGACATCGATGAGACATTCAGTATAAATAACCACAATGACAATAAATGTATCAATTCAATTAATCTGTCTTTCAGAAAATAAGAAGTAAACAATAAAAAGGCAAAACTGCTCCTTTTACTTGATAGATTCTTATTCTAAACGGAAATAAATATGAGTGCCCCTCTGTGTATATTTCTTAAATTCTGTAAAAAGACATTGGAAGATGGTGATGATGACGATGATGATGATGATAATGATGATAAAAAAACAATGCAAAGAAATTCAGTAGAAATAACCACAATGACGACATGAATTAGATGAATATGACTATAAAAATAGAAGTAGAACAAGAGGAAATGGCAGAACTGTAACCTTTAGGTTATAGATTCTTATTGAAATAATGATAAGAAATGATTATGAATGTCTTCGTCATGTTCGTGGATATATTTTTCAAGTCTATGTCAAAGACATTTCAAAGACATTCATTAGAAATTACCACCATATGACACTGAATATATGACCTTAATAACTCATAGTCTTCCCCCCCCCCAAAAAAAAAAAAAAAGAAAAAAAGAAGAAGAAGAAGAAGAAAGAAATTAAACAATTTCAATGCAAAACTGTTTTTTAAAATCATCTCTTCTTTGTGGTAAGAACACGATCATTTTTTACAAAATAATGTATATTTTTTAATTGAAACATAAATATTACACAGAAAGCAAAAATAAGAATTAGACCCACCCATCCTCATTCATTTCTTTTCTCTCTTGTCACTGCTTGCTTTTTTCTTTTAACTGAAGAGAAATTCTCAATTACAGAGAATTTTCGTCTTGGCCTGTTCATTTTCATCTTGGCAACAGCCCCTGCAAGCATTTTCGTGCACAGACGGCAGATCTATAATACATTGTTGCTTGAAACATATTTCCCCAAAGACTCTGCTTCTCCAAACGTCGGGTTTACAATACGTGCTCGTCTCAATCGGTCTAATCTCATCATTGCGAAGCAGAACTAAAAATTAATATTTACACAATTCTGCTAACATGCAAGTCGCAGGTGGTATCTTTTTTCATATACATGTTACTCTAAAGTTTACACAAACCGAATTCGACTCTGAATGCAAGCCGCCGAATCTAACATCAACCGTTTTTCTTTTTCGATGCTCGTTTTATTGTGCATGCTTTGCTTAGAACTTGTTTGAATATTTTTTGGTCATATTTGAGCTAGAGCAAAGAATGATAGCTCTAAGTTAAATAACAAGTAGACTGATCTCTATGCCTTCGTTCTCCCGTCTCTACTTGGCATTGTGCTGTCACGTCCGTGTCCCACATCGAACAGCTGTAGAAGACTCAACTATATACAAAATGTATACAAAGTAAGCGCTTAAAGCAAACTCGACGAGACACAACTTTTCAAAGAAGTTGTTGTAAACTGTAGATTTTCTTTTTATCTCTTTTCTTGTTCCCTCTCCCGTCCCTGTGTGTTCATCTATTTGCCCAAGCGCCGAGATGCCCAAACAAGTCGCCTTTTGATGATCTGCTAATTTCGACTACTAGCAGCCACCAAGAATGGGGAAAATGTAAACGTGTCCTAGAAATGGGCTTGTGTCTATAGACCTAAGAGTCGAACGCGCTTCCCACTCATGCCAGTCCGCTATGGCAAAGGGTAAGGGATCGACGAGGGCTGGGACGAGCGAACGCTAACTTGTTTGGTGTTTATCACAACAAAAGCTACCACAGATATCGGCAAGTCACTGCGGGGATGAACCAGACATCTTGTGGTGCTGTGCTACCGATTATTTTCTTTCAGCGCGACCCACTTTGAACTCAAATGTCTGTGTTTGTTTACTACCTATTTTTCCAAAGCTATCTTCCCTGTGAAGCCCTCCGTTCCACCCACTGCTCCAAATATCACGACCAGGCTTCTTCTCCACTTTTTCCATAAAGAGGACAGACCACCTTTCGTAGCTAGGAAAACAGCGGCTTTTTAAAAACGGTTCTTGGATTTCAGACCACTTACCGCGACTTACTTGGTAATTTTGTATGGATTTCAGGGGGATTCTACAAGTCAGATATCGTCAGGCACTTTGGTAGGTGGTAGGCCCACACACACGCACACATTCGTTCGACGCACAGCACACAGACCCGTTCTAGAAGCACCATGAAACGGCGCGCAAGTGCAACACACATTCGGGCGCCACCAAGTGGGCAACTCGTCTTATGCAGAGACCATAGTGTCCAGTCTTGATAAGAGAATCATAACGACGCTTTCATCTAAGTTCCTGATATAAGTCTGCCCTTGATTGGTGTGAACTTTCTAATTAATGCTAAATCCGCTCATTCAACCCAGATATATTTTTTTCTCATGACCCGCACGAGCTAAATTAAGAGACGCTCATCTTTAATATCTTTCTGATGTTGATGTTGTTGCGGGTTTTTTTTTTTCATTTTCACCCGAGCGCAATTCTATCACCGTAGCTCTTGATTATGTCCCCAGTGATTATTCTCTCCATTCACTAGCTGATGATAATGAAAAGCTAACTGTCTCTGACTTACAATACATCTATTCAACACGGGATTATAAATTATGTATTATTGTGATAAGGACGTATAAGTACATTATCCGGCTCTGAAGCCACCTCGCTACCCTTTTCATATTTCTCTTTCACAAAGTAGAGTAACGAATGACCTGTCAGCCATGATCGATAATTCCTTTTTTACCCCAAAAACCTGGTTTCTGAAATCACGTCCCCTGCATTAATTCTTCACCACATAAGCGTGGTTTGTGAGGGATATGATATCCCAACGGATACCCTTTTTGCAGTCAATTTGAAATATTTACGATAAAAACTCAAAATTAATGGCCAAATTTAAAGGTAGTAAATGAGAATTGCATAGCTTCCACCTTCCTAAAGGGAACCGAATGAGATCAGTTCCATATGTCAGGAAAAATGACTTGATAAAATCCGCTTAATATCAACCCCGTTTCCTGTGCTTTAGAAGGTTATTAATGTTATAATCTGAATATAACATACCGGTACGCACCTATATACAGTGTGCAATATAGCTATCAATAAAATATATTTGAAACATTATATCATTGGTATTTGCCCTTCCATTTCCCCCTTTTCAGATCTGACTCTATGAAGATGATTGGTTTCAACATTATACTCCGCACCTATAAAAAATAAAAAGGAACATAAAATGCGTAGCAAAGTATATTACAGTGGATAATCTTCCGAGCTTTAATTTGATAAGCATAAAACTTGTCAATATCCTACTTGAAGGATATCTAAATATAATTGTAAAATAGTGTTTGGTCTTTCAACCTATATGGGGGAAGATATCTAGTTGATTAATCCAGTCGAACCTTTGGGATTTCTGTGAAGTCTCATACGACCTCGTGCATGGAACTATTTTCTGCAAAAGTCGGTAAATCGCTGAACACATGTTTGTGTCCCCCGATATCCTCTATGTCAAAATATATCAAATAATCCTTATTATAGTGATAATTTTTACTCACAAATACACATTACCCCCCCCCCCCCCCCTTCGGAAAAATCCAAATATCCCAAACGGTGCGATGCTAATACCATTTCCGGAAGCCACCACGTCATAAGGCCCTCTATACCGAAAATGGGACAAATTTTGTTTATGAACGATTGAGAATATATATACTTCCATCCTACCGTCTTTCCCTCTCTTAGCTTAAGTTGTGATGTGTCATAAGCATGGTGCTTTGGGGGATCTAATTAGAAACATCCCCATGACACCTGAATCTGGGTCATGTGACTTAGAGACTTAGAGCTTCAAAATCATGCTAATCAAGGTAACATTAATATTGTATCTAGGTAGGAAGGGCTTTAACCTCCTCAAGCCTAAAAAGCTACATATTTTAAAGATTCGAATCAAAGCATAACCACTTTAAAAACCTGCACTGGATGTCATGTTCATGGTAAGATCAATATTTTCAGGGTTATAGAATTTATACGGGTTATTTTTACGCAGAGGATTATTTTTTACACAGAGGATTAACCTAGATGTCAAAATACAGCATTAATTTCATTTTATATTGCTGCTTCCTTTTTAAAAACTAAAAAAAAAAGAAACACAACGATATAAACAAATACACATTTAGAATGATAAAGTGAATGGATAGTCGACCGACCTTTAACATTTGATCCCATTTACAATTATGATCGTTAATGTTTGTTTGTATGACAATATTATATTTCAACTAGTCATCCGAGCCATTAGGCTAAACGAAGATAAGGCCCTGCAAGTTTGTTCATTTCTAATACATAATATCGTCTAATAGAATAGCTTAGAGTTATTAAACTATTTACTCCATTCATAATTTCCTTAATCACTCTTGCCTCAACTTCCTATATTCCCACATTAATTGCAGGCATTCCTTTATAAAAGCAAATCGAATAATAATCAAATCACTTTTGAAATAGACGGGATCGACAACTTTGATAGGGAATGCCCATTGCGATGTGACATTATCTCACCTTGGTTCCTTTTGCGATGTTCAATGCATGCCAAACCGGAAACGCGAAGTTGTCGTTCGTGTCAAATGTACGAAGGGGTCACCGTTTACGGACTGTACGCCTAGTTGGTGGCACTTTGATTACGATGAAAGAATTTGTTATTCCAAACACTGATATTCCTGCATTTCAAATTTCTGGTACAATTGCTATAATAATCTTAATGTCTCGTGTAAATAGGAACTATGTTAAATACTATTTATAATATATTCCGAACTCTGTCAAACAAAATGTTCGCCATTCGTTGATCTTAACATGCTTCATTCAAAAGCTGCCATACACAGTGCGATAATGTTACATGTATATTGGTAATTCAGTTTAATCAAAGGATTTGTAAAAGTGAGGCTTTAAGCATTCAAAATGAAATGCTTTGTTTTGATACACTTTAACTGCAATTTTGTATCTCAAAACGAAAAGGTTACAAAAGCGCCCTATGAAGAGAGGGCAATCAAAAAGAAAGTCTTATTCGACATGATAGAATAGAACATTGCTGAGAGTTTATAAACTTTCCTTGATTTGTATATTTCATAATTAGAAATCTTCCTATGAAAAAAGGCAATGAATAAGTTAGTATCATTTGATAGTAGTGTAGTATAATCTTTGTTGCATTTATTCTAAATGCATAGACAATTTTTGTTATATTAATTGTATTTGATTTGTTACTTCGCAATGGTATAATCCTTACGTCTGATTTTCACATTTTCCTATCATAGTTTCATATTCTGATATGCTGTACTTGATGCACTTAAGCATGGACATAGTCCCACGTCAACACCCTCCCCCCAACTCATGCCACGACCCTATAAAAACAAACCCAAAATGCTTCAGAATGTTCAAATAATGACGGAATGATCCCGAATAATATAGACAACTAATAATACTGTCTACTAGGATGGTGTTTTAACAAACGAAATTTATAAATGTACAAGAGACTTGCACATCATGTTTGCCTAATGACTTGAAGAAAAAAAATGTGCAAAGAAAACACTGAAGCGAAAGTTTGCATTTAAATACATATCAACTTCAACATCATGCCCTGGGACGAAACCTAGACATCAATTTAAATAAAAGGAAACAAAAGTAAAAAGTACTTAAATGGTGGAAAATATTGTAATTTTTTTTTTAAAACACGCCGTATTAAAACTTAAGTACTATAGAATGAAGTTTTTTCATTAATTCACCCTGAATGAATATCATTCAATAGTTTTCAAAAAGTATTTTTATACAAGCAGTGAAGAAGGCTTTTCTATTACCTTCCCCTCAACATGCCTCGCGTTATTGCAGTGAAATAACAGTGCTTCGCAAATGCAGAACAACAAGTAAGGCTATACGGCACATAAAATCTGCACTATCAGGGTGACTATAGAGAATGAAATGTATAGTAAATGGAAACTTTATTTCTCCATTTCCGAACTTAAACTCATGCTTACCTTGTTATCGATTGAAAGATTTGTTCAGCATGCTCAGATATCTACCTTCTTCTCAGACTACTGGTAGCAAAGATGACACATCTGATGAAAAAAGTAAGCTTTGATCAAGTTTTTGGAAGTGCATAAACCGCCAATGGCTGTTCCCTGCGAACGCGTAAGAATGTGCGTCGATCTGACCCAAACGGCTACGGGTGCGGTCTATAAAGGTCTACGCCAGAGTTTCGGTCGGGTATCGTCTGTACTTCCCGATGTCTGGATGTGTCTATGTTATTTTCTCGGGGCGTCCCATTAATTTTGCCTCCTCTGTCACGTCTACTCGTTCACTCCATCACGGAAAAAGTTTTTTAAGGTTGTAGGACTTTAAAACCAACATCCACCTAATAGATTATTTTTGTATGAACACAGAAGTAATTATCTAAAATTGTAAGATATCATTTTTTTTTAAATCAATCATATTACGGTATTTTGGTGGCCTTCCGAATAAAATAATATTTTTAACAATGGGGAGAAACTGGAATATTTCCTTGCATGTCTGTTTTAGCCCTATATTGGCTGCCCAAATATTGTTTTATTTCTTCATGTCGTGGGAGGGTTTAACATTGTCCCACATATCTTTATTTGTAGGCTTGGTAGGACAGGCGTAAATAGGCCTATAGCTTTGAAATAACACATTAAACAGCACGAGTTTTAAAAAAATCACTTACAGAAACACTTCTAAGATATACCATGGAAGTTCTAAAATATGTATAGTAGTATTACGGTCTTGTGATAGTTGCATTATAGCCCAAT
Organism: Echinometra lucunter; assembly: GCA_029962745.1. Classification (NCBI taxonomy): domain Eukaryota; kingdom Metazoa; phylum Echinodermata; class Echinoidea; order Camarodonta; family Echinometridae; genus Echinometra; species Echinometra lucunter. The sequence goes on from CM057157.1 coordinate 15,137,323, forward strand.
CACAGTCAACATATGACCACACAGAAATGAGGGTATATACCTAACTGTCAACACGCATTGTGCGGTTCAAAATAATAGTAACTTTGGGCAATCCATTAGTGTTTTGCTCCCCGGACCTACACTTATGGAAGGTCAGAGGTCACGTGCACGGGTAAACTTAGCATTGTATTACAATGGCACGAGTGGTATAATAATAATTCATAGCGTACTTCTTCGACCATTCAAACGTTTCATTCAGTGAAAAGATCTGACCTCATATACATTCATTGCAAGAAGAAGAAGGGAGGAAAAGTTCTCGACCCTCTGGGCTTTTCTTTTTCAGTCCAAAATGCACTTTTTAGCAGGCGGTCAAAGAATAATCGACCTTACAAGTGCCTCTTTCTCTTTTGTATGTTGATATACATTGCAGGAAATCTAAGAATAGGGGGACGTGTTACGCACAACAAACTATTGGTAGCCTTTGGGGAAAAGGGCTCTACAATCGTGGCTTCTGAAAGGAGGGGAGTAAAAAAAAAAGGAAAAAATAAAAAAAGGAGAGATCCCAAGCCAGCAAAGTGGACAGGATGACATCTGAGTTAACCCCATTTATGAATATCTCCATTTAGCTTCGCGCCATCTCTTAAACACACATGGCCTAGATTCGGCCGTCTGCGTATGTCGAAGTAATTTAATTGTCGAAATCGTCATCCGAAAACTAGGGTAAGCGCCCAAGAAGAGAGTATGGAGATTGAACAAAAAGTAAGAGAGAGGAGAATGGGGAGTGGGTTAGAGAGGGGATAATAGTTACTTCAGGGGAAAACGAAAAAAATATTTATTGCATACAATATTTCAGGGTTTTTAAACTCCTCAGGAATTTGGCCCATCTACCAAAGATTATTAAATGGAGATATGTGCAGCAGAGGAAGCTAGCATGGTGCGATTTGCACAGCAGATAAACATCCGTGGCTAAGCTATCAGTGGAGGTGCTGCGAAGATAAATTTCAAAGATATGAAGTAATTGGGAGATGATATTTGGGTTTTGAGGGGTTAGAGGCTGATTGGGGGAGAAGGGAAGAGAGAGACAGAGAGAGACAGAGAGAGAGAACGAAAAAGAGATACAGACAGAGAGTGATGCATACAAAAGCAAAAGGGAGTGTGCTATACTGGAGAATAGAACGTGAAACATTGGTTAAGATACAGAACAGTTCAGGAGGGTGAAGAGAGAGCGACAGGGAGTGAGGGAAAATGTTTGACGGTGATGTATAGAAGAAAATAAAAAAGAAAAAAATGAAAATAAGCTTAAACCATTTGTTTACTGTGGTATATATATTCTTAGCCTAAGAACGAAGCCAGTTTCATGAAAAACGCCCCGAAGCCGCTTTGACCCACATATCGCTCAATGAGAGCTCTAAATATGCCAGGAGGAATAAATACAGAGCATGGAACTCTTAGCTTATATTTCTTTCAAAGGAGTGATAGAGTAAGTGAGGGTTGGAGGGGTAGAGAGAGGGGGAGAGATAGTACCGCTGATTCTAATTCGATAGCAGAATTCGCTACTCGTTTTCCGTTTTACCCCTCCATCTCCCTTCCTCTTCCCTTTCGCCCACTTCGTATCTCTCCTGTTTACCCCCTCCCCCTTCTCTCTCTCTTCATCACCTCTCCATCTTCTTTTTTCTTCCTCGTTACCACTCACTCCAACGTGCGTCTCAAATTTTATTTGATGGAGCGAGACCAAACAATTGCCCCTGGACATTCGGGTTAAAAAATCTGATAAACAATACCCAAGAAACTAAACTGATCTCCATGTGACCTATCGTCCAAATGCACTTTTTTACCTTCCACTCTTACCCATTCCCTCAAAAACTTCAACATTCGTCATCGGCCTGTACTGCAGCGGTACAAGCAATTCGATCTTGATTGTTTCATGTGATACTTTGCAAGAGTCCGTTTACATTTAATGAGCTGGGACTAATACGATGTGTTCCTTCTGTTACTGAGCGTCAATTGAATCAAGGGACCACAAAAATTGAACAACAGCATTACAAGTCTTTAAAGAAAAGAGAGAGAGATATCAAGAATGTAGCACTTTCAGGAAAGTTCGATCCTGGCAATCATGTTGATGGAGTTATAATATTAAAGAAAATGGTATAAGCCCAAACTCGTTTTGTTCTTCCTAAATCACGCATGCAGAGAAGTACAACTCTGCAAAATATCAACAAATTGGAGTAAATGTAACTTTAATTCTTACTGAATCGATGGTCAGAGGAATGGGCGAAATAATCCTAAACGATTAATCTAAATTTGTTTGAGTCACAAATGTCGATGATTTGTATGAACGAATGCAAACAATGATATTTTAGCCACGTTGTTTTGAAAAGCGTTTGGCAATTAAAAAGAAAAAAGAAACACATAAAAGAATATGATTGTTTTCAAAGACTGGTTTTTTGCATAGTATACACAGTATATTTTCTAATGCGGATGCTCTGTTGGGGCAGTGCAAATTTTCTTCGACCCCTCCCCCCCCCCCCCCCAAAAAAAAAAAAAAATCAACAAAAAAGAGGAAAAAGGAGACAATGCAGTCTGTGGTGGAACTTCACGTCGCATATTAGTACATGTAGCATAATGTCGTCCTTTCTACCAAGGTAGCCTTTTGTGATGCTCAAGCGATAGGACGCCATCTTTTGTTAAGAGTACACAGATGTTTGTCTGGTCATGAGGGTGGCGAGTGTTTCGGAAGTGCACCAACACCAACCAACACCGGTGTTGGTTTTGCACTGTTATGAACTAACAATGAAACTCTGAATGTTTTTAATAGTTTCTCTTGACATTGTACCAAACTACATTATTTCAAATGACATAACTTAGTTATGGACGAATTGCACTGTGTGTCTATCAACATTTAATTGAATGTCGTAGGCCTATGATGCAAGATGATTCTTTCATATGATAAGTTTTATTGTTTTTAATATTCAGGGAATCTTTGCAACCTTTTATTAGTTTAAATCTATACATCTGTATAACAGAATCAGCTGGTGATGAGGATATTCTGAAAAATCCATTGACTTACAAAAAAAAAATTATGGTCGAAAGAGTAACTATCTGAAAAGTACTGCCATGTATGTTATGAATCGATTTCTAACTTTCTTTTCACATCGAATTACCTTTATCCTTTTCCTCGATTAGTTGAACTTTCTGGCTTGTGTCTTTATGTTGCTGTGTATATTTGTTTTATTATTCGTTGTAGATCTTAATTGTTATTTTCCTAGATATGATACAACGGCGTAAATCCGTTTTGAGGAGTGGGAGGATGATCGACTTTTTTTGCCGAAATTTCTTGCGTGAACTCACTTTTAAGTATACAAATGCACACCCTTACTCCCCCGAGCTGACCCCCACTCACATATAATTCTTTTACTTTGAGAGCGATCGAAAAATAACCACTTTTTTGTTTTTAAGAACATTTCAAATGAGAATTCTACTATATGACCGTCGTTTATGACAATTTTATGAAAAATTTCACCAACTGATTAATAATAAAATCATTTTTCTTTAATAAGAGGGGGGATATTTGTACACACCATCCTCCCACCCCCCTCTCGAAAAAGTGTGGGAGGGGGATACATCCCCCATCCCCCGGCATTTACATCAATGTTATGATATATGAATAAAGAAATACTGAAAATATCGCGAATATTCTATGCATGTTATACAGGTTACGGTCGTTATTTACGTGGAAAGTGCTAATGTCCTTTGAATGATTTCACATATGTTAAGGCTTTATTTTGATAAATCTGTGTCGTGGTATTTATTCTGCATGCTTCATTAGCATCTATAAGTTTATATTATACAAATGATTCATGAGAATGATATCGTTTTCTCCGCGAACGAATGAAGACAGACGTCATTTGTGTTCTACTACAAAAAAAAAAAAAAAAAAAAATCCCCTAGATCCTTGTTATTCGATTAAAAAAAAAAAAGGAGTCGAAAAAGATGGCTCATGTCATCCATGACAAGTAAATCGTAAGTTTGGTATAGGCTTACTCCTGAGCTCACAAGTTTTACCGCAATAGCGCTTACTGCTATTTTAGTCCTAAGATCATTATGATCATGATGATTAGCCAGCACATATCGCACTTCACTCTACGCGCACTGCTGCCCATCGCCTACATGAAAATCTTTGGACATAACTAGACTGTGAACTACTGCATCCCTTTATGATTAAAAAAAATGCAAGTGTAATAGACTAAAAAACATGGATCACACGTGATTGCGCTCAACAATCATTTGATTAGGATCTTGGAGTGACTTATATGAAATAACATATGACATGTATGTAGCATTTGCTTCATTACGCACATCAGTAATATTTTTTTATGCATTTTCATGAAAAAAATAAAAAAGATCATAATGATATTAATGATAGAGTTTTATAAGGACAGTACAGTTTGATATTTTCATTTAGCCATTTGGAGAACCACTAGTCGATTATTAGCAAGCTTTGATTTATTGAGATTTAGAGGAATGTGAAACAGATTTTTATACGAATCTAAGTCAATCTTAAACTGAAATGCTATAACCTAGCTAGAGAGATTTCCCTCCATTTCTAAAATCTTCAGTGATTAATTGTCAAACGGATTGTGATCTACTGGGAAGTTGAAGAATCTTTTAATAAAATGAATTTGACAAACACGAGAAGACTGACAATTATCACGATAATGAACCCAGCGTCTTATGTCTGAGCGCTCCAAACAAAATATTCGTCGGACAAATAATTTATCGACCAATTCCAAATTAAACCATCCCTGGTTGATATGCAAATAAGGAAAGAAGAGAAACGAATCAGGAAATTGTGTTGTTTGTATACTGTTGTTTTACCCTGAATCTTAATGAAAGAAAAAGAGTTTTGACATAATTTGTATTCATTAGATATTGGAGAGTACGGATTTAATTATTATTTTTGATTGATCACTAGTAATTGCGACCATATTGAGCGTGTTTTCAATAATGAACGAAATGATGATAACCTTTATTGTGGCCTTATCAAAAGACGTTTACATAATTGTTTTGAAGTGTCCACTTTTTGTGCCGTTACTGGTGATTTTGCAGTGCAATATTTGCCAATTCAATTATTCATTTTAGATTTCCCTGATAATATAGGGATGATTTCATTTGTCATGTTTGTCATTCTAAACATGTCTTCATTGTTACGAGATTATCAAAAATACATGTCATAAATGTGTTTTTACAATTTTTCAGTGGCGGATGTTTTTGTTTAATCTTTTAAAATTGTGTGTTGCTTCAATACAATCTGACATTTGAATCTACCGATATTTCGGGCAACTATCTCCTATTCGGCCAGCAAGATGTTCTTTTTAAGAATGATAATTCATTTTGTTTACTTTTTAGCAATAAAATGCAAAATAAAATAAAATCCACAAACACGCATTTTGCTAGTGCAATTTTTTTTTTTTAATTCTGGCTTGAGACGTCAGCCCCCTTCCAGCAGAAAAAAAAAAACTTCAGAAAATTTTTCAATTAGTAAAGGCAACTATTGTCATTCAAAATGCGTCAAAGGCTGTACAATATAGCAATTTAGAATTCAGATGAAGAACTAACAGTGAATGGACTTTCTATATTTTGTAATACCAAAGGCTAATACAACAGGGTCCTGTATGGCGGTCAAGTGCGTGTGTGGTCAGTCATTCATTTGTCGTATCTAGGTCAAGCATTGTGTAGTCCCATTTGATTTCGTTACAAAGAGGGTATGTTTGTACACTCGGGTCCAGTGGGCGATTTGGGAGAGGGGGTGGAGTGACAGGAGTTGTGGCGATTTCGGTTTAATTCCCCGGATTGCAGCACAAAAACCTATTTGTGGGCACTGGACAAAGTACAAGAGAATGATGGAAATATTAGAGAGGGAGAAAAGGGGTCTGGGAAGCAGAAGAAAGGACAGAAAATTTACTTAGAACACAAACTGCACCCGGGCCCTGATATGCATGTGAGCCGTAAGTGAGGTTGTCTGTTTCTATCTGATACTGTGATAGAGATGGGGGGGGGGGGGGGGGGGAGGGGTGATGTTGCAAAATTGCTTTCGAACATTTCAAGATATTTATTAGCTGCTATAGCAGTGCAGTGAATCACACGCGTTCTTCTTCTCTTACTTTTTTTGTGGTGTAGATTTAAGTGTGTGTAATTCATTTATTTTTTTTCCATTTTCAACATAATATAACAGACGTAATTACATCATAAATAATATTCACTGCTATCTTATTGGCAGCTCTCTCAAGACCCGATGAAAACCCGACGACTGTTCTGTGCCTGCACCTGCATATCTTTATGAAAAATAATGATGAGCGTCATTATTATCTATACATTTCCTTTCTTTTAAATCAATAGATGTAAACATTGAATAATCAAACATGATCAAATGTAAGAGTAGCTTCAGCATTAAATACGTCCAGTCATTACATCGTCAGATAACATGAAGTTCGAGACTCCACGATCATGATTTTTGTCCAGTCACTACGGGCGACTTGTTAGTCTTGGCCTCGATCTAAGTTCCGTAGAAGACAGGGCCGTGAGATCATGATAGCATCAAGCAGTTGCTTTGAACATCACGAATTTTGTGCCAGTAATAATATTTCATTGTTCCTCTTACTTCAGTTTTTCTCTTTTCGCTCGTTTCTTTTGTTTAATTCTAAAATCATTCATTTACTTGTGGACTTGTGGACGTGTGGATTATTTTACAAACTGTGGATAGAAGCAAGTTCAGGGTAAATATTGGTGGGAAAGGTTCAGGGCCCTGTTTCATAAATCAGTAACAACTGCCACATTTTTATGACAAATTTGCACTAAGCCAATCAGATGCAAGGATTTCAGTAGCTTATAACAGTCATTGCAACTTGTTATTGATAACAAGTTTTATGAAACGGGGCCCAGATTTACACAATGATTTAAGCCTCCAGATAACTTAGTATATTGACCGACGAAGGGAGTGGGGCTGGGTGCAAAGCCTTAGAGCCCGGTGTCTATAGATCTATACCTGCCAGTAGAAAACAAAAAAACGAAGTGGGATAGTACACATACAAAAGAATCAAAGAAGAAACCAGCATAATCTTTTAACTGTACAATTCAGATAAATTAGTTTTCAGTACCAAGGCTTCTTTCAAAACATTTTGTGTCAAAGACTAAGAGGTTGATAACCCACTGTATTCTTTGTATATCAGGAGCAGCATGACAAAATTGTTTTTTGTAGGTCCTTAATTTCACCGGGGGAAACCTGATTCTTTTAGAGGGGGGACACAAATGAAACAGAAAAGAAAATGCCCCACAGACCCATCAAAACAACGAGAATCGCAACAACAGAGAAAAAAGAATGATGCTAGATTTCGCGGACAGTGCATAATTTGTATAGGTTGGTTTTAGCCGGCCGGATATTTAAAGCCCTTTTCTATTGGAAATACCTGAGTAGACTAAATCCGAGTTCTCTAAAATGTGTTCAGTAAACCATATTGATTTGTTTCTTTCTATGGAATTGAAACATCCTGACTTTTTCTTTTCCCCGATCTTCTTTTTTTTTTTCTTCTAAAAGAACTTTTTTTAGTTCCGGCTAAAAGGAAAGTGAAAAGTAATGGTGGTACGCACATTCTAAAGCGCGCATGAGCTTTTGATTTCTTGCTATTTGCGAAAAATATGATTACAAATTTAACAAAAGTCTTAAAAGACACAGGAACCATTTCCACGTCTTAAGAAAAGGTTGTGGTGAAACTTAATTAATCTGCTTAATACCCGCACCTCAACAATACAAAGTCTGGAGAATTAGTGTTCTAATTCTTTAATCTCAGGATTTAAAAATCTGTCTTGTGTTCGATATGTTTAGATCTTACCGCCATAGGGGGACTTATTTTCTTGACCCAGATACACGGGGGTACTGCTGTGTAAACCCTATTTCAAAATGATTTCGAATGCCCAACTCTAATTTGGGCGCTATAATTAACTTGGAAAATCTGAATTATAAAGCTTTCCTGAGCTTATTCGATATTTTCCCTTTGTAAATTAATTATCTTTCGAATGAACTTTTTTGAATATTGAGATTTTTTCAGTCCCGATGTTTTGATCACCTTTTAAGATAACTTATTGTAAATCAGACAGAAACAACGATTAATTGATGCTCATATGGAATTTTATTTTAAGTGAAGCTGAAATTACTTTTCAAAGAAATGACAAGCTGTTTTATTCTTTTGCTAAATGGCAATCGAATTTGATTTCATATCAATGTTTATGTTACCCGATAAAATATACTCTTGAAATTCCTACTTTTATTTTCAAACAAATCCATTAATTAAAAAAAGCTGCCATATGAGACAAAAGTTTCTGAGTTAAAACTCGAATTCGAGTTTCCCTTTATCAGTTGTTTATTACACTTTTAATGGAACTATATTTCTTTGTTCTTCTTCATATTACAACCATTAAATCAATATTCATTTTCCTGAGGTTTACTCCAGGACTTCTTAAATGCAACGTGTACAAAGATTCGTACTTATGTACCTGATCAATATCATGATTATGTTGGTAGTCAAAGGGATTTCGTGAAGTTCTTTTGAAAGTTATTACCTACCGTATTTTCTTCAACTAAATTTATCTTGTTCTCCTCACTTGCCTTCGCCGCATGGGTAGCGCAGTCAAGTTCTCTGTTGTACTAAGTAGCTGCAAACAACCATTCCGTCATGTACATAATCACACATTAGCAATCAAATGATTATGATTAAGACATATTACTGTAACATGAGCAAGGTTGAAATGAGAGAGAGAGCGAGAGAGAGAGAGAGAGAGAGAGAGAGAGAGAAAGAGAGGGGGACAGAGAGAGGGAAGACAGACTAAGGAAGATATGAGGGTGCTATGGTATAGACTTGAGTCACCCCAGTGTACTTTCAACTATTACCAAGTTCATGATCATGATGACTTGCCCACGTATAATAATTTATCTTCCGTTCATCTACAGCGCCCCCCCCCCCCCTTTTCGCTACTCTCTCTCTCTCTCTCTCTCTCTCTCTCTCTCTCTCTCTCTCTCCGAATACCCTGACTTTTCTCTATAGCCCGAGGCGACGGCGTCTAAACGTAAAGCCATACCGCTGCAAGTTTTCGGCCTGCCTTGTTCCCCCTCTTCTTCCCTTGCACAAACAAAACATCAAGAAGAGTCAACTCTGATCACAGATGAGATGATGAAGAGGGCACATGGTGTCATCGACTTAGCTCTGACTTGGTGGGATCCACCAGTATTAAAGCGTCTGTCCCATCCTCTTTGGAGACCATCTTTGGATAGAAGAAAAGGACGTGTCCCCTTTGCATTTTTCTCCAAGGATAGCTAGCAAGCCATTTTAGGCTCAAAAGTGTTTTAGAACTTTAAAAAAATATATATTATTCATTATTCCATAAGGACAATTTACCAACCGCGTTTTGGGCTCTGAAGTGCCCTAGAATTAAAGTAAAATAATATAGTAGGTCTGTAACCGTACACGTTCTAATAAGGCAGAGCACCAATTTTGCATTTAGTATATACGAAACGGATACTTGGTGACTAAAAAGGGGACTGGGAGATGGCTTCCAAAAGAAAATGTTTAATTAAGCCCCCCCCCCCCCCCCGAGGAAATTGCCCCTACCCTTAAAACGTTGACTAACCCTATTTTGGGAAAGTCTGAAAAGGTGGACATATTGACATCAGATTAAGATTTCACTGTGTGATCAAGAAATGTTCAATAATGTACAGTTCCAGACGCCAAATTGCAAGATTTTATTGCTCACTCTCTCGGTACACATGGTACACGACGTCGCAATATTATTGATATCATCTATAGAGGGCGTCTACAGAATGCAATGCTATACATTGTATAAGGGGAAAAAAAAGACATTTACCTTTAAAGATATTTCGATATGATGCACAAATTTTGCTACTTTCTTATTCGGGGAGGGGGAGAAATTGCTTTGCGTTTCAAGCTATATGAAAGTTAAAAATTATTTTCCTTTTTGTTCAGATTTTCTTCTTTTTTTTAGGTCGTGAGTTCTCTCTTCTTCTTCTTCTTCTTCTTCTTTTTTTCTTTTTTTAGTTTTTCATTATTCATGTAGATATGTGGTTGCTGTAAAAAAAAAAAAAAAGAAAGAAATAGGTACCAGCATTTTTACAAGCAGAAATAATTAAATTTGTAAATAAAGAATTAAGGAAAAAAGGGAAATTCTTTAGGTGTCATGACCCTTCCTTGGAAGATTTAGTTTTAGAGATTAATGATATATCCATTTCATCTTCAAGGGCACCTCTGCTCTCTTACCTGCCTATGGCTGGGGACTAGAAAACTCTTACTTTTGCACATGGGACTACGGTAAAGTAGAAAATAGACGCCACAGAAAGAAGACACTCCTCCATGCTGTATTCACCTAGTAAATAGTAAGTACGCTGCACTGAAGAACGAAGTTGACTGGACCGAGATCACTGGATCGATAACCATGTTGTAACCTTGCACAACCTTTGACCTTGGAGTTCACTTTCGTCTATCTTAGTCTACTGCTCAAGACTCTGATGTGGAGATCTCGAAACGGCGTCATAAAAATAACTAATCAAATTTACTACAATCCGGACTCAGGCGTGCACATATGAATTTGATATCAGTCTTAACTTAGCGATGTAGTCTAGGAAGCTCGATCTGGGAGAGAAAATTGGATGATTAGAAATTGACTGTAGAAAGCATACGATATGTTCTGGTAATGAAAGACTACTCATGGAAACAGTCTCAGAATAAATAGGTTACTGGGTAAGTGTGCTAAATGATTTAAGTGATGGAAATTAAAACGAGAAATATTACTATTAAGTAGGAAGTATGATAGAGGAGGTTTTTGTCACATAGTGCAGTGACTCTGCGACTGCTAAGTTTGGGCGGGAAAGACACATTAATGTCCCAGTAATGTGACATTGTCACTCCAGGCATATCGTCAGTAAATGTCTCAATTCTTTCAGGATAAATTTGCTGCAGACTTCATATTTATTCATCTGTTTTATAAGTATAACTGTAAATAATATACTTCGTAAAACGTAAAACGGTGATGCGGATAGACATGGTAGGAACCCAGTATTCAATTTCAGGGAAATAAATGTATGAAATAGGAAATATGCATTCAAATTGCATTAAGTTGCATTAGTTGATTTTATAATGTAAGCGCTTAGAAATAATATGTATTAAGCGCTATATAAATGTTATCTATTATCATTATATATCTACATTATTCTTCCCAGCCTTATCCTTGTTTTTATTTCTGTCTTTCTATGTTTAGCTATCCTGGTACAACCTCAAATTTCAGTTTAAAATGACTATCGTTGAAGAACAAAGACGCCAATGGAAAATAAAACGATGAAATTGAATCGGTAATCCAGTATTGTTCAAAATCTTATGTGGCCATTTAACGATAAATATAATCTTGTTACTTAGCATCCTCTTTACTCGGTAATTCCAGGTATCCATCGTTAGTAGAAACGCCGCCACCTTTGAAATACCCATTCTCAAACCTGTTCGTTTCTTGTTTTAGATGGGTGATTGATGAGTTTAAGATTGCATCACGCCACATGAGCGAATCTTTGGCTAAGGCATCAGGTGTGAAGACGACCTTGTGATCTTCATGATCTGTTTTCTCGGTCATTAATTTGGCCCTAAAGCAAACATTGCCCCAGGCGGCCGAGAAGATGGTTGCGTGCCCGCGATGTGGGGAAAGAATAAAGTCAGTTTCGATCTGACAAAACTGGTTAATGAGAGCTCCAGAGCTTCTGGTTCGAGGGCTACGACCGAGGAGAACGTAAGGGTTCGCGTCTCCTCATCTTGGTCCTGAAGTGGTGTCACTTATGTGTAACAGAAGAAACCCTGGAAGACTCAAAATAAGAGCACTCAGAGATATCTCGAAAAAATGAAAGACTAAAAAAATGGGAAAGGAAACAAACAGACTACTCCAACGACTGGTGAATGATAAAAACCACCAAAGCTCTAAGAAAGAACTATGAGCAGAATTTGGAATAGGATGAAACTGGCTTTACTAGTATCATGAGTATATTATATTAAAGGAGAATGAAACCCTTGGAAAATATTCATTTTAATGAAAAGAGATGATAGAGCGAAGCAGTTTTAAAAAGTTCCATCAAGAGATAAGAAAATTATGAAAGTTTGAAAAGTCTCAACTTTCTTCCTATGGCGATCCTCAAACTGGCAATGTTGCTTCAAAATGGCAGGTTTAGAAAGACAACTCTCAATATGTTTTGTACACGAAATTTCTTTTTTTTTTCTCCATTATCTCTAAAGATGCTGCTTGTCTCTTTGTGAACTCAACGTATGTTGTGTCAAATGCATTTTCCTATGATATATGCTAAAAAGGATACAAGCTGCACTTTGAGAGATAATGGAGAAAAAAAAAATAAATTTTGTGTACAAAACATGTTAAGAGTTATCCTACTAAAACTGCCATTTTGAAGCAACGTTGCCAATTTGAGGATCGCCATCGAAAGTAAATTGAGACTTTTTAAACTTTCATAACGTTCTCATTTCGTTAAAGTTTTTAATGGAACTTTCTTTTAATTGTTTCTTTCTATCCTCTCTTTTCATCCCTCCCCCCCCCCCCTGCGTTTCATTCTCCTTTAAAGCCATCGGGTAACTGTTAAAAAATCTGAGCTGCATGGCCCTATATGCTATCATCAGTGTATGCAATAATGTGTAAATATGCAGCCCTGAAAATGCACTTCAAAAGCATCATCATGTGCTTTACAATAAACTGAAAATACACAAATGACCAGAAATGCCAGACCTTTTTTACCCCGTGGACTGCCGTGTTAGACAAAAGCATACCCTGGTTGGTTTTGCAAATGGTGGAATTCAGTGATAAATATCTTGATATTAACCTCTTATATTTTAAAACCTTTATATTCTTGGTTGTTTATTTGTCCTTCTGAACATCTCTATCATGTCTATACAACACAGTCATTAAAATTCAACAACTCAAATCAAGTCTCTGCAAAGTTACCGGATCCCTTTAAGTACAGTCGGAGATTAGAAGCATTGTCCACTCTACTCCACTTTCATTTCTTCTTCCCCATTTTCCTCTTTTCCCTTTTCCCTTTCCCATTTTCTCTATTTTTTTTCCGCCCTTCCTATTTCTTCGAATCATTAACTTTCTTCTGTGGACTTAAGTTGATCATGTTGGTGTACACATTTTTATCATCTATTTTTTCTTGAATAATGTATCATGAATCGTACAATCATAGCAAGGTATAATTGTAAAAATTTATTTGTAATTATGTTTGTGAGAAAAATTATTACAATGTAGTATAAAATGTGAAATGTATTTACTTTTAATTATGATTATGTGAAGATTTACAATGGAATGTGATATTTTACTTCTATTAATCATGTTCATGTCAAAAGTTTTTATTTTTTGTTTTTTGTATGAAATGTGAAGTCATTTGTATTTCTGTTGAGATGAAAGAAATAAAGAAATAAAGAAACAAAAAATGTCCGGCTTACAGGAGAGGTACATGTGGGGGAGATAAAGGTAAAGTCTTTGTCCCCCCCCCCCCCCACCCCTTCCCCGTCCCACTCCTACATTCACACATACACATAAAAAAATTTCTACCCATATCAACACTCAGTAAAATAATGTTCGAAATCGGTATAAAAAATATTATACCACTATTTACGTATTCTGACGACAATTTATGGTCGTAAAACATAACTACCCCGACCATATATAGGCATAGGAGGTGGAGGGGAGGAGTTAGGGGGTGCTTGGATAGGATTATTTAGTTCCGATATTTGGACAGCGGAAAGAATCCTCATATTCAGGTGGGGAGGTACCCGAATATGTCATTTTTGTAATCATTGATACAAAAAGATTAACTTCTCTATATTTTCCAGGCATGTACGTGCCCGGTAGCAACATTGTCTTTTCTATAATTTCTGCAACATCCATCATATGGCACGTAAACTCATTAAATACGCAACAAAAACTCTTTGTAACACCAAACATTAAGGGTAACGCTTGCCCGACGACTAGGTAACGCTTGCCCGACGACTAGGAGCCGTTTGTTTATTAGACATTTAAAAATTGCACATTTGTTTCAAAATTGACATTTATTGCAAGTAATCTGATTCTGTACATCTTTACTTTCCTACTTCTCTCTACTTAAATTCTTTACTAAACGATATCATTGTAAATATCCATATTATCACTATTCTAAATATGCGACAAGTAGGTCCAGGGTAAAAAACCAGAGATAAAACTCGATGAGCAAAAACTCTGGAAAACCTTCGGATCCACTTTTGCAAAAGAAACTAAGCACAAATCTTCTGCTAACATCTTTAAACAGCTTTATTATCATCCGTTCAAATGTTGTCGTAATGAAGAACGCAAGCTAGAATGAAGTGCTACATGCATTTCCTTTCTACCACACCCTAGATACCCATGCTCCAATGCACCAGTGTACCCGTAATTACATTCCTAGGAAACCTCTGACAATGCTTCAACCCGACATACATCAGCGAAATGTATGCATACATTAACGAGACAAACAACATTTACCTGCTATACAAACGTAACGCAGGTAAATAATATTTATTGCAGCTATGAGCTAGTGAGAACATTTCAGAATCTGTTTCTGTATCCTTCTAGGACAAAATTTATGTTAGCCCATTATGATGCGATATTAGATTTGTCTGTGAATTACATTTTATATCCCAATAGACATCGAAGGTTTTATTTCACCTAATATCTGCCAGAAAGGCATAATTAGGGTAAATTTGTTCAAAACATGCAATAAGGAAGTCAGTTGATGTATTCATGTCGAACTTGACAAGGGAAATGGATTTTCGCACTTTGTACATGTAAATGAAGAAAGACCCCCCCCCCCCCCATCCCCCTTATGGATCTAATAATCACTGCTTTTTCCATTGTGCGCTTTGCTTTGAGTTTCAGACTGTAAATTTAATCCCTTGTATTTCCTGAATGACAATACTGAACCTATATAATTCACCTTTTAAATTTTCCTTATTTTTTTTGAAAATTAAGATTACGTATGATCCATTTCATCCAAAATTATTTAGCAGACTCTTTTGCACTATGTACCTAAACACATAAACGACAAAATGAATTACCCCTAGCAAACTTTACAATTGCTCCGGACAATCCCAGCCTAAAATAAAAGTCAAATTACATTTCGCACAGCTATCTAAACAGCTGGAAGTAGAGTTATGGTTGTTGTCCGGCTGATATATGTAAAAGGAGGTAGCGGTCGAAGTGGTGAGGCGGGGATGGGGGTGGGGGTGGGGGTGTCCAGCTATATTTACCAGTGATCGTAGTTTATGGGGATAGTTATCTCCGAATTGATTTAGTTCACTCCTCCGAATGAGATATCCGAGTACTTCTCTTCTTTCATATGACTACCGCTGAATTTTACAAAATATCACAAAGGCGTCGTCCAAAAAAAATCTTGTCTTCTGAAAAAAAAATTGTTTATGCCAAGTTCCATGTAAATAATGAAGATTCGTACAGCCAATTCATACAGTAGACTTAGGATATTTCCTACAGGAGTTCAAGCAGTAATATCTGAAATCATCACACATGACATTCAGGCTCCAAATTCATCTACATATTTGTAACCGGTAATAGAGCGTATCCGAATTAAGCTTGTCATTACAATAAACGGGTTTGTGATTAATTCACTTTATTGCATGTAAAAAGGTTTGGTAACTGGAGGGTTAAGGTCGACCAAAATGAAGTGATGCCCGACTGCAACTGGTATTTTAGATCTCAGGAAAGTGCTTTCACATCAGTCTTTCTCGATCTATGACTAGGTTAGCCAACAGCTGTTTCCACCGATTTGTTTTAACATAATTGTTTTGTCAACCATGTTCACCATTTTCATATTGCCTCCATGATAGCTGACGATGGCGGGAAAAAAAGAATGATCGATCGCAATGACTCGTCAGTCTGTCCCCGATTTCGTCTGGCTATATACAGTGAAGCCGACTGCACAGGCGCTACATTTATATCTGTTACTCGTTTAAAAAAAAAAATGTAGATCATCATATATCAACAGTCCACATATCTTACCACAACTCCCACCCTCAATATTTTTAATTGATTGAGAGTCCCGCCCCCTCTCGATCCTTATTCGTTTGTTTAATAGAGAATGTGCAATTAATCAGTTTGACATTCCGCCGACATCTTTCATGTCTTTTGATCAACAACTGGGTTTTAATCGTCCGTCGATTACAAATTTTTCAATATGAGTTTATGCAAGAGAATAAGAGAACATACACGAATCAAACACGCCCGCATATATTATCACAAAAGAAAGAAAGAGAACGAGAGACGGGGGGGGGGGGGGGTCAAAATGTTCTACAAGAAACAGCTCAAACAGTGAGTTGTCTTTTGAGTTGACGTTTTTACGACATATTTTAAAAAACATATTTTTTTTGAATACTTACATAAAATATAGGGTTTTGAAAAAGCATTAAAAGTTGTGCGACGTCCTTTATCGACAAGCCTCATTATTTCGGTATATAAATTTGGACATGTTGGATATGACGGGAAAGAGAAATAGATGAACCAGCTGAAAGGGGGTTGAAAGTAAAATATAAACAAGGAGAAAATGAGAAAGACTGAAAGATATAAAGAGAAAAGGTGAGAAAGAAATACCAAGTGAGAGGTAAAAAGAAAGAGGGGGAAAATAACGATGTGGAGAAAATTTTCAAAAAAAAAAGTAACTTGTATTAAGAAAGTTTGCGTGCCTAAGGGAGAGGGAAAATGTCAAAACATTATGCAAACAGCATGTGCTGAAAGTGTTGGCTGACTATCAAAGATGACAACCGCCCTTAAAGGTGAACCTTCTGACGTGTTAATCCCATAAACCCCTTGCCAATGAGTGGGGAGGGGCCTAGATAAAATTAGCTTCTGGTATGATGATTTAAAATCGGCTATCTTTGCTATTTCTTTCGGGGATATTTTAGACTGAATTTATAGACAGGCATGGTCATTCATCATACTTATTATAGACAGGACAGTGTATGAACCTTGTATTGTCATGTTTGGATCAGGGAACATGTTGGTAACGATAAACATTTGCATAGTAGTTGTAGTCTGCTTCTTCGCGTCTTGCTTTATTTGGTATTACTTAAGTTAAAATCTATATTACGCAAAACCCAACGGACTGTTATTTACAGACAATATTGTCACTTGTAGGTAGCTTTTGTGTTATCAAATGATATTACATGATCGGGAAAAATATTATTAAGGTTTCATCACAAAACATCGTTACCTTGATGTTCATTCGTAGCTATCGAGATCTTGTCGGCCATGTCGAAAGTAAGGGATAGGTCGGAGACTGTATTAGACTTTATCTTGAAAGGTTGACTGAAGAGATTCCGATCAAGATATTTGTTCGTGCCCTGGGATTGAAATTATATTGATTTTTTCTTTTATTTCTTTTAATTAGAATTAATATATCTAAAGGGCCGATATTTGCATTTTCAAATACTGTGTTACAATAACAATTTGGCGTTTATGTCCATTATGTTTCGTGTTGGCACCAAGATTGTGAACGTGCACGTTTACTACAGAAAACATACGATATGGAGGTAATGAAAGGGTGTTAACTGTATTCCTGGCATTGATATCTATCTCCTCTCATTTAAGAGGATGAACATGGGAGCAAGATGTGCCTCCCATATGTTGATGATCAGCCCCTCTTGATGTACACCGGAATCCCACATCAAAATGTTGTTACTGGCAGTCAACCGCAAAATTGATACTTTATGTCGGTTTGAGATAACCCATTTCTATACCCTTCGATGCCCAGATAAGAGTTTGAGTTTGCGGGATGAAACTTGTAGTCATATGTTAGATGAATCATAATTTGATAAAGAGAGACAATGTTTGTGATAATTATATCAACACTCTACTGGATCACATGAACTATGTAGAGAGGCGTGTCATGTTGTGCGGTATAATGATTATGTTTAGCCACGTTTTACATTTTCTCAGTATCGATACCTCCTTTTCTCTACATCCATATTTCATCTTGCTAGAATGAGTAATATTCCTCTCTGCTAGTGATTACTTGATAATAAGCCTTGAATGTAGGACAAGTAGAATTTTGAAGGAGCTGGCATGTTGATTTCCTTTTCATTTTCGTTATCACGATCTGTTTGTTTTCTCTCTTACTGAAATGATTTTTAAACGTTTACTGATCATCAAAACTGTTTCAGTGTTTGAAACATTTGTGGATCGTATTACTGATATAATTTAAATAACCTCACCAGCTTTCTCAACCTAATTTTAAAGAGTAACTTCGCGTTTTATTTTGTTTTAAAAGGAGAAATGCTGTAAAAAAAAAAAAAAATGACAGGAAAGGCCAGGTGCAAACAACAAAGAAAATGCTAGACATGCCAGATAGAAAACGTGGGTAATTACGAAAACAGACAATTATCATAAGATTTAGCAGAAGGTATAGATATTTGTAGAAGTATCAAGTATAAAGAACATCAACATTAACTTTTGCTATGTCAGCAGCATAAAAATAAAATTATATTGGCTTAGGCAGACACCTTCTATTATTGATTTATATTACACTGATGAAATACTTAGGCGATGTGACTACTGTAAGGCCTTATACATGTAGAGTGCATAGCTTTTTAAAAAATACTATGCAGTGCTCTTTGATGGTCATTAGTTTAGATCCCTAAGTGTGGCTTCTTGTACTTTCTTGAAGTCCCTGAACGTAAGGTTCATTCAAACGTAGCCAGGGTCATGAGTATGTTAAGTAAATTGGCCTACATTTACATAGGCATGACATCAAGAGCATCACATAGGAACTGATGCTTCATTATTCTCCTTATTGATATCCCATCGTCCTTTGCCGCGCTTTTATCCAGTCAGCAGCAGTGTGAAGGTCTTATGACTTTTTCTCCTTCAAAAGCAATGTCCCTCAAGACATGCCTTGATAGGTTTTCAACGTACCACATGGAAATAAAATATTGACTTATCTCATCAGAGGGAGAATTTATTGTGTAAACGGTGTTGCCCGACTTATGTTCAGTCCAATATCCTGTGTCGCTTTGAAGAGGATGTGCTGTAAAATAACAGTTGCACATGTATAACAGGAACCCGAGGTGTGAATGCACTAGATCCTACATGGCCACTTTACACGAAACGTTCTGTTCCAATTTTTTCCCCCACCGATTTCCACGTTAAAGGTACCGTACTTGTACGTGCCGATAAAACATCCGATGAACGGGAGCTTTCTTTAATATTTATTTTTTTCTAAACTTGTCTAACATTTGATCGATCCGTGTAATTCATTCATAAGTGAATGAAATATTTTATGAAACTTCATCGTGAATTGTGATTGATTAGGTTCGTCAATGTCAATCCTATAGTTCTTCAAATATTTGAATAGCCAACCTTTATTGATATACTTGGAATACTTTAACTAAATTGGAAATTTAATTGTCGGAGTCTGAGACCTGTCGGAAATTTAGAAGCATTGGCAATAATACCGGTTCAATTGTTAGATAGCCATATTTAAATCCGGGAAATTTTAATTATGTAATTTCGTATGGTTCACATCTAAAACTTATTTTTAGTGGAATTAATTAGAGACAAAGCTAGTATACATGAATTAAGAAGTTAAGCCTTATTTTTAAGTAAACCACATAACTTTCAATGCGTTGGCCCTGCCTATAAACAAAAACAAAACAAAAATCAACTAAGCTATAACTTTGGACTTTTAAAATGTACCACTTTAAGCAACTTTCTAGGTACAACTTCATTATGTTCTCCACAAATATGGCATCATTCTTCAAATCGGTCGATACTGAGCGAATTCATCATGTTCATAGGCTCTGTCCATCATGGCATTTTCCTTCAAGGTCGTTTAGCTTGAGGTTCTTAAGGGAATTTTCCTCTGTAAGATTCTCCATCGACTCTTTTCCATATAAAAGCACCTGTTTGCCGTTGTTTACTTATTTAGATATACATTCAGATGCTCGTATCCTTTCCTTTGATTCATTTGCTTGAATAAATAAATGAACAGAGACAAATCGAATATTATACGTTTGAGTCAGAAGAAAGATTCCCTTCTGGTATGATGATTTAAAAAAAAAAATCATTCCGCCAATAATAATATTCAAACCAACTGAGCTCCTGAGACAATTCTCAGTAATCTCTCAGGCTGCAGGACATAAAATATGCTTGATATAAAATGTAAGAGACGCAATTATTTGACATTTAGTGGAATCCTTGCTCCTTCCCTCCAATCTTTTGTGTTTCTTTCCATTTTGTATACTCATCACAAAAGGGGTACTTTGCGAAAGCCTATCTTAAGGGAAAACGAACTTAACTTATTCTAGAGACAGATGTTCGATACCCAAACAAGTTAAACGGGACAAGAATGATCTGCTGATTAAGAATGTCACGTTTCGGCATAATCAGAATAAAATTTGGATTACATTTCAATGCTTATTTTTACTTAATGTTTGAGTTTACGTCCCCTGTAAAATCAAGCACTGTGATTTAGCAGTAAGCTACCAAGATTCTCAGTAGCTTACCTGATGGTAAAACGGAAAAGGGGGACTGCTTCAACAGAGCGATGATTGAGCAACATGCTTTGTGCTGGCCTCGGGGACGGGAAGAAAAAGAGGGGGAAACAAACCCCTAAATAAAGGTGTTTCTGGATTCGTGGGATCTGATGGATGGAGTCATAAGCTGCAACCTTCAGCCATTTCGTCTGGTGTTCAGGTAGTAGAGTCACTCTTACTCATGACATCTTTCATAAATGTTCCTCTTCTGTCTTCTCAGTGGGAGCCTCTGTTTGTGGTTGTTTGCAAAATTGGCCAAATCCACGTGATCCGCAGGCAAATGATGCACAAGATTACATGTTAAATGGTTATTCACCTGAGTTCTGAAATCGAGGGGCTCTCCGATATCTTCTCGTCTCGTTCTTAGGATGTAATAGTTCTCCTCGATTCTATCAGGTGTTATCAAGGAGAGGTAGCAAAAACCTTTTGATTTGTTTAAAAACGGTTTAAAATCATTACCATTTAAAGAATACTTTTCCGAACGATGAAAGTTCATAAGTACTCCATTTGTAAATGATGTTCATAAATTCATTTCAAAAATATGTTTCATCCGACTTGCACTGGCTTGTTATAATCTAGTACGGCAATTGGTAAAATCGTTTCCCGCTGTTCCAATTTTTTTCACATTTGTAATGACGACCTGCCTCTTTTTCTTCAAAGATAAAATCAGTCTCGGTGACTATACTTTAAAGGAGAAGTAATAATAAAAGAGTGTTTATCCTAGTCTGAGGTCGTCAAAGGTTTCTAAAGAGTGGGGATTGAAAAGTGATCAGCTTGCTTAAGATAGCCCACTATTATCATCTTAAATAGTTCATCGAGAGTCGCCGCGGCTGCGGAAAAAACAGGCAGCCATTGTTATGTCCAAGATGAGTTTAGCACGTTCTTTCTTAGTGAATATAGGTTGAAGAAGTATCTACTACTAGTAGCCCATTAGGAATTATCACCTATTTAAGAATCCCCCAAATTGAGATATATCGTACTTTTCCTGTGAAATTTTGCTTTTTTGCATGTCACAAGGTTAAACACCTAGACTCTGTCTATGACTTATCGGTCTTATTCATTGAAGCTGGTAATTGGTTGGGGGTGGATGGTTATGATGGTTTATATGTTAAACACGTGTTTAGTGATCCGAGTTCTCATCGGCATAATAATCTACTTCGTACACGTCGTATGAACTTTTGCTGACATAATAAGCATGATGATATAGGCCTTCTTAATATGTATGGAGAATCTTAAAGACTGAAAAGAATACTTTACTGAATCAGTATCCACATCCTAATTCAGATTATCATATAATTTGCTGATGGTTACAGAACCATTTGGACAAGTCCAATGTGTTTGGTAAAGTATGTTGTCTCCTGCGTTACTAAATATTGTGGCATTTTGAAGATAACCGACACAGGGGCGGCGCTACAAGGGAGCATTTGGGGCGACTGCCCCCTATGAATTTTCAAGTGATCAACACCACCCCCACCCCCCCCCCCCAAAAAAAAAATACCATCTAGACTGCAGTGTTTGCAAATAGCCGAATTCAGTGACAGATGATTTGATAACGATATCTTGTATTCCAAAACCTTGATATTCTTGGCTGTTTATTTATCCTTCTGAACATGTTTACACAACACAAACATCGAAATTCAATCATGAAATCAAGCCTCCACAGAGTTGTCGGATCCCTTTAATGTTTATTCATGATTACAAGTATATATGAAATGGTGTGTTTTTCATGTCCAGAAGATATAGTATAAAGGGTTTTCGTGAAAGATGAATCGCTTCAAATGTTTGTTTAATCGAGTTCGTATAAGGCTTTCATGACTTCTGTCTTGTGGTTACATTTTTTCCAAAGGGGCTTAAAGTTTGTATGGTTTTAATATTGGTTACCAATAGGCTACATATTGTGTTCGTAATGTTTGTGTCGGTCATGCCTCAAATTCTTAGAACTTCCAGATCATTCGTAATTAATCAAGCCATGTTCATCTCGACCTTCATAATGTTCACCATGAGACTTTTGTTCATAACATACAATGTACTTTTCTTTGAATAAAAGGGCATGAAAGGTAGAAAAGGGGTTAAAAACAAACCTTGATTATCAATCACCCGCGTCCTGTTTCTCATGACCCAGCCACAGTGACATCAACCATTCCGTTCCGGTTCAAGGCGCCAAAATTTGAGCGTATCGTACCTAGGAAAAAAAAAACGATGCATACGCTCTGCCTTCTGCCAACAGTTTCCAAGTCAGTCAATCACCGTGTACGCGTTTATCATGTTCCCAGGGATGGCTATTATAGATGTGAACTAGATCATGTCGGCTTTGTCCTGCTCGACCTTGATCCTAGCTCGAATGACCTTGTCCATTGTTGAACGTGTCTGGCCTTTGTTGATCTTGATGGTTTGCTTCGACGGATTCTCGACGCATGCAGATTGGTTTAGATATATATCTTCGCTTGATTAGGCAACTCAATTGTAGCTTTTCATCTTTATGCAAACATTTGTGCTAAGGTTAGATCAGTTGAAAAAAAAAATCCTATTTTTCAGATTTTTTTAAGGACCTGTAATGGGCCCCAGGAGAGTCATCCCGGACCTGCATGCCACCGAGTCCTGGAGCTAATTATGGAAACTTCTTACAGCGTGACAAAGTGCCGTGCTTGTGATGATACAATCTTACTTTCTGATGGACTTTTTAAATGGGAAATTGTGAGATCATAACAGTTAATCAGGTTCATCGTCAGGCTCAATGCTTTCGGGCAGGTATGAGCATTATAGCTCCAGACAATGTCCCAGTGACATCGAAATGCAATTCATGCAACATGAATGCCTCCATTCATAGATAGATTATACAATTTGTTCGATTATTCGTCTATCCTGAGTCATGAACAATGTAAATGTAGACCCATTTCTTCACATGTCCATACCTGGGCCCCGGAACACAAAGATTTGCAATCAATCGCCAAGTTGTAACAGCCAATCAAGACCATTGTTTCAAGCATATCTCGTTCAAAAAGGTGACCCTGGACCAATCAAAATGGTTGTTTTAAATTTGCGTTACGGGCCCCTGGTGAGCATGCAGGAGACATCAAGCGCGTGGTATTTTCTGTCGAAAGGCTTTGTAAGTAATCAATGTCTATAACCAAAATACTGCTCCCTTTTAACGAAGTCACTTTGTCGATTCTTTGAAAATTCTGAACTTCAGAAATTATAACGTTATTCCCTTATGATTTCATTAAACCTATACATCTTTCCTCCTTCTTCTGTCATCATGTTCATGTCTTTTGTTTAGTTATGTTAGTAGTAGACAATACCAAATTGATAGTGTTCGAAAATTTGTTGTTTTTTTTTAAATGTAATATCAATGTTTGTGAGACAGTGCTAAATGCGAAAAAGTTGGACTTTTCTCTCTTTTTGCTTTTAAATGAACGTTCCCTATTCTTTTCAATCTTCTACAAATTAAAAAAAAGCTTAAAGTTACAAATTGCCACATGAACCAACAATATTATCTGTCATAACATATGGATGTATAGTGTTTGGCCATATGCATCTTTCGACACATGAACACCCTCTTATATCTGCGTATAGATTTGGAGTTCTTAAAGAAAATCGAGTTGTTCATTGCTTCACCGAAGCAGATAGATAAAATGACACTGTTTAAAACAACAACAAAACAGAGCATCCAATAAAAAATAAACCTCTATAGTTTCTTTTTCGCTCTGTCATTTAATAGTTCTGTCCACCGGTTAAAAGTGTCTGCCTTTTATGTCCACGAAACTTTCTGGATTATCAATGCCACCATTGCATTATCCATTAAAAAATTGAATCACACTAGTGATTATCAAGTCTGTTAATGTGTTTGAGTGTTATTCGACATTTAATTAAACTGAATCACACATTGCATTAAGATGGACAAAAAGTTCTTCCGTCAAACCTTCTTTCTCTATTATCCTAACTAGCACCTATGTTTTCTACTTCCTTTATGTAAATATGATGAAAATGTTGGATTACTAAAAGGTGATTTGGTTTTACTCTGAATTAGCGTTAGGAATATAGGTATAAACATAATTTTTTGTATCACATTTATTTGTGTTCAATTATAGCATATGAATTCTATTATTGAAATAAAATGTCTCCCTGCTTTTGCCCATTTTTTTCTATTAATGTTAATATTTTGTTTTTGTTTATTCTTAGTTTTTGAGGTGTACCCTCTATTTTGTTTTAATCAGCTTGTTTCTTTAATTGTGATGGTCGATTTTCGTATACGGAGGGAAAGATCTGTAAAATGCATTACGATTTACTAAGAGAATGCAAGAATACTTTTGTGCTTAATTCCACAATGGAATACAAATGTGTAACGGCGCCAGGTAACAAATAGTGACCCTTTATTTCGAACGAGATCAACCATTTTCTTGTCACCTTTTGTTAGTTATATTTTTTATTCCAAATCAGCTAAAGCGTATTCAGTTTCTAGTGGAACTGGACACCGAGTTGTTTAAGCAATAAATAACAGCTTCTACAAAGTTCTGGTATGCGCATAGCTAAGGAGCTCGCGCTGAGACTTGGGGCATATCTCGTTACCCCGCTAGCATGCATAACCTGTTCCAAATATGTATTTTCTTCCCCGTTCATCCTTTTGTCTTTATCACGTATTTCTTTAATAGAGCGCGCTTGCTGATTACCAACTCGAATGAAGATGTAAAGTGGTTAAGGTTTTTATCTTGTACTTTATGACAAGAGAGGAAAAAGTGGCGTGTCGTCAACGTTAAGCGGGGTATGCATTCGACCACTCTGGAATGCTAATATTTGTGCGTCTACATAAATGAATTGATTTGGTGGTTTAGACAAGGGTTTGTTGACCACTGCGTAACCTTATCTTGTATGACAATATGATGGACATGTTAAAAAGTAAAACAGACTCTCCTTTAACAATACTCTTAGCTTTAATGGCTCACTTTACACCTTTTCTAGAAATCAGGGACGTTTGGGCTCATGCTGGCATCATGGAATGGCTATTATATCGTATTTAAAGGGACATAAAAATAAACATCACAAAACAATAAGTAGTGTAATTTGAAATAATTAAGCAGATAGTGTATGCAGTCTTTCCAAGATAAAGAGCTTCAATGTCTGTTTTCGATTGTTTGATTTCGTTGTTGTTTTCTGTTAATTTTTTTGTATATGATATTTCTTATCTGCTTTTCTCCTTATCTTATTTTTGGCTTACACGATGTAATATTTTTTTAAATAGTCGTTTCTATGTTTTTATTCTTAATTGTTTAGCATCATTTTTTTCAAATCTTAACCTTTTTTCCTAATACAATAATGATATAAGTCGATTAAGTTTCCAAATTAAGTGTCCTAGCCCTAACTGGAAAAAAATATCTTAAAAGATATTTAATATGCAAATGGATAATATTAATTTAATATTAGGCCAAGTGCCATACGAACGCCTTGATTATGATCATTTTTGATAGAAATTAGTACACAGCAATTGTATCAGCTGTCGTTTCTAGTCAATACAATTTATCGTACCATCTCCTTCCAGCTGACCGAGCAGTATTTGTACAGATGACGCTATCGATGTCACAGTCATTTAAAGGCGAAAATTACCATTCCTTTTCAGGTTTGCGTGTAAATTGAGAGAAAGATGGATGCGATGATTTGATATTAATTGGTGTGAGAAATGCCAAACATACAGGGAAAGAGGATTCTCTGTTAGTGACACAAATATGAGATAACAAGAATAATAGATGATGAGAGATTGATTACACGAAAGATCGAAAGACTGGGTAATTAGCGGCTACAAACAAAACGATAGCCTACACCTGTTGACCGGTATCGTACTTACATCAATCGCTAAATATGACTGAAAAGCTTGAAAGGGGAAACCGTATTAGAGTTCCGTTATCTCCCTCGCTATCATTTAGATGTGATGGTATAGTAATTCCATCGCTATCACCAGGTGGCGCGATGATCTATAACGTGAAGGTTTATCATACTTGCTTGTACTCAATGCGTTCAGAGAGAAATGGAGCGAAACATTGGGTATGGGTATATCAAGGGACACTATTGAAAAAAGTTGATATTCAGTACTAGACATATGAAGGGTGAGAGATCCCTAGACTCATTTTGAAATGTCAAAACAGAAGTGTATATCTATGGCATATTTTTCTAGCACAAACTAGTACGGTTTCAATAACTGTGCTACTCTTCACCTATCCCAAGTCCCCCTTATTTCTCCAAATGCATATGTACATAAATTTAATTAGCAAAACGTCTAATTTTACAAAAAGGTTTCTAGGACAAGTTTCATACAACTTGTTATCAGTAACAACTGCCACATTGCTGTGACAAATTTGCTCTCAGCTAATCAGATGCAAGGATTTAAGTAGCTTATAACAAATTTCAACTTGTTATTGATAGGTTTTATATAACGGGGCCCTGGTTTCTTGTACATATTCCTATTGTAAAACCTACCCTTTTCCTCGTTCTGTCAATCAGTATTCATCTCTCCCTCCTTTTTGAATACTTCCATGTTCTTTCTTATATTCTTACTTGTATGTCTCTCTGTATCCCTTTCTCTCTATCTGTCTATCTCCAGTCTCTCTCCTTTTCTCTCTCTCACATCCCCAACAAACCCCATATGCACAAAAACTTTGTTCGTTCACTCTTAATCCCATATCTGTTCTATGCAGGGTCTACGGATAGTTTCCCGCTCAATTTACTTTCTTTAGGAAGTTACTGTCGTCAGCTCCCAGTACACGGTGTATCAAAACAGACCTCACAGTTTCAAGTGACTGTATGGTGTGTTGAGGAAAAATTAGACCTGGAAGAGTCATAAGAAAAAAGAAAGTTATATGCCTTAAAATGAAAACACAAGGAAGGTTTCTGGAGTCATTCGAATGTGGCTATTATAGGCCTAATTGAATTAATGAATGTTTATTATTAATTGTTAAACGACGCTGATGTGAACAATGTTGCATCTGCATTGCTGAGTACATTGCTTAAGCATGTCATCATTGAAAATGATGTAAGATGTGCTGGAAAATGTATACTGTTAATCTGCTAATAAATTACATATAATCAAAAACATATAAGAAATACGTCTGGCCTCAAACGAGACGGGCAATTGATATTACAAGAACAGAGAAATGAAAAAAAAAAATGAAAATCGTCTTTCCATGCCTTATGATTAAAATTTTCTCTTGTCCCCATTAAATAAGGATAAAACTCCAGCAAAATTTCTTCATTGCTGCATTTTTCCTCCTTTCTTCTTGAGGCATCATGTATTGTTCTGGAATCGCCTCGTTGGCAAGCATTGCCACGCTACGTAGCAGTTCACGCCCTATTACACGCAAGGCATCATGGGTGTGGTTTGGCTGCTCCCTATCACACTTGTGTCTTTCCCCATGGAGTGAAGCATATCATGACGTACATCAGCGAAATATCTCCCCAAATGAATTTCATTGCATTAGACATGTTAGAAATTGGTAAATAATCAATGATGGAAGTCCCACCAATACACTCTAAGAAAAAAAGGTGCAATTTTGCACCCCAAATGCAACAATAGCCACGATGGCAGGACCTTTTTGGGTGCAATCTTGCACCCCAACATGAAAAAGGAGCAAAGATGCACCCTTTTGTACTTGTTTGCACCCGGAAATCTCCATCTGCACCCTTAAAGGTGCAATAATGCACCTTAAAGAGTGTCAAAACTTTTGCATCCTAAAGGTTGCAAATTCACACCTTCCCTAAAGGATTTAGCTCACTGCACCCTTAATGGCGCATAATGCTTCTTTGGGTTCAAAGTTGCCCCAGCAAAGGAGCTCCTGGTGTTGCATTTGAAGGGTGCAAAATTGAACCTTTTTTCTATGAAGTGTGTTGATACCTCGTAATTTTGATGTTGATTTGGGTTTTTACAGGCTTGCATCAATCAGATATGATTATTTATGTCTGGGAGCGACCTTTTAGGTCACCATCCGAAAGACATGACTCAGACTGGAACCTGGGTCCGCTGAATCAGTTTATAACTTCCACTGTTAGCTGGATATACAGGCACACACCACAACGCCCAGTTGTGGCGTGATTTTCAAATGAATTTCAAACATTTATTCTCTTTACAAAGAGCCTTATTTTTACCTTACTTTACATAAGACCATTTGAAATTTAATGTAAGCTGGTATATCCTACTGGAAAAATCTTTTAACAGTGTGCTAAATTAAAGTCTGCCTTCTATATTCTTTTTATCTATAATGATGATTCAAATTCAAATATCAAGTCACATTTTAAAGAGCTTACATACGGAAGACCATTTGAATTGTAATATATAAACTGGTACGTCCAAGTAGACAAATATGTCAGTTATACAAATTACAGTTTGCCCTTTCTATCTGCGAACTAAATAGATAGACAGTGCCGATAGTCATATCTCCAGTGTTTCTCAGAACTTTCTTATTTTCTTGCTAGTGGGCGATGTCACTTTGAGCTGCTTGAGTGCTTGATCACTCTTCCCCGTTCTTAAGTTTCCAACAAACTTGGCCTAAACTGTCCCAAACTCTTATCTTACTGACCTCAGTAAGTGCTATAAGGCAGGGCGGGTTGGGGCGTTAAGGTCGTTGCTGGAGAAATGTAGCTCATCTCTAAGCAAAGTTTAGACGCCGGTACGTACTTGGTAAGGATGGTAATTGAGCGATGCCAAAACGTTGACGGAGCGAAGACAACTCTGCGGTCATTGCCGGGAAGGGAACCCTCCACGATCTTTCTTACTAATCAGTATCGGTTAGAAATTCGAAAGATCGATACAATCTTATATACAATACAGAAGAACGTAAAGTAAATCTTAGATCTGTATTACGCGATGAAAATGTCTGATAGCGAATATTAGACGTGAGGTATTTTTATTCCGCCTTTGCATATACTTTAGATATTTTCTCTCAACAGGAAAGGTCCCAGACCTCCCACTCTCTCTCTCCCCCATCTCATATTTCTTCAGCAACGCCCTTAACGCCTGAACCCGTCTCACATTTTGGTACAAACTGAGATCAATAATACAGGGGCTTGGCCGCTTAGGACAGTCTAGGCCAAGTCCTCTGGAAACCTCAGAACAGAGGGGAGTGATCAAGCTTTTATAATGAAGAGAATAACTTCTTAACATTTTATGATTCTTTCCGTCTCATTCTGCACTGCAAAAACGGTGGTGTTAAATTGGTGTTCAATTAACACCACTGGTATTCATATAGGACAACTCTGATGGTGGTGTTGTCCTATATAAACACCAGTGGTGTTGATTTAACACCAATTTAACACCACCATTTTTGCAGTGTGGAAATCTTTCAGTATACAGATACAGGCCTTTCTAAAATACTGTAAAGATTCTTTGAAACGAGAATCCATAACTGATCAGTTATAAAGATACACACTAGAAAAGAATAACCACCATTATATCTACACTAGGAATTACATTCGTAGTTCACTTCAAACTAATTAATTCATAACAGAAGACAGAAAAAAGAACAAAAACAAAACACTCAAAGGAGAGTATATTGCTGACAATTAGAAAATCAGTTGAACCTCAATGCCATACAATACTCTTTTTTTTTACATTGCTACACTATGAGATTAACAGAAGCCGCTACAATTAAGCAGTTGTCAAAGTTAACACTTGTTATAGTATTATGCTTTATCATTCTCATTTATAGACCATTCCTGCTATCCTTCCTAATTCATTCATTACCCTCCTTTTTCACAGTCAAAGTGAATTCAGACATACATGTAAATAACTGATGACATACATTATCAGAGTTCTCTTTATCATCATGATTACTGTCATATATGGCATATACACAATTAGATTTTCATCTTCCTCTTTGAGACAAAGCTACTTTATAACTCATGAAAAATGAAAGGGGAATACAAGTCTTGATAGATTATAAGATCATCGTGAAGTGTGTGTTTTATTTTCCTTCTACTGCCTCGGAATGAAAGAGAACAGCATAAACAGGGGGTGGTGAGGCGATGAATAAATTTCATTTACTTAAACAGACAGAATTATTTTATACTCCAACATTATTCATCACATTTCTAGTGTCAGCCTGAAAGAAAAAAACCATTGTGTAGAAGTCGTTCACCTTTCTCAACTGACCACAAGAATCTTCATTTACTATAATTCTCTCACACACACATGCATATTCATGTTGGGTTATCTCCCGCTATCTATGGAGCGCGCGCGCACACGCACGCACGCCCAATGCAAGGAAACCACACGCACACCCCTCGGCGCAGATCGACCATAGAGGTCGACCCGACCCTGCTCGCGTGCTGTTCGTGTCAGCGGGTCTGGCTAGGGCCCCAGAGCAGCCCGTCACTAGGTATATCCTATACTTTCTTGCGTTTCTCCATCAAATGTTTCCAGATATTGCCGAGAGAGTGACTCCTTGCGTCTCATTATGGTGTCATTAAAGAGAAAACATATAAATCTTAAAGAGAATACATTAAAAAGAGTAAAAAGAAATCTTCCAAACTTTCAAAAGTCATATAATGGTTTCCGGGCAATGTGGAAACAAAAATCGAGACAGCCAGAAAGTGGAGCAAAGTCAACTCGTTCATTAAAAAGGGGGAAAACAATATTGAGATGTCTTATGCATTAAAATGAGAGAAAACCGGATGTCATTCAATACCACATCTTCATTTCATTTCGATAGTTGTAGAACCAGATTCCTGTTAATTTGACGAACTGGAAACCACACCACCCTTGGCGCCGAGTAGTGTACAAACAGAAATCTTGACATGGCTTAACTCCCGGGTAACTGCATCCTCACCCAAAACTTATCCGAATGAGACCTCATCTCCATCGCAGAAAACAGAGGGTTAATAAAGGTCTGTGCTTTTGGAATGGAGGCGTTGGTTTTTAGGAGCATGTTCAAATTCAATTAGGTATCTCTGTGGTTTCGGGTTAATGGACTACCAGTGTGTAACAGCGAGTTTGCAAAGTGAACCTGTCGGTGAATGTAGGTAGAAGGGCATGGCAAACATCTATCCAAACCCTATGAAATAATATTTGTAATTGTAATGAACACTCAGGGTTAATCTCTTTCAACACACTATGGCGATACCCTTCGATGCATTTCATCGGATATGTCCCCATCACCTACGCGTTCAGAACTCGGGGTGGTTTCGATATTTTTAATCTTTATTAACAGTACTCAAGGCTCGTAATTACGTCATTTCATTATGGTGTTGACCTGTTTTGGGCATTAATGCAAAAAGACCTTTGCAGACTAGAGGAATAAAAACCTTGTTGATATCATTATGCATATTATTACTAGAATAAACATAATTCACCATTTTTCCATGACCTTAGAAGTTGTTCATTAGTTCGTTAAGTGAATTAATCCGCTGATGTGTTCTTACTGTGGATGTTTCAATCCTTTTTTGAAATTCTGCAAGTGAGTTTTAAGTGTGTGGATGCAAAGATCGTGTGGTATACCTTCAAAAGATTTATAAATAAAAAAATACCGCAGTGATTACGTTAACTAACAGTCATTTTCTATCTTTCTGTGTTTCTCCAGTTATAACAGATCCAGTTTTACCCACAGCCCGCTCTGTGGATACGTTTGAATAGGTAATGACGCATTTCCAGTACAGTATGAAATCACGGAATCATTGCAATGGAAATCTAGCACCGTCACAATGGCTTAAAGTAAATAAAACCTCTCAGGTATGAGAGAATAAAGTTTTTCTACAAAAAGCAAACTTATTATTGTACAAAAAATATATATAGTGATTGACGGCTTTAGTTTCGCCGAGTCAATGAATAACAGGCAAAGTTAAAACCTGGCAGAGCAGAACTAGCTTTTTTCCTGTTTAACAAAAATGTGTTTTATGGGGTAACAGACACTGATAAAAAGAAAATTTTTTGTCAAACAACCATTTTAGATTTGCGTAAAACAGTGTTAATTCATAGTGCATTATTAGTTCATCTAAATGACGTAGCTGACAAAATTACGGAGAAAATGCATTCCTAAATATTTGGTAAAGTTCATTAAATAAATGTTATCTGTGATTAGTATGCAAGAAAGATTAATTACAATCTTTTTATATGACGCAGAGAGTGAGAAAAATCATAAATAAAACAAATGGTAGAATGGCAAAAGCACAGAAATAATAAAACAATTGACTACCCTTTTGATAACAGTCATAGCTGCGACATTTTATTAGACATAACATAATAATCTGTATCAGCGCAACCCTGAAATAACATTAACAATTTACTGAAATAGCTTTCAAGTAGTACAATCTTTTATAGAAAATGCATCTCATATGCATATATACGTATATTTATTCATTTTCTTTAAATTCAGGAATATGATATTTTGATTTGTTAAGAGTTTCCGAATTGTACAACTATCACAATGATCCAGAACAGGGGAAACATCTAAATGGATTCTTGTTAGACACCTAATAAGTTTAGGGCGCCTGTCAGTGCTGAAACTCTATTCAGTTTTACTGCATTTTTACACCGGAAAATAAATTTAACAAGGTCATGATGTTTGATAAAAGACGATAGGAAAATGTAAAGATGTAATGGTCTCTCTGTCGTTCAAACAGCTATGTAGACGCCATTAGTGTCGAAAGGGGGCGCTTATCCTCGCAGAAGTAGTGGTACGGGAGACTCGTGTAAGCAGCATTTTTACTTCAATAGGAGTGGGACGTTGACAAAAATAAATTGAATCATGTATGTCATAATTATGTTTAAAAACATTCATATGAATTAGCCTTACCATCTGAACATGATGCAATTTTTATTTGAATGATTTTTTTTTTCAGTTCACGTTGTGTAATTCTTAACTATATTGATTAGATTTTGGCAGGTATTTTTTTTAAACTTATCTGTTAATTAATCATCGATGAGCTATAGAACTTCATGACTATGTCAACTTTTTAACAGAATCTTTAACGGTCAAGATAAAATAATAAACCTAGTAACTCTATCTTCGAGACAGTAGAGGATTACTTT
Organism: Echinometra lucunter; assembly: GCA_029962745.1. Lineage (NCBI taxonomy): Eukaryota > Metazoa > Echinodermata > Echinoidea > Camarodonta > Echinometridae > Echinometra > Echinometra lucunter. The sequence continues at coordinate 15,170,962 of CM057157.1, forward strand.
AAACAAGAATATATTTACGATTCATTATTTTACATTTTCCACAAAATAATTAATGGAACTGCAATTATGACAATCTTGTATAAGATCAATAATATCAACTAAGAATACGCTCATCAGTTGATTCTAAAGCTGATATCTACCTAATCCTTTTGAAATGTGAAGACGTTATTCGGGCGGACTTTAGTCGATTATTAGAGCGTTAAAATCTGGCCTTGAAAACTTGTTTCCAGATTCGAATAGGTCGAACAGGGATGAATAGAATGAAATGACTCCGGATGGATAAGATCTTCAAGATAACACATGATTTTCCTTTCAGTAAAGGTACAAAACTGCTGCAAAATATTTCTGCCAATAATGCACAACACTTTTCACATAAAACTATCTGGTAAATTAGATTTCTTGTGTTCATAATTTCGTAGACGTACACATACAAAGGGCAGAATCCTATTAACTCGGACAGTGAAAATCGGCACTGAAAACTCATGTTCTTTTTAACCATCATTAATAGCAATACCTATTTTGTTTTATGGTCCAAAAATCATGTTCTTATTTAAAATTTAAAAAAATAACAATACCTGTTTTGTGTCATGGTCGAACCTCTTTGATGTGACTATGATTTCTGACTTACACTTTAGACAACTCTCTGAAAATCTGGCTTTTTAGCTAACTCTTTATCCAGATTAAAACCAAACGATTCAGTAAATGATACAATGATACCAGTCATAGATACACTAAAAACTTATAACCACCCACTATCTCATACAATTTTCATACTCTGCATATTTTTGTAAGGCTCGGTTCGCTTCCTATTTAATTTCATGAGCGATCACTTGACACAGCTGCAGTGCATATGGCAGGCGATCGTTGAGAATAGGAGATTTCATATTCGCGCCAGAATATCCAATATTTGCATGTTGTAACTAGTTATCGATCGGCGCGGTCTTGGGTCATAACATACCTGTCAAGATTACACTCATGCGACCTCTGACCCCTTGATATCATATTCACGTTTTAGAGGATTATGATTTGTTTTCATGCAAGCTGAAAAATAGAAATGTGAATCAAATAAATGAAAAAAAAAATCAGGAAATCATGACTTTTTATACCATTTCACAAATTCATCAAATATATTATGGAGCCTTAGGCCTTGCCGCAGCATCTTTCATGCATAATTAAATGGATGAAAAAATATGTTATGGGATTATTGTCTTGTAACAAGATTAACAAGAAAACTTTCAACGAAAAGCAAATAGTCTGATAATTCTCGATGAAATGCCAGTCAGATCATGCAGATCAGTTTATTCACTGAAGTCATTACCTACATTACCTTTATTACCAGATGTTTATGCAGAAGTCTGCAGTCGGGTTTCCAGATCTATCTATCATCCATTTCATTTCTATCTCGTTCAAGTTCTATAATTTCTTGTAGATGAGGCAGCATGACAGTGTCATATACTTCACATCATGATATACCTTTACAAAACCCACAATTTGTGGGTTTATAATTTTGGATGTTTATTTTTCATTTATAAAAATCTAATTCTAATCTGTGAATAAAAATAGAAACTGCTTATCATGATTTTGAGCCTATTGCATATCGTAATGATTTCAGACACTCTAATACTGAGGTCCGTAGACCGATATTTCTAACGCATAATAACCCATACCGTGGAAAAAGTGTATACAAGATACAAAAAATAATTTTCTACGGGGTTTGCTCGTAATAATGACTTCCTTCCCTCTTCATTGACTTGATACAGCAATGCAGTAGTGAAAAGTATAAGCATTCATTATTCCAGATTCTATTTTGAATCTCGAGGGTAAAATTTGTACTCACCTACAAAATAAAGATATATAAATTTTATGCAGATAACATTTTATTTTTGGGTTTGAATCCACTCTAGGCACTCTGCTGCATCATGAAACTGTGACATTTATTATCTCATTATTAGACACAAGTTGAATAAAAATGAAAAAAAAAAAGTTAGTTTGACAGTCTTTGTATTTAGGTATCAAAACGAGATATTTTTTTGATCGTCGGATGAATTCTGCACCCTAGGTGTCACATCGTTAAGGTTTCATTTGAGTAAGTTTTCCGTAATCTCTTCAGATGCTGACCCAACCTGCTGTAATCTTGGTAAAATAGATGAAATGTGATGAAATTTTTAGTCGCCATAAGATGCAGTATCGGGCAGGATGGTTATCTGTGAAAAGTGGGTAAATGAAATCCAAATAATAATGATCACTGATGATGAAAAATAATACTAGTGATAGTAATAACAACACCAATAAAACAACAACAATAATAACAAGAACAGTTATAGTATAATGATGTTAATGATGATTATGACCAAATTATGGATAACAATGATGATAATAATTTCAAAAATTATAATGACAATGATAATATTTATAAGAAGAAGAAAAAAATAATAACCGTCATCATCATCATCATCATCACCTTCATCAGTTATAACCAAAATTAAATCTAATTAATAGCAAAATAGTGATGACAGTGATGATGATGATGATGATGACGATGATGATGATGGTGATGACGACGACGGCTAAAATTAAAATAATGATCACTGTCATGATAAAGATAGAATCATAATAATGTGCGTCCAAAGCTCTCCCTCGAGATACCAGATATATATAGCAAATCGGTCGAGTGAAGTGTTAAAGAAAAAATCTAATAACATATCTGCTCAATCTGGCCTTTAATTAATAGCTTTCCTCCGACTAATGGTCAATCCTATTATGTTATACTTTAATGTGTTTTAATTGATGCCAAGTTTTGCACTTAGTTCGCCTAAAGCATTTCAATTCAGTTGGATTTTTCGCCTCACAAAGTTTGTATTATCATCATTATAATCATTATCATCATTGGTATCATTATCATCATTATTATCGTTATTACCATTATTATCATATCATTATTATTTCATTGTTATTGTCATTATGATTATTGTTATTGTTATTATTACTGTTATTATTATTATTATCATTTTTCTCACTATTATCATTATTATTACAGTCATCGTTATTACTATTATAAATGTTATCATTATTATCAATATTGATAGAGATTTTTGTATCGGTAGTCATTCAAAATCATAAAGAAGGAAGTATACAGAAAAAAAGTACAATCAGAAGTTTAGTTCCATAAAAAAAAATATCAGAAACCACAATGCTTGTTTTCCAAATTAACATTTCGTAATCATAAGTAATACTGAACTGATGACAACAATAAATATTGCACATGTATAGTCACATCATCTCAAAGTCATTGTAATTTCTTACTTATTATCTTCAATTATGTATTCATGCACTGTCCCCGTACACATACGATTTGCATTTAGGAACGAACCCTAGTCGTCACCATCAGGTCAATGTTATATCCTTGGGGCTGCCATATGACTGAGAATACCCTTCAGCAGCCTACTCTCTGTGATTTTAGTGAAATGCTATCTCTACAATATGTATCACTTTATTTTCGCAAGGAAATATCCATGTCAGAAAGATATGGACACGGGGAGAGATAGAAGGGGGCAGTTAGTAAGGAAGATAAATAAAGAGGATGTGGTAATACAGCTCAAAATACCTAGTGGCAGATTAACCTTGTCCTAAAAAGTTATCCCATAAAGTCCACTATTACTACTACTACTACTACTACTACTACTACTACTACTACTACTACTACTACTACTACTGGTGCTCTACCAGGTCCGTGTAACGCTTGCATTTTAATGCCCACAGTAAAGTCGTAATCCTGATTAAAGAACTTGTTTAATTTGGTAACTATTGATCACCTCATTTTACAATGGCGGCAAAACATTTATTTTCACACAAATAACGAATCTAGGTTTTTAACCAATGTAAATAGTGCTGCAAACAGATTATTGAATTATCGAAAGAAAATACTCTTTCCTAGCAAACAGTTGTTATGTGTAATGAGTACGAAACAGCTGTGGCAAAAAGGCAAGTCACATGACAAAGTTATCACGAAATGTGGCTTTTGGAGAGAGAGAGAGAGAAAAAAAAAGTTTGCAGCACAACTCAGTCATCGTTTTCATCGCGGCCCAGTCAACCACACGAAGTTGCAACAAAAATTACCCTGCTTTTTAGATTCGGATGGGGACGAAATTGGTGATTCATAGATGGAAAGAAAATGAGCATGCATATTTTGGAAGGGTTCACTGTATGAGAATCGTTCGATGTTAGATACGCTCCAAGTGACAAGCCATCGATACACATTCATGCATAATTAGAAGATTTTGACTCTCTATAGTCTCTCTGTATTATATACCTGTTATCTAAATGCATTACTGTGCTACATACCCGCAATCTATATTACATAGGTAATGGATGCCACGGCGATTAGCAATATATATCGGTTCCCGCCCATTAAAAATACAATTTCCTACTTCTTTACTTCATTTCACTTAAGTCTTAATTGCATAACCCGATGAAGACTAGTGCCGGTACACTTTTTCAAATATTGACAGGTATTAATGTGTTCGGCGAACTTTGAGCAATTTTATGCCATGCTCAGGTAAATAATTTGTTCAATAATGCCTAAGTGAGGTTAGTTTCATTTAATCGCAAACTATTAAGAATATTACCCGAACTGGTCATTAAACATGATGAATTGCCTAAAGTTGGCGAGAAACATAATGTGACCAATTCAGTTTGCTAGTATTTTCCACCGTGTAAGAAAATGCACCAACACACTCCTTCTCTTTGAATATATAACGAGTGGACAAAGCATACAACTCGTAGAAACCTGTCAGTTATATGATGATAAGATGAGTCAGAGAATTTAGATTGGCCATCGATTCAGAATGTTGAATATGATCTCTCACTGCAAGGTTCCTAAGTTGTTACATCAGGTAACGTGTTCCATGCACGCTCTGGTAGATATTCGAGCCGAATCACTACAAGTTATTTTCCCCATGCCTATTTTTAACTATCCGCACTTCTCCTCTACATTTTTTTTTCTATTTCTATTTTGCATTAAACATCTTGTGCAACAATGTATAGCCTTTTCCTATTAAAACAGCGAAGCTAAGTATTACCTTTGTCCTGTTTGTGTGCTGAGAAGGGTTTCGGAAATAAATTTGCCAATAATTTAACGAAATGCTTTGAAAGGAAGAAGCAAAACATCAAAAGTCCCCAAATTGTACATTTATAAATATATAAGTGCAAGGATAGTTTGATAACATAATTTTCCAAAATTTGCCGAATATCTGACAAACATAGATTCTTGATATTTTTACAGAAAATAGTGAACATAATATTGAGTGTCTTTTATAGCCTTTATTTTTTTGACAACACTGATTTATTGCCTGCTGTTGCAAATGTTGTCTGCTGTTGCAAATACTCTGCTTTTCATCAAGTGAGTTGGAATTCAGAACGTTGAGGCAAAACCTGTGTGTTTCTTTGGTTTGTAATGTGGGCTGGCTAGATGTGTATGTTTCTGTTTTCCTTTCAGATTATTTATAATCAACACAACAGAATATAACCTCAACGAATCGGAATACAATAAATCATAATAACATCGCAACAGATTATAATCATTTACCAGGGTCCATACTGTCTCCATACTTCCCTAATACATGACACTATAATCCTTTTGCGTGGGCTTTGACAAGCGATGGAGACTATGCCGTGTCTGTTTCGTGACAAATCTACAATCAACTGTTTTTGCAAGTGGAAAAGGTCAAAAGTGAGGTGCGGTTTAGGAGCTTCCACCATGGCGCTGAGAAATTTTTGAAAATGATTCAGTTCATGCATTGTGATGACCTTAGAAGTAGCCGAAGATAATTCATGCAGGGGGTCATCGTTAAGAAAAAAAAAAAGACTAAGATTCTGCATTATAGCTCATCCAATCTAAAGTCAATAAACATTTAGTTTGATAAAAAGCGAAAATTCATTGATAGATGCTTTTAACAGAACACAGAGTAAAAGCGACATGGGTGGGAATAGAATGATGTTTCAAATGTCTTAATTCCTATATTTTTGGACCAATAACATGAAAAAGGGTACTGCGAGAATTCTGACAGCAACAATAACAGCATGGCCATTGTCTTTATTCTGCCATTACTAGACTCGCCTTAAAAACTGTGATCCCTATCATTTTCATATCCTATCTGATGAAACAAATAAACAAAATCACAGAGGTTTGGAATAAAGGTAAATTATTCTTTATCGTCAACCACGTACTCAGCGTATTCTGTTTTTTATTTTGTGGATTTTTGTAACCGGTGACTAACGTTCTCGAATTAGGCTATTTCTATACTATACTTTCGTAAACGACAATTTGGATCAAACGAGGAACAGGATACTAATACGGTTTTACATAGAAATGAATTACGACTACAACTCGAGGCAGTAAAGATCAAATAGGTATGCATTTTCTCTATTTGAATTCGGAAAAATTTAAAAGAAAATCAGATACAACACTCATTTCCTTTCCCATCGCGTAATTCCACAGACGAATTTTGCAGATCTGGTGCGACAATATAATGATTGTTGGTTGAAATTATATCAGAGGGTTTTAAATGAAGAAATAAATCGTTTCTAGCATTGTAGCCACGGGGTTTGATGGCCATAGATTGCAGTTTTTGACAGTGAAGGGGCTGATGACTATCAACTCTGCCCGCACCACTGGGGTGACGATAGGTGGACGTGCCGTCACGCTCGCCGGCCGCTTTCCCATCTAATTACTAACTCGTTACGAGGGTGCAAGCGGTACAGTGGCATCTTCTCTCCCCGAAGCCGTCCCGTGCCTGGACAATGAATGTCCCGCAGGAGCACGACAGAGCCCTCCCAGTTTCTCCATGTCAAAGTCAACCATATTGACTTTACAGCGCCTTTGCCCTCAAGACTTTGCTCATTTTCTTTGTCCGTTTATTATACAGTTGGGACAATTATGTCTTTTCCCCTTCTCCAATATACATCCATTGAAGTCGGCCTCTTTTATAAGAGAGACGGGAGTTTCGGAACCTCAGTGAAAATGGAAACCGGGCAATGATACAAGGAAATTAGGGCCAAACTCAAACACTGGCGTAGTGTCATAACTTTATGTCAGCTTTCTCCAGCGTACGATATCTTGTTTACTTTCCTCAAATCGTTCTCCGAGATGTGGATAAATTCTCAATTAATTTGCAAAAGTGGAAAGAAGAGACAGAGAGTAGGAGTATAGTGTCTTTTCGTCTTATTTGTTCAGTATCGCTGTTAGCTCTTTTTTTTTTATTTTCAAGTCCGCGGTGAAGTGTGTTCGGCTCTTCTTTGGCTATAAGTTTTTCGGTCAAGCGCAGCTCTAAATAATGCTGCTTTGGAGAATTTTCAAAGGGAACATGGGACCGCATTGTGGGACTTCCCTCCCTTTACGGCGGTCGTCGCTAGCCCCGAGATATTTGCTCAGTAGAAAACTATATAGTCCTGATCGTGGCAACCCAATAGTCATGATAGTAGGGTGACGTAGGCGGACATGGCCTGACATCTATACCCGCTAGCATTTCAGCCACTTTCTGTAAACTAATTGCGTATTGAATATTCTTTCAAAAAATCAACCTATAAGGCAAGCAGACATATATATTATACTGCTTCAGCTGTGATGTTCCCACAAGCAAGTCAAAAACTTGTATACATTTATACAAAGTACACATACAGAACAGATTTCTTTTTCTTCTTCCATAATGTTTGTGTTTGAGACAAATATAAACTCCTATATTTCCGTTTTGAATAAAAATAATCATATTGTTTCAAGAGGACAATATCTATCAGAGTAAAATGTATTAGAGATCGGCAGGGTCCTATAGGATTGACAACAACAATGATAGGTTGATATATATATTTTTTTACCAATGAGATAAAATCCTCTAAAAATTGCCGCTTTTCTGCAGAATAAACTGATGCTGAAAAGTGATTCATTATGACCTTGTCTGGACGTTAAAAATAATTTTCACAAAATTCCCAGCGATCGACTTATTATATTTTTCATTAGCATTATTTCAATATATGGTTCTTTTTGCTTTTATTCATTCTTGTTTGCACTCAGAGATATACTGGATAAACAGATCTCTCAGATTATAGAGATATTTGCATTTTATACCCCAAAAAATCATTTCAACTGAAAACCATTTGAACGAATACATGTAGATGGATAATTCAACTCGCAGACCCTGAAAACAAGAAGCGTTTACAACTTCAAAATTACCTGATTTATATTTAAGTATCCAAGCATTTTCAAACAAATATTTATCTCCTGAATGAATGAGCAACTGTAATTGTTGTTGTACAGGACAATAGGTACAACTATACATAGCTTGCTTTATCTACTACCTGCTATCATTTCCCATAAAATGTCATCTAAGTAAATTATGCAAGATTTGTCCGGGAATATTTAGTAATACTGAAGAAGCCAACATGGCCAGAACATATCATTTGTGATTTGATATTATTCTCCATTTGAAACAACTCGTGCGCAGCAGTATTAGGACTTACAAATTGCCAGTTTCCTGAATAAAACGTGAGTTTACATTCTCCCCAGAAAAAAAATAAATAAATGGATGACTCACAAAAGAAAATTCACAAATTATTTGACATTACAACATTCTAGAAAGCATGGTGGCTCATTCACTATGATGGGAAATGAAAGAAAAACACTAATCACGGTAGTTTAAATATTCATGACCCATTTGGAAATTCCGTGCATGCTATCCCTAAAGCATTATGGCAAGAGTGAGAAAAAAAGGAGGACATTACTTTTAAGTGCATTTATTATCATTTCGTTGCTCCCTCCATTATCTTCTTTTTATACTGTGTCTAAGATGACGTTTTTGTTGTGTCAAATTTGCTTGTCACTTACCGGCTTTTTAGTCAAAACATTGCTGTCATCTGTCGTTTTAAAATAAAAAAAAATAACAAAATTAACATTTTTGTCCATTACTTTCAGGATTTCGGTGTATTTATTGATTTTGAAATAGTGGTTACAGGCTGCCAACAAATGTGTAAGTCAGCCTTGGGGGTCAGTTTTTTACACGTCCTAACTGGGAATTTCTTTGATTTTGTTGTGACTATTTCTACCCATCTTCTTCGAGAGCTTGAGGTTCCCTCCCGTTTATAAGGTATTGTGTAGCAAAGGACCATTATATTTCTACCCTCTCTTTCCACTATTGCCGGAGATCAACTGGGATATATTACAGACCACAAAATAGAAGACTAGTATTTCGATGCCATTGCCCGAGTTATATTTTGCCCCCTCATGAACTGTCCCTATAACCTTCCCTTATAACTTTTCATTATCACTCACCACAGGAGAGACGGGAAAGAGACGGATGTAACATAATCGGACTATATTTCTGCTCTCATAACGCTACTGTCTGACCCCGGTCACATAAGACCCTGATAGTTACCATTCAAATGTTTATCGCGCGCACTCCCGTTTCTGGGTCGCGCAAGGACTACTTGCACTTTTTGGCACTATTTTCGAACCTACTTCACAGACATTGATTTGCGTACACATATACTGGTCTCTTATACCCTCTCTTACCCTCTCTTTATCTTTGTTCCCCCTTTCTCTCTCTCTCTCTCTCTCTCTCTCTCTCTCTCCCTCTCTGTTTCTTTCTTTCTCCTGCCAGCTGTTTCTCTTCTTTCTTTATCTTTCCCTTTCATTACCTCTCCGCCTGTCTCAAGTCTGCATCCCTATCCGACCATAGGCGTACAAGTACCCCTCTCCCTGACATGAGGGATACGTTAAGCTCATATTCTGTTTTAGATTGAAAATAAATAAACAGCAATCGAATTGGTAAGATCTCAGAATCCCTTTTTCTTTTCTTTTGTTCTCTTTTACTTGTTGTTTATCTTTTTTGCACTGATAACATATAAATATTTTGATCATGTTTATGATTTGATACAACACACAATTCCAAAAAAAAAAAATAAACCAAAAGATTTCAGAATCCAATTTTAATCTAACTTGAATTAAAATCTGTTTTTCTCTGTCACTAAAAGAAATGGATAACAAGATTATTTGAACTGTGAGTATGTTATAAATATCAAGTTGATTCGACAATGATCGCTTGTTTATTTATTTGTACATTTTCCCATTTGTGAATAATGTCAACCTATAAAGTTGAAAACTTGAATAAAAATGTCGTCAAGATATGAAATAAATAAAAAGCCTTTTATGTATACATATTTGGGAGTATAGTTTTATTTTGTAGATTGTCAGTTTCATTTTAAGCATGAACTTTTTGAAAATAAGCAATAACAAGACATTATAATTTCGCATGTAGCATGTAATAGGTTTTGAATCGCCTTTACAAATTCTACTTGCCAGGCCCTAACAAATCTTCATTTTATCATTTCCTAACCCACCAGACTGATTCTCAGCATAAAAGGATTTACCGGACCAATGATTTCGCTGAAGGTAATATGCATATCATTAATTTTTTTATCACTGTTGCCCGTGCCTGCTTGCTTGGAGGAGCCATCTTAAAAGAGAATAAGACCTTTGAATAGGTCTCGTGGCCCTCTACATCAGTCAACCATTAAGATATTTCTCCACAGGAGCCTACTATATACATAAAATGTGCTACTGTTAACTCATATGGTTTCCCTTTACTCTTCATCTCCTCACTTCTACCCACTCTCTTTTAATAATTGTTATCAAGAGATAATAATCATTCTAATGAATAGCTCAAAATTTTGTTGTTGTTTTTTAAGAAAAGTTTTCTTATTTGTCAGTCTTTTTTTCTGGGGATAAAATGGTCTTTATTAGAAATCACCATTTTCGTTTTGTCATTCATCTTTGTAAATTCGCCCCCCCCCCCCCCCCAGCTCCTCATCCCGTCTTTCTCTCTCTCTCTCTCGCTCTCTCTCTCTCTCTCTCTCTCTCTCTCTCTCTGTATTGATACCTTCTTTTTTTATTTCAGCTCAGCTAAACCTCAAAACAATTTTTAAAACTTTATCCTTCGACCCCTCCCATTCTATGCTCACTCCTTCCATCCCTATCTCACCCCTCCCACTTTCTCTGTCTCTGTCCCTCTCTCTCTCTCTCTCTCTCTCTCTCTCTCTCTCTCTTTCACTCTCCATTCTTCCATTTCTTTGGCTGTGTCCCTTCTCACTTTTCTCTTCCATTCCTCTAGTATTATTTGTAATCATGACAAGTCGGTCGTGTATGTGCAACCCCAATCATCCATTCGTTGGAAGGAGAGTCGGTGAGAGGTGAGGGACCAGCTCATTCCCTGGTTGTACATTTGAGAAGGGTGTTATGTCCTGCGTGACTTGGGCTCTGTTTAAAACGCTTTGGACCATGGAGCAATGCAAGACGGTGTAAGAGGAAAAAAAGGACCATCATTTTCGAGTCTTAGTCATTGACTTATTGACACCAACCTCTCCCTCTCTGTGAAAATAATTTTAATCCAAAGGGGGCTCAACTTTCTCCCTCCTTTGATCGATTCTCCTTCTCTTCTTGTCTTTAAGTCGGAGCCCTCTTCGGTTATTTTGCCGAAAGTTCATTCATCTCTCCAGTTTTGATTCCTTATGTCTCTTTATTCTGAAATGCAGAAACCGGTGTGATAGTGAAAGCCATGCCGACAATCACCGCGCTCTACTTCAAATGGTTCAAGATGCTGAATGAAAAATCATCTGAATGATCGCTAAAAATCATGAATCCGATTTCATTCTTTTCATTGATTTACTGCGAGGGAATGTCCCCCTTTACGATTGCACAAACAGATAAAATATGAAGACATAAAAACATGACATAGTCACGCGATGATTTCATAAATCTTTTCTGTTCAGTGAAAAAAAATGGAGGTAATTTTGCATCATTAAGTAATCAGTCAAATAGACCTATATTTTCATAGTCATCTCTCCCAATGAAATCATTCATTCTGCATCATCAAGATGTGCAACGTAATGTAGCTCTTTTCCCATTTCCTCTCAGATCTTTTTGACGCTCAGTAACTTGCGAAGCATGCGTGTTTTTGAACAAAGGACTGCATGATTAGATAAATTGTATTCTTTATACTACCATGACTACTTATACATTTTCTTTATGCATCTCTTCTTCATAACTGGAAAAAGTCTTAAGTAAAGAACCATTGCTAAACTTACATCTTGAAGCTATTTAAGATATATACAACTTTAATTTATAACGTGATTTTTTTTTTCTTTTCTTGTTTGTAGCATTTCCAACCCCATACCATTCTATACACCTAACTGCCATGATTCAGTTTTTTAAAGCTGTTTTACAAACCAAAGTATTAAATCATGTTTACTTGTTTTTAGTGAGAAAAAAATGGAGGAAGGGGGATATTGAGATGGGATGGGATGGGATATCGATGGGGAGTACTATGGACTATATGTCGTGACAGTTGGATAACTTTCCCAACACGGTCTCGTGTGACATTTGACTTAGCTTCGCACGTCATCAAAACTTTACCCCCGTCCCGGGTTCTTTAGTTAGCCTTTATCGAGGCAAGTCATCTGTGCGACCCATCTCGCTTTACCCCCCATTAATATGATACAAGGAAATAGGACAATGATGCGAAGCGCACATGTCAGAAATGTCATCATTTTTATCTAGGCATTGCCCCCGGTCTACAAATGCCAATCATGGCGTATCCACCATTTCGTCTCTGTCACTCCTCTTCCCATATTGCTTTTTACTTTTCTCTCTAAAGCTAACTCTCTCTTGTCATTTTTTACACTCTGCCTAATTCTCCTTCTTCAATTCTTTTTGCATGTTGTTGTTTTTTAACAAAGTTTCCACATCTATTCTTTTTTATTACAATTTCCGCCGTTCTCTCTTTCTCTCTCTCTATCTATTTACCTCTCCCGTTCTTTTGCCCACCTTCCTTAGAATTGATCTGAAGTTTAAGACATATTTGTTACTAACATCGTAATGTATTTTCGAAACAACTCGACTTATTAACAAGAATCTAATTTTACATTACTAAGATTTATCTATATAACCTGTATATTTACAGTTTCCATCTCTTTTTTATATGATTTTTGTAAGATTATTCTCATTCATATATCATAAGGTAGTGATAGGTCATCGGTAATCTCTACCCTTGTTTTAAATTCATATCTCCTTTCTTCTCTACCCCACCCCTCCCATTCTCTCTCCCTCTCTTTTACCTCCTCTCTTTCCCTTTCTCCTTTCTTTAACTTTTTTTTTTCTAATGATTGACGTCAATTAGAAACTGGCTCAGGATATGAAATACAAGAAAGCGAAATGACATAATTGAACCAGAGGAAAATCAATTGACGTTAACTAAACAAAATTTACCAAAAAGGGTCAGAGGAAAATGGATGGTCAATTAGACAAGATAAAAACGTAACATCTTTGGGTCATAACGACAATTCTCTGTTATCATACTGTACGGGAGCAGCCGAAATATGGAGCCTCGGGACACCTTTGTGAAAACACCTTTTATTTATTTCAATTTCTTCTCTCATGTAAGAGGGCGTCGTCTTCAAGAAATCATATTTCTGCGAGTCGATATTTTCAGTTGGACACAAGAGAAGTGGAATCGAGATATAGATAGCCCTGGGGTGATCCGAAATATGACGTTAAAATACTCCCAAATGATTCTGTAATAACCATTCCTTTCTTTCCAAAAGTGTACAACCCTCGTTCCTTTTTTATTTCAAAGAGCATCTCTGACGCGAACATGTAATTTAAATTCGGTCACGCCCATTATGATCAGACACTTTGTAAATTCAGATTGTTGTGGCCTGACTTTCCTTTTTTTTCATATTTAATACACTTGTCACGTACCGCCCCCGCCCCTTCCCCCTTATCTCCTCGTATACTATGACCTCTTTCTTACATGCAAACAATTCCTCATGCTAAGAATAACAGAAAGTTCAATATATTTCTTTTCTATACTTTTTTTTAGATTATAGAACAGTTTTATTGTTGTTTTTCCTTCTCAAAAAGCAGACGGTTACAACGAAGTAATGAAATGGAAAACACAATGCTTACTCGTATTCCCTGAGTATATAGTCCTTATATATCCATTATATTTTCACTTGTCATTATAATTATTCTTGCTTGCCAACAGATAAACAAGAAAGGAAAAGGTCGTGATCAGCGATGTGGAAGAAGAAGAAGAAGAAGGTGAAAAATCCAGCGGTCAGATAGAGGGAGAAAAGAAGATTATAGAGTAAACTAATGATACAAATGAGCAGGGCATACAGGAGAAGGGGAAAAGGACACTTGGAGATACGAAGAGAGACGGGATAGATAAGTGACAGCAATGAAGAGAATCAAATAAGAAGGTATAGTATTCAAGAGAGAGATAAAGAGAAAGATGGAAAAGGATACAGGGAGAGAGAAAGAGTGAGAATGCTAAAGATTTGTGAGAAGAAATCTGAGTGTGGCCATTATATTCTCCTGATGAATCTATCGCTGAAGGACAATCAACACAAAAGGAAAGTGAGAACTGTCATGGGGGTTTAGACAGTCATATTTCAAGAATGATTCCGTTTTATCCGATATTTGATTGCTTCCCTATTCTTCCCCAGCAAACGGTGAGCTAACCAGGAAATTCCTCGAGGAAATGGGAATAAATACGGTGTTCTACACAATCAGGAGAAAAATACAATCATTCCCCCGACTGCCATCTGAAAGGATCCTCTATTCAAGAACACTAAGACGTCATCTATGGAATACATTCCCTCTCTTATAGAACTCTCTCTCCTTTCTCTCCTCATCTACGCTTTCATCTGATGCGATCAAATCAAATAACTGTAATTTGTTCTTCGATATGAAATGATTCCAGTCCTCAACGATGTGTTTACTAACCATCCTTTCTTCATTATGGACATTGATATCATGTCGACAATGCCCCATTTAACTCGCCCCGTGCTCGAAATTTGATAATTATTTACATGAATCGCATCCAACTGTGAACCTTCTCTTTCTTTTGATAATGAAAGCGGTAAGGAGAGTGCCCGACTTTTTCTTTCGAATCAATAAAACTCGCGAAATGGTGAGAAGATGTATAATGTCCGGCAGGGGTATAATAAGGACGCATTGTGGTAGTCCCTAAAGGAGTCCTACACAGACTACCTCCATTTGTATTCATCTCGTTTTCTTACATCTCCATGTATTCTCTTGATCCAATATTTCCTTTATAGACGTTAGGTATGTACACCTGTCACCGGTAAGATAGTAACGTTGAAAGTTTTGATATGGAGGGCCGAGTCGTGTACATAACGGGCCGCGCAGCGCTGTTTGCCCGATATAGCAGATCAAACACACCCTAGTCATCGCTTTACGAGGGATGTGTACACAGTCCATAAAGGGTGGCTGTACTTTGCCGCGTTCTCTTTTTTCTTATGTGGGAGTCGGTGCGAAACAAGGGGAATGTTTTAAGACACAGGTCATCCACCTGAAGTCGGAAAGGTTCTGAGCACTTTTGTTTAGTCTTCCTCTCTGTTTCTTCTCTCTTCGAATCTCACTTTCTCGTCATCTCCCTCTCTCTCTCTCTCTCCCTCTTTCCATTTCAGGTTCTCTCTCTCTCTCTCTCTCTCTTCTATTTCTCTCTTTTCACGCTGTCTGTACATAGCTTTCTCTATTTCGTTTTCCCAGATCAATCTCCCATTTTCTGTGTTGCTTCTGATTTCGTTGGTGAGTTTTCCAGCCGGACCATCGGTACCCGCCCACCCGAGCGACCCGAGCCTGGCCCGCTAATCCTCACCAGGCTCCCGGTGTAAGATGACACGGCTGTCGGGAAGCGAAGATATCCCGCGCCGGCTGGTTTGGGAAAGGGGACGAGAAAGCATGAATGAAGTACGGAGGGTGAACCCAAGCCGAACACTGAACACGACAGCGACAACGGAAAGCACATAGTACATGAAAAGAGAAAAGTTCATCGGGTACTGCTCTTTAGAGACACAACTCAAATCTAGGATTACCATTCATTCAATACGTGACTGGGAGTATATTGCTTTATAAGGTTTATATGTATTTTCCCCAACAAATTATTCCTATCTATTGCTGTTCTCTGTCAGTCTGCCACCCCCCCATCTATCTCTCTTTCTCTCTCTCTCTCTCTGTCTATCTACCTATCTCTATCCTTCTTACATTCAATACTTGTTCGCTTCTGCTTTAAAATCTGCCTTTAAATACTATCAGTAATAACTGTTCCGTTTCTGTCTATTTGCCGCCAAAGGATAGCTCTTAATTCCTATAACTCTTGATAAAAAAGGCACGTGAGCAATTTTTTGTACCACCAACATGACCAAGAGAGGCAGCTTTCGACGTATTTTGCCCACTTTTTGTTAAGTCTCATGTACAATACCTGTCAATGTGCCTATCAAAGAAGACGGACATAAACCCAGTACACGTCGTCCTAAGATGGTAAAATGGTCAAAGTGACGTGTTAGTATAACTTGTATTACCAATTGGACATGGTTTTGTCCTGAGAGCAAAGTTGTACCAGAGGGCTACTCGAGGTGTACCAGACTTTGGGGATGGCCGGGGTGCACTTTTTGGAATCCATCGACGACTAATAGCAACATGATACCATCAGGGGAATTCATCTACTTTCCATTCTTCTACTCTCTACCTGATTGTTTATCTCCTCTTTCTCTCTCCCCTTCCCTTTCTTCTTATACTTCCTCGTATTCTCTTCTTCTTCTTCTTCTTCTTCTTCTTCTTCTTCTTCTTCTTCTCCTCTCTCCTTTCTCCCTCTTTGTCTACATCTACATGACTGTCTATCTTCGCCTTATATCTTTATATCTCTCTTTATATTACTTGTATCTCCACTCACTTATTTTTATCTCTTACAGTCACACACACACTTTTTGCTTTTCCATATTTTTTATTGGATTTTATTGGATTTCACACACACCTTCACCCATACCCACACCCACACAAACCCTGCTGCCCTCCTTTTCTCTTTATCTTTCTGCACAACAACCTCATTCCCTTCTTCCTATTTATGTTCTGTGCTTTGAACCCAATTCTTTCATGACAGTAATTTACTTCATTTAGGTTAATCACATTTTTTTGGTTTTCAAATATCAGGTCCTGGTCCTACATATTCAGTTTTAATATCAGTCTAATACTGCCTTTGAATGAACTTAGGCAATATTAGTTTAGATTGTCGGTAATACACAGCCAAGCTATTTCAATGAACTACTTTCAATATTGTATCGTGCGTTTTAAATGTTCATTCCTACAGTCCTACGTCGATATAGATATTCTTGTAATTTTCAATAAAAGAGTCACATGTTTGATCTAATCTTAAAGTGTCAAAATATAGTTTGTGGTGAGATTAAAGAAGGTTTTCTTACATCCTCCAAACTTACAGATCGAGGTTATTTCATCTTCTTAAGCTTTACTTGTAAATCTACTTTACATCCCATCCATTAACAAAATCCAAACCGCTTGGTCAAGCTAGGCACATGTTTGCTCGGTTTTGTGAATGCGGTCCTTTGATCTTTTATAAAGTTAACCCTCCCCCTAACACACACACGCACACACGCACGCACAAATGGTGAACAAGGTGTGGTAAAGCTTTAGGTCGTAGAAAAAAAGCGTCGGAAATGAAAGAAAAATAGGATCTTGACGCAACATTGAGGGAATAAAAAGAAGTGAAAAGTATTATTGACCTTTCGGGAAGAAGGGAAAGGAACTAAAGTGAAATTATTAAATTAAAGAATTTAGTCGGGGCTACTCAACGGCTCTCGCGACCTTACGGCCCTCTGTTTATGCAGTCAGTGGAAAATAGAACGCAGAACTAGGTTACAAATAATACACATCCGGGTACTTCGATCAATCGCACTCCCAAATGTCCTGTCGAAATATGGCACGCGCGCGCGGATAAGTGTCCCGCACTTGCTCTCTCTGCACTCTTTTTCACCCACTCACGCGCACGAATCTTTCTATGTGAATTTGACTATTTTATACAGGCCACGTTTATTTGGATAGCCTAATTACGCGAACAAGAGCAAAACTTAACCCCTCTCCTGCTACAGACTTCTCCCTTCTTGCCTACCCAAACCGTTGTCTCATGGAATGAGCTATCGTTTCCCCCCATTTCTTTTATACTCTACAGTTTTTCAAAATACAACCATTAGATCTTTTATCGTCGAATTTTTCATTAAAGACAGATAGGCTTTCCTTAATCTGTATTACCATTCGTGGGTTAATCTTAAATCAATTAATTAATCTAAGTATGTAAGCATTATCGAAGTGTACAGATGGAACAGGAGGGCAGTTGATATTGCCCTAAGCACAAAAAATATGGGATGATTTATCATGTTAAGTTTGTAGATGTATTTTGTTACCCATGCTCACATACCATGAAGACCACATATAGGTGAACATGGAATAAGTCGACGTTCCTTAGAATATTGTCACTGCCATAACATGTTATCTCTTTTATCAGAAGTTATTTCAGTAATGACTCATGCGAATTTCGTGCACTCCATCGCCGAAATGTCAGCGGCTGGCTTTTAATTATGCGATGGGATTAAGTTGTAGCTAATGAAATGCCATAAAGCAAAGTGGAAAGAGAATTGGGCAACATTGCACTGCACTCATCAATAAAATGGTACATTGCATTAATGTACAGGAGATGAAAGTGGGTTCACTAATCATGATGGAATTTTGTTTTGTTTGGGGTTTTTTCTTCTAATCAAAAAGGCCACTAGCGTCATTCAAGTGGAACGATGGTTTCTCAGACGAAATAAATATGAAGGAAATTAATCATGCTCTGGCTGGTATGCAAACAATGTATTTCTCACGGTAAATTAATGATGGTATAAAATCAAGTTCGAAAGATCCCCTAATTAATCATTTATTTTACAAAGGGCAAAAAGGATGATGGACATGAGATTTCTTTTCTTTTTTCATGTGCCCTGTAACTTCAAGTATGCACTGACTACAATTGAGATAAATCATTGATAGACCTATACCACTATACTGTAATCTTCCTTGAATATTACACATAGAAAGTTTCAATATTTGCGGCAATTTCTTTTCAATATATGAAAAAATATATATATTTCCTTCAAATGCAATCCACAAAGAACACAATATCGAAACCTGATTGTAAAGAAATGTCTCTTAAATAAAACAAATTTCCCCCTCTCCATTACAGGCATTTCAATAGATTCAGAATTCCACTGAAAATGCATTGTTTGGTTTTAAGAATGATGATACAACATTTAGCAGTGACGCTATTTTTGAAGCATGAACTTCTTTTCAGCGACAGCGGGTATAGTGAAATTCGCACGGGTTTCTTATGGGACGGTACTTGATGAACGAGACCCGGGATACTGCCGGGCAGCACACCATGTGACTCTCGCTCGGATTACTCATAGTTTGGGTCCAACACAAGGAGGAGCAAGATAAGAGATACAGAAAATATGGTCTCAAGTAAAATAGAAATCGAGGCCAATATATGCAAATACGAGTTTCTAAAACCGAGTCAGACGTGCTTATAAACATTGTGACAATTGTAGAAGTTGCGAATAAACACGAAGTCATCTCACAAAAAGGGAGGAAAGCAAAAAAAAAAAAAAAAAAAAAAAAATTGGGGGGGGGGGGATACGTGCACAGTCCCTCTCTTTCATCAATTTTTTCCCTACCTCTTTGAAATTTTGGTTGTTGACATTACCTAGTTTTGCCTTCTGTTCGTTTGTAAACCATTGTAATGCTGTCCTATTTTTCACCCAACGTGCATTTTCTCTTTTCCCTTTTCTTCCTGAAACTCTGCTCCTTCTCCAATCTCTCTCTCTCTCTCTCACTCTCTCTCCCCCTGTCAAACAGATCTGTGAATGAAGGACAAGGGCAAGGAATGACCACTGGCTCTCTCTGATGGTGGGGGCCAGCAGAGGAGGAGGAGGAGTGGAAAGCGATCGGGAAGATGAAGTTTTGGGTAACATGAGGGGAACGCTCGTTAACAGTATGACTTACACGACGGTAATTGTTCCCTCCCCCTCATCATTGTATCAAAGCACCCCAATTCCAGAGTCAAATTTGAATATATCTTTGGGGGAAACAGGAAAGTGCCTTTTTTCTTCCCCCTCCTCGATGAAAGAAAAAAGATTCTTTTTAGAATATCAAAACTAATACGAATAAATGCATTGCATGTTTTACATTTTAATAATGGAATTGGTACATGCTATTGATTTCTTAGATTACAGTTCTAGCATGAATTTAGAAAGAATATTTCGAAGGTGAAAGAATATGAAATAAAAATGAAAGACATTCAGAAGGGGGTAAGGCGGCAGTGAAATTAATTCCAGCCTCTCTTTCTCCGCATGAATGTATGAATACTCCGTCATTAATAGCTAAGCAATCATTATGTTATCAAACGAATATGTCATATCCAATGGTTCCATCAAGCTTTTGAATACTAATCAAGATGGACTTTTGTCCAATTACACTAATATTTTGACGTCTTAGAAGCTTTTGAATACTTAAACAGTTATCATTGCATGATATCAATATCGTCTCTGGTGTCACCTCTACTGGGACATAGTTTATCCTAAATTTCAATCGATGAATATTTTATGATTATAGATAATTGTTATGGTTCATTATAATTTTCGGTAAAAACGGTATAAAGAGATTATTTATCTGACTCATTTTAAGAAGGAATAGTGTCTTTGTAAGCCTAAGAAATGTATTATATTTCTCAATGTTGTACACTATTCATGCATGTTTTAATTACGGCAGTGTTCATCTATGTTTTTTCCCATGTATTTTTTCAAGAATATTATTTCATCTCCTGAGAATATTATCTTGTTAACCATTTTGTGGTTGCAAATGCATTCTAAAAATAGAAATTAATCGGCCTTACTTTCGAGAGAGGTATTCGTTTAATTTGAAAGGAATTGGAAATGGATTTTTATCCATTTTTGCTTTAAAAAGGTGCGCTCTCTCTCTTTTTCTTTAACAATTAAAAAAATCCTTTATGACGAATCATACAGTAATAAGAAAATTATTCCTGCCTCCTTTAAAATCAAAAGGATGTTAATGTTACAATATCCCTTATCATCTATCCATCTGTTCGTAAAAGATCAGATTCTACCACTTAGTTGTCAACAGTAAGGTTTCAAAAATCACCCTCATCCATGCAGGATAGGCTGTACTGTTGTATTCCTAAACGAGCCACTGTATATTATTATTTTAATTATTCCTTAATTTCAATTCCACGATATACATTTTTTTAAATATATATTTGACATGTATTTCTTTCCCCTCGGATAGTCACCCTGATGACTGTAATCCAGTATTTACCATAATTCTCGATGATACTCTTTTTTTTTTAATTCTTAGTTAGAGATTGTATACATCTTTGATTTCAAATATTAATTCAATATACACTAATAGCCTTCATACAAGTTTGAAACCTCATAGATTTTCGCTGATTCATGGTCGATGCATACTGTTCGCCGAAATTTCCTTTCCCTTGGTAAATTATGTGCTGCTTTTGCATATATGTTTTAGTATCTTAATAAAAAACACGACTTTTTCTTTGCCATTTTTGTAACGTTTTTGCTCTTTCTCTACCTGAAAAATCAATTAAAATGAAGCAGTTATGACACATCTTTTGTTTTTAGTACACCAGTCCTTCCTCCCCCCCCCCCCCCCATGCCTTCATCAATATCATACTTTTACACGCGACCGTGTAACTACCAACACAACTTTCTTCCTCCACATACTTTCATTATTGGTTCCGAAGATCATGTGAGTGTAATTATTATCTGGTATGGCTGTGGTTAATAAATACTTCTTTATCAACATCAGCCGTTGCATCTTCAGTTAACCATTATGCAGAAATCTTTTAAGATTCTAGAAACTTACGTATTCTGCCAGTTGACATGTCCGATGTCAACTGTAAAGGAATATTCAATAAACCTTTCTGGAAGGTCTGCTAATAATTGTTGTCATAATAGTGATTTCTAAATTTTATATCAGTAGTTTTGTTGCTTTATTTGCGACGCCAGAGTGTATTCTCCAATACGTCATCCTTTTTCTTCGTATGTAGATGCAATCCTGGCATTTGCCTGGTAAGAAGTATTTTAAATCACCTTATTCATATTTTCAATAACCTGGATAAAATACTGATAACCTAAATTTTTTATCTCCCTTTTCCTCTACGATTTTATGTACATAGGATCCTAGTCTCAATAATGTATACATAATAAGAGAGAGAGAGAGAGAGAGAGAGAGAGAGAGAAATAGAGATAAAGAGTGAGGAGAAAGTGATGATGAAAATGTATAGTGCACATTTAACAGAATGAGTGATCACTCTCTTTATCAGAGATTGTTAAAAACTAAATTAGATTAAAATGCAAAAACATTCCTTTGACGCCAGCCATTCGTCGAATGCCAATACATCTACCATCATTTTACTTTCATGTTCTCTATTTTAGACCAAAGATCTCTTTGCCATGTCATTATTTTAAAAGGTCGCGGTCTATCATTTAATGAAGGCACCAGATCTAGTTTGCATGAAAATCAGCAAAAAACGCTTTTAAGTGGCATCCGTTTGCATTTGCTACCTCTCTACAGAAGATTTCTTTCGTGAACTCCGGGTCCTGCCCATTGGTGGGTTTGACGCGTCATAAACGACCAATGACGGCATGGAGCTTACGTCACGTGATTGCTGTCACTCACATGGCGCGCGAGTACACGGTCTATCTTAAAATTCAAACATTTCAATTGGATGGGATTGGTATAGGCCAGTGGCGCGCGTAAAATGTTTTGGGATGTCATCGCGTGTTGCAATATCGATCATGACCCCATTGCAAGCTCGCCTGACCTAATTATTTCTTTACCTTTTCATAGAGTCGCGACTAATAAGCGGAAGGTTTCCACGGCATCGCTAATATAATAGTTTTAATTAGCTGAATGCAGTATTTGGGGTCGTGCGGGTGTATTTATGTTATGTGAAAAAGCAGGTGAAGATGCAGAAGGTGCCAAGTTTAGTCTCGCTGCTGCAGAGAGGGGGGAAAAGAAAAATAAGGATTTTAAAGAGGACAAACTATGTGGGGTGATTTAGCTTAAAGAGAGGAAGTAATCCACCCATGGGGTTCATCATATGGTAAATTAAGAAAATAATATGTACTCTTGAGAGCCTCCATTCTTGCCTATCGAGAACGGGGATAATTTACTGTAGTGCCAAACGAAACAAGTGAAGCATGTGATGGCCTATAAACATTCTTACTGGGCAGTCTACTGCTTCTTCTGCTTTTAGGGTATATGTATGTTAAAGCCCGATAGCTTTGCATTCCTCCCCATTCCCGCTGGCACTCCTTACTTGTCGCCCCACAGCGGCCCGTGCGCCTCTTCGTCTAACTCGTGTTGCCTCATGAGTCTCTGGCTATATCTATCCCCTCTACTGCACCTCACCATTTAACAGATATTTAGGACATGCCCTAGTTTGCACGCTCATTCAATCATAATATGCATGGTATATAGGACAAAATCTCTGTTTATGTTTGTTAAGTTATAATGTTACGAAGCCCAGTCGAGAGCCACATAAATACGGCCTCTTGGACGCAGCGCGTCATTAGAAGCCGATAAATGGCAATTAGCGCCTTGCCAGTAATAGCCCCTTAAGGAGCGGTGCTCTGAAATCGAGTTAAACTCCTAGACTTTAGGAATTGGGTTACCAGACGTCGTCACGACATCTCGTCCTGTCCTGGATAAGATGGCCGATGTGTTATAAAACTCCTGCCGCACATCTTGTTCGTGTTGCTAGGCTAAGAGTCTTTTCCCTTAACCGTTCCTTTTTTTCAATCTACCCTCTTTTTGATCGCCAAAAGAGCAACATTTCAACTTGCCATGTTAGAAGGTTTCCAAGTGCTCTCCAAAAGTACTAGCTCTTGTATCAGGCTTCTCTCTAACAGTTCCTCCTTCATCTCGCTCTTTCTTTGTATCTCTCCAATTCCTCCATCTCTTTCTTTCTTTCTCTCTCTCTCTCTCTCTTTCTTTCTCTCTTACTCTTTTTCTCCCTCCCATTTTCTCTCTCTCCCATTCTTTCTTTCCTATCCCCCTCTCTCCCTCTCTTTGTCTCGATAACCTGCTCTCTAATTTGTACTCTCCTCCTGCAATCCTTTCCACATACCGATGTAAACATCACCTTAGCCCAAGAAAACTTGATTAAATGATAGAAGATCTTCAAGCGAAAAACATCGTAACCTCGGAAGAAAAAGAGATCGAGGAAAGAGGAAGACCCTAAGAAAATGGCAACTAGTACGCTGGAAAGCTTTTGTGAGGGAGAGTGGAAAAACCGAAGAAAATATTGCACTTCAGTAGTGTCATCCCCGGGTGTGAATTCGCAATTTAGTGTGCGAGGCACGTCACGACGTGATATCACGATTGTATAGCTACATCGATAGATAGAAGATCGGATTCCATGCGTAGTGGTCAATAATAAATAACTTCATCTCTCTCACCGTCATCTCCGTATATTTGTTCTTTTTTTTTCGGGGCGCTTGTAACCTTGTAAAGAAGAAACAAAAGGACAAAGGGAGAAAAATATTAAATCTAGAGACCGGAAAACCATGACTATCACAGTAAAAGAAATTGTGGATGAGATCAATAGTTTTAAATATAATTAGGGGCACATACAGCGAAGAGAGGAACAATGGATATGTCAAGTAAAAGGAATCGGGACAGTAAACTGGTAAAGAAAAAGATAAATGAAAAAAATGAAAGTGAATACAAACAAGAATAGAGAGTGCAAATATGAGAGAAAGAAGGGCAGAAAGATCTAGGGGTGAAGGTGGAAGATGAGAGAGATAGCGAGGCAGAAAGGAAGCGAAATAGAGGAGCAACGATTCGGATGGCATCTCAGAGAGTCAAATTATTATCCAACATGCTCATCTTTCATTCAATTAGAGTCCCTTCACAAAAAGGAAGCGAGGTCAGTTGGAAACCCATTAAGAATAACTTTATATAAAACTCAACGATAAAAATTATCAACGCGGCGAGCACACTCGAGAAAGGCTGGCAAAAGGATATCGGGTTTGCCCATTCATACTAACTTACCTGAAAGAGATGTTTCTATTATGGTTAAATGCAGCTTAATGCGAAATTTGATAACGCAGGAGTGGTTACGTGACGGAATGGGAAAAGTTAAGAGAGTGTTCAAAAGACAAATAAAACTATTTTTAAAAGGGTCGGAAAATTGTGTGTGGAAACCTGATAGGGGGATGATTCAAGTCGTTTGCAATTGTTTCCATTCGAGGAGTATTCTAGGGGCTTTTTGATTAAATAGAAAGCGGGAGATTGTCCTAAGAAGTGGACTCGGGAAGTGCAAGGTGACGACTTGACGACAGTCAGGGGAAGGCGACAACGATTGGTACGCCGCGATGGACCACTGATGCAATACATGAAGTGGGAATGGAAGGAATTTGAATTTTCTAGATACATTTTAGCTTTCTGTCCGCCCTGCTCTTTTATTGTCCATGCTGAATTTCAAAGATGTTTAATGTTTCCTGCCTACCTGAATTTGACTTTCCCTTAATTTTCCTTTCCATTTTCCGTCACCCTCTTAAAAACTTATTTTTGACTTACAAAAACCCAATTATGTGTTCACTCTCCCTTTTTGTTCTTTCTTCTTTCTCCTTTTCCTGCTCTCAGTTGTTTTCACCTTCTTGCTTACTCCATCCCATCCAAATCAAAACTCTAGCAGAAAACGATATTCCACTTCCTTCTTATTTTTCGCATTTTTCTTTATACATCCTCAGATCCGCCTCCTTCCTCGAGCTTGTTGTTTTTAAAATTTTCAACTTAATTTCGTCATACATTCTGGCATATACACAAAAATGCTTGGAGGAAGAGGGCATTTATCCCTTGTTTCTTTTCTATTTTTTTTTTTTGGTTTATCACAAGTAAGACTTGGTTGAAACTGTTCTTTAATCATGTTAATTCAGCTTTTATTGGTGAGACTCACAGTTGTATTAATGCCATTATTCTGATCGTGTTAACATTGTTAAAGTTCATCGAAAAGGAATATAAATCAATCCCTGAGTAAACCCTTCATCTTTTCAAATAAAGAATTAAGGCCTATTTTATGCATGACTAAACAGAGATAGGTTCAAGAATAGCCAATAGTAAGTACTGTTTAATGATCCCTATCATAAAACAAACAAATGAAAATGAAATGTGGGGGAAGCCTATATTCTTGCGGCGATGAATATGAAAGGTGCACAAACCTTGTATTACCATCGTGCAGGGAAGAGCAGATTCTTTCCTCTCATTTGCTAAATAAAGGACAGATCTCCCTTCCTAGGTTATTAAAACCTCATATTCGGCTTATTACGGCATCAAAAGCACCAGAAATACTGCCGCCCCGGCCTGTCCTAGATTTTGAACACCGGACAAGCTATTGACACGGATTTCAAGACACTAATTGTTAAAACTTATCCGACGTAGAGAGAATGGGGCGGTGTAGCAAAATTGAGAAGGAATTGATGCTACTAAATAATAGAACGAAAAGAGGAGACACAGAGTGGGAAAGGGCATTAAGTCTTACACAAATTTATCTGGAATCTCGGGAAGGAGAAGCTGGTTATTTTAAACTCGGGACAAGCGCTTGACTCGGATTTCGCCACTGTCCTGTGTTAACTGGTCTTGACAAGTGTACCGGTCCTCGTCAGACCAGTGTTAAACAAATTGATTTAGATCCTTATTGTAGGAGATTGACGATCTACCAGTGTTTCACATCCATCACCCTACTTTCCCGACTGACACGTGATTCTCCCCATGGTCCTATATAGCTCCTTCTGTTCTCAACGTGTTCACTTTTTACATGCGTCATCCAAGAAGACAAAAAAGGAAAGAAATAAAGTGCAGAGAAACAATTACCAAATATTATGTATCTTCCAATGGATATACCATATAAACACCCTAATTGACAACATGTCCATCATTTTAATTTTTGTCATTTCATTGCATTTGCTAAACACATTAGATGCCCGATTGGGAAGAAATGGAGCCTTAGTTTCGGAATTGCTAAATTCGTTTGGAAGTGGTATATACTTTTTTTGGTGTTTTTTTTTGTGTGTGTTTTTTTTGTATATTATCATTTTTTATTTACGTCATTATGTCTTCCTGTCTAATTTTTTTTTTCAAATACGGTTAAAATGTACTTTTCCGAGATTAATGGTGATCCAATGACACATTCATATTTGTCATCTTATTTCTAAACGTATAAGATCATCCTACATGTCCCTAGTGTAGTTCGTCAAACCTTTTCATAATCCACATAAGCAACTTCCCTTATTTCCCTTTACCCTCCTTATTTTTTCCACCCAATGAATCATTTTCAGTTGATCACAATATGTTTCATAGAAATAGAAAGGAAACTCCTAAAATAATATCCTTTATTCCCTATATTGATTTACTTATGTTCAATCTATATTACTTCCATGGAGGGCAATGTTGTTTTGAAAAATATATATATATAATTTGAAAATGGATTAGTATCATTACAATATCTACATTACAGCATGGAAAAAGATAATTCGTATTTCATTTCATATCATGTGAAAGGGTGTGATATTTGCATGGTTTGCACTACAGTTTGTCTTTGCACAAAAAAGTCTTTTTAACACTAACGCTTCTTACTTCACACATCAACAGATGTTGCTGGACATATAATATGATCAAATCAGGTCAAAATATTTTGTTTCCTATTTTCTATAAATATTTTGTTTCCTATTTCCCTACACCGATTTCTCATATTCTATTTCTTTCTTCTGTATCATTAAATAAATACCTCACATTATGATAAATATATCCACTCTGTTATCAAACAATTTTTATAGTTCATCGTGTACACTGATTCATATAATGACATATCTAGTCAATTATGTCTGGTAGAACATTTGTAGAAGGAATTCCTTTATTTTCAAATTTGACTTTAGAAACGAATAATACAAAATTTAATTACTTGAGTGAAATCATAACGCTTCATTCAGTAGATAGATGTATGTTAATGTTCTGAGCTGCAAGAATTAATTATCCTATGATGATATGTTATATAGTAAATCATTATAAAGAATTTCATGTTTAAAAATCGATGCATACTGAACAAGTCATCTTTATTTCACTACACTTGGTAACGTGAAGCGTAAAATCAAATGCCTTAAGTGTCAATGATATGTTAAGTCATGTGAATGGAAAAGATTGTGATTTTTCATTTATTGAAAACAAAATTCTCAAAGAAATGTCTGACTTTTCACATCATATTGGCTGTCATCATTCAAGCGCATATGAAATGTATTGGCGCCTTTGGTAATTTATACATATGGGAAAGCAAATAGGAGATTAAATGAAGGAAATTTTGGCGCCATGTGAACAATACACAATGTCTTTGTTTGTGTCAATAGTTCAGTCATCAAAATGGTAATTATAGCCTTTGTAACGATCTTAACATGACTTCGACGGAATCACCCACACTTTCAATAGCGATGATAGGGTGCTGGCGATCGGTCGAACATTGAACCGAACACTTATATAAGATGGTCGCCTGCAATGAACGATATGAGCGAGTGTTTCGTGAAGGTTTCAAGTTTTTGGTTTGAATCACC
This sequence comes from Echinometra lucunter, assembly GCA_029962745.1. NCBI lineage: Eukaryota > Metazoa > Echinodermata > Echinoidea > Camarodonta > Echinometridae > Echinometra > Echinometra lucunter. The sequence continues at coordinate 15,199,558 of CM057157.1, forward strand.
AACTTGTCATGTTCAGAGCCTTGCAGTGGCGGAAAAAGGCGCCAATATTCTCTGACACATTGAACTGTTCTTCGTGCTGGGGTCACTAAGTTTAAGATCATTTTCGTGTCGTCGTTGGAAAACTACCCTCTCCCATGACAATCTTTCTTCCCTTTTACTTTTTTCGCGCGCTCTCGCAAGGGCAGGCGATGAGAGAGGCTAAGGTATCGTGATCGGAGCAGGTGCGACGGAGAGCACCATGTTGGGATGGCGATAGGGAGGATGTTAGAAAGCGTAACATCTCGGATTCTTGTTGGCTCGAAACTCAAGGAGCACGTGGGCTTCGAATCGAAACGGAGGGATCGTCTTTCTCGCACCCGAGCGGACGCCTACCAGGGGATCGACCGGCACAACATGTACTGCTGTGTACACCGACAAGCCTTCTCCTACCACAAGAACCATATACCACGCCTTTCATTTCCCCCTTCTCTCCCTCTCTCCCTTTAACTACCTCTCCCTTACCCTCTTCTCGCGAGTAATGTTAACCCTGCCATAAAGATGATCTTCCAAACTTAACATCGCTTCTACTTCAGCAAAGATTTCAGAAAGATACCAAAGGGGGGAAAAAAAACCAAGAAAGTTATAGGGGGAAAGTAGGGCTCAATCTTCGATTCTGATATTGAAACCAGCTCGACAAGTGGATGCGTACATAAGTGAACGAGTTAACAATTGTTACTGATTCTCAGGAACGTCTGAAGATACAGATAAGGCGCCGGGTGGTGGGTAAATTCGAGAACACTTTGAGGGTGAAGTTTTTCTTCAATAAAGAAACGGAAGCACTCTTGGGGAAGATAGAAACATAGGGGTGGGCTGGGTGACACTAAACACCCGTCTGCTCTTGAAGAACAGTGTCCGAATCCTTTCGTGTCAACTGCAATTTGGCCCGATGAAGGATGGGACGAGTAGGAGGATGGGTTTGGTCAGGATACATCGGTAACGTTACGCTCACGTTACCGACTACCATCGTGTGTTTCTCCACTTGGAGGGTAACACGAACCAGCCTGGAAAACGGCTTGTCTTCAAAATTATCTCCCATCTTTCTCTTTCCTTTCCTCTCTCTTCCACTCTATCTCTCCTTTATCGATATTCACAATGTTCAATCTCGAGTGATCCATTTCTAATTTTCATCCCGCAGTGTACTCCTATGCAAAAAAAAGAGAGAAATAGTCCTAAACTTTTTTCATTCTATATTCATACACACTCTCTCTTCTTCTTCTTCTTCTTCTTCTTCTTCCCCTCTCCGTCCTTTATTAACACTTTTTGTAGTTCTCTTTATTCCTTCCATCCCATTTTCCATTCCTCATCACTCTCATATTATCTTCTTCACTTTGGGCCATTTTCAACCCCATCGCTGTAAGTCCACGACGGGCTTTTCCTGCCCGATCGAGGCTTTTCCTGTACTACTATGTTTACAAGAGTGGTATGTTTTTGAATCGCAAAAATTTTCCGAGGCTGTTTGTTCGATCTCGGATTTCAAATTCAACCATCCCCTTTCTTAACTTCTACTTTGCAGACAAAATCAATTTCCCTACCCTTTTCCCATTCACGTGCAATATAATATATAAAAAGGGCAGGTAGAGAATACACTTTTGGCATTTGGGCCTGGCTCTCCAATACACCTCAATAAACGTGAAGAAAAGAAAAGACAAACTTTGCAGGGCCTTGCCATTAACAGAATAACAGGTGCATTTCGAAAAAAAGCCGATAAGTCATTTTATGTCGTGAATGCTTTATTCAAATCGATTTTGGGGAAGGATGTGGACATTTCCTTTCAGCCTACTGTGGAAATATTGTTGAGTACATATGATGATTCAATCGCATAGTGCAGCGTAAGAAACTGAGAAATATGGCGAGGACCTCACTACAGGCCTGGAAAAATAATATCCTGCCATGAACATGAATATAAGTTTTAAATCTGAGGCTTACAACTAATTCCGAAATGCATGTAAAGTTTCTCAAGTGGAAAGTGAATTCTAAAAATTATGATTCCTATAAAAATTCAGTTCTTTCATCAACTTTTTTGTCTAGGGTTTTATAACATGTATAAGGCGAACAATTATCAGCGAAAATAAGTTCGATTTGCGTCACTTAAGTCATTTAACAAGTTTTTATCCAGAAGTTTTTGTTGAACTTTGACATGTGGAAAGCTTCTTGAGAATGATATTATCGGATCCTCAGACGTTAGTGACGTCAGTAATAATTATTACGTAAATGATATTCCAAGTGGAACTGCAGATGGACAAAAGAGGCAAACAGGGAGATACATGTATAACGAAATACGAAAGAAGTTAAAATGGCAATAATTCAGCCAGTCAAGAATGCTGGGATTTTTAAATTTCATTTAGTGGTGTTATAATTTTCCTCCTTGGTTGATAGAGTTCAAAGAATACAGCATAAATCCTCACTCGTGTGGTGGTAAAATTAATCATTCATACTACATTATAATTGATAGAGTGTAAGTTTATCAAATTTTATAAAAAATAATGGAAGGAAACTGTAGGCGTATTTTACCATAAAGCAAGTTCGAAGACCAAATATTTTCTTCTTATGTCAATACATTGAAAAGCTCTAGGGAATTTACAAGATAATGGAATGATGTTAGAAATGATTCATACCAGGTATATCATAATAAATGCATATCACCCTTAATCAGAAAATTATATTGACATAATTAGCATGATTAGTAAATTCAAAACTAAAATTATGCTATAAATGAAGAGTGGTGAAAAGGATCCATGTAGATCTTATATTTGGTCTAATGTTAAATTTAAATGTTTCCCACATGAATACAGATTCTAGTCGTTGATTCAAGTCGTGAAATAAACCCCTTCATTTTTTGCTTATGGCTCAGTACGAACACCGTGCTTATTCGTTTGTAAAACAGAAGAATCAGTGGAAAAGTTAATGTGATTATCAAATTTAGCCTATTTCAGTTTTGAAAAAGTACCATGATAAAACGAAATGATCACATTATAAAATCATTCCATATTTCCTTAATAGTAAGAAAATGATGCACACCACTTGTATTATTTCCAAATATGAACAAGCTACAAATGACAAGCCACAGATTTATCAAATATTATGTCAACAGGCCCCTTAACCTCAAGTATAAGATATATAGAATATTTGAAAAGGTGGGTCAATATTTACATGTTCATAATAGGGAAAGAATTTATATTTTTTCTTTAAACTAAGACGTCGAACTTGTTTCTCTCCTGTGACCACATGCAACTGACCATGGTCATTTTGAGAGAGAGAGTGAGTGAGAGAGAGAGAGAGAGAGAGAGATTCCCACAGGTTCGAAAGCCGAGCTGGTTCTTATTTTCCTGGACTTTCCGTCGCTTTTTTTTTTTGTTTCCTCCTATGCGTGCTTCCGTCTGCCCTTCCTATACCTTGTCATCCATATCCCGAAGTCCAAGTCCAAGTGGCAAGTCTTTTCACACCCCTCGAATCCTGTCTCCCAATCATCTGAGACCTCTGGTGTCAAAAGGTCGAGCAATTGCTTGTTGGGAGTGGACTAAAGGGTAAAGCCAAGTCTGTCGGCTATCGTTTTTTAAATATCAAACTCGGGGGAAACCTATATCACCAGCTTCCATCGACTTCCCTATTTCACTAAATGTCCCAAAAGCAAGTCGATTTGAAGAAAAAAGAAAAATGTCCCATATGTACGACAATCCCACAACGGGTGCACTTTCTCCCTCTCTCCACCTCCCCCTCTGTTTCCCTCACTTTATTCCGTTCCTTTTCTTCCTTTCTTTTTCCAGTGCTATTTGACCTAAATACATATCCAATAGATTGCCCTCTGAAAAAAGTGCATTAACTTTCCCCGGTCATTCGAAAATGATCTAGATAAAGCTAAAAGTTGGTTGGCTTTTATTTTCCGAATCTTACACGAGGTTGGATAATGATTGCTATATTCGGTAAAGGCATCGATTTTATGCTAAAATTCTTAAATCCCCTAACCCTTTTTTATTTTTCTCCTAATTCTATTTATCTCTGTACCAATAGGTTTGTGTCCTAGACAGTGCAAGACATGGGGTGGCTTGTCGCCTAGCCATGCCATGCATGCTCCACAAATCAAAAGGCCATCGCAGAAGAGGCGAGCAATTTCCCCTGGCACGTCGGGCTAGACGTTTTGGAGCGACTCGCTAGGGTGCTTGGAAGCATTGCTGCAGGCGGACTGGTGTCTAACGGGTCGTGTATCTTTTCATTAATTTCTCACGTTTGTGTAAGGTCTCTTATTCACTAACGATCTCGATTTCAAATGTTTTAGCATTTACAATACATTCATAACCAAAATAAATCTCTGCTTAGTTGCATAATTCTTCATGTCAATTCAAATTCGTTGGCAAATTATTCATTAAATAGAATTTGTTGAGTTCTCTAAAACATTACAAGAATACAGGTACACATTGTGTTCTCTTTTCGTTTAGCCTGCTCATTTTTCAATGGAACACTCAAAAAACAAAACAAAGTCAAAACTGATAACAAAGTAGAATCTTTCGGGGAGATGAATCCTACAAAACATGACACTAAACTCGTCAAGTGCGTAGAATTGCTTTTTAAATGAAGAGAGAAAAAAAAGAAGAAATTGTATACATGGGATGTTCTTTTTTTGAAACGTACAAATTAATATTGCAGTTACGTGCTTAGACGCGGACAGTAAAAAAAGAGCAAAATATCGCAGTTTTATTCAGAAGACATGAATGAACACAAATTATTTCTGTATCAAGAAAAATAACCAGCTTTCATTTAAACAGCGTTTCAGCACCAGTTGTTGCGCTGGTTTTATATGCTTGATGCATATCATTTTCCCCTTTGAACGACAGTTACATCGAATAAAACTACTTGTCTACAAGTTAAATGCACAGATAAAAAGCAATATGAATCGCCATGGGAATTGTTAAATTACTCGGCGTATATTCTCTCTCTTTTCTTTTTTTTTTTCAAATTTTATTCTCGCAGTCACGGGCCAATCTGCGCTCTTCAGCAGCGCTCACCTCGCCGAAGCGCCGGCCTAGCACGCGGGTCCCTCTCCGATTGGGGAGCTCTTCACCCTTGCTCCTTTTATGCGGCACAGCGATGGGTAATGGTACACCCAACAATATTTCCATAAAACTCGCCACCAACATATAATTCTTTCATTTCGTTTAGCCATCAAGTCGCCAAATCATTCGACTTGAGGTTGGGTATGATGATGAAGTCCTCAAACAGGAAATTCTACCAGCAGCCGTTTGAATAAGTTAATGAACATAATGAACTTAAAAGTCATATAGCGGTCAGACAAGATGATATGGAGTTGAAGGATAGACCGCCTTCTCTCTCCACCCGACCCACGCTTGGCTGGGAGTCAAGATGAGAGGACAAAATGCAAAAATTGGCTATCTTACCTTCTTCTTAAGACCACTTTCCTTTCAAATTGGGACGAATCTTCCACTCTTCTGCTCGTTTGAGCGAATGCATGTCAACCTCTAATGCACTCCTCTCTACTGGAAGGGGTTTCAAAAATGGACGCGAAATATTACATTCATCTTCATGTCCTCCCCATTTTTTTTTCTCTCTCTGCAGGATTTGATAATCGGTTTTTAGGCTTCTTTGTTTGGACCCAATTTCCCGTGGGAGTGACTACTATCAGTGTCATGGTTGTACAGTACATTGGTTTCGATATGAAATGGAGTGACAGAATTAATGTTTCTGACATAAGTGAAAAAAAAAACCATTTTCTGATAAAACCTGAGTATAATGAAAAGAAAAGGCAAATATTTAGTAGAGTTGAGGAAATTAATCTCTCTGACTTTAATACAAAATAGAATATGACGAAACATGATTACAAAGAAAAAGAAAAGCAAAGCGAATTGTCATTACTGAGTAGAGCTGTTGGAACTAATCTTTCTGATCCTGACGACTAGAATACAGATATGATAAAACATGATAACATTAAAAAAAACATGAGTATTTAGTATACAGTAACGTATAATGAACTGAGGAAATTGGTGTTTCTGGTGCTAGGGATTAGAATACAAAATTTGATAAAACATGCGTATAATGAAATGAAAAGAAAATATTCATAGAACTTGTATTCAACCTGCTACCTGTGATTATGAATATGCCAGTATGGTTGTAGTATTACTGTGTTAAATTCTCATTGCTATGCAATCTGCTCGTAATTATAATGCGACCGCGAACATTTCACACACCGAAATTCAATGCGAAGTCCAAATGTTTTTCATTGATCACGCTGATTCCATAAAGAACAAAGTGTGGAAAATAAGCATCAATTACATGATCACTAAAATGAATATGAATGCGGGTCGTGTGATTCGACTGTATTGAAAGATACTGTCTAGACGCAAATTAAATACTGATCACGTGGTTTAGTTATAAGAATAACTGGGTATGTGTTCGGGAACTTTTAAACGGATAATTTACTGACACAGTTTTGCTGAATTTAAATCCATTGAAATGTCGTACACAGGGAAACGTACACGTGGGGCTGAACACAAACCGTGGCATTCAAATTATTTTCTCAACTTCTATATCGTTATTAGTTGTATTTGTAATATGCAGGCATTTTTGAGCAGTCCATCGCATGTACACTCACACTGCTACTACACTAATACACTTCTATAAAAATTTTACCCAGTACTTTTTATAGTTGCCTTAACTAGAAGTAACACGCCCATTCGTCTAGTAGCTTTTTGTCAATACTAGTTAGAGCAATAGCATGCATGTTAAAGCTTTATCCAATATTTGATGAAATGTCTGTTTGTTGGGCATTCCAACAAAATATGCTTGTTACTTTTTTCCAATACTGAGTACAGTTTTACCCAAACTATTTTATAAGTAATAAACGAACAAGAAAGCTCTCTATTTTTTCGTCTTTACCGGAACTCAATCCATCTTTTTAAGCGCACCTTAATTCACACTGGTTCATGATGTACTCAGTAACAGCATTATTACTGGGAAAGAAAAATGATTTGATTTTTTTTTTAATATTTCTGTTTTTCTCCCTTTCTCCATTTTCCTTGTTATTCATCATTCGTTTTAACCCTTTCATCTCTCTGTTTCTCTCTATATGTTTCAATTCATCCTCTCTTTTGTTCACTGTTAGAACAGTTGTTTAAAAAAATATTGTGTTGTTTAACATATGAACCTACCAACTGCTGTTGTTTTTATAATTTTAAAAAATGTGTGTAAAACAAATGGGGATTTTTCAAACGACAGCTGGTAGTTTCATATGTTAAACAACCTAATGATTTTTAAACGACTGTTCTAACAGTGTTCTCTTACTCCCTCACACGCCCACCTGCCCACACGGACTTAAAACCTTAAACTATCAAGTTCTTCATAAGTTAACATTAATCTCAAGAAACCACCTGGAATAGAGTTATTTGACCACTGCATTCGGTCTCTCATAATTGTTGTTACAATGGGTGCGATCATTTACTTTGGCTCTATGTCCAGACAGAAAAGATATTCGAGATATATTAAATTGAAATCATATCCTTACCTCACAGAAATCATTAAAAAAAAGTCTACAATACGTTGACACGTTCGCTTAACAAAGGGGAAATGATTTGTTGACCTTAAACAGGCGGGGTATTATTGATTAAAGAGTTTTTCCCGTCTTTTTTGTTCCTTATGTTTTTTGTGATCTGCCCTTTATAGAATTACCTCTGTTGTAGCATATTAAATAAATAAAACCATTTTCAAAGCGAAAATCCTTTTAAAAATTAATTTGGGGGTTAAGGCGAGTTGTTCCAGACAGCATTTTCTTACATGATTTTAATCTTGTATTTACTGCACTTCTCCACAATGCAGTTTCATACAAAACGCACTTAAAAATCTACATAACTGAGGAAATATAAGCCAATAATTAATTTCTTGTACCAGCACTAAACGATCAATATCACAAGGTCATGTGATGTTGTGATCGTTTCTGGATTGACTAAGGCCCATTTTAGTCTCAAAATATTATTTTCAACCAATGAGTTTTAATACAAATTTGACCTGTACTTCAAAAAGCGAATTACTAACCGATGGCCTTAAAATTCATGCGCCGTTGCTTTGCTACTATGATAAGCACTCTTATATCATTGAATTTTACCGAGACCTCGGTAAAAAAGGACATTCAGGATAGTCGGGTAACTTTTACCAAATCTGGTTTTTAAAGATAGCATGCACATTGCATGCTTGTTGGGGAAAGTTCAACCCTCTGTTGTGGTACTGTGCTTAATTTTTTCCCGTTTTTAAATTTCATTAAGAACTTAAGATAGGGCATATCGGAGGAACTGAAAAAGACCTTGTTTGAGTTTTAAATCATTTGTTAAGACATTTTTCAGTAGTATTTGTCGAAAAAAATGAATGAAAAATAGGCGACTAGTAGAAGTCAGAAGTATACGTGGTAGTGGTTGTGGTGGTGGTCGGGCGGTGGTAGTAATAATAGTAGAAGGAGTAGTAGCACTAGTAGTACTATCTATATAATCTGAGAGTAGCAAAGTTAGTGTACATGAGAAGGATTGCTATGGAAATGCCCGCATAACTTGAGAAAAAATATGCATGTCACTTGTGTGTTGTATTAGTTGTAATTGCAGTTGCAGTTGTAACAGTAATTGCTGTAGTAGTTGTAGTAGTAGTAGTAGTAGTGGTGGTGGTGGTGGTGGTGGCGGCGGCGGTGGTGGTGGTGTATTACTTGTTGCTGTTGTCGTAGATGTACAGTGAGTAGGTAGTAGTAGGAGGAGGGGGAGAAAGAAGAAGAAGCACAAAAAGAAGTAGAAGAAGAAGTGATGACACGGCATTTGCTCCTTCGACATTGCTCTTTTCATAATTCCTCCGAAGGTATAGGGTTAGGGTTAGGCTTGTGATAGGGGTTTTGGTTCAGAATATTGCGAGGATAAGGATTAAGGTTAATGTTAGGTTTAGGGTAGATTTTATGTTTGGCTTAACGTGTAGATTTTCCATGGGAATAATTGTCGCCGGAGCAATGTCATGGAACCAAAGAAGAAGAAGAAGAAGTAGTAATAGTAGTAGTAGAAGTAGTAGTAGTAGTAGTAGTAGTAGTAGTAGTAGTAGTAGTAGTAGAAGTAGTAGTAGTAGTAGTAGTAGTAGTAGTAGTAGTAGTAGTAGTAACAGAAGAAGGATGAGAAGAAGGAAAAGAAGAAACTGAATTTAAATATTATTGAATTAGGATTTTATTCTATAACCAGTTTGTACATAATGTATACTGTCGAGTATTAATTCCTTTACATTTGCGGTGCATTTCGAAATTTACGTATTATATTATATATAATTTATGTCATCTTGATCAAAATATTCAAAAACATATCATCTGCGACAATACACTTTTAGATGGTACATGTATGTGGAAATGGAAGATAGAAAATATACGCCAGCATTTCTTCTCTGAGAAAAGTCACTCTCCACGTCCAGGCCAGTTTAAATATTTCGTTGAGAGTGTTTTGTCCGTCTCTGGAACATTTCCGACTCTTTGGGCTTGTATGATTTTTTTGATTTTTTTTTAAATGTAGCACAACAAGCATTCGGGAGACCCAAAGCATTCGATGTCGACGCACTTTTCTCCCTCTTTCTATTCTTCTTCGCCTGCAACTATTTATTCCTCTCTTTTTTTTCTTTCAGTCTCTTCTTTTTCTTTCGGAGACAAGGTCAACCCTTTCATGTATGCCGCCGTGATAACACCTGTTTCGACGCGCCCAAGTCAAGTCCAACGCCGATGTTAGCCTGGTACAAGTTGAGCTCCCAATAATGTTTGAGTAGATATTACGTTTCCCCCCTCAGTTAGTACACCGTGTTGACACGTGTTCTTCACCATCTTATTGCTATGTAAGCCCTATAGCCAATTTGATTTCTTTTATCGCCCAAAATTTTGTTCTTGCCTTTCATTCTCTCCTCTCTCTTCCTCTTTATCTCTCACTTTCTCCTTTCCTTCACAGTCACAGTACCTCTCGGCTTTTTGTCTCATTAAGCAGCTCTTTCCCTCAATTATCTCATCGCTTAAACGTCTGATTGAAGTGCCGCTTCGATAGACCAACGATTTAGTTTCCTTATAATTCCGATGTTATCGTCATATTGCACATACTTCCGACATCAACCAAGCAAAATTTGACATCAGGTGTTCGTTATTGCATCCACTTTCAAGCCTCCTTCAAATGCTCTCTCTTTTTACAGGAAACGGGCAAACAGGCAATATGAAGCCCCCCCCCCCCCCCCTCCCCCACACCGCCAACACAAAAACACACATAAGCACACACTTTTCTCCATGGATTTAAAACTCACTTAACATGTACTGATGGAAGCCTATATGAAATTTCTCAAAAAGTTTGATGTGAGGACATATAAATAAACAAGAAAGGAATAGTGCATCATTTTCATCTTTCAGTATAAAACACTGACATTGTGACAGATTCATCATTCTCTATAAAACAAAAGAAGAAGAAATAAATCAAGTATAAAAATCACTTTAGACAAATGTTAGAGAGCAAAATTTGTAGAAGAAATGGTGAACGTTTCATCCATTTTTTTCTTAGACCCTGTCAGTGACAGTGTTTAGTTCATTAAATGTGTTAATATTAAAAGTTCTGCGTAAGAGTGCGTGGAAAGTACACAAGCTGCACACAGGCATTCAATTGGTATAACAAAATGATTCGAGACATAGTAATACTCTCCCTACACCCTTCTTAAAAGAGTAAACGAACAATTGCTTTGTTAAACTATCAAACGAAACTATTACTATTAAACGAATAGTACAAGTCGGGCCACTGCTTAAAAGTGATTTAGAGAGTACAACCTAGATTTTAAAAAAATAATAACACACTGTGCAAATCTCTATCAAAATAAACTGCAAACGTGGTGTGATACACTTCAAATTGTAAGAGCGCGTCGCATTAATAAGAGTGTTATTAGTTCATCTCTCAAATTATACAAAAAATAACTGAACTACTGATTCGTTATTTCCCTTCTTTTTATCCTTGAAATGAATTGAACATTTACTTAAATTTCCCAAATTTCACTCGCCGCGATAACTTGTACTCCCAGCATAAAATGGGTTTTTAAAATGTTGAAAAGGCACCATCGTTATTTCCTTTTTCGAACATTTTTTTCATTCGTAACCATAATCAGATAATTTATTATCGGATAGATATTAGATAAGAGATTAGGAGAAAGAAGCGTTTTTTTTTTTTTTAAATATATATATTAGGAAGAGATCATCTATTACCGGGCACTGCAAAACATGTATCCGTTATATATTTTTTCTTCAAAAAGGGAGTATGTGCTAATTTGTTTACCGTAGTGCCTTGGGACAATTTAGTTGCAATCAAAGAGGAAATCAATACAAAATTTTGTTTTTGTCGGTACTCAAATAAGTAAGACAACGAGTGAAGTCCTAATTATGATTATTCTATAACGTCATGGTTATGCACTGTAGCTCTTTTTCCCAATTTGGTCGTGGAGAGTAGGCGCCAAAGCAGCACCCCCCCCCCCCAAAAAAAAAAAAAGGTAAAAAATTAATAATAATGGCTATCTGATTGCTTATGTAAAAGACTCAACTTTCGTGTAAAAAAAAAAGAGAGGTCATCTGTTTGAGATTTGATAAAAGTGGGGCTTCACCATTTCGCAGAGGGTTAAATAAGAATACTTATTTGGAAGGAACGTAGTGTGCTAAAATTAAGGCTTCATCTTTTCAGCTGAACAACTATTCACCTCTATTCCTTGTCTCTAAACCTCACTGACTAATTTCTAGCTCCACCTTCTTGATGTGAAGAATAGTATGACTGATTGACGAAACCTTACACCAGGAGCACAATTATGACTATAATTGGTGCGTGAGTTTTGACACGTTTGCGCGTCCTATTAAAAGAATGGACCGTTGGACTGGACCTTATTTTCCTTTTATCTCCACTTCTATATGTATATAAGGATCAGGGGTGACACTAACAAAGAGACATATTTAATAATTGCATCCATTGATCATCATCCGCTTAGCATGACATGCACTGAAAATTTCGAATGGACATTCAATAATAATTGTGGGAATGCCGAATACGCGAAATAAGGCAATTTCCTCTTGTCTTTTGAAAGGCTGACCAGTGGCCTGACTGGGGCTTCAAAAGGGGGTGATGTTAGATCACTATCTATCTTCCAACCAGGTGATCGGGTAGGGATGGTGGGAAGTGTTGTTCGAGGTAGGCCAGAAAAGAGGCTTTTACCCGTTGTTTTGTTTTATTTAACGCGGGAAACTGCGGTGTTGTAAGCGAAGCAGCGTGAAGCTATAGCTCTCTGACCCGGACATTTGTCGGCCAATGAATGCTGCCTCGCATCACTACCATCACCACGATCAGGTGCAAGCATCGGTGGTCATTTCCAAAAGGGGAAAACCATCTCCCCTATGAATAAATCAATCTTCTTTTCCTTTTCCTGCCATGGGGGTCTCTCAGTGGTCATAGGGAGGAACCCAGGGAGGTAAGAGAGTGGAGTCCGTATCGCTTGACCACTCGTTTGATTGAAAGGGTGTTGGACAGAAAGCGCAGAAAGCTGCTTATAGAGGGGTCAAAAATCTATTTCTTCTTCGCCCCTGAAACTACGCATGAGTGATGCAGAAGTACACTCCAAATGGGAACGACATTGCTCAGTCTTCCTCCCTTTCCGTCTCTTCCCGTTTCAAACCCTTTTTCCATATTCTGCTCTTGCCAATATCATTATCAATTGTTTTTCAAGGTTTGAGTAATTACGCAAAAGATTTATCACGCCACCATTATAGGAATGTTTTATCATAGTAAATGTTTCGAGGAGAGTAGTACAAAAAGGGCAATTTTCAAACAATGAACACGATATGGACGTCGTATTGAAAACGATATTAAACCTTATTTGTCTGGATCAAAACTGATTTAGTGTGAATATTCCCACTGAAATGCAAGCACAAATCTTTGATATTTGTCAACTTGGTTTCTAAAAAGACCAAGTTGGATAACAACTTGTTTCTAAAAAGACTAAAGATGTATAACAACTTGTTTCTAAAACGACAAAGGTGTACAACAACTTGTTTCTAAAACTAAAAAAAACCCCGAATGTGTACAATGCACTGCTTTCATACTGGATATATATTAAATTAAAAAAAGAGCTCGCTTCGAGTATACGTAAAATTGCTTGTGCAACCACAACTAGTGTTTGTATGCTTGGATGCAGAAGCAGAATTGTTTGAGATGAAAGCTATTTTAAAAATAATGTTAATGTTCCTGCGTAGATTCGTCGTTTGATGGTCAGATGGTAGCATTCATTTACTTCCATCGTCAATGAATCCAAATGAATCACTACCTTAGCTTTGTTAACTTTAGATGCTGGTAATAAAGGGTACATTTGATTGATACTGCAAATAGAGAATACAGCAAAATGTGGATTGTTGGAAGATATTACCCCTTAATCTGCTAGTACTGTCAAATTTGCACTTTGTAATTTAATTTAATGGTTAAAAGACATGCATACAAAACTTATGCTTGAAACTGATATAATAGTACATTTGGGAATGTGCTTTTTCTCACTTGCGTATGCATAGCGCAAAAACGGTCCGTGCCCATTCCCCAACCCCCAACCCAATCAGACTTTCCTTGAATACACTAAAAAGTTTTTGTTTTTTTGATATTTTTTTACTTGTCAAAGATTTTTCAGCATTGCGCCTCATGAACCTGTTTCTAAAATCTAGATCGCCTGCTAATTTTTCTGAACTCACATTATCCGATATACTTGTACATCATGTAGCAAAACTAAACCAATTATATTTAAAATACTTTGCATTCAATTCACAAATCTACTGAGGAACAAACTGAGAAGGAACATGACTCAAGATAAATAACAGACTGCACCCTATGACCAATAAATAAAAGTATTGGTATAACGAATTGGTTCGCAAGTGCTTGCTCCGAAAGTCATCGCGTTTATTAACTCTAGGAGTTGAATAATGAAAAAACTAGACTCTCCTCATATTTACACGTGGTGCTACTTTCTGTTTGAATTTCCAGCAATAGCAGTTTTTTCAGGCCAGCCGAAAAGTTAAAACATATTTGATCGTACACAGAACGGTCCAGAAACAATCTAGGGTCGTGCAAATAAAAAAAGTGGAATCAAAGGAACAAGAAAAAAAACGGCAAACTATTGACTCACTACCCCGTGTGCCCAATGGAGTCCGCGTTAATTATTTGCACTCGTTAAATAATGCTTTAGCCTGGTGTTAGATGCCCCTTAACGTGAAACGTGTACATATTTATTGAACCACGGCTACACCACAATTTACAAAAGAAGGCAGTTGGATAGAGTGTGCTTTCTCACCAAAGAACCCACGGCCCCTCCATCATTTTGTAGAAAGATAGTCCCAAATTGCTTGTTGGTATTTAGTCAATTATTCAAGTCAAAATCATTATGAACTATGATAGATATGATGTGTGTGGGTTAAAAACTGCTGCATACTACAGAGTATGATTATTTTAATCGAATACAATTTGAATGCCATTTTAAGTCTTTCCGTCAAACTAATAACAGCAAGACACTATGAGCACGATGATAGCGTTGTTACTTACCAATGATAGTGGGCTATTTCAGAAATATATCCACAACTACTCCTCTCGACAATCAGCTAGAAATGAATGAGGAGCTACGATTGATGGTCCTTATTTTGTAACCCTAAATATCATTCAAATTTCTCTGTCCATCATCATCCCATTTTCTTTTAATATTCATTTTGTGTCGTTTGAATCTTTATCCCACCACAGAGTCCATTTCTCTTTTCATCCTTAATACAAACCTACTAATGCACCGAGCACCGGGCCCCGCACCTGAAAAATGAAAATGGAAATGTTGGAAAAAAGAAAAAAAAAAGATAAAGCCTGAAAAGTAAGAAGGAAAATCAAAAGAGCAAACGAACTGTTTTACAATGCAGACCATAGGAGGAAAAAGAGGAGCGACTTTGGCGGTAAAAAAGCATTTTGTTCGTTAAGGAACCTGGGAGTCGGTGCTAGCACAGAGTGAACGGGATTATCGGGTGGGGAGATGGGGAGTAGTAGGGGCGAGTACTCGATATGGGCCCGCCTACCCCAGTCTATACCTCGTCATGCCACTCTTTTCCTGCCGCAGTATTAAAGGGGCATCTTTTGTCTCGACCGATTCCTTATAAATGACTTGGAAAAAAAGAGAAAGAACGGTGAAGAAAACATGAGAGGGGGATGGGGAGAGAACAAATGGAACTCAAGTTTGTTCTCGGCATCCCCAGAGGCTAAATTAAGATCTAAATCCCCTTGCCATTTCCTTGAAGAAAAGTATGGAGAGAACCTCCCATCTTGTTAGGCCGTGTGCGAGCGTGCCCCCGAAACAACTGAAAGGAATTAAAAGTCAAAATGAAGCAGTTCTCGCAATTAGGATTAAAGAGCCCCTCCAATGCCATAACCCCCGTATGCAGACGAGGTCTCCCCGCCAAAGTACGAGTCACCCATACAGGGTGCCCAGAAAAAAAAACAAGTGCACCTTTTGTAGTTGTTGTTTTGAGCTTCGGTAACATTAATCAGGGAAAGACAATTCTAAACCAATTAAATGAAAAATATATTTGCGTAAGATGTCCTGGTGTAGCGGTTCTGTTACTCGACTCTCGGTCAAAAGGATGAGGACTCGAATCCCGGCCTGGCCTGGCGCTAACGTCTTTTGGCAAGACATTAATCCACGTTTGCCATTCTCCACCCTGTTAAAAATTCCGGGTCAGATTGACTCGGAAAAGAGTTCGTTGGGGCCACACTCCGTTCCGGGTCAAAAAATGATCCGAAACAGGGTCATAAAGACTTGTTTCTGGGTGGGTACCCGGTAGGAAGGAATTCCTGCTTTAGCGCCTTATCATGGCAGCTGTGCTTTGTATTACACATGTATTTACTTTGTATTAAAGGCATCGGTTAACATTGTTATAATTGAAATCAAAGCAACTCATTTTGCTACTTGAAAATGGAATAAACGTAAGGGTTATAGTGTAAAAATACCAGTCTGAAAGTTTCAAAGAATAATATTCACAGGAAATATTTTTAATCATTAAAAATGTGAACTAAGGGTCGGTTTCACAGACTAGACGTAAGGGATGCGCATGCGCTCATGGCTCACCGGACCGTACTGTGTACGTATTGGCGTAGCACGCGGAGGGAGGCGGATAACGGTCTTTATGAACTCGAGCAAAACGGTCCTTTTCTTTATTGTCTCTGAGACCAAAAATAATAAAATCGCGGTTTGCGTCTTACTAACAGTTTTTCATTCCAAATTAAGTTGGTTTCCTGTTTTTTTAGTACAAATGCAAGTACTCATACACATGTTTCATCTTAGTTTGAGAATTTTTTTAAATCGGCTGCTCACAAAGTTAGCTAATGCTTTATAAGCGCATACTTTGTATTTAGTGCAGTTGAGTATATTAGTATAGTTACTGCGCTAAATAAATATCACATATTATCATTATTACAATTATTATCATTATTATTATTATTATTATTATTATTATCATTATTATTATTATTATATTATTATTATTATTATCATTATTATTATCAAATGTCAACTTGTTTGGACAACATCACGACAAGAATTCGCACATCTGCAATCTTTTCGGCCTTTCCTTTTTTCCTGTTCACTGAAAAAGATTGATAGATACAAAATAAAGAAATGTCTGAATAAGTAACCACATAATGAGGATAAAAGGGCTAGGATTTTTTTTTCCCTTTTTTTTTTTCTTTTCTTCTTTTTCTTCTTGATATGTATATTTTGTGCATAATACGATTTACAAAAGCAGTATCTATGAAATATTTTTGTAAGAACTTTGAAAATACTATCTTTCAAAACTATATTCCTTTTCATGACTTCAACGAACAAAAAAAATTAAGATATGCGTTTTTACACATCACTCTATAAATTATTGTGGAAATACATGTATAGAGCTGAAGTGAACTTACTTTTTGGCCCTTTCTTCAGAACTGTGTCAAGATATCGAGCAGTGAACGCAGTTATACTTTTCAGTGCTCGCATGGTCAAGGAGTTCGGTAAATCATACCTAAGTCCTTCACCATTGCAAGAAAGCCAAATCTTTTCGGCTTTGTTATATCATAATGAAAACTGTGAATATTCAATGGTTGTCGAATTCATAAAAACGTTCCCTTTTCTCTGCTTTTCATTATTTATCGCCCATCTCCCGCGCTCGTATTAAACCGTCCAGCTCAAATTAATGAGAAAAAGTGGTCAAGAAAATTGGAAGGATTTTGATGCGCAGAGTACAAGAGATATCTGGTTGGTCCTGCACGAAATTGCCCGAAGGTGTAAATTGAAGCCGATTTGAGATTCGAACTTGAGATATCTCCCTCACTTCGGAGCATTCGATATAGGGGCAGAGTCAGCTGATTGACTTTAGGGAGGCTTTTTTTCACCTGCTGTTTCCCAGATTCTTCTCTGCAGTGGCGGTTAGATGTACATCTATCATGTTTATCGTCATTATTTTGCCGACCAGTATAGCTTAATAGAGTAAAGTGCATTCAAATTTTTTTAAAGTATTTATGGGCAATAGGATAAGAAAGAGCAGACCTAGAAAAGAAACCTTAACGGTCTATTTATTGTGCTTACAGTACGAATGTGTTACTATGTTGGTCAGTCTTCACTAATCGTTTATATCCCGAGACATGATAGAACGCACCTTTTCATTTGGGGGATATAAGGGTAGACAATAAGCAGAATTTGAAAACAATCAGAGCCGATGTGCAAGTGGGTAACAAATTTGTTACGTAAATGTCATGATATATATTAGTCTTCTTTTTATATCTTACTGATACACGGAGAAACATTTTTTTTTAAAACCTTATATTTCAAGAATCACAGGTAAGCGTGTTGGGTAAAACAATTATTATGCAGTTTATAAGCTTGGGATGTTGTTACCCATCAATATTAATGCCAAAATTTTCGTATCAATCACACATTCATGACATTGTCAAAAGCGTTAGATATTTGTAATATAAAATGAAATTACCATCGAAATAGACCAGGCAATATTTGCATATGAGCGACAGATGAAAGAAAATTCACAGAGCAAGGTTGTTTGGTCTGTCAACCCATAATCTCAAAGTACCACCACATCGTCACAAAACACCAATTCAATTACTCTTGTTAAGGAGACAGACTCACATGAAACGATATTTGGTTGTTTGTATTGCATTTTCGACTTTAAAGTGGAGATAATTGCCACGATTGTGTATGCGTTTACGCAAGCTCGGTTGCATTGCAAAGCACATCCTTCCCAAAATAATTACTATTGAACCAGAGAGTTTCGAGTTTGTGCAAGTCCCCATTGTGCTTCATATACCGCCAATAAAGATTTGGTGACCAATAGAAAATGCATATGTTTTCATTGGTTGACACTGCCGAAAGAAAAACATTTATGAACGATTCGCACGCTCCGAAACGGCAGAAAAGGGATAAACGAAAATTTACTTCGCAAATAGTTGACATAATTGAGTAAATTTACATTCGTTGATGAAAGGAGAAAAAGAGGAAAAGAACAGTGACCCCTCATTGGTAATGGGTGAAATACGTTGCCAATGGCAACTAAGCAGAAAATTCGAGAGTTAAAGTAGAACTGAATGCATGCATACAAGAGACTTTTTTTATATCTTTAGCGGGCCACCCTTAATAACAACAATAACAATAATAATGATGATGAGGATGATAATGATAATAATGATAATAGTAACAACAACAATAATAATGATAAAAATAATAATGATAATGATGATAATAATGATAATGATAATAATAAAAATGATAATAGCAATGATGATGATGATGACAATGATGATGGTGGTGATGATGATGAGGTTATCAATTATAACAGTTGATTACATTACGCGGTTTCTATAGAAATATACTCAACTGCGCATTACAATATAATGGGAACAAAGGAAGAGTGGAAGATGGTGATCACATTTATGAAATCAGAATTAATAAGGGTAATCAGACCAACCCTGAGAAACCTTGGAAGCAACCAACCATACTAAAGCAATGCATTACACCACAATATCTATGGGAAGATTTTCTGAAGTAAATGTATACCATGTACACGATATGAAACAGAATTGACAACTACCTTACCGGAGCTCTTAATCATTAGTAAACATGAACCAGACGTTTGTTTTGTGTTTCCATTTTGTATTCATTTTGATAGTCACATCTAAAGTGAATGTTTGTATATTTTTCAATCACACCCCCTTCGTCGTTTTATTTATTTTTCTAGATCATCTTGTGCATTAATCTCTTCTGTACAAAATTCGAGACTCAATTACCACTAAAACCAACATTTAGTATCGCTTACTCTAAAAACTTGCAGTGTGCTCAAGTTTCAGTCTTTATTGTGTTCACTCTATATATTTAATTAAATTTTAGATTCAAAGTTAAACTGACTATCATCTAAAAAGCACCTAAGTATTCTAAATTTTCCTATGGTCTGCAGACATGCCGACATGGCTGAGGCACATCCGAGTACAGTTCTCAGTAGAGTAACTTGAAATAAACTCACGTCACAAGCTTGCAAACATAAAATGTCGGTTGTTTGATGTAGAGGAGGGCAACCACTTTTAGCATGTTTAGTGATGAACATTAATTTATTGAGAAGAGGAAATGAAATGGAAAAATACATTTAAAGAAAAGAAGAGAACAAAAACAACAAAAAATGGGGTGATTAACATGAAGAGGGATTTGCAGAAGAACTCATCACTGGCAAAGGACTTCCAGATATTCAAAACCTTGTTATTCAACTGTTTCACTATTAACTATTTGATGTACGACTGCAGGCAGAGAGAGGCATGCCGAGGCACATCCCCAGTGAAGTTCTCAATAATTCATCATTCTTCACCCGTACGTTTACCGAGAGAAGGAATAAGAGTAGCAAAGTAACCCTATCTCCTCAATTACCTGGCGTTCTTTGACAGATCATTGCACTTTTAGCTCTTAAAATGAGGCCGAGAGGAAACAAAGACGAAAAGAAACAAGCGACATTGTCTTTACTTAACCCCATTCTCCTACGATTTTCCTCTAGTTTTCTTCAAGCAAGGCTTGCGCCAGGCCTTTTCCTCCATTGTATCCCTCATTCTCCTCACTCTATACCAACAATCTCCCCAAAGTGTCATGCAAATAAGAAAGCCCACTCGGTTAATGGTAGCTAGTGAAAAGGGGGCGGAAATATGTTCGATGGTTTCGCGTTCAGGCGTTTGCGTTTAGACGGGAGAAAGGAAATTTGACATCTAGGGAACGAAAATAGAAGGACCCGTTTTTCACTCTTTCTCTTTTTTCCTTACTTTTGTTCTTGGATGTGATGTTGGCTTTCTCTTGACTTCCATCCCCATTTCTGACACTTTGATACCTGCCCTTTTCGCTTTCGAATACATGCGGTACACGCACGGATAAACGCACACCCACACTTTTTCTCCCGCACAGGGTCATAGATATACAAACCTTACATAGGAAGGGAGGCGATGCCAATGGCGTCTCCTGTCAACCCATGGCGTCACGGCCCTATTGGCAACAGTTACCATTATTGGCAGGTGTCGAAAATATAGAGAGAATAAGAGCAAAAACACACAGAAATGGAGGTGAGGGGAAGTGAGAAAAAAAGAGATATGATAAATAAAAGAAAATCTTGTTCAATTGGCAGATGGTTGAGGAAATCCGGCGAAAGTGGTTGCAATCACTTATATTTTTCTACTCTCTCCTCCCATTTCGATCTCATTTATAAGCCTGATTTCATTGAACTCTTGTGAAGTGTTTGGCAGGCTTGTTTCTTCCTTATGCATTTTTTTTTCATTATTATTATTCCTTAATATTTCTTATATTTTTCGGCACGTGCTGTAAAGGTATGTTGGCTCTTTGTGTTCTTTAATGGTTTCTTGATGGGAATATTTCGGTGGGAATAAGTTGTGACGCATAGGACTCCCTTGATATTCAGGATTTCAACGGGAGACTGAACGTGTCCAAATTAATTTCTAATATTGTTCTTCACACAGTCTGTATCCATGTTATTCTGTCATGCTCTCTGCCAATCGCTCCTTTTAGAGCTCTCTCTCTCTCTCTCTCACTTTCTCTTTCATTTGCCTATTTTATTACTTTACCGCCCCCCCCCCCCCGCGAGCACCACCTCCCCACTCACGAATAATATATACCGATGCGTTCAACTATGCGTACGCATCTGTGCATATTTTATTTCGAAAAGGTAGTACATTCTATTGAATCACATTCTGAATAATAAAAGGGTTGGTGGATTTTCCATTCCTTATTTCTCATCAAATTGACGATGAAATTTTCAGAATCTTAAGGCATGAAACTGATTTGAAAAATATGGTATTGGAATGTACCGGTATAGGCGTTTACCCTATCACTTTATCAAACATATTCAGTATGCATGCAGGTGAATAACAATGAAAAGGGACAACGTAGTTCACGGCTACTGGTATTTTTTATTGCATCATTTCTTTTGCCATGTTTGCTTGTCATTCAAAAGAAAAATCGTTACAAATGCTTTGAACTGTGAGTCTCGATTGTATGGCCTTACCAAAACTGGATTTTCATCGGTTTTGCTAAAGCGTTTTATTGCTTTGTGAATTTTAAGAAATAGCTCCTCACACATGACACAGGCCTTTCTAAAAATCAAAAGTAAATTTGTGTACATTGTCACTTGAAATATAGAAAATGTCTAATTCAAACATTGCTCATTTTTAGAGTGTGTAGTGCATATCTTTTTTTTCCCCAATACGCTTTGTAATTCAATGAATATTATAAACTTTTGTCACTTCCGCGAAACCATTCGAAAAATAATAAACAAGTCTTCAAAATTTGTGATGATGTGCAAGCACCAAGACTCAAATCATTTGATTTAATTTGATTTGAAATGGTTTATTCGCAATAAAAATCATTACAGCTAAAAGCTGATTTGCTATTTTTTTTACAAAATGGAGTACATAACAATATATACATACATAACAAATGTGATTATAATAAACAACCATTAATGTACTGATGATTGTAAATATCACAGACATCACGAAGAATCTTTCTAAAAATGTAGTTGCATTTGAAGTTGCGATGACACGGCAAGCACGTCAAGGTTTTCCTTTTCGGAGATATTCAAGGCGGTGCTATGCAAGTAAACGTATAACTCTAAATAACCAAAGTGAAAAAAAAAATATCCAAGAAGGTGCCTACTTATCAGTTTATCAAAATCAACAAGGACAATTGTGCATAATTTTGTATTTTTTAATTCAGTTCAGCATGTTCAGTTCAACTTTATCTAGATATTTAATGATTCATTTACCAGGTCTCCAGCTAGAGTGAAAAGTGAACGCAATTTCCTTTCTGCAATTTTACGTGGAATCCATTTTGGCCAGTAAATCGACCATATGGGACTGTTTACCGTTTTGATTATGACTGGTGTCGTCCTTAATGTCTTCTTTGAAGATAATAAGCCTTTCCTCAAAGATGGCTCGACCAAGAAATGAAAGACCACGAGGCCCTGATCTAAGAATCTGGCCCCTTTATTCTCTCTTTCTAGACGATCCTCGCCAGGCGTGTGTTCCGCCTTCGCCTTAAGTTGGCGGCACTATGTAGACACACCATGAAACAATGGCCCATTTTGGAAACAAAAGACCGTCGAGCAGTTGTTCAATTCAAGATGGGCTTCTTCGAGTTCTAAATATATGAATAAAGAACGATGGTTTTCATCAGTTTCTGATGAAAAACAGGAAATATAATAGAGGACATAAGCCTAACAAATTCATGTCATCGAGAGCGACCCGGCCTAAATTTATAACTCAATCTAGTGGATGTTTTTTGAAGGCCGATGCTTTCAATGAAAAGTGGTGAATTTGAAGATTGGCTCTTACTACAAAGAATGTAAGTCTGAAAGAGAAACGATAATTGAAGCTGACTTTATATCATCAAGCCCGATAGTCCATTGTATGGTACAAGCGAGCAAAGCAAAATGTATGTGGATGTTTGATTGAAAGAAAGGAAAATGTTTCATCGCCGTGGCATTGAAAATGAAAGGCGCCGAGAATAACGCGAGTGTAACTGGTTCTTCTATGAAATAATCTAAAACATGTTTCCATCAGGGAGGTTCTTCCTTTCTCTCTCTCTCTCTTTCTCTCTCTCTCTGATTTTCTTTTACAACTAAGCTTTTATCTTTCAAACCAATCACGCGTGTTGTCTTGAAGCGTGTTCTACTATAATTGTGCTCACTATATCGCAAGATGAATTCTATGCTTACAATCTATTCTATGCCAGCATCGATATTAAGTCTGTTGTTATAACATAAACGAAAGTGAAGATTATTGTTTAAAAATAAGTATGTCCCTGGACGAGAGATCAATGGCTGTGACTTCTTTTGAAAGCGTTGTATCAACGTTTTTCTTTGATGAATGCACAAAGGCGATGTCGACGATACGAAGGCAAGACAATGGTCATAACAAGCCTGGATTGAATGCCGTCTGCTCTTGGAGAGGAGAAAATTGACAGGATGCATCGTTTATTACAAACTGGCGGAAAGGAATCTAACAGCCAACAAGAAGAAAAGCATCTTTGAGAAATAAATAGAAGAGCCTTCCTTAATGAAAGATAGTAAAAATGGTTAAAGGTTGTCGAGATTGGGACCAATATAAGAAATGATCATTGTAACAACAAGTATTTTTTTTCCTATATTCGTTCCCGGTCATTTTCTCTTTGATATGATGAATGAATAGAATCATAATATTGTTTTAAAGAATGCAATGGTCATCGTGATTAACAGTCTCAAAGAACCGGATATTTCATTGTGACTAGGAGAAAGGGAGCTCAATTGAGTAATGGTAATAATAACAAACAATTTCAAGGCCCATAGTTGTGTTTATTGAAGATGCATTTAAGACACGAAAACGACGATGAAAGTTCTTCATGATTATTGGTTATTATTTGATCCCTTTTGTTTTTTAAAATGTTAATGCGTTATAGAGATTTAGAGATGTGCTCAAAAATCGCTTACCTGAAGTCACAGAGCAATTATTTATTCAATTACAATCTTCTTAAACCACGGCACGTAATAAGCATGTTTTGTTGGTGGTTTTTTTTCAAATTTCATTCATCAAATGATTCTGTGAGGTGATGTCCAAAACACAATGCAAAGCATTCTGTGGACCCGAGTCATGCTGGAGTGGACATAAAATATACGGAGGATTCGTGACATCCTAAAGTGAATGTCATTTTGAGGAGGAGGAGTAGTAAAAGCTATCCTCTAAATTCGTCGACAGAGGGCGATTTTACCTTTCTGAAACCGACTCGTCATCTAAGATTCTTCTCGTTACCGCCATTACATTCATTTTCCCTGCGAGTAAATAATTTTCTTTTAACACCAAAAACAAATAACAAGCAGGTTGGAATAGCCAGATAGATAAAGAAGATGAGAGGTAGAGGTATATATAAGAAGATCGGAAGAGACGAACATACATATAATCAAAGACTTTTGGTCCAATAGTTAAGATGTATGAAGGAGACTCAATGAGTGGGAAAGTGGCTTAAGAGAAATCAGTATAGAGAGGCAGGTTACAGATTCAGATGAGAAAAAGGAGATATAGATGAAAATGAGACTGACAGAGGGGTTCTCCCTATGATAGGCTTTTTACATGATGATCTCTCTCAGCCCTAGTCACTTCAGCAAGCGCTATCATGCATCATTCGTTCCAGACAATAAAAAATTCCGCTTTCGATTCTCTTTCACTCTACATGCATTTCCTCTTTATTTTCCCCTCATTGTTTTCTAGAGCTCTCTCCCATTACCATGAATACTTCTCATCCTCCGTTCCTCTTATCTACACTTCAATATGGTCGTCCCCCCCCCCCCCCCCCCCTCCGCCCTCCGTCAGCCACAAAATCCACCCCCACCCCCCTCCTCCTCCCTCTTTCCTGGTCTTCCTGATGACCCGTACCTCCATCTTCATTTTCATTCCTTGATTGTGTTCATTAACACCCAAACGCCGCTGCATTGCAAGTGTGTATTAGATGGTAAATTGGATTTACCGGGTTAATAATAGATGTGTGCATTCCGACACGGACCAATGATGGACAAATAGATGTCTCGCCGTTCAGTTTGCTCTCAAAGAAAGCTAAATATATTCACTTCCCTACATCATGCATTTAGAATGAATAATAATAGAATATTAATAATAGAATACACATCCATTGCCAAATCGCCATGAAAGCGAAACACACCTCGACAGACAACAGAAAATACCTTCATTTGTTTCGAAACGAAATCGCTGCTGTGTGGAGAAAGAATATCGGTATTTTCTTGGACCGAATAGAGCCATAACTCTTCGTCATCAGTGCATCGATGCATGTTTTTGGCGGCCACCGAAAAAGTGCCGAAATTCGCGCGCTGTTCTAGTTCATGGAGTAATATCTGGGTCAGCTATCTTTGTCCTGGGGAAAATATTGACGTCGTAAACAGAGGGAATTATTGCTGGCAAGCAGACGATCTCTAGTACAAGAATATAACAAGGATTTTTGAAAAAGAGAAAAGGCAGTCAGTCTCGTGATGAAGGTTAATGTGTCCGTCTAGGTTGATGAGAATAGAACAAGACAAGGTCGCCACTTCTGTCTTTTTGGTCTGGTATGTTGGACACCACGTATTGCTTCTCTTATATCTAGTGTTCCAATTATACCGTCGGGAATGAAAATAGTTCCTTTTAACTGGGACAATTTCTCACATTTTAATGATTTGATGGGCTAAGACCTCTGACCTACGCATCAAATTATCGAAGGGGTGGCTTTTATATTGATCCTTTTCTCTTGCTGAAGTGTAGGAGTAAAGATCCTTCAAAATTGGTTGTAGAGCAATAAGCTTTAATAATGACGTAATTACAGTTTTATTCTTGGTGTCCACTTTACAGTTCATACTGGAAAGAAACCTGGACGTTTAAACATTAATTTATTGAAAGAAGTAGGATGAAGGGGGAAAATTGAATAACGTGATATATCTTTAGGGGTTCCTTGCTGGGGGAAGGAGAAGCATAAATTGCAAGGAAGAAGATAAGCAGAAAAATAACAATAAAAAGGAGAGACCGTACATCGAGTGAGACGTTTTGACAGAATTGTTCACATAAAAGGTAGAGGGTAAAAATTAGCTGAAGCTTTACAGTCTCTCAGCATTTTAAAACCCCACTATCCACATGCTTCTCTCTAATTCCTGGTTAACACAATGTAGAATATTGTATCTAAATTATGCGAATGTTGATATCGATGTTCAAGTTAATGAAGACGAAAGGAATAAATCAAGTCAGTTGAAAATGAGGAATGTGACGGAAAGAGATAAATAGGGAATATGGGAGAGAGCGAGAGAGGGAGAGAGAGAAGGGGGAGAGGAGATTTCAATAAGACAAGCAGCGACTCTGTACTTTCTATGCTTCATTATGACGGAATTGGTCGGTGACTTTACATCACGATGTAATTGTATCATTTAACCCCCGTAATTGACTGGAACCCCAATAATTCGGTTGATGGATGTCCATCCAAAGTCGAGCTGACCCCTCTGTTCCTTTTTTGCCCTTTTTTACCACCCTCTCTCTCTCTCTCTCTCTCTCTCTCTCTCTCTCTCTCTAAAAAGGGTACAGTTTCATAACCCGAGCACCTTTCATTGTTACGCATATGCACACCATTTACTGGCCGAAGGGCTTCAAGTGAAAGATTAAATCATGACATTTCTATACCCCTAAATGACCACTCCATGGATGAAGGGTAGACACGAGTGGGGCAAGGGCACAGTTCACACCAGGGAACCCAGGCTCCTAAAGAAGCAGGTATTTAAAAAAAAATGCATCAAGATTCACATTCAAATAACTTCTCGATGAAATCGTTTTCATTAACAGTCTCAGGAAAGTCTATAGGGCACTCTTTTGGTTCAAACAAAAACTTTGAAGGCTGAAACGAGGCTAACGGCGATTCTCGACTTCCCGCAGCTAAGAACAGTGCAAATGCACCTCTGATCGAATAATCCCTACAAAGTACACCAAAGCGTCCAAGTTTCATAGGGGTAAAGCCTGAAATGTGACTTCCAAAAGTCACTTCCCTTATAACATTATTTTACAAACGAGAATTGTACAGTTTCATATAGGAATATTTTTGATAAGCTACCCATTACATTATTTTACTTCTGCGTATTCACCATGCACAGTGAGATGATCCGTCATCCCATGACGATTCGCTGCTTCTGATGGATGATCAGTGGTGATGTTATCTCACGCTTACTCAGAGTCAGGGTGCGGGTCAGCGAAAAGTCTCCGACATCATGGGATACGGGGACATCGAATTTCCTGTCGTCATTGGGCAAGTGAAGTCGCAAACGATCAGGACAGCTATTCTTCCGATTAGTCTTTACTGAAATCGACAACATTAAAAGAAAATGGCGTAAATAATAACAATGATGATGATAATAATTCTAACAACAACAATAATGATGATAATAATAACAATAACAAAAATAAGTAGTAGAAGAATAAGAAGATAATGTTGATGATGATGAAGAAGAAGAAGAAGAAGAAGAAGAAGAAGAAGAAGAAGAAGAAGAAGCTCTATGGAATTGTGTGCGTACCACTGACTATTTTTAATATTATCTTTGTAAGATGCTTCAAATTGTTACCTGGTCATTGAAACATCATTTCTGAGACAGAAAAAGCAATCCTCAGTATCCTTTCCAAAATCATCCCCCGCTCCCAAAATAGAGTTCATTTATTGCAAATTCATTTATCATCAAGCTTGTGGTGGAATAAATGGACCTCTGAAAAGTGTTTCTTAGAATGAGGTGAGGCTGTTTTTAGTGGGTTTTTCTTTCTCTGTAAAGTAACCATAACAAGAGGTCACATCCGTGCTTGTATCACTAAATCGCGATATTATGATAACTTTTATTCTTGTTAACAATTGCGGTGTGGCCCAAACGGCCTTTTGGCAAACAACTCACCGGCCCTCCTCTGAGGTATTTAGGTTAATAAAAGACCAAAACTATTTTTTCGCTGTCTTATGCAGGTGGTTAGTTTTTTTTCCCTGGTCTGACCTATTTACCATTGTTCAAAAACTAATAACGGCACTAACATTATCGATTGCCATGAATAGCTGACACAGATAAACAGACGCTTGAAAAGGCCATGTTTGGTAGCAAGGTTTCAAGAATCAAGTGAGTTATGCCCTCGCTATTTAATAAATTTCCCGTATCAAGCCAGCGTTTTTTGTCTAACTTTTAGTTCGAGGACTGATGGGCCATATTTACTTGTCGGGTATCCAGAACCAGTCCTTTTTAATAGCTAGGGTATTGTTCGTTTCAAGAATATGATTAACAAGTGCATGCATACATTCACCTCAGTTACAATTAATTTTGTTAATCATGCTCATGTGGGAGTTCTCTAAATATCAAGGTAACTGAAATTAAATTGATTTTTTTTTTATAGATCGCTTGTGTGTGGTAAATACTTCAGATAAAGAATGTATAACGCAAGATTTGGAGATAACTCGAACGACTGTACCTACGGTATCTTGCTTAGCCTTTACTGTAAAATCCTAGCAGCACGTTACCTGAAGTTCAGCTCTGGGTCAGGTGTAACGAATCATTTTAAAGAATCAGACGAAACCTTCTTCACCCCCATTTTTTAAATAAAAGACGTGCTCCATTTATCTTCATGAAAGGTATTCTGTGATGTGGATGTTTAGTCACATTTACAAGAGGATATCAATAGTCATGATTGTATGCAATCGGCTTGATCGGAAAGTAGATATCTAGTTCTGCAACACCACCAGGAACAATGGTGTATGCACGATCGTTTAACTATGGTACGGATGTAAGGCTAGGGGCGTTGAAAAAGCGAGATCTATTGTCATGGTACTTTCAGTGAAGTATAAGTAAGGGCAAAGAAAAATGATATGGCTACATGATTAAAGACCTTTGTAAAAGTCATGATCTCTAAACACCCAACCTATCTATTCATTCATTCATTAAAAGTGCTTTTATCCCATGGATGGGGTGAGGAAGGTTTGATGATAAAATTAACAAATCCATGGGATTAAAGAGGGGTATAAATCAAGCCTCATGTCTATCTGCCTAATCCATTTTCTGATCTATTTCCAAATTTTTATCCATAAGTCATCCCGAATATAGCAAGTAGAATTAGACAATAAATCAGTGTGATGAATTATGTTTATGTTTGAACGGAAATAACTCGTCTACTACGCCTCTCTTGAGAAATGCATAAACATGTATTAATTTCAGTCCTTTTGTCATAATGTCAGGTAGAGTAATTCATTTTGTATGATATATTGATATAAACCCGTTTATAATGTCTGTACATTAGATTATTATATAAGATTTATTACAAGGTATATAGAAAACCTTCAACAGACATCACAGGAGCACTATAACATGACCAATATAGGGATGGAAATGAAATGATGTCAAACAGTGTTTAACAATTTTCTGAAAGTGGCTTGTCGTACATGAAACGGATTCTCTTTTTCATCGCTTTATTTCTGCCCTTTGCTTTCGGAACAAAATGACAGCGTCTTCAAACGCTCCTCTTGTTGTCGTTACAGAAAGAATGATTATTCATGACCACAATTTTTTTGTTGTTGTTTTTTCTTTGCTTTTGTAGTTGATAATTTCTGGGTAGCTTTACGACTTAACGACTGTATGTATCCTTCGAACAATGCACATACATGACATATTGATATATTACGTTGGTATATTAAACGTCCACAGCCAAATAATAATAAATTCTTGATATTAATTTTTCTATAATGCTCTCATATTTGCGCATTATAGTGGGGTATTTTTTTTTTCGTAAATCCACAAATATTTAATATTAACAGACACCATCTGAAAGGATTTTAATTTCCTTTCTAAAGCTGGTTTGATATTTTAGAAATACTGAAGTATTACAAAAAATAGTATTTATTATACCCCATACTGACGTCATTCTTGTGAGTTCTTGACTGACTTTCACAAGAAGGAGGTTACTATCGAAATAGAATTTTGATGGACTGCATTTTCGTCTCTTCGTCAACGCTTTATTTCTTTCACACAAAAACTCTTTCTAACATGTTAGACAAACACTTATAATGGACATATCAGAAAAGAAGTGAGTTTGTCAGTTATTCAGTTCTCACAAATCGATAAAATTTCAAGTTCTTAAAACGAAAAAAAGAAAAATAGTAGTGTCTTTTTTTAATACTTCAACTTGCAAGTTATCGAGTGAAATGAGACATCGAGATTCGTCTCACATATTCGAAAAGAAAAATTATATTTGTGGCGGCAATTTATTTCTAAACAACTTATTTTGAAAGGAACGCTTGCCATGCTCGCTAATGTTAGGTTAAAATCAGTGCCGGGTTTTGTAGCTCATGTGTGACCTTCGTGTTTTTTTTTTTTTATAAAGCGATGGAGAAGAAAACATTGAATATGCTTTCATGCAAAATCAATATCCAAACGATTCTGTTTGCAGCCATGTTCGAGGCATATCCTCTGATGATAAATGAAATATGATTTTTTCTTTAGTTTAATCCACCCAACATCCCTCCACTCAGCGTGAGGTGGCGTGTGTCCTAGCCCGCCCGTGCTGCCGTGGCGCGGCAACAATGCTGCCTATAGTGGCGCCTTTGAATGCTATCTTCACCACCACCAAGCGCACATTCTGGTGCAGTATGCATTGGCATGGTATTTCTTTTACGTGGCTTTGCACGATGTTGCGTCTTGCATGTCTTGTGTATGTTGGGAGCTGACTAGTATGATGCGCACACGACGTTAAGTGATGTCTGGCAATTTAACTTGGCAATGGGAACTCTTTCCACATACATGTACCCATTCTTCGTGGCGCAATAATGCTGAAAGGCGACTGAATGGGCGATAATGCCTCTGCGCGTTGTTAAAAGGAAAATGTTCTTCTTAGACTCTCGCGTTTTCACTAGGTGGTGCATTTGGTTGTATTGAAAGATCATACTCAATTTTCTCGACAAGGCTTAGCTTTTTCCCTTTTTTTCCCTCGGGGAGTAAAGAGAGTCATAATAAATAACGAACAGTCAAAACGTTAAGCCCTTTAACGGAATCAATGAAATTGAGCGTGGTTTGTAGTATATTGTCCTTGATGAATTGTCGGGAATGTCCTTGTACATCAAAAGAATCTTGGTTTATTTGTGCTATGATTTATCGGCGACGCGATAGTGATATGAAATGGGTAGAAACGACAGCAAAAGAGAGAGAAAATCGTCTTATTTGGCCACTTTCGCTTAATGCTCGTTCAAAAGCTTAAATCCATAATTTATTTTCTTGCGTTTCCATTGTGTCTGTTATTGTGACTGTTATAAATAAAACCCATTAACGATCTACGATAATGCCTCACTGCCTTCGCAGCCACTAGTAATGTCAACAATATTCATATCTTAAAGTAATTCCACTTTCACGATTTTGTTCGCACTCTCAAAGAGAATAATCAATTGCAAGTAATAAGCCTTTCAATGTGACCAACCCTTTCCGATAAATTCATATCCTTCTCCCTTTGTGCATGTCAAATTTGATTTTTCGTCAGTTATTAAAATGTATTAAAATGCAACATGAAATCTAGTAAGATAAAGGAAAGAGAAAAGAAAAGAATAAATCAGCTACATCTAAAAAGCAATTACATTCAAACACAAGGAGCCAATAATTAGTGATTGTGATCGAATTATGCATAAATCTGTTCTCAAGGGCTACACGGCACATCGGAATATTTAGCCATTCTTTTCTCTTCTTCTTTCTAACTTAATGTTTAAGAAAGAGAAATAAATTACTGTTTTTTAAAATATCGAAATTTGCCAAACGAACTAGAGATACGCCATAACGACTAGGCTGATTATATATATTTCGGTAAATGTTGTATTCATTGTCTGTTCTTTTCCTGACCTTTGACATTGCTTTTCATTCTTTCACACGACCTACAGACCTGATATAATTACTCTTGCATCTTTATTTTAGAGAGGGAATCGTAGACAGTCGTTTACAGACAGTCAGGCGGACGGACGGACGGACGGACAGGGCAGATAGCAAACGAAGATTGGATATGCTTTTGGAAATCGGTGACTTTGATGCACGGATGAGTAACATTTTCCACCGTACTATGATTGCTCCGCTATCAGTAATCTATTTCCATTCTTCAGAATCAACTGTTTTATATTTTTACGATCCAATTACCAAAAGTTTTCTACCAGGCTGAAATAATCTAAATTAAATTGCTCTTTCCAAAATTCTTGTTCTTTAATACAATCGAACAAAAATGTCCCAATTGGATGATGAATATATAGTCTTGTCTTTATCTCTCATCTATCTGTCTTCTTCATAACGCCATTATCTTTTCTCCTCACTACATACTTGTTATCCTGAATAGCGGTTCTCGTTGTTTCCATACCATTGCACCCGATAAATTATTGTTCTTACGCCTGACTTAAGTTCCAACTCTGTCCCCTACAAATAGTACGATGCTCATTTCTGCGTATATACACCGCGTCCATCTTTTTTGTCAGTCATAAAAATCCCTCTTGACGTCGCTCAATCACTTCTGCAAGAACAAACACATTCACGCAAAAACAGGTATAATGCCATTATCAGCTCTTCAAGTATCTTAACCGTTTAATATTATACGTCGTTCTGTTTATTCGTTGGACTTCCTATCATCTTCTTCTAACGTTTTTGATACTCTTCCGCACATTAGACAATGTCATTTACTAGATTGCGGAGAGTCATTATGGATTGAAAATAAGAGTTGTGACATTCATCAGTTAGGTAAGCCTCTTGTTCTTTGTCCCTCGAACCTTTAAGTTGATGATATATATATATATATAAAATGAATAATAATGAAGCATCTAGTAGTACGTGATTAAAACAGGAAATAGATGTGCGCTTCCATTCTTCTTCTTAGAGTTTTTTTTTTTTTTTTTTTTTTGTTGGTCTTTCATGATAATACTCTCTAGGTCTATCTTTCTCCCCCACTCAAACCCATATTTTCTACCTCCCTCACCTCTCTTTCCCGCCAGATATATCGCCTGTAGTCTTCGCTCGCTCTCTCTCTCTCTCTCTCTCTTCCTTTCCATTCCTGTATTACCTCTTCCCCCCCCCCCTTTCTCTCTTTTTTCCAGCTATTCTCTCTTTCTATCCTGTTCCTTTTTCTTTCTTTTCTATATTTCCTCACCTACCAATCTCAATCTCTCTTTCTCTCTCTTCCTCACTTTCTTCATCGGTCCTACCCCCCTCACAGTTTTTTTTTTTCTTCTTTATGGGTCAACTTTAACCTGCAAGAAATAAAATCAAACATAAAGGAGTTGATTTTCCAAATTTCTTCCATAACGATTATCTCATTAAACCTTACTGAAGGAACCTCATGAACAAGGAGAACGAAATATGACTTCTTTGCAAAATGAGGATTGTAACCCGGGATAGTTTGGGATTGTTTGTCTAATTAAAAGTTCTCCCTAAATGATCTTGATTACTTACGAATCGGATAGGGTTTGTATAACTAACAGATAGGGGTTTTAGAAGGGGAAAAAGGGAATCTAGAGCAGTAATACTAAACCTTATTGAATACTAGTAGGAGAAGGAGAATTAGAAGGATGGGAGGAGGTAGTGGTAAAGGGGGAATTCTGATTCATTTAAACATTTGAAAAAATGCCCCTCTCTAATGCTCTCCTAGTGTCTCTCGTGCTCTCTCTCTCTCTCTCTCTCTCTTTCTCTCGCGCGCCGCCAAGATTAGTATCTTCAAATAGATTCGGCCTTTACCAACCTGGCAAACATTGGAACATTACATTATAACAGCAACCATGATCGTTTCAGTGACGGCAGTCATGGTAATGATCTCAGTTACAGGCAAATATGGATGTTGTCTCTCTCCATCTCCCTCTCTCTCTCTCTCTCTCTCTCTCTCTCTCCTTCTCTCCCCCTACACGCATGAGATGAGACCGAGATAATCATTATTGTTATTAACAACCAGTTACCATGGTAATGAAGTAATTAAAAGGTATACAACGTGAATGCACATAGGATGGTGGACACACATATGTGACTAATGATAAAACAGTCAACTCAACCATGGATGTCCAACAGTTTGAATAAAAAAAAAGATGTTAGACATTGGAGGGGCACCTGCACCATGAAGGGGCATCGGGTCTTAATCGGTGGATAAAATGTAAATTGTCAAGACTGCTGAATAAGTAAAAGATGTGGGGTGAGCTGCACATTCCATTTCCCAACTCCCCCTTCCCATTCCCCACTTATCTCTCTTTTCATCTCTCTATTTTTTTTTCTTCGCCAGTTAATGGGGGCATGTGCCCCCTCGTGCCCCTCCCCCACTCAGCCCAACACAACTTCGGTCTGACTATGATTCTCACCAGCAACAATTCCTAATGCTAAGCTGGCGGTTGCACGTCCCTATGGGGGGTGGCGACTAACCATGATAAAACACAACTTTCGTGCTGAACTGGTTGAAAGGGGGCAACCCCAACGAAGGAATCAATAAGGTAAACAGGCAAGACGGAGATAGTGGGTCTGTGAGTTCATGCTTAACTGAATCTAAAGCTGTCAGGCAAGCAATGATAAAGCTTTGAAAAAAGCTTACTTACTAGGAACGCAGACGACATTTTTCCTTCCGCATCTCCCGCGCCCGCCAAATTCACGTTTCCAATAATTTCGGGAAAACACGACATCGTTGTTTCCCTTTAAAGGCAGGTTGGTATTTTATCTGAACTATTTAATCTAAAAGCAAAAACAAAAAAGTATAGACAACCGATTTGAAATCACTCTTTGCTGAGTATTCTTATCATTATGTAGGTCTATGTGTCATTTTTTTTTAAATAACAAGAAATGTTTAAATTCTTAGATATTTTTTTTTTTTATTTATGTATTTATTAAAATCAATGCATAACATGTAATTCACAATATATAAACAACTCTCCAAGGTTTGGAAATAAAACAGATCAATGAGAATTAAAATATATACACGTGATTGGAATTATTAGAAAAAAAACAAAAACAAAAGTGATTATAACAATAAAAGCAAGGCAGAGTACCCATAGAATAGACAACAGTATATCTAAATGAATCAACCTGTGAAGCAAAAACCTCGAGAACGAATTGTTTTCAAAATCTTAAAAGCTTGTTGGGCTCCCGGAAAGGAGAAAAGCACAAACGTCTATCGGCGCAGAAAAAAAAAATATACCATAAGATGGTTGATGGGCCAGGCCAAGAATGAGACAATCCGCTGCACCCCCCCCCCCCCCCTCCCACTCACACACGAACACTCCATCTCGAAACCACCAAACACAGGCAACCTCCCCCCCCCCCCCCCCCCCCCCCCTCCCCTCCATCTCCTTTCCCTCTCTTGAACAGACCCAGCCAGGAGGGTACAGCGGACTGCTCACACCCAATCTCGCCCACTCAGCGCACCCAGACAAAGAATGGCGCAGGTTTCAAGTTAAGCTAGGAAAAAATACAACGAGCAATCTGTAAAGGCTACGAACATAAACAACCAATGCGCAGTCCAGTTCAGCTCGAGGTCAATGCTCATAGACATAATACAGTGGCAGTGTGATTTTAAACTTATTTGTTATGGGGAAATAATATTTATACTCAATCAACAATCGAAGAAAAAAAAGAAAAGAAACTTATGAATATAGATTCGTGGATCACAGGAATAAAATATAGAGGTATAGCATGGGCCAATCCTACAACAAACTTATGTAAGGTAGAAACAATCAAGGTCACTAGGTGTAAAGTACATGCAAGAAAGGTATACCACATCCTTAAAGATCAAAACGCATTCTTAAAATGACTCTGCAGTCTATTTTTCTTTTTAGCTAACAGATATTCACATTCTTTTTTGTTTTTAACAACAGATTTAAATGTGATAAAATTGGGAAGAATATTTCTAAATTTGCAGGAATAAATGTGATATTTCAAAAGTAAAAAATAGATATGAAATGAACTAAATTTGTCAGTGCTGATGCCAAAAAGCATTTCAAAGTTAGTTACAGATAAATTGGATTTCAATTTCTGTGAGATTACAGTGATAAGGTTATGCCAATAGGAGTAACTTTTTTCACATTCACATACATATGGATTAAAGTTTCTCCTTCTTTCCAACAAAATAGCAGTCAGGAGAATCTTTCCTCTTGATCTTAAATAAGAAACTGTGACAGCAATAGTTTTATGAAAAATTTTAAAATAAAAAGACCTTAATTTAGTGGTCAATCGTACAAAAGAAATTAGTGTAATGAATCTTCTCCCAGTAATATCAGCAGGTACAATAAATTATCATTCCAGTAGCATATTTCTTGATTGGAACATGGGGGGGGTAAGTAGGATGTTGTAACACTCTTAGGAACTTTTTTGTATTGTAACAAATTATGCACAATGGTATCATGAACACCAATAATGTCTACATCAAAGTCCACCAACCAGTTCTCTGGAATATTTTTCATCAAAAAATTAAACTTTCTTCTATCTCTGCAGGAAATACCAAAGTCAAGAACCAACTCTTCGAAAAGTTTATGTCCGGGAAAAGGAGGATTAAACAAATCTGAAATGTAAAGATGTCATGATTAAACCATGATTCATAATAAAAAATAAGATTTGATTTTGAACGAATTAATTTGTTATACCACAATGACTGACATGCACTTAGTTCTGAGAATTTGTGACCATAAAATTCCTTAGTGGCTTCTTCTCTATATACATACAATGAACGTATTGAATCAGCCAATTGAATATTGCCAAGAGAATTCAAAACACGCTCTGGTGCATACATTTCCACAAAAGGGAAACATCTTGATTAACTTTCCAAAAAGGTCAACTCAATATTTTTCCAGGGAAGCATCAAATTTTCGTCAAGAGGTTTTTAACCCCAAGTCAATTTCTGGGCAATGGCAAATAATAAGGGATCAATCATTTTCAAACCAGCATTTTTTCTAGTCTTACACATAGCCTTTCTCTGCACTCTGTCCCTACCTCCACTCCAAATAAACTTATAAAAATCTTGTTCAAATCTGAAAAAAAGGAATGCGAGAGGTATTTTTATACAAAGAAACTGAGAAAAGATAAATCAATTGTGTAGTTACAAGTGTTTTGATTACACAAATTTTACCTATTAAAGAAAGATTTCTCATCCGCCAGCAATTTACAGTATTTTCTATTTTTTCAATCTCTCTTATAATTCAAACAATCCAAAGACTTAAATTTAAAGAAGAAGTGTACACCTAGACATTAAATTGAGAGGTTTCCATGAAACACCCTGGTTAGAATAAGGAAAATTTTTGGCATCCTTTTTAGATCCAATCCAGATAGCCTCTGTTTACTAAAGTTTATTTTACAACCAGAGTATTTACCAAAGTTGACAAGACATCAAAGAGTTCGGAAATGAATTATTAGAGCCATCTAAAAACAAACTGAATCGTCTGCAAATAAAGAGATTTTAACTTCAGTATCATTCTGTAGGGGATACCCTTAATTGATCATTTTGACGGATAGAAGAGCCATTACCTCAATCACCAATAAAACAAATATGGGGAAATTGGGCACCCTGAAAAATTCCTCTATTCATAGAAATACGATTTGTTAAGAAACCATTATTCAAAACATAGCTGTGACGAGAAAAATACCAGGTTTTTATGAATCAATAAAATTTGTACCAAAATAAATTGTTTCAAGGTTTGAAATAAAAAATTATGAGAAACACTATCAAATGCTTTCTCGATATCAAGTAACAAAATAGTTCCAGGGATATCATTAACATCGTATATTGAATAATGTCCAAAATAAAAACGAATATTATGACCAATATTCCTTCCCTTCATAAGCCAGATTGGGCATTGTGTATAAGGGGAGTGTAAAGAACGCTTCAAACGATTGCTATACATTTAGTCTAAAATTTTGTAATCTGTGGTCAATAATGTGATAGGACGATAATTTTTTATAAACAAAGGATCTCTATCTTTTTTAGGGAGAAGGGTTATGACTCCATTTCGTTGAGAAGATGACATAACCACCATTCTGTAATGAAAATTTTGAAGGAATCAATTAACATATCGCATATGTCATTCCAAAATACAATGTAAAATTCAACTGGCAGGCCATCTAACCCTGGAGTTTTGTTCATTTTCATGGATTAACTGCATTATACACTTCACTTTGGTTAAGTAGAGTGTTTCCATGAACTTCTTATCATCCTCAGAAAGTTTTGGACTGAATATTAGCAAATTGCTCATTAAGATCATTGTCAATCTACACGTAACTGATCACTTTGGTAGTGAATATAAACTTGGCATAAAAATCATGTATTATTTCCAAAATCTTTGTGGAGTTAGTGTTCAAATTGTCCTCATTATCATAAGCCTATTGATATTTTTCCTCTGCCAGGATCATTTTCCAAATTACAAAAGTATTTACTGCTTCTCTCACCTTCTTCTAACCATCTAACTTTAGATCTAATAATCAAACCCTTTAGTTTCAAATTCGTATATTTATCTAATTTATCTTCTAGTTCCTCCAGTTTGTAAGAACAAAGGGTCACCATTCTACAGATATATTATTTGATAATTGTATCTTAATTTATCAATATCAGCAATAATTTATTTTTTCAGACATTTCTTTGTTTTTTCATACGGGCCGAGTATTCTATACAAACGCCTGTAATGAACATTTAAAGGAAATCCCAATAATGTTGTTGTTTACATTGGGAGTCTTGATGAATAATTTTAAATTCCTTAATTTTATCCTTAACTAAATTGATAAATTCAGTGTCAAAGTGCAAATAAGTGTGTTGAGTTCCAATAACCTTTACCTTTCACTGGTTGATTATCGTTAAAATCAATAGAAACAATTGAGTGATCTGACTGGATCCTGGTAAAATTTTGTGATTTCTTGCCAATTATCCAAAAAGTTATTTGAAACTAAAATAAAATCTAATCTGGATAATACTCTAGGGACTTTTGATTTCTAGTGTATTTTTTCAAGCCTGGATGGAAAGTTCTCCACACATCACATAAACCATATTCCTCCATTAATACTGAAAGCATTTCACTAGTTTTAAAATTTGAGTGGTGATCTCTAGAACCCTGATAATCAATATCATCAATAACTGTGTTAAAATCACCACCTACTATTAATAAATTCATTATCAAATTTTTCAAGTTCTGCAAACACTCTAAGTAAAAATTCTGGGTCATCATTATTTGGTCCATAAACATTACTAAAGTAAGAGGGAGTTCATTAATTACGGCACTTATCATTAAAAATCTTCCAGAGGGTCTTTTCAAGATAGATGTTGATAGTTGTATTTAACGAGTTTCTTATAAGAACTCGCCACACCTCTACTATTCGATGCAAAACTAGCAAAAAAAAGCTTTTTCACCCCACTGGGTTTTCCACCAATGTTCATCTTATATCACTATGGGTTCTTGAAGAAATAAAATGTCAGATTTAAGGGACGCAGACGTGAAAAAAACCTTTTTCCGTTTAACATAATCCTGTAACCCACCCTACATTAAACGACCGTGAGCTTTAATATACATTATTTTTAAAAGTACACCTGATTCCAAACCATCACCCACCACCATAAGGAATACAACATAGCACAAAGAAGAAAAGGTACATGAATGTTATGCAATCTGCCATTACCAAAAAGGACCATTGAAAAATAAGAATATAAAAAATAAAAAATACATAATATTACACATGGGAAAAATCAAGGAATGGCAGACAAGATCGAACAAAGGCTTCAATCATAAAAACACAGCCTGTGTAGAGTGCTAATAACCTAAAGAGAGGGGAGGAGAACACTACAGAACACAATCCTAACTGACAAAACTAGTAAAAAATAGATTCGAAAACATTGTTCTAAAAATAAAGTACAGATTCGAATATTTTTCAAGAGGACATTACTCTTCCCACTATCTACATTAACTATGGTTGACCTGTATCTACATAGGTTAAGAAAAGTACTATGACATACTGAGCTACGTTTTACAATAAAAAACCATAAAGATGGAAACATTATAAGAAAGCATTAAGATACAAAAATGACAACTACCACAAGTATCGAGTATAACTTGTAATGTAGCCCTATGCCAGCTGCATACTTCAGTAAAACCTCAGTAAAAGGAAAATAGTACAAATTTTTAAAGCTAAATTTCAAACCTTATACATGTATGTTAACCACTCAATGGCGGTTAAGAGAAATCAGCCAACAATGAATAGTTTTCCTTCTGAGTTACGAACACCAATCCTTGCAGGGAATAAAAGAAAGGCTTCTTTCCCTCCGATTTCAGTCTCTTGAGGTCATCTAGTTTGTTTTTTCTTTTTGCAAGATCCGCTTCGAGAAGTCTTCAGAAACGTAAACCTTCGCACCCTTGAAGTTGAAATCCCTCTCTTTAAATTGTGTGATGCCGCCTTTCTGACCTTTTCTCTCACCGAATATGACGAAAATGCAACATGGATGATCCTTGGTTTCTCAGATACAGCACCAGTAGATCGAGAAGGGTTCGATGGCACCTCTCCACCAGGCACTCATCATCCGAGATTCCAGAAACAGCAACAGGGACTTCACTGTATCCTCACACTTCTCTCCTCGAACCTCAGGCACTCCGTGAAAGACAAGGTTGTTACGCCGACTGCGATTTTCCAAATCATCCAGTTTTTTCCAGAATTTCTTCTTTCCTTTTTTCAACATCTGCATCTGACCACTACTTCATCGAGTTGAATAGAACAAGCAGTAGTTTTCTCAATGTTTTCATCCAGCTTGGATTCAAACTCTGTCATTCTTCTCACTAGCAGGGTCTCCATCTTTTCTTCCAGAGGGAGAATCGCTCCTCAAATCTCTGAGCGAATAAGGTGAACCACTGCGGGGGAGGTTGTCCCAGACCCGACGGTGCCTTGCGGTAGCGCACGTGAAGATGCCCCATCGGCATCGCTATCGTATACCCCTTCTTGGCGACGGATGAATATTTCATCTTTTCAGGGGTGTCCTGCATCCTTTTGGAGCTCATTATGAATCAATATTGACTTGAAAACTTAAATCATCGAATCAACATACTTTTTACCACCAATGAGTAAAATCAGTTAGGAAAGGGTGAAAATTAAAAGAGTTCAGCATGAAGACATGGTGTCTCACTCGGTGGTTAGGGCGCCCTCTTCTTCTTAGAT
>CM057157.1:15241371-15296371 GCA_029962745.1 Echinometra lucunter
AAGTCACAGAGCAATTATTTATTTCAATTACAATCTTCTTAAACACGGCACGTAATAAGCATGTTTTTTGTTGTGTTTTTTTTTTCAAATTTCATTCATCAAATGATTCTGTGAGGTGATGTCCAACAACACAATGCAAAGCATTCTGTGGACCCGAGTCATGCTGGAGTGGACATAAAATATACGGAGGATTCGTGACATCCTAAAGTGAATGTCATTTTGAGGAGGAGGAGTAAAAGCTATCCTCTAAATTCGTCGACAGAGGGCGATTTTACCTTTCTGAAACCGACTCGTCATCTAAGATTCTTCTCGTTACCGCCATTACATTCATTTTCCCTGCGAGTAAATGATTTTCTTTTAACAACAAAAACAAATAACAAGCAGGGTGGAATAGCCAGATAGATAAAGAAGATGAGAGGTAGAGGTATATATAAGAAGATCGGAAGAGACGAACATACATATAATCAAAGACTTTTGGTCCAATAGTTAAGATGTATGAAGGAGACTCAATGAGTGGGAAAGTGGCTCAAGAGAAATCAGTATAAACAGGCAGGTTAAAGATTCAGATGAGAAAAAGGAGATATAGATGAAAATGAGACTGACAGAGGGGTTCTCCCTATGATACGCTTTTTACATGATGATATCTCTCAACCCTAGTCACTTCAGCAAGCGCTATCATGCATCATTCGTTCCAGACAATAAAAAATTCCGCTTTCGATTCTCTTTCACTCTACATGCATTTCCTCTTTATTTTTCCCTCATTGTTTTCTAGAGCTCTCTCCCATTACCATGAATACTTTCTCACCTCCGTTCCTCTTATCTACACTTTAATATGGTTGTCCCCCCCCCCCCCCCCCCTCCGCCCTCCGTCAGCCACAAAATCCACCCCACCCCTCCTCCTCCCTCTTTCCTGGTCTTCCTGATGACCCGTACCTCCATCTTCATTTTCATTCCTTGATTGTGTTCATTAACACCCAAACGCCGCTGCATTGCAAGTGTGTATTAGATGGTAAATTGGATTTACCGGGTTAATAATAGATGTGTGCATTCCGACACGGACCAATGATGGACAAATAGATGTCTCGCCGTTCAGTTTGCTCTCAAAGAAAGCTAAATATATTCACCTTCCCTACATCATGCATTTAGAATGAATAATAATAGAATATTAATAATAGAATACACATCCATTGCCAAATCGCCATGAAAGCGAAACACACCTCGACAGACAACAGAAAATACCTCCATTTGTTTCGAAACGAAATCGCTGCTGTGTGGAGAAAGAATATCGGTATTTTCTTGGACCGAATAGAGCCATAACTCTTCGTCATCAGTGCATCGATGCATGTTTTTGGCGGCCACCGAAAAAGTGCCGAAATTCGCGCGCTGTTCTAGTTCATGGAGTAATATCTGGGTCAGCTATCTTTGTCCTGGGGAAAATATTGACGTCGTAAACAGAGGGAATTATTGCTGGCAAGCAGACGATCTCTAGTACAGGAATATAACAAGGATTTTTGAAAAAGAGAAAAGGCAGTCAGTCTCGTGATGAAGGTTAATGTGTCCGTCTAGGTTGATGAGAATAGAACAAGACAAGGTCGCCACTTCTGTCTTTTTGGTCTGGTATGTTGGACACCACGTATTGCTTCTCTTATATCTAGTGTTCCAATTATACCGTCGGGAATGAAAATAGTTCCTTTTAACTGGGACAATTTCTCACATTTTAATGATTTGATGGGCTAAGACCTCTGACCTACGCATCAAATTATCGAAGGGGTGGCTTTTATATTGATCCTTTTCTCTTGCTGAAGTGTAGGAGTAAAGATCCTTCAAAATTGGTTGTAGAGCAATAAGCTTTAATAATGACGTAATTACAGTTTTATTCTTGGTGTCCACTTTACAGTTCATACTGGAAAGAAACCTGGACGTTTAAACATTAATTTATTGAAAGAAGTAGGATGAAGGGGGAAAATTGAATAACGTGATATATCTTTAGGGGTTCCTTGCTGGGGGAAGGAGAAGCATAAATTGCAAGGAAGAAGATAAGCAGAAAAATGAACAATAAAAAGGAGAGACCGTACATCGAGTGAGACGTTTTGACAGAATTGTTCACATAAAAGGTAGAGGGTAAAAATTAGCTGAAGCTTTACAGTCTCTCAGCATTTTAAAACCCCACTATCCACATGCTTCTCTCTAATTCCTGGTTAACACAATGTAGAATATTGTATCTAAATTATGCGAATGTTGATATCGATGTTCAAGTTAATGAAGACGAAAGGAATAAATCAAGTCAGTTGAAAATGAGGAATGTGACGGAAAGAGATAAATAGGGAATATGGAGAGAGAGCGAGAGAGGGAGAGAGAGAAGGGGGAGAGGAGATTTCAATAAGACAAGCAGCGACTCTGTACTTTCTATGCTTCATTATGACGGAATTGGTCGGTGACTTTACATCACGATGTAATTGTATCATTTAACCCCCGTAATTGACTGGAACCCCAATAATTCGGTTGATGGATGTCCATCCAAAGTCGAGCTGACCCCTCTGTTCCTTTTTTGCCCTTTTTTTTACCACCCTCTCTCTCTCTCTCTCTCTCTCTCTCTCTCTCTCTCTCTAAAAAGGGTACAGTGTCATAACCCGAGCACCTTTCATTGTTACGCATATGCACACCATTTACTGGCCGAAGGGCTTCAAGTGAAAGATTAAATCATGACATTTCTATACCCCTAAATGACCACTCTATGGATGAAGTGTAGACACGAGTGGGGCAAGGGCACAGTTCACACCAGGGAACCCAGGCTCCTAAAGAAGCAGGTATTCTAAAAAAAAAAAATGCATCAAGATTCACATTCAAATAACTTCTCGATGAAATCGTTTTCATTAACAGTCTCAGGAAAGTCTATAGGGCACTCTTTTGGTTCAAACAAAAACTTTGAAGGCTGAAACGAGGCTAACGGCGATTCTCGACTTCCCACAGCTAAGAACAGTGCAAATGCACCTCTGATCAAATAATCCCTACAAAGTACACCAAAGCGTCCAAGTTTCAGTTTAGGGGTAAAGCCTGAAATGTGACTTCCAAAAGTCACTTCCCTTATAACATTATTTTACAACCGAGAATAGCACAGTATCATATAGGAATATTTTTGATAAGCTACCCATTACATCATTTTACTTCTGCGTATTCACCATGCACCATGAGATGATCCGTCATCCCATGACGATTCGCTGCTTCTGATGGATGATCAGTGGTGATGTGATCTCACGCTTACTCAGAGTCAGGGTGCGGGTCAGCGAAAAGTCTCCGACATCATGGGATACGGGGACATCGAATTTCCTGTCGTCATTGGGCAAGTGAAGTCGCAAACGATCAGGACAGTTATTCTTCCGATTAGTCTTTACTGAAATCGACAA
Organism: Echinometra lucunter; assembly: GCA_029962745.1. Lineage (NCBI taxonomy): Eukaryota > Metazoa > Echinodermata > Echinoidea > Camarodonta > Echinometridae > Echinometra > Echinometra lucunter. The sequence continues at coordinate 15,244,776 of CM057157.1, forward strand.
CATTAAAAGAAAATGGCGTAAAATAATAACAATGATGATGATAATAATTCTAACAACAACAATAATGATAATGATAATAATAACAATAACAAAAATAAGTAGTAGAAGAATAAGAAGATAATGATGATGATGATGAAGAAGAAGAAGAAGAAGAAGAAGAAGAAGCTCTATGGAATTGTGTGCGTACCACTGACTATTTTTAATATTATCTTTGTAAGATGCTTCAAATTGTTACTGGTCATTGAAACATCATTTCTGAGACAAAAAAAGCAATTCTCAGTATCCTTTCCAAAATCATCCCCCGCCCCCAAAATAGAGTTCATTTATTGCAAATTCATTTATTATCAAGCTTGTGGTGGAATAAATGGACCTCTGAAAAGTGTTTCTTAGAATGAGGTGAGGCTGTTTTAGTGGGTTTTTCTTTCTCTGTAAAGTAACCATAACAAGAGGTCACATCCGTGCTTGTATCACTAAATCGCGATATTATGATAACTTTTATTCTTGTTAACAATTGCGGTGTGGCCCAAACGGCCTTTTGGCAAACAACTCACCGGCCCTCCTCTGAGGTATTTAGGTTAATAAAAGACCAAAACTATTTTTTCGCTGTCTTATGCAGGTGGTTAGTTTTTTCCCCTGGTCTGACCTATTTACCATTGTTCAAAAACTAATAACGGCACTAACATTATCGATTGCCATGAATAGCTGACACAGATAAACAGACGCTTGAAAAGGCCATGTTTGGTAGCAAGGTTTCAAGATTCAAGTGAGTTATGCCCTCGTTATTGAATAAATTTCCTGTATCAAGCCAGCGTTTTTGTGTCTAACTTTTAGTTCGAGGACTGATGGGCCATATTTACTTGTCGGGTATCCAGAACCAGTCCTTTTCAATAGCTAGGGTATTGTTCGTTTCAAGAATATGATTAACAAGTGCATGCATACAGTCACCTCAGTTACAATCAATTTTGTTAATCATGCTCATGTGGGAGTTCTCTAAATATCAAGGTAACTGAAATTAAATTGATTTTTTTTTTATAGATCGCTTGTGTGTGGTAAATACTTCAGATAAAGAATGTATAACGCAAGATTTGGAGATAACTCGAACGACTGTACCTACGGTATCTTGCTTAGCCTTTACTGTAAAATCCTAGCAGCACGTTACCTGAAGTTCAGCTCTGGGTCAGGTGTAACGAATCATTTTAAAGAATCAGACGAAACCTTCTTTACCCCCATTTTTTTGAAATAAAAGACGTGCTCCATTTATCTTCATGAAAGGTATTCTGTGATGTGGATGTTTAGTCACATTTACAAGAGGATATCAATAGTCATGATTGTATGCAATCGGCTTGATCGGAAAGTAGATATCTAGTTCTGCAACACCACCAGGAACAATGGTGTATGCACGATCGTTTAACTATGGTACGGATGTAAGGCTAGGGGCGTTGAAAAAGCGAGATCTATTGTCATGGTACTTTCAGTGAAGTATAAGTAAGGGCAAAGAAAAATGATATGGCTACATGATTAAAGACCTTTGTAAAAGTCATGATCTCTAAACACCCAACCTATCTATTCATTCATTCATTAAAAGTGCTTTTATCCCATGGATGGGGTGAGGAAGGTTTGATGATAAAATGAACAAATCCATGGGATTAAAGAGGGGTATAAATCAAGCCTCATGTCTATCTGCCTAATCCATTTTCTGATCTATTTCCAAAATTTTATCCATAAGTCATCCCGAATATAGCAAGTAGAATTAGACAATAAATCAGTGTGATGAATTATGTTTATGTTTGAACGGAAATAACTCGTCTACTACGCCTCTCTTGAGAAATGCATAAACATGTATTAATTTCAGTCTTTTTGTCATAATGTCAGGTAGAGTAATTCATTTTGTATGATATATTGATATAAACCCGTTTATGATGTCTGTACATTAGATTATTATATAAGATTTATTACAAGGTATATAGAAAACCTTCAACAGACATCACAGGAACACTATAACATGACCAATAATCGGATGGAAATGAAATGATGTCAAACAGTGTTTAACAATTTCTGAAAGTGGCTTGTCGTAAATGAAACGGATTCTCTTTTTCATCGCTTTATTTCTGCCCCTTGCTTTCGGAACAAAATGACAGCGTCTTCAAACGCTCCTCTTGTTGTCGTTACAGAAAGAATGATTATTCATGACCACAATTTTTTTGTTGTTGTTTTTTTCTTTGCTTTTGTAGTTGATAATTTCTGGGTAGCTTTACGACTTTACGACTGTATGTATCCTTCGAACAATGCACATACATAACATATTGATATATTACGTTGGTGTATTAAACGTCCACAGCCAAATAATAATAAATTCTTGATATTAATTTTTCTATAATGCTCTCATATTTGCGCATTATAGTGGGGTATTTTTTTTTTCGTAAATCCACAAATATTTAATATTAACAGACACCATCTGAAAGGATTTTAATTTCCTTTCTAAAGCGGGTTTGATATTTTAGAAATACTGAAGTATTACAAAAAATAGTATTTATTGTACCCCATACTGACGTCATTCTTGTGAGTTCTTGACTGACTTTCACAAGAAGGAGGTTATTATCGAAATAGAATTTTGAGGGCTGCATTTTCGTCTCTTTGTCAACGCTTTATTTCTTTCACACAAAAACTCTTTCTAACATGTTAGACAAACACTTATATGGACATATCAGAAAAGAAGTGAGTTTGTCAGTTATTCAGTTCTCACAAATCGATAAGATTTCAAGTTCTTAAAACGAAAAAAAAAGAAAGAAATAGTAGTGTCTTTTTTTAATACTTCCAACTTGCAAGTTATCGAGTGAAATGAGACATCGAGATTCGTCTCACATATTCGAAAAGAAAAATTATATTTGTGGCGGCAATTTATTTCTAAACAACTTATTTTGAAAGGAACGCTTGCCATGCTCGCTAATGTTAGGTTAAAATCAGTGCCGGGTTTTGTAGCTCATGTGTGACCTTCGTGTTTTTTTTTTTTTTATAAAGCGATGGAGAAGAAAACATTGAATATGCTTTCATGCAAAATCAATATCCAAACGATTCTGTTTGCAGCCATGTTCGAGGCATATCCTCTGATGATAAATGAAATATTATTTTTTTCTTTAGTTTAATCCACCCAACATCCCTCCACTCAGCGTGAGGTGGCGTGTGTCCTAGCCCGCCCGTGCTGCCGTGGCGCGGCAACAATGCTGCCTACAGTGGCGCCTTTGAATGCTATCTTCACCACCACCAAGCGCACATTCTGGTGCAGTATGCATTGGCATGGTATTTCTTTTACGTGGCTTTGCACGATGTTGCGTCTTGCATGTCTTGTGTATGTTGGGAGCTGACTAGTATGATGCGCACACGACTTTAAGAGATGTCTGGCAATTTAACTTGGCAATGGGAACTCTTTCCACATACATGTACCCATTCTTCGTGGCGCAATAATGCTGAAAGGCGACTGAATGGGCGATAATGCCTCTGCGCGTTGTTAAAAGGAAAATGTTCTTCTTAGACTCTCGCGTTTTCACTAGGTGGTGCATTTGGTTGTATTGAAAGATCATACTCAATTTTCTCGACAAGGCTTAGCTTTTTCCCTTTTTTCCCTCGGGGAGGAAAGAGAGTCATAATAAATAAACGAACAGTCAAACGTTAAGCCCTTTAACGAAATCAATGAAATTGAGCGTGGTTTGTAGTATATTGTCCTTGATGAATTGTCGGGAATGTCCTTGTACATCAAAAGAATCTTGGTTTATTTGTGGTATGATTTATCGGCGACGCGATGGTGATATGAAATGGGTAGAAACGACAGCAAAAGAGAGAGAAAATCGTCTTATTTGGCCACTTTCGCTTAATGCTCGTTCAAAAGCTTAAATCCATAATTTATTTTCTTGCATTTCCATTTGTGTCTGTTTATTGTGACTGTTATAAATAAAACCCATTAACGATCTACGATAATGCCTCACTGCCTTCGCAGTCACTAGTAATGTCAACAATATTCATATCTTAAAGTAATTCCACTTTCACGATTTTGTTCGCACTCTCAAAGAGAATAATCAATTGCAAGTAATAAGCCTTTCAATGTGACCAACCCTTTCCGATAAATTCATATCCTTCTCCCTTTGTGCATGTCAAATTTGATTTTTCGTCAGTTATTAAAATGTATTAAAATGCAACATGAAATCTAGTAAGATAAAGGAAAGAGAGAAAAGAATAGAATAAATCAGCTACATCTAAAAAGTAATTACATTCAAACACAAGGGGCCAATAATTAGTGATTGTGATCGAATTATGCATAAATCTGTTCTCAAGGGCTACAAGGCACATTGGAATTTTAGCCATTCTTTTCTCTTCTTCTTTCTAACCTAATGTTTAAGAAAGAGAAATGAATTACTGTTTTTTTAAATATCGAAATTTGCCAAACGAACTAGAGATACACCATAAAGACTAGGCTGATTATACATATTTCGGTAAATGTTGTATTCATTGTCTGTTCTTTTCCTGACCTTTGACATGTTTGACATTGCTTTTCATTCTTTCACACGACCTACAGACCTGATATAATTACTCTTGCATCTTTATTTTAGAGAGGGAATCGCAGACAGTCGTTTACAGACAGTCAGACGGACGGACGGACGGACGGGCAGGGCAGATAGCAAACGAAGATTGGATATGCTTTTGGAAATCGGTGACTTTGATGCACGGATGAGTAACATTTTCCACCGTACCATGATTGCTCCGCTATCAGTAATCTATTTCCATTCTTCAGAATCAACTGTTTTATATTTTTACGATCCAATTACCAAAAGTTTTCTACCAGGCTGAAATAATCTAAATTAAATTGCTCTTTCCAAAATTCTTGTTCTTTAATACAATCGAACAAAAATGTCCCAATTTGGATGATGAATATATAGTCTTGTCTTTATCTCTCATCTATCTGTCTTCTTCATAACGCCATTATCTTTTCTCCTCACTACATACTTGTTATCCTGAATAGCGGTTCTCGTTGTTTCCATACCATTGCACCCGATAAATTATTGTTCTTACGCCTGACTTAAGTTCCAACTCTGTCCCTACAAATAGTACGATGCTCATTTCTGCGTATATACACCGCGTCCATCTTTTTTGTCAGTCATAAAAATCCCTCTTGACGTCGCTCAATCACTTCTGCAAGAACAAACACATTCACGCAAAAACAGGTATAATGCCATTATCAGCTCTTCAAGTATCTTAACCGTTTAATATTATACGTCGTTCTGTTTATTCGTTGGACTTCCTATCATCTTCTTCTAACGTTTTTGATACTCTTCCGCACATTAGACAATGTCATTTACTAGATTGCGGAGAGTCATTATGGATTGAAAATAAGAGTTGTGACATTCATCAGTTAGGTAAGCCTCTTGTTCTTTGTCCCTCGAACCTTTAAGTTGATGATATATATATATATATATATATAAAATGAATAATAATGAAGCATCTAGTAGTACGTGATTAAAACAGGAAATAGATGTGCGCTTCCATTCTTCTTCTTAGAGTTTTTTTTTTTTTTTTTTTTTGGGTCTTTTCATGATAATACTCTCTAGGTCTATCTTTCTCCCCCACTCAACCCATATTTTCTACCTCCCTCACCTCTCTTTCCCGCCAGATATATCGCCTGTAGTCTTCGCTCGCTCTCTCTCTCTCTCTCTCTCTCTTCCTTTCCATTCCTGTATGAACCTCTTCCCCCCCCCCCCCCCTTTCTCTCTTTTTTCCAGCTATTCTCTCTTTCTATCCTGTTCCTTTTTCTTTCTTTTCTATATTTCCTCACCTACCAATCTCAATCTCTCTTTCTCTCTCTTCCTCACTTTCTTCATCGGTCCTACCCCCCTCACAGTTTTTTTTTTCTTCTTCTTTATGGGTCAACTTTAACCTGCAAGAAATAAAATCAAACATAAAGGAGTTGATTTTCCAAATTTCTTCCATAACGATTATCTTATTAAACCTTACTGAAGGAACCTCATGAACAAGGAGAACGAAATATGACTTCTTTGCAAAATGAGGATTGTAACCCGGGATAGTTTGGGATGTTTGTCTAATTAAAAGTTCTCCCTAAATGATCTTGATTACTTACGAATCGGATAGGGTTGCTATAACTAACAGATAGGGGTTTTAGAAGGGGAAAAAGGGAATCTAGAGCAGTAATACTAAACCTTTAGTGAATACTAGTAGGAGAAGGAGAATTAGAAGGAGGGAGGAGGTAGTGGTAAAGGGGGAATTCTGATTCATTTAAACATTTGAAAAATGCCCCTCTCTAATGCTCTCCTAGTGTCTCTCGTGCTCTCTCTCTCTCTCTCTCTCTCTCTCTCTCTTTCTCTCGCGCGCGCCAAGATTAGTATCTTCAAATAGATTCGGCCTTTACCAACCTGGCAAACATTGGAACATTACATTATAACAGCAACCATGATCGTTTCAGTGACGGCAGTCATGGTAATGATCTCAGTTACAGGCAAATATGGATGTTGTCTCTCTCCATCTCCCTCTCTCTCTCTCTCTCTCTCTCTCCTTCTCTCCCCCTACACGCATGAGATGAGACCGAGATAATCATTATTGTTATTAACAACCAGTTACCATGGTAATGAAGTAATTAAAAGGTATACAACGTGAATGCACATAGGATGGTGGACACACATATGTGACTAATGATAAAACAGTCAACTCAACCATGGATGTCCAACAGTTTGAATAAAAAAAAAGATGTTAGACATTGGAGGGGCACCTGCACCATGAAGGGGCATCGGGTCTTAATCGGTGGATAAAATGTAAATTGTCAAGACTGCTGAATAAGTAAAAGATTTGGGGTGAGCTGCACATTCCATTTCCCAACTCCCCCTTCCCATTCCCCACTTATCTCTCTTTTCATCTCTCTATTTTTTTTTCTTCGCCAGTTAATGGGGGCATGTGCCCCCTCGTGCCCCTCCCCCACTCAGCCCAACACAACTTCGGTCTGACTATGATTCTCACCAGCAACAATTCCTAATGCTAAGATGGCGGTTGCACGTCCCTATGGGGGTGGCGATAACCATGATAAAACACAACTTTCGTGCTGAACTGGTTGAAAGGGGGCAACCCCAACGAAGGAATCAATAAGGTAAACAGGCAAGACGGAGATAGTGGGTCTGTGAGTTCATGCTTAAACTGAATCTAAAGCTGTCAGGCAAGCAATGATAAAGCTTTGAAAAAGCAGACTTACTAGGACGCAGACGACATTTTTCCTTCCGCATCTCCGCGCCCGCCAAATTCACGTTCCAATAATTTCGGGAAAACACGACATCGTTGTTTCCCTTTAAAGGCAGGTTGGTATTTCATCTGAACTATTTAATCTAAAAGCAAAAACAAAAAAGTATAGACAACCGATTTTGAAGTCACTCTTTGCTGAGTATTTCTTATCATTATGTAGGTCTATGTGTCATTTTTTAAAAATAACAAGAAATGTTTAAAATTTTTAGATATTTCATTACAGGTCCACGGGTAATGATATTGTAGACCAAAATCACCTTCTACGTTTGAAGATAAGAAGTTATCCTTTGTACGTTATGCAGTTAATTATCCAAGAAGTCATGGCATGATTTAGGCTTCTTCCTTCACCATGCATAATGAATAATGAATTTAAGGCACGCTCGTAAATAAAAACAATATCATTTTTCAATTTCATGCTCGAAATACTATAGGATTAAAAGACTTACATTTAGACTATCTTTCCAGGTAACTGATTAATTTCATTACTCCGCCTTTCGTATACTGAGACCTCCATTATTTTGAAAACAAGCAGATTTCTTCCTCTCCAAAATGCTTACTGAAATTTATTGAGGGCCAAAGGAGAATTAATCCCTTAAACCGATATCTGGGTTATGTGAAGTAATTTGTCGTGATACTAGGTCAAGCGGTTCATAATCGGGTGATGAGACGCAAAGGCGAGAGCATGAAACAGAGAGAGAAAAGGAAACTGAGGGATGGAGAGAGCGGAGAGAGAGAGAGAGATGGTGAGACTGAGAGAGAGAAAGGAAGAAAGTAAGAAAGAAAGAAAGAAAGAAAGAAAGAAAGAAAAAGAAAGCAAAAGAAGGGAGTCCTTGTATAGACGTATGTTTAGCAAAGTTTTGTCACATTAAAAGGGAGACACAGGAAGATACAAAAAGAGGGAGAGTGTGAGAGAGCAAATAGTCCACAAAGTTTATCAAAATATGTCTCTATAAGCGACAGTGAGAAAGAGGTCGCCATGACATTAAACGAAAAAAAGAAAATACAGAAAGAGAAAGAGAGAGGGGGAAGAGGAACAGAGACAGATAGGTTGGTCAGTTGGCATGGTTGGTGCGAGTTCTGTACACAAAGAGAAAGCGATGGTATTATACCTCCATGGTAATATGGTAGATACGGAAGAATATCTCACTTCCCATCAAATCACAGTGAGAAAATGGTTTATAGATGGATAGACGGACATAAAGAAACATTAAACCAGAAAAAAATGAAAGCTTTCAACAAGAAACGGAATATAGATAGAAGAGCGCAGTAGACGAAGATGAAAAATAACAAAAGAGGGAGAGGGAGAGGGAGAGGGGAAAATGCCAATGACAAACTGAGTTAATTCATTAATCAAGTGCGATTTTAGGTAGCAACCGTGTTGCAATTATTTTGCAGGTTCAATAATCTTGATTTTCAAAACTTGTCCTTAGTTTAATTTTACCCTCAGATTTTAAAACGCATCATGTAATGGTATCGCACCCTTGATGTCCACTGCAGTGAGGACACGGTGACACAATCAAGTGCTTACATCAGGTGTTAATCAAGGGGTGCTATCTGGTAACACCTTGAGTGTAAATTTAGTTACCTTCGTGATGTGGGTCATTAAAGAGTGGCCAGAATCACTTAGTCATTACTGCAGTCGTTCCCTCACTTTGGATAGGAAGGAGCAAACATGCAGATGGAACGAAGAGGAAGAATTAGAAGGAAAATCAATGGATATGGCCTATATTTAGGCAAATATTAGCTATTTTTTGTCTTGATCGTCATACCGCTCACATTTGACAGTGTTTAGGATTTTAGTATATCTGATGATTGTATGAGGCTGATAGCAGTAGTAGAGGTTGTATCAGGCAAGGTTACAAAAGGAAATGGTAATTACTATTTTCTATGTAAATTTATGTTCACAGTTTCGTATACGCAGTTGAATTATACTTGGTGATGTAACCTTGGACCTTCCCCGTTGCACGCTTTATTTCCCTTGAAATTTGCTAAAGCAGGCTATTTTTTATCATTTAAGAGAGAGAAATACACACATTGGTATCAATATACCTAAAGCACGTTAATTTATTTAATGTACGATAAAAAAAAATGCAATTTTGATAAAATGCCTTGCTCAAGGGCATAAGTGCTGTGCCGGGGATCGAACTCCCGATTCTCACGTCTCCAGTCAAGCGTTCGACTATACGGCACCTCTACCAAGTAGTTTGGCTGCACTATAGGCTGCAACCCACGAGATCACCCATCCTTGAGATTGACAGCCTACCTGACCGACAGTGTCGGCCTTGTGGACTTCTCACCACTTTGCAATGTGATTGCAGGACCGAAAGTCCACGAGACCGGCAGTACACGAAACCAAACCTCCTTCTGTGTTTTATATACATATCGGTCTCAAACACTCTTTAAAAATAAATAGAATAACTAGATTATGGGTCAGCTGGGTGCAACTAGTATGAAAGTTACTATATTCTAGTCAGAAATGACTGAGTTCTAGTCAACATGCGACTAGAAAATAGTCACAAATGACTGAAAAATATATTTTAAAATAAGACTAGTATTTTAGTTGCACCCAGCTGACCCTTCCGTCTAGTCATTTTTAACTGATTTGTTTGAAAAGTGAAGGCTGCAGACCTAACAAGTTATATAGTGAAAATAGGCCTATGTCGATATCGGATTTTTTTTTTTTTTTACACGAGTAATTCCCCAGACAGGCATGAAATTATCTAATAGTAACGTATTGATCAACATGATCAATGATATGATTGGCCAAGGGAATTATAAAATTCAGGACATACGGGTATTATCCATCTTTAATCTCCATGCATGTAGGGATTAATGAGTCATCATGCAATACACACGGACAACACTCACTGGACAACAAATCATGCATTTACGTGCAGGCCTAAGAGAATAATAGTTTGACCAAGACAGAAGCGCGATGACAGGTTCTCTGTGGTCATGTCTGGATATAATTCCACCGATTATTAACTGGAAATGAGCGCCAACTAGCATAGGACGTGCATCGCCTGAGGCTACTGCAGGAACAGCCTCTGACCAGAAAACACTAGGGTGGGACTAAAGAAAGTGTCCTGACCGAACTTGGGAAACTCCAGGGAAGGAGGGAGAGAGAACTAACCGTGTGCCAGGAATGGACTAAGCGGTTAAACCTGGGGAGGAAGAGAGGAGAGAAAGGGGAAGGAACACCAGAAATTGCTGCTTTGTCATCGAGTGATTTAAACTTTCCTCTGAGTGATGGCTTGGTTTGGCTTGAATTAATGATTGTGTCTGAGTAACGAAAAACCAGACAGCCTCAGGCGATAACCTCCCAAAATATTAAGAGATACATATCCTTTTAAGACTAATTAAAACCAGTCTCGTCTCTTCCCTCCTATTTATTCTCGTCACAATTTCATAAGTTGTATTTTGATTCGCGTGGGCTGTGCCAGACTTTATTCACGTCTGCTCTTAGTCATGAATCGAGGGAAGAAAATTTGTTTCATTTTTTTAGAAGGAATTTACAAGTTTTTCTCTTACTTGCGAATTATTTATCATTTTCGATATCTTTAACAACAGAGAGTGAAAATAAAAAGAATACAGAGAGCATTGTGTCTACCCAATGGTTTACTGATTTGGTGATCTCTTGACGTATAGTTCGAATTCAGGAGGTCGACGAGACCGGAACAATTATTGGTCTGATTAGGATTGTGTACTGTACATCTTTTCACAAGTTCAAATTCGTTAATGGACTTTCGCCATCTTCTGATTTAAACCTCTCTATTTTTTTTTCAATCATCAAAAGATTTATGTCAATTCAAGGATATGAGGATGAAATCTTCTTGGATAGAATTAAGATATTTCCATATACTCTTTTTATAACTTACATTCCCATTCAGTATTATTGACGATAACTTTTTATCTTTTATCTACCAATTCTGTACACTTTCTTTGATTTACCCATTCCTTTTCTTGTCTTGCATTAATGTTATTGAATTATCAGTTCTCTTACAAGTTCATTCATTCCGATTCGTTCTATTTTTTTTTTTTCACACCCTGACACCAGACTATGCATCTCTGTTAACATCTATCGTTTTGAATTTTCTATATAAAAAAAATCGTAATATGTGCCCTGCTCAGTTTCTCACTTCTCCTTCTCTCTCTCTCTCTCTCTCTCTCTCTCTCTCTCTCTCTCTCCTCCAGCTTCAAAGTGCAGTGCAGTGCGAGATATACGTGGCTGAGTAGATCATAATTCAATAATGCCACTTTCATGCTTTCTCCAAACAGAATATGACCAGGGAAAAACATTGTGACGAGGAAAGGGCAACAACTCTAGAGAGTATCCAAAGAGAAAAAAAAAACGTACACCAGAGAGAGAAGACAATCAATTATTCTCACCACCATGACCACCTGTACATTATGTACCTATCAGCAGCTCTCCTCGGCGCTTGCCTACGCGCCAAGAATGACGAAAATCGACAAAAAGAAACCAAAGTACCGCAGCGATATATGGAGGTGCAAAGACAGAAATGGAAGGGAAAAAATATAAGCTTGTCCATGAATGGAAACGGAGATCAATCGTTGACTGTAAATTGCAAAATGTTTTGACGCTTTTACTGAGGGTCGCCGAAAGAAAAAAGAGAGAGGAGCAGAAGCAAATCTTGTTAGACACATTTTGTCATGGGTCACGTGATTTCATGAAATTAAACACTGGTCTGATTGACCAAATATCGACTCGTTTCTTTTCATCTTTGGCGCGTCAGCAAACCTGCGCTGCTTTGTGCAGACGATGAGAGATAGAGTTGTTGCTTCTTTTTAGTCGAAGTGATCGATGAGAGCTGCTGGAGATCGCTTCTTTGTGTAATCTTGAGAGTTGAGTTCATGGGGGGGGGAAATAGAATCCCTCTCCTCGCTATCTAAAATAGTGTCTTCGTCTAGAAAAGACTAAATGACCTGATTAAAACATGAATTCCAACCTTTCTTCCTGATCAAATGTTGCGATTTGGTACGTGTACATTGATTTTTAGCCAGAAATCGTATCAAAATGAAAGAAAATGTAGAGTATAAAACATTTCAATTCGAAACTATAACTTGTGTGTCCTGGGCATGACGCTGCCTTTCTCATTTGAACTGGTATTTCATGCTTCTTTGCAGTTTTAGATTGGTTTTTGAAAGCCATGGTACACATGACTTAATATCATACACAAAAACAACATATTTAGAAAATGTCATCAAAGATCAAAAGAATGTAAGCTGTAAATCTTCGTTGTTGTGTAAGGTTTTAAGGTTTACTTCATCCTTGCAACTCAGACATACAGTTCAAACAGGCACTTCGCAAAAACTCACAACAAAATAATGATAATACTACATGTGTCGCTTGAGTGGCGTTTATCTCGGTCATAAATCTCCAAGCTTTGCTTTGTTCCTGCTACAATTTGTTAATCGAATGAAAAAATCATGAGTTCATCGCTGTTTTCAAAAGGTGAAGACGTGCGAAAATTTAAAAACCAAACCAGTTTGTGCGGTAAAAGATAACGAATAAAAATTTGAAACGTGCCACTTCTAAGCTTGCGCGCTGTAAACATGGTGAAAGCAGGTTATAAAAACGCAATTAAGATCTCATAAACAAGTGTTGTCTGTTTATTATACAACCAAAGTTCCATGCTCTTCATAACGCTAAATCTGAGATAAAGTGAGTAGGAAGTAGAAATGGAGTAGGAAGAAAATCGCTAAAATCGCCGATTTTATGATTACTGATTACGACCTGTGTTAAGTTGATGCAACAATATTTTGTAAAGTAATGCACTGGTAGACCGAACGCTTTCTGAATAAGCCATTTACTGAGGCACAATCAGGGTCATAGTACTATGAGGCTTATACTTGATTAAACATGTTTGAGAGTTTTTTCGTTGATTAATAGTATTTGGTTGCGGAAATACGATTCCAGAAAGATGAAGATTTCGAATCAGCGATATAATACCGAAGTGCAATTTATGAGAAAGGATTTTTTAACTCTTAAAAAATGACATAAATAAAATATTATATATACGTTTATTAGAACGCGATTGCTATTGCTTTCTTTTTTTTTTTTCAAAACGGATAATATGCGCAAAGTACAGTACAATTATCAATATCATATGAGCGCCGAAAGGCGGACCTGTGCGCTACACAAGTAGCCACTATTATTGTTATTATTATTATTATCATGAAGTCATGAGACCTTTTAGATACACTTGCTTTACATGGTCCATAGCTTGGGAGGCTGTGTGGTTGTTCATGTACTCATCTGCTCATTCACTATTGCGTTGTGGCTTTCTCATTTTGGGTGCATTTCCCCTATTACCTATACAAACTTTGGATATGTTGTTTCTGAAGACCAGGGGAGCGTTTCATCAACATAATTTTGTTGTCTGACAAGTTGTCAGATCTGACATCTTTCCTTGATTTTGATTGGATGAGAAGCACCGTTACTATGGCAACTGTCGGATAAAACAGACTTTGTCGGATAACACATCCGACATGTCCTTTCATGAAACGCTCCCCTGAAAGGCAGGTATGAGAAAGCAACAAGTAGTAAGGTTCCTCTTGATTTTATCTTTTAACACTTGATCCATTGCCAATTGCATTTGAATGGGTCTTTCTTTCTATCCTTCAGCTTTAATCCACATAACATTAAAATAAGGTATGAATACACTGCTCTATATGCAACATTATACCACACTGTGGAATTTCTATAAATGAAGCACAACCAATGGTGCAAACAGCCCGTAAGCATGGTAAGTCTGATAGCCAGGAATCCGCCAGAGGTTATTAATGATTATGATTCCTGCTTTACAACATTGTAATCATTATTTAAAGGCATATGGTCTTATCTAGGCATGAACACACTTTAATCTAACTCCTGCCACATCAGCCTTCCGACAGTTTTAAAGAGTTTTACTCTTTCTCAGCCTCGCTCTTAATGTAATACGAACGTAAAGTTGTGAGATGGCGCCTGACTACGAAAGATGGAGACGGCCTATGCTGATCAGACAAGAGAAAGGGTTTTATGCCCGCCAAGCTTTATCTTACTTCTGTGCAATATGGTAAAGCTTGGTTTTATTGAAGCTTTACAAGACATGGAATGACATGAGTAAGGCGGATAATGGTACTCAAAATAAAATTTCACAAACGCGATGTATATCCGATTTTTATGTATCATTTCAACAGAGTTCATTTGGAACAATTTTTGCCGTACGTTTCCATTATCTCAATCCTTCATCCCCTTTCCCGCTCTTTTCATCCTAATGCCTCCCTTTTTCTAGCCAGAGCTTCATATTAACTGCACCTTGAAATTATGTTAGGTGTTTTGTTGTCGTTGTTTCTTTGCCTTTCCCCCTTTATTTGAGACAATGTTACCCATAACCCCTATCTCACATATGGGCACATTTATGATGGGGAGTTTGGGGCTGACAAATCCAGCCAGAAGATCAACTTTTCCAGTTTTTAACTTTATCTTGCGATCGCCATCAAAATACACTAGACATGTTATGGCCGAATAATTGCTAGAGGATACGACGGTTGCCCCAAGTCCAATATTCGTATTTCGAGCCTATCGGGAGGGGGGGGGGGCTTAGGAGCCCCAGTCCTCAATTACGGCTACACTACGTCGCGTACTTCTTTCATTTCGTCATCTCTTACCGAGTAATACAGAGTCCTCGGTCAGTGACACACCATCCATTGATACTTGGCCATCTTTCATCGTCTGTGTCTTATTCCAACAACTGGGTATCATCTTCTCCATAGCCAAGATTCAGATGAGTTCAGGCGAGGCAATGTTGTCTTTCGGTCGCTAACTTTGGTATCTATCTCATCAAAGGACTAATCCCACAATGATCCTTCCAAAAAATGACAGCAAACCACGAAAACAAGAGCAACACACAAAACGTAGAAAGTGCATTTTGGCTCTATCCAAATGACACGCTGTGATCTTCCCTATTATAATCTAACATGAATCGTATAAACAGGGATAAAAGAAAGATGATTAGACTGGATGGGAAAGTATTTGCTGACAAACATGACTTAAAATTTTCTGGCAGATCGGATTCCGACATCTACATACACATACAGAAGATAAGTTGAAAGCTCATATGATCAGTGTAGAAGAAAATGATTAGCATGATTAGTCTTTCGGTATAAATTTGCATGGTTCAAAGTGCCTTTCCGCTTTCTTATTTGTAACATGTTTAAGATAAGTCATCAGCAATCCATATTCTATGAAAAGGCCAGGTTATGTCGGTTTACATGGTTCCATTCGAATTTTTCTCACACCTTTTGGTATCATGAAATATTAGTTACAAAATAAAATGAAAAAAGTATATCTCCCTGCAACAGTATAAGCGTAACTAACCTTGGCCATTTTTTTCTTTCAATATTGTTGAAAAGACTCTATCCTTCACTTAAGGATGACGGATTTTCATTATCTTTAAAGGGCATGATAATGCACGGTGCCCGGATTCACACTTTGACATATTATAAACATTTCTACAAAGTGAGGAAAGTTAATTCCTGTCAAATCAGGTTTTAAACGTGCAAAATTGAAGTTCTTAGCTCCATCTATGAAAGTTTAGTTCACGTTAGTTCTAACTCCAAGGAATCTGAGAGTATCAATACTTTCTGAACTGAATTTGGGGGAGGTGTCTACTGAATCACATTCGAAAGTATAACGCACTATCTCGGCTTAATCTTTGTATTTTGACTCATTTTCCTGCGTCGCTTGGATCATGGGGATCAAAAGAAGTGTCGTAACTTAACTTTAAAACAGGACACAAACTATGAAGATGCGACCCGAGTAGTGCGGAACTCTGAGTGCGTTCCCCTCGTGTAGGAAGCGGGTCTTCGAGTGTGGCAATTTGTCTAACCTATATTCTCTCGGGTTTCTTTGATTGACTTTTTGTTGACAGTCATCCGTCAATACCGGCATGTACCCCTTTTCTTTCCCTCTATTTTACCTCTCCTTAATAAAGCATTAGTATCAGATGGCAACTGGAGGCAACAAACTACATGTACAAAGTTAGGTATTCCTAATCTTGTCTCTCACCCATTACTTTTTTGTCAGGCTCACCAATCGCAATAATTCGGTCTCGTTTCATTTAAGTCTTGCAGATCTAGAGTAACACTGCGGTCCATGATTGGTCACCTATGATGTTAGAGGGATTAGCTTACACAGAAAAAAAAAATCATTGCACTTTTTTTGCATTTTCTGTTGAATGGCTAAAAACTGAAACGATTTGAACCGTTATTAGACTTATTGTCATTGTACATATTGATTCTGAGTGATGACGCAAAAGATTTTTTTTTTCTTTTCTTTTTGGTTATATTACTGGTACTGACATACACCTGAAATTCAAATAACATCGATGAATTCTGTTACGATTGTATCAGATATCACGATACTAATATTGCTGAGACAATCAAACGTCGAGGCTGCTGCACTCTATGTTTCCTTGTCTCCTTCGTTTTAATAGAATTTAATAATCGGAGGGGCGTTTATAATCACCATCAACCTTGGCAATACTTGATCACATTCTGTTCATTCTATTGTTTCGCACGAAGCTATAAGGTCTGTCATACTGATCTCTGTTTAGATACTCGATTGTGGCGTTCGCTTCTGGCGGAACACAATGCGCGCGCCTGTCACTTTCCGCCCTACCAGCCCATACATCAAAGTAGATGTTCTATCGGCGCGCGCGTGCCTGCGAGCGCGAACTCGCTAATCAAGATGGCCGCGGCGGGGAAATAACTTGGGCAAACCGCGCTCAGGAGGGTTCCATTTCATTTCCAACTTATTAGCCGTTTGTGTCTTTACGTTGAACGGGCCAATATTATGCCGTTTCGCTCTTTCAT
Source organism: Echinometra lucunter (assembly GCA_029962745.1). Taxonomy (NCBI): domain Eukaryota; kingdom Metazoa; phylum Echinodermata; class Echinoidea; order Camarodonta; family Echinometridae; genus Echinometra; species Echinometra lucunter. Next base: position 15,261,942 of record CM057157.1, read on the forward strand.
TTGAACCTCTTTTACAAACCAGTGTGACAGATTAACTTCAAACATTTACTCTGGTCTAGAAATAGCTATGCTACATTACGAACAGTTCGCTTTGACACAGTTCCTTGCACTTTAGATCAGTCTGAACTCTTTTTTTTTTTTTTTTTTCATCTTCACCCTGATGAATGTATGCATGTCTGATTCATTTAAAGAACTTTCTCTATACATTTGAAGTCGCCAGGAAACTGTGTACCCAGTGGAATCAGCATTTGGGGTTTAGAATGACAAGTGACCAATCGAAATACACGACCAAATAAAGGAGAAACAATATCAAAATTGAGAAATGGATAAGGATAGAAAAAACTTTGATAAACTCACCATTTTGGTGGTCGACTTTATACGACGAACAACTGTACTCTACTTTTGCCACATGTCGAACATGTCAAATTATACACCAACTGATTTGATTCCGTTACTATTTAAAAAAAAAAAACAGAGTTATGATTATGGAGTAAAAACTACAATTAAGTAACTTTATCAGAATATCCCGTGTGTCATTTGGGGGACAATCATTTTCAGTTATTACCAAATAGTTTTACATGGAAATCATTTTTGTAATGGTATCCAGGATGTGGTGAAAATTATCCAGAATTTTCCGAAAATTTTTAACAAATAGGAATATCCTGAGAGTTTATTCGACTACTTTCCCTATAGAATTATTAAACCATCCCAAAATGACTGAAAGAGGAACTATACTGAAAGCACCTCATTTAACCAAATTGGAAGAATTAAAAGTAAAGGTTTCCTTCATTGATATGTACTTTTTAAAAAAATCTTATCAAAGATCTTTACTAATGATGCACTTTACACAAAACAAATACTAGTGCATTCGACTCCAATATTTTTCTTGCAAGTTATAACAACCCTACTCAACAGAGGAGAAATCAAGAAAAAATATCGCAAAGTACAAGTTCGCCAGTTCAACATAATAGCATTATTTGTGCGGGGGGATGTATGATGATTGAATAGGTCACTGATGTAAATAATGGATTGCGACACTTTGGAAAACAAATAGGAATTCATTTACAATTGATTAAAGTTCAAATGACATGAGATAGAGGGGGAGAAAGAATACGGATCATGGTTATTGCCTGCACGCTTAGTCGCCTGGCCGGGCGGACAAAATTCGTCCGCGAGCAGCTGTCTCCTTCTCTTGAAATAGCGTTAAGTGAGACACGAGCGACCAAGGAGAAAAGAAAGAAAACTGTTACAGCAATATGTTTGGATATCAAACCATTATTTTGTTTACATATACTCGTCTGTTTTTTCGGTAGAGAGTTTTTGAGAGGGCAGGACAGAAGTTACACAGAGTGCACTGCAAAAGTCAGTGGGGGCCGGGATTTAGGGACTGGGTACGCAATTCTTAACCATTCCAATTCAACAATTTCTTATTTTTAACCATGTTACTTCTATCCCTACAACCTGAACAGGGCCGTATGCAGAATTTTTTTCGGGGGGGGGGGGCAAGAATACGTAAAATGTTCGGAAGCACTCAAGCGAGAGAGTGAAGCGACCGATCGGGTCACGAGGGCGCTTTTGTATTTTCAAATTGAAGGATCTGGTGCACACTTTTGGTGGAATTTTGGAAAAATTTTCAGTAAAAAAAGTGTAAGTCTTGAAAATTGGGGGGGGGGGGGAGGAACTCCCCCGCTTCGTACGGCCATGACTATGAAATCAAGCAGATAATCAAGTGGCGTTCCATTGTCTAATACCGCATTCAGATAGGTAGTAAAATTTAATGCGGTGTTGTGACGGTTTTGTAGTACACTGCCGCAACTCCGAAGCAGTGCCGCAGTAAACGTGTTCTAGTGGACGCATGAACAGTGGATTGGGGCGTTCATATTGCCGACGAGACACCGTAGTAAAGCACATGTTCAGGTTTGTTAACATTTCGGCGCATGATCACACTATCACCATGCTCGTGATGTATCTTTCTGTGATATCAGTCATATTAAAAATACCCCTCAAGAATGTATTGATCAATAGGAATATTTTAGTGATAACGGCATTATTTTTTCATGATTATTATTTTTTTTATTTTTTTTTTTCAAAGATTATGGTTCTCAGAATTATGATAGGCTATATGCTTTTTAAAATGCAGTTTTAAAAATCGTCAGTTTCCCTCAGCTGGGAATTTGACCTTAGTTTGTGAACTTTTTACTCCGGAGCTGAGGCGGTCCTGTGTTCATTACGATTCACGCCCTCGCAACACCGCAGCGGCTCCAGAGCTGAACCACCTCGCACCCCGCATCAAATTACGGCGGGGTAAAATACGGCGGCGTAATATTGCGGTGTTCGAGCGTTCACAGTGGACATAATACCGTAGCAACACCGCAGCAACTCCGGAGCTGCTGCAGTGTTAGTTGACAAAGTGAACACCGCAGCAGCTCCGGAGTTGGTTGACAAAGTGAACACGATATTAGTTTGCAGTATACATACAGATTATTTTGATATCGTAAAAACAAGAAGACACTTCCTTGACAGAGTAACCTGACAAAGATGCAAATCTCTTTTAATCTCGGTTTCTGTTCAGGCCTCCATATGTTTAAAACAAACACTAAAAAAGTGAACAGAAAAAACAAACATCAAAATGTGATTTTTTGCGTTGTCTGTTGCTATGTGTGGTAACTGCCAATTGCTAGCACAGTTATTGTGCGGACACACTGTGCTACCTTCCGCTGTTGCAAAAAAAAATAAAGGCAAGAAATTTTATTTCTTTCCTAGATGTAATATGTACTTTCCATGGGTCCTCCAAACCCCTCGAGGGTCCGCCTCCTCCTCCTTTTGGCGGCCTGTAGCCTTTTTTTTCCGTATGTTGAGAACAGAACAGATAAAGTAGCATTGCCAAGGATTACAGTTGGTTAATTTGGGTGAATTGTTTTGGTCGGCTCGTGCAAGCACGTTTGCATGTTTCATTAATTCTGACTTTTGCTTCGTGAGATTTCCCGACCGAGCTCCATCGTCTTCCTTTTAATTCCGGTGACATGACCACAGTTTTGAAGGATTTAAAGGTAGGATCACTGAAATGCATTTAAAATATAGTAAATTCTATACTAAGTCAATGAATAAGGTTCAGCGAGGCCAAAATAACTTCTAAAAATGATTTTGAATTATTGAATAGGTGGATGATCACCATGCTCAATATTGTGAGGCGCTTTTGACCAGTAAGATATGAAATGAAGGCCAAAAAAAAAGGTAGATGAAATAAATGAAAATTAATTCTCAAAAGATAATTACCACGATTACAATAATGAGACGAGTAATAAAAAAGAGGTATGTTCTAACACGCATGCTACATGTTGGACAGGGCATTTTATACATGTCCCGGCATCATGGAATTCCATATTTGATCAATCGGTCATGTTTCTTCGATTGTTTTCAGAAAAGTACCTGGAAGAGAATTTAAATGCAACATTTCTCAACAATGCTAAAGTCGCAAATTTTCTGAAAAGTTCATGGATATAGTTGGTTAGTTAATTCAGTTTTATGAACTCACCAATGGTTTCTAGCCCTAACAACCAGCTAATATTTACTGTAAAGCGAATTCTTGAAATGGTTAATTTACCAACCTGGACTGTAAATAAGCGCTTTTTCCGCGGTAGTTCTACATCAGAGGAAGATAGCACTGTGTGCTTATGAATTAATCTTGCTAGTAATTGGCAATGATAAATTCACGATAAGCTGGTGGCCTCCAAATGGACAATGGGGGGGGGGGGGGGGGCTGTATGCACATCCTTAGGATTCGTTTTAAATACATTCAGGTAAGAAGCGATACTGCACATTATTCAGACATTTTAGGCCATGCTCTATGACATTACTTCGGCACCACATTTTTCTATATAACTGTAACAAGATTTATGACACTGATATTGTAGAAGCCAGGATGGTTACTAGATCATTTCGATTTGGGGTTGGGGTTACTTCCATGAAATCGGAAAAGTTCGAGGTTTGAAAGAAGGTAGTTTAAACAGGATAGTGACATGTGAATTGAAATACCCTCATCATTTTTATCATCATCCGAAAGCTAACGATGTGGGCCTTTATTTGAATCAAAATATCATCTTCGTTGATATGACTTAAGTCGCAAAATCAAGCGGTTATAAAATTAATTTAAAGAGTTTTGCACCGAAGCGATCGAATAACTTTAGAAAGTTGAAGAAATATTTAAAAGGGAAGATCCATAGAGGTACCCATCGAATATTCTCAAGGAATTTAGAAGCAGGTGAAGTATCGTTTTTGAAACTTTGAAATTCTTTAAGTCGACACCCACTTGGTGAGTTGGATTATCCAAACAGTGTCACGTCAACAGAAGGCAATAAGGTTCGGTTGTGAGTCAACACTAACGGAGGGGGTAAGATACACAACAAGGTAAAGATTTTCAGGGATTTGGGCTTATGAATGTTGAAAACGTGTAAATTAATACAATATTATGTATACACACTCGATGAGCGAAGGACAAGAGGATACACCTTGGTCTGGGGAGTACTTTGAGTGGTAAACTCATTTAGTAGCCTAGGGACATAGATTCACGTGCCTCTCTACTATCATGTCTATGAAAGGCTGAATAGCAAACAAGACAAGAACAAAGAGAACGTAATAAAATGTATTGGAAAGTGATCCTATCCCCCTCTCGCTGGCCTTGTTTTCTACTAAGTGCCCGTTAGATGGACTGTCCTACCTTATGCGCCGATCTTGTCAACATAATGTTAGAAGAAGATGAGGAGTGAAAGTTTGGGGTACTCGTTCACGAATACCAGTTTGCAGAATGAAATCGTAAACATAAGCATCGTTTAAAAACGGATTGGACGTTTGAGCGTTGGGGGTATCATCCATAATCGCTTTCATCTTGGGTGACCGGAGCGCTAGGTTTGCAACCAATCAATGCAACAAGAAACGGTCGAGGATTTAGGTTTGCCGACAAATCTAACAAAAATTGTCTGTAATTAAAAAATGAGAGATAGAAAATTTTCTCAGGTTTTGAAACTTGCCGACAAGGGTTATAAAGTGACTGGATTTGAAAAGGCGCCGACGGGGCTTCAATTAAACTTTTCAATAAGAACAGTAATAAGAAAAAATCCTCAAATTCAAAAATTCGCCGACAAATAATATGAATATGCCGACATTATGTGCCAAGGGATAAAGTAAAGTATTTCATTGATTCACGGTCTCTAATGATCATGTTCTCTCTTCAAAATAATGTGTCTTAATCAGACAGTTCGATTAACATTTTCAAATGTCACTCCCTAACGTATGATAACATCTAGATTAGGCTTAATCTTATTCCCCCTATGGTCGACATAAGTATCAAGACACAGTTTCTGGTAAAATCTGCAAGATTTTCATAAAATTATGTAATTAAGATATAACACTGTGTAAGCATTTATATATTCTTGAACGAATTGTGGATATATTTCTCCACTTCACGGACTTCTCGGAGTTATTACTTGCTTTTAGCTATTCATTTCCTTCTGTTTCTCTATATTATATGCGGGTTGTTTTTTTTTTTTTTTTTTTTTTTGGGGGGGGGGGGGGTCAGGAGGCGCTGTGGCTCAGTGGATAGAGCAGTGGTCTCGTAACCGGGAGTACGCGGGTTCGAAACCAAGTGGCTGCGCTAATGCCCTCTGGTAAGATATTAATTCTCATTAACAAGTGCTTCGCAGGGGACTGAAAGCCGTCGGTCACCTGGTTGCTTACTAACAAGCATGCACAAGCTTTCTTAGCATGCTTAGCAGCCAGGTAAATTAACCAACAATTTAACCACTTAACCATTTAACCATATTTGCCCTTTAAAGATGATTATTACGTTTCGTATGTGTGACGTGCACATCCTTGTATCGAGTCCTCCAAGAGACAGGAGGCAACCTACATCGTTGACATCGGAGATGAAGGCAGAAAGAGACGTTTCTGTTTGGATACCCTGAGTGATAGGATTATTGTAAGTATCAGTTTGTCTAACAAGAATTAGACCTCCACTGATCCCAGACCAAAGTTGTGATGTTTTTGCCTCCCGAATTGACGCAGGGGTATAAACTTTCAACTATACCTCGCTGACGACAGATCCGAGAAGATTGCCAGAAAACCCCATTCTCAAATCATTACTTGTTCTTATCAAAAGCAACTGATATATTTGGCAATACGAAACAATTATAGCATTGGTATTGTCATCAATTCTGACAACCCAAACTACTGATGACGAGCTAAAAGTTTCAAGGTAATATGTCTACAAGGTCTAATTGGCATTATGGGATCTTCAAACCTATTGACACAATTAGTATCATTACAAAGTCATGTTACAAAAATTATATCTCTTCAATCGCATGAGCTGCCTCTCTCTCTCTCTCTCTCTCTCCCTCTTCTCCCTTTCTTTCCATTTCTCTCCCCCATAAGGCTACCGTCTCATACTCTCTCCCTCTCCTTTTCCCTAACTCCCTCCCACAATCTTCGCTTTCTATGCCTCTTGCCTATTCCCCCTTTCTAGCCTTTTTTCTATAAATGTATTAACACCAATCCAAAGGATTTACTTTCCATGTTTCTCTTTTTGTAGGCCTCGCACCCAAATTATTCATGACCGCCATAATTGCAACAACTGTGTCCACTTGACCCCCGCTACTTGGCTTGACCATAGGGTAATCGATGCCAGGAGCACTCACTGTGTCCAGCTGAACGATATGGTGGTCGATATCTTTATAAACGAACACCATAGAGACAAAGGGTTGTAAGTCCATAACTGGTGTTAGTGAATTGGTTCTGTTGGCTCCTTGCATGTAACAATGATAAATTAACCAGGTTATAGGGCCTGTAATGTTGTTAGTTTATGACGAAGTTTGTGTGAATGCCGAATGAACGAGTGGCGTAGCTAGACTCTAGAATAAGCTATGGTACGCCTTCTTCGCCCGGCAAAAAGTAAAAATTAAAGAGAAAAGGAAAAAAAAAACGGAGAAGGGATTGCAACTAATTGAAAATTAGATAATGCCCCCTCTAAAACTTTTCTTCAACCTAGAACCATATATTATTTTCACATGTCATCCACCTTGCTCATAATAATAATAATAATGACAATGGCCATTTGTATAGCTCTCATATCCATCACGTTGTGACGCTCATGACCCATGGACATTATTACCCCGGCCACAGCCGACCCACCAAGTAACTAGCGCTCAATCATAATTATCAGGTACCCATGTACATCTGGGTGGATAGTGGCAAATGTAGATTAATGGACATTAGTGGACATTAGTGCCGGGGTGGGATTCGAATCCCGTACCTTGTGATCTGCAGTCCGGAGACTTAATCACTAGACCACGACACCTCATCTAGGTCAGGTGCCCCCGAAATGCCGAAATGGCTGGACATGCGCTGGGACATCGATCTGGGGCGTTACTATCACGAAATGGATACAAAACGCTAGTTATGGAGTTGATGCCATTTGCATCTGACGTCGTAGTCTGTAAGTTCAGGCCTACAAGTCATTTTCGTTTGTGTGTCATTTGGGGAATCGGGTCACTTAGTCAAATAAGAAGGGCCGCAAAGGGTCCGCCTGTATGGTAAATAGGGATATATGATTTCATGGGTTCACCAAGGTTATTGCTATATTCATCTATTCCAACTGGATCTCAGGTTTCATAGGATCAAGAAGGGGCAAAGGGTACATGTGGCCCTCGCTTCCAAGCAGCTGACATGAAGAGAGGCTTTCGTCATCCCCTCTGGGAGACGGTAAATGGATACCAATGGTCAGTGTGGTCTTGTAATGTATGCTAATCTTTGTAATAATTGTGATTATTAGATTTGTCGTTGCCGTAGTCTTTTCGGATGAGCTGCTTTTCCCAATAGGTTCGTAATGCTGGTAGATGTGGTAGTAGCATTTGTAGAAGAAACTACAACATCAGCACATTAAGTCGCAATCCTAAAAATTGTCATGTCATGTCAAGTAGTAGTATAGTGGTACAGTAACCGGACGTAGCATTTGCGAATATGCGCAAACAAATATCAAACCAGGGCGATAATAATAGTATCGCTATCTCTAACGATGTACAGAAAAATTATAATATCCTGACTTTATATAGCACCTGATACATCTCTGATGTCTCTAAGCGCTTTGCAGAAATATTATTACCCCGGTCGTCAGATTCCGGTTTGACGCATACAATGTGCAAATGTATGCACCTTTTCCACTCCGGGGGGGGGGGGGGGGGGGGCATTCCAGCCAGGCCCCTTTGCAGACACTCACAATGCTAAACAAACCACAACGACTTTCGCATCCTACCATGCCTACCGGGTACCCACTTAACACCAGGGTGGAGACTGGAAAATTCAGATTACCTCACAGTATACCATACTTCATCCCTTTTTTCTCTTTTGTTATATAGTTTACTCGTAGTTATAAATTTGATAAATGTTTTTTTTTTCAGTAATAAATACTAGCACAATTACAGAAATTTTAAAAAGGAGTAAAGAAGGCAAAAATAAAAAAAAAAGATTTCTAAAAAGAGGAGAAAAAAAATCCACCAGTCAATCGGCAGGTCGTATGCAAATGAACAAGAGGGGCCGAAATGGCCCCCTCTCCGTGCAAGCAGTCAGTTGTAATACATGGTCACCTTCAAATTTATGTAACTCAAGAACTATTGATGCTATGCTCATTAGACTTTCTGTAAAAATACGTAGATAATTTGACAATACGGGAATATTTTGTTGAAGTCGGAATTTTAAGAATAAAATGCTTTCGATAATTGATGAAATAGTAAAAATAAAACCGTCTTCTTTACAAGATTTCAAGTGGTTAAAAGACGTAATCATGAAAAAAGTATATGAGCCACCATCAAGACATGTTATGTATGAAAGGCGTTAGAGTCTCATCTTTTACATTGTCATATTCAGTTTCATTCCAACCGCTGTCCGCTTGTGGAATTCCCTCCCTGACCATGTTGTAGGGAATGTCTCAAATATTGGACTCCAGGCATTTAAATGCAGAGTGCACGGATACCTCCTTAACCTAGCCTGACATGATCTTATTATTTAGAATTTGTGTATTTTGTTAATTTGTTCCACAATATAGTTAATTATTCATTTAGAAAAAGAGCGAACCATTTGATTGGCCCACTGGAGCTCTCAGTGAGAGTCTGCTGCCCAGCACATTTATTGATTTCATAAATGTCTGGTGAGGCTATTTTCACTTTTGCACTATATATACAAAAAATATATATTTTCAAAATATCCATAAATTTATGACAGAGTCAGGATCCAGTAATATTCAGCCGCAGTAGTCTACAACAGAATCTTGTCAGGACCAGTGACATCCGAGCACTTTGACTTTCTGGCTAGGCATCCTGCAATCAGCGCGCAATGTATGAAGCCACGCCCAACCTGTTGGTTGACCCTTGCGGAAACATGCGCGCGGCTGATACCTGGCTGTGAGGAAACATTAAGCGCAATGGTAACCAATCAGAGTGCTGGAGTCGACTATTTGAAAGATTAAATTTGTACATTTGTCCCATACTGCTAGATTCTGACCCTTTCATGAAATGGCACATTAATGTTATTTTCGATATTTGGAAAGTACAGGCAATGCCCTTTTAATTCACACTCATGTCAAATGCAGCCTGACTCACAATAAAACTATTATGTCACGTTTTATGTCACGTGTCACATTATATGAGTTTTGTCCAGATTCACATTTCATTTCATTTTCATTTTTTTTTCTTTTGCCTTAAAAGTAACACCATTTTCACCAATTTTGTTATTTATTTCGAAAAATCGTGTCATAAATTTCTAATTGCTCTTCTTTTATTTGATGTATAAATCATGACATTTGGTCAGTGTTAACTAGTCTATTCAATCATTTGCAAATGGGATTGGTGGTTCATGCTCATTATGTATTCATAGACTGACCCAGTCAGGCAGATATGGCAACAACTACCAAAAAAAAAGCGCACTTTAAGGGAATCAGTGGTTTGACTGCCACCTGAAGGACGTATATTGGAAAATTTCCAAAAATCGTATCTTCTCTCCGTGTTTTCCTTATTCTCTCAGAATTTCCATAACATCTGAATAAATTATTCTCTGACAAATTATGTCAAGATGAAGTTTGACAATTCTGTACATGTCTCTCGATCATCCCCCTATACACGAAGACAAGTCGGCAGCTACTGTCAAAATGAATGAATGAACGACCAGTCGGGGATCTGGGGGTGCCATTCAGCGATTTGATGGCCATCACTTCGGACGATACGATCTAAATTCAAGTCGAGAAATATGACTCAAAATTAGGTCAAGCAATGCGAATATCTGGGTCACTTACATACCTGGCCCCATCTAACACCTTCACTTATAGCTTAGATATCTGCTCAATCCATTACGCATTTATCTGACGTTATGATATTAGCCTTGCAAAAAAAAAAGTGCTCTTTCACCCTCTCTCGTTGTGTATTTTATTCATGATAATGTGTTTGCCTGTTAGTCCCATTTTCAATTGTGCCCTTTTTTCTTGCTTTAATATTCTGAAGGTTTTGTCGACCTGTGTGTTGACAGAATAGGAAGTGTGAGAAAGAGAACATGTGAGAGATAGCCGGGAAAGAAACAGTTTAGGCTACAGCAAAAATGTTTAGAAACGTATTTTATACTGATATGAAAGAATAAGCTGAAATTGGGAACAATATGAAAGAATGCAGGCAGTATGATGTATGTATATTAAGACACGGTCGTAATGATTCTTCGAGCTACAAAACATTTCACACTTCTAATAGCATCATGTATGACTTGTGGAACTGTTGATTTATTTTACCCACGGCTCAGTGTTATAGGCAACGAATACTCCTAGGAGTGATGACACGAAGCAAAAAATGAAGTACGTAAGTTACCTAAAACTACCAAATAATATCAGCTAAAGACTATGATGGAACTTTTTACCTTTTTTCCATTCAAACTATTATCCCACTGACCATATTGACATTCATTGAGCTAAAATATAAAGGTATGAGCTTGGTAAACATCCCTTGAAGGTCATATGGAACCGTATTTGAAACATTTTTTTTTTCTGAACTCGACCCCTAGAATATAAAAAAAAAAAAACTATGCTGTGAAGAATAATTCTTTTGAGGCACCTAAAACTAAATGCTATATCATGTTACCATCATCTACCATCAGAGTAAGTGAATGTATGAAATCTGTTTAGAGCATTTAGTGCCATGAATCCGCTGAGGATAGGTTTACACTGAAGTGTTAGCTATTATTGGCATGGTAATCATAGCGCATGAGCATCAAACGTAATAGTTATCAGGATTTTGATTGGTAGATAACTGAGCATGCGCACACTCGCACTCGTGAGCGCGAAAGTCAGTTGTACTGTATGCTTTCACACTTACGTCATACTTCTCGTGTGACCCTTATCAAACACTCCTCCGAATTATCTGTGTGATATTAAACAAAAGTGCAAGATATGATGAGCATCAACAACGGAGTTGAAAAAAAGTTTCACACCTCAACTTTCCAACAATAAGGGAAATGCATGACAGGAGCGTTTCCTTGCCCTTAAACATCTAATCGGAAATAAAACCTTTCAATCCGATCTGAACAAATGATAATTCCTTTTCCTGAATAACACATTCCTTGTTACAAATCAAGATTATCAAGAATCGCATTTTTAATGTAACTTTTTTTTATCTGCTGGCTCACACTTCATGTGTTTGTATGACTGGCATTAATCTGTGACATTTCGAGAAAGGGGTCTTTGTACTTGTATGAGAATTCGCAAAAGAGAGAAAGAAAGAAAAATCACAGAACTATCAAATTCATCAACGGAAAGGTAAGTTTAGAAGGATACATATCTAGAATGATTCATCCATTGTTATACATTAAAGGAAAAGTGCGTTACTTGTTAATGATTTGGTTTTGATAGATATATTTTGCAAGATAATCGATTCGGGGTATGCACGTGCAAATGGTATACGTAATAATTGTAATGATATTAATTTTTCAATACAGCGCCTTCTTTCTCATAGAGTTACGAAGTAGAATGCATATACTCCGGACACGTTTAGACAACTTTGCTTCATCATATAATTTTACAAGTATTATAACGGATTGTCTATTTGTTTTATTTGTTTTGTTTATTCATTTCTAATCTAATATTTGAGAAGGTTTCGTTATTGAGTCCTATGGAATCAGTTGGAATTCAATCATTTCACATCGAGCAGTACAGTATTCATAGAATTACAAAAATGTAAAAAGCAGTGCATTTTCTTGGGCCAAATTTGTATCTTGTTTTCGCCATGCAGGACTTGAAAAACGGAGGATAGAGACAATAACCAATTCCATGTGACAGAAATATCGCTATAACTCGAAAGAGCCCTTTAAACCAAGACAATCTCGGCTAATACAACCTGAAGAAATCTCAATTCCGGACTTCCTTTTAACACATCTTACATCCTCTACAATCTGATATCAATTTATTACTTCCAAGAGATGCTATTGTTTTATTCTGACTTCCCCTGAACGTGTACTTCAGGGCCCCTTCATACCAGAGATATAAATTTCGACATATCTTAGCAGATTAATGAGAAACGCCTTTCTAACAGTGGATAAAATCATAGCGTTCCGGGATGGGAAGAGGATATTAAAGATGGCACGTTTGACATGTTTGACGTGAGAATCATCCGCTTTTGTTTCGCTAAAACAGATTTTTCGATATAAGAAATCGAGAGTCCAGGTGGCGCAGATTAAGCAGATTTGTAGACTTAACATGCATTTGACTGGCAAGAAACCTGTGGGATTTCATTAGAAAAGTACAATGGAACTCTACTTCCTTAGGCGCCTTGAAGAATTTTCATTGACCAGTATTTTTTACTGTTTCTCAGTGCCACCCCCCCCCCCCACACCAGTGGCGGCAAAAAGGGGGGCATGGGGGGGGGCATTTGCCCCCCCCACTCAGAAGCTCTGCCCCCCCCCCGTTGCCCCCCCCCCCCGAAATTTGAGGACTGAAAAGAAAAATTATACAGTAATTTGTAAATAAGTAGATGTTGTCATAAGCATCATATTCAAGCTGTGAAGTGCTCTAAAATACCATTTTCCGCTCTTCAAAACTTCGATTGAAAACCAAAAAAGTGGTTATTTTTGGCTCGCTCGCTTCGCTCGCTCGTCATATTTTAAAATTTCTTTTCTAAAATGCGATTAAAAACAAGAAAAGTAGCCATTTTTGGCTCTCTCGCTTCGTTCGCTCGTCATATTTCAGAATATTTATTCGAAAATGCAATTTAAAACAAAAAAAGCGGTTATTTTTTTAGTTCGCTCGCTTCGCTCGCTCACAAAATTGATATCAAAATGTGTGTAAGAGGAAAAAAAAATTGTCCAAAAATTCAATTACCCCCCCCCCCCCCACTTCTCAAAGTGGATTTACGCCGGCGACTAAAACTCGCGCTTCACGCTCGATTTTTCCATAGACGCAAAAAAAAATTGACTGCCCCTGCCCCCCCCCCAACATTTTCTTTTGCCCTCCATTTGCCCCCCCCCCCACTTTAACAATCCTGGTGCCGCCACTGCCCCACACCATCTCTCTTGACCTCTTTCGCTCGCTCACTCCAGTCACGTAGTTATGTATTCACATTTCTATGCTGTGCCAATAGAACGTCTTCTTCCTAATTTCAATCATGTTTCGTATTCATCGCATATCATAGTTTATCTTGTGAGATCTCAAGGCCGTATTTCATATCACGTGGAGATAATCACATTGTATGGACAGCAAAAGCCGTATCAGTCCCGAGCTTGTCTACACGGTGCGAGAGATCTCGGCGTGCTGACAAACATAGCAAGGAATTTTGCAATATAAATTATGGACAGATTCAGAGGAAACCTTATTATCAGACTTAGACAATAGAATAAATTTATGGACAAACTGACTGCTATATCATTTACTTTCGTCCGATTATTCCTCTGACTCATTCATTTTTCGTAGTTCTGCATTTCACAAATATTATTTCCCGACTCTCTCACTCATTCTCTCTATCTTTCTCTCTCTCTCTCTCTCTCTCTCTCTCTCTCTCTCTTCCTGACCATTTTGGTAGAACTCTAGCTGTGATGTCGTTGCCGAAACGCAGCTTTACTTTTGGCAATATACGTTCTGCATTAATAAAATCATTATGAAGTTGATGAATTGTTAAGAAAACTATGGCACAGTCTTAAAAGAGCTGTATTGAAAGGATATGACTCAATGTCAACTCTAATAAACTTCTTGTCTCAATTGCAACCACAAATTTACCCCCCCCCCCACTTAGCTCTCTCTCTCTCTCTCTTTCTCTCTTTCTCTCCCTCTCTCCCTCTCTCCCTCTCCTTCTCCTCTCTCTCTCTCTCCTTTTTCTCCCTGTCTATCTCTCTCAGGCTTTTCAAATACATTTTAAGTACAAACTGTTTCAGTATTTACATGCTCTCTTTTTTCTCTCCTTCCCTCCCCAGGCATCCCCTTCCCTCTCTCTCTCTCTCTCTCTCTCTCTCTGATCTGTCTCTGTATCTGTTTCTCTCTGTCTCTGTCTCTCTCTTTGTTTTCACTTCGACCAAGCTGCCCCCCTTTAATAAGCCAACTATTTATGTCTTTTCACTGAAATTTCCTTTTGCCCTTCTCTCTTAGCCTATCTTTCGTGCTTTCTAAATCTTGCCTTCTCCCAACTAGCCTTTCGAAACTCTAGCTGCAAAATGAATATACTTGCATGATCAATCCTCAGCAATAAAAGGCTATTGTTTAAGTACTTTACACGTATATTGACCCACTTTCTTCTCATATGTCGGTCATGGCCACAAGTGTCGGCATTTTGTCACATAATCCATAATCCCTTTATCCTACTAACCTACAAAAACAGATTATAGAAAAGAGATCTAATCGCTCACTTGTGCTCAAAGTCATACACGTGGGGTGGCTTGTTTTGTTTTTATACCATTTGTTTTAAACGGTTCACACGTGTTTTTTTAATCATTTTCTTTTAGAACAAAAGATATAACATAATCTCCGAAAGGCACATAATATGGTTCATTTTCTTCCTCAGATTGAATCAGAATAAAAACAAAGTTTAGACAATCGGAGATGTTTTTTCCCTTTGTAAAGTGATCTCCTTCTTCCTACTATCAACAGCATTTCTCTCGAACTCTAAAATTTCATTATACAAACATATCCCTATAACACCGACTATATCAACTTTCCTGTTATAGATGAAGCTTCTAACTAGATCCATGGATCTTAACATTTCTTCTGAAGTTTGATTAACGCATCAGAACATCAAGATTGCTTTCTTGAGGACAGGGAGGTACGTGTTAAACTGTCTACAATTACAAATTAGAGCAAAAGCAATTTAGTAAAAAATTACCAATAAGGATGCATAAATCTGAATTCTCATGAAGTGAAATTTAATTGTAGGATCTTTTTAGACATCCCCCACCCCATCCAAAAAGTTGTTTTTTTTCCTTCCTTTTGCCGGGCAATTTAAAAGACAAAATTTGTGTCATTTATGGCATTATTTATGACACGCCCCCCTCCCCTCGTTAAAAAAATAACAATGAAGATGTCACAGCTCCATAGCCCCCCGTATATACCAACGCCTCTTATGTGAAAAGTTCAATCTATAAAAAAAAAAAAAAAAAAAAAGACTGGTCTCGCGTCAACACAATCTGAACATCTCTCTTTAAATTAGTTGAGGGGCACACTTAACTCATCATCATCAATAATCCAATTTGCTCCAAATTAAGTTGTTTCCAGAAGACAAGAAATAATGTAATCGATCCCTTTTGCTACTGACCTTGCCTTAGATCATGCCGCCCTCTATCTTAAAATCGGTCTGGAAATTTATTAAGCTCTCCCCTCCCCGTCAAAAGCTTCTAAACATGGCGAAGGGATGACATAGTTTTTATTTTTGTCGAAACTTATTTCAACCCTAGAAAAGTTTTGTCGAATACTTAAATTTGTAAAATACAGCACTGCGCATGTCAACAGCAGAAGGGTGCTTCTTGCTTTTCAAAATGACTTTTCATACGCTCATTTTTTTTAACCCGTTGACTACTGGACTCTGTACTGGCCTCTGTATAAAACCTGTGAGAATTAGGAAAGCAATCGTCAACAGACATGACAGATGAAGATCAGAAGATGTGTGTGTATCGTGGTGGCTAAAAATAAAGTTTCAATTAAAAGAACAAAAATCTACAAACATTTTTGTTGTTGTTGTTGTTGTTTGATGCACAACTCTCTCCCCTTCTCTCTCTTTCTCACTCTCTCTCTTTCTATCTTATTCTCATCTCTCTTTTTAGCTTTGTCTCTACCACATCTCTTTCTCTCTCTCTCTCTCTCTCTCTCCCTATTGTCTATTACTATATTTCTTTTTTATCTACATTATAATTATGGGCATATTTATAATTAGTGTACGCATATTATGTTCTATCAAGCCCTAAGCCTCTTTCTCTTTCTCTCCTTCAAGCTTATCGTCTGGACGTTTTGTGTGCATCATCTCCGGTTAACGAGGCCGAGGGGCTTAGCTCCTTACCCCTGTCCCCTGAGGAGGTTTGGTGGGGTGGCGCGACCCGCCATGAACTCACGCTCTGTTTTCCAAGGGAAATTACTCAATTAACGTGATTAAACAAGTTTGCCAAATTATAGTTTGAGACAGTTTCATCATAATTACACAAGCTCTTTAAACGGAGAAAATCACTAACAAACTTTGTGGGGAAGGAAAAGCTGGTATGACGGATCGGTGTCTGTCTGGCACTGGCTGTGGATTTGGGGGAAGCGCTGGCCGTAGAAAACTAGAGACTAAGCTCAACGGGAAGGGATTTTGGGGAAGGGGTCAGCAGCCTCCGGTTTTTAAGTAACCATGCTGTCTGCTGAAAGTCACAAGAGGGTTGGTTCATATACATCTGCAGTATGTTTTAAACGGCCTGTGCATAATGTTGATTCCCACGTCGCTTTGAATGGACGATGCGTAGATTGAGTGAAGCCAAAAAACTTTCTCCTTAGATTTTCCTGTCTCCTCTTTTTCATCATTTTTTTTTTTAGCTTTCATTCATAAAACCTAACTATTCACAATTCTGAGCTGCTTTGATCTTTTCTCACCATTATGAATATAAAATACAAAAGAGGTTTTAAAACGGTGAGGTTTCCGAAACAAACGGTAAGTTGTGCACTGATTTATACAAATTTGATGCTCTTTCCAGATATTTAAACAAAAAATCATCTAAAGAAATATGGCCAGAACATCAATATATCCGGCAAACTACCCATCGCATTATTCATTATGTTTGTGTTGGGGCTATCATTCTCTCTCTCTCTCTCTCTCTCACTCTCTCTCTTCCTTTTCCTACCAAAATATCTCTCCCTAACTCTTTCTCTTGCTACCTGCAGAAGCCATATACAGATGACAATGGCACGCGATCTGCCCCACACGTCATGCATATAATTATATGGACCAATTCATCTCTTTTTATTTCAACATAATCATGTTCCTCCTACCATAGGCTAGGTGTGGTGATCTTATTCAATTCAATTCAACATTTATTATATACAGATAGATAGATAGATAAAAAAAATCAACATACAAAGTTCAAAATTCACGAAATTCTCAAATAGATCATACAAATGTGATCGACACAAAATACATCATTTTAAAACAAGAAACAAACGTAGTGCATGTACAAGTAGGCTACAAAAGGAGAACGTATGCATCGACGTAAAAGAGAAATGTGTAGAAATAGACAAGGGGAAATAGGAGAGTATGACTTCCTTCCCCCTATTCCCCTTTTTTGTAGTAAGTAATTTTTTTTCAGTTAGTGACATCGCTTTTATGATATAGACATTTATATTCATTATGGTTTCCATGTAGCCCTTTCCACTGGCTGCTATTCATTCAAGCATTTTGCTTAAGGTAGCTGGCCCCTGCATTCTTGGTTTTCTTTTTCTACTTGTTCATTTCTACTTATAATCATGTCTTTATTCTGCTGTCATTTGTTATTTAACTGTCACATTAGTAATTTGATCAATTATGTTGTATATTTATTACTATTGTTTGTAAATTTGTTATTTGATTTGACAATAAATGCAGAAACTCCTGCAAAAAAAAAATTCGAAAATTCGAAAATGAGATTAGGCAGTTGCCATAACAGCTTGTTGTTTCATATCAAAATTCTAGAATAATCGTGAATATGACCTCGGCCAGAAAAAGCATATGATGTATTAAAACCATGTACACAAAATAGCGTGACATTTTTCTCTTTCAAGAAAGAAACACAATTAGCATGATTAGACAGGGCCGTGACTTACGCTTTTTACCTTATTGTACAACACGTTTCGTCTTCGCATTAGTCTGCACTTTACCTCATGACATGCAAATATAAGTACTATAGAAAGTAGCGAATGCTAAACGGTATCTTCCGCTTTTAAATTTTCTCTTAAACCAATTTTTTTCCACTAAACTCTAAGAAAATCCTTTCGCTATACCAACCATAATTTTGACCTTTCGCTTGCCTTTGGACTGAAAAGATTTTGTATGTTTGTTTGTTGTTTTGTTTTGTTTGTTTTTTGCATTCTTTGAGGCCCGCTTACAGCCATAATGATACAGAATTGTTTGAAATCATGACTTTTTGTGCTGACATGAGATTTGACTTTCGGCGAGAGATAAGGATCAAATAATTTTTGTTTCAAAAGATGTGCATCATTATTGATTTTCCCCTTACTCTTTCCTCATTTTCTCAAATTTATCACCTTTTCCCTTTCTCCTTCGACGATCTCTTTTCTTTTCTACAGAGTCTAGACTCATGCGATGACGCAACTCGCAATTACACAATTTCGTCCTGGTGAGGAAATGCGCACCTGAGAGACTTCTAGACAAAGAAGGGTGATAGAGTCGGAGGGAGGGTGATGGTGAGAGGATGATGGACCTATCAATACCAGATGATGTGAGTTGATGGACTCCTCCCAGAGAACAACACAATACCTCTCCATCATCAACAGGAAAAGCAGTCATCGCCGCGCAACCCATGTTTGCGTCTTCTCACACCTCTGCGCCGTGCACCTCTGAGACGGGGGCGGTTCCGTGAGGAAAGTGTAATGAGGAAAGACACACAAGTGGCGTTAAATTTGTCAAATATGCGCGACTTCCTCGCCCGTTTTCCGCCGTGACGGAGCGCCAGACAAGTCATCATAGGTTGACCGTGACTTGTTGGTGGTGTGTGAGAGTGTTTCTAAAGTTAGGATCCTTTACAAGTTTTACAAACGAAGGTGTTTTAAGATCTTCCCTGTCAGTTGAGCTTTCTCACTATATATACTGCTGGCATGGTTGACTTTTAAAGTGATGCGATGGTTTGGAACTCTACAGTAATTTCCAGTGAGATTAAATAATCCGCGATTTGTGAACGAAATAATTCATTTACCATGTCCAGATTCAGTCAGGTGTGTGGCTTGACTCTAATGAATGGGAATGAGAGTGGCAGTGTGTGTGTGGAGGGGGGGGGGGGGGGGGGGGAGGGGGTATGAATTACTTTTGCAAACTTAATTATCAGCTGGAAAAAATCCGATAATGAAAATATTGTTATCCTAAACTTTCCCAATGTTTGGTCAAAATTAGTGTAGAATTAGTCCCAAATTATTAAAAGATTTTCATTTACTCTCATTTTCCCCAACGAGGGAAAGAAATGATAAGTATACATGTATAACATGTATAGGGTGGCGCTCATATCAAAGGATTTTTGCACACACCACTCCCAAAATCCTAGTGTCTTATTTATTCGACATGATTTTTTTTTGTTTGTTGATAGAGTTGTTACTCCATCTCTAGCGACACCCTTTTCAATAGCTTTCTTCTCCCTCTCTCTTTCTCTCTCTCTCTCTCTCTCTCTCTCTCTCTCTCTCTATCTCCTGCCTTCTCTCTCCATCTTCCTCTTCTTCCTTTATTTGTTTCTATCAATTTACCTATCTCTCTTCTTTTTTTCTGTTGTCCTCATCAACGGAAATAGGAAAGCTGACATTGTCATTATCAAAGTTTAAAAACGAAAACTTTTAAAGAAACTTGACAATGATTACATACCACTCTCCTCCTCACTCCTCCAGCTTCGTCACATTTTACTTGTTGCTCTCATTTGCTCAGTCATTTTTCTCTTTCCTATCCATGCCATCGACAATGGCCTCCGCAGAGAATTCGTGTAATCGTCATCACCGCCCATTCTCGTCAATCAAGCCCCTCACCTGGAAATAAATTTAGAACAAAAAATTTACACGTACATGCTGTAGCTTTACAAAAGGGTTATTTTTTTTCTAAATTGTTCGGGTTAATTCTAGACTTCTTCTCAGGGTGTGGTTGTATTCCGCGTTAGGTGAGCGAAACTGGAAGGTGTGGCTCGTCGGAGAATGTGCCGAAAAACAATAGATGGAAATATCAAAAAGGTGAGAAAAATTACCTCCTTCAAGAAAAAGGCCACACAAACACAAGTACATGCGTTCCGATTTTATGAACGTTTAGGACACATCAAAATTTTGCAGCTTTGGGTTCATTGGAGATGGAGGTACATTGAAAAGGAATATTTCATGTCAGCTTCAGAGGCTATCCTCGATCCATTTCTTTTACTGGTAAAATTAATTTTTAAAAATCTGAAGGAGTTATGAAGTGAAAGGATTTGAGGAAAATGGATCAAAATAATGCAGTTGCGAAGGAATAGTGTTTTAAGAAGGAAATGCACAAGGAGAAGGAGGAGAAAGCGCAAGAGAAGCAGAAGAAAAGGAAGAGGAAGAAAAGTATGAGTAGAGGAAGAAAACAATATGACGGAAACCTGAAGGGGGTAGATAATCACAACAATATTGTGAGACAATGACTTTGTTACCTTACATTGTTGTTAGGAATGTACGTTTAAGCACGTCACAACACACTTCCACTCTAGGGGTTCATCACTCATCACTTGTGGACCCTTGGGGTGGGGTACCCCTTCAGGGGGCTGTCCTCAAACTTTACCCTATCGGTATTTTCTTCCCATATGTATTGGTGTTTGATTATTAAAGTATATGTTTTATTTAGGGAAACTGTCTGCATGGGCTAGTATCCCCCTTCCTTCACATGCTTTCACAACTCGACTACGAGTATTCATTCATCTCGGCATGCTTAGATGGTGTATCGTTCTTGTGAATGAACAATATTGTGTATATTTTATTTTGAAACACTGTACCTTGTAAACACGAAAGCCTAGGAAGGAAGGAATGGAAACTCAGTCCTTCATAATTCTCCACTTTTACACCCCCCAAAAATCATTAAAAGTGAATTATGCACCAAATGTAAAGAAAAAAAAATCAAAATGGCAATTTATTTCATTGGGACACTACATGTTCATTAATTAGTTGCACAATCATAACTTTTACCGTATAAGTAGGTTTTATCCAATTTTTCCTCCACAAATCAGATAAATGAAATAAATCTACAAAATGAATGCCAGTCCAAGGCCCAAACCCCTCCTTTACACCCCTTACACCTATCCCTGTACCCCCTTGCTCCACCGTCGTTTATTCTTCTCACGTCTCGAGCTCTGCCCTTTGCCAGGTTCACTTCATTGCAAAACACACATGCTACAAGTTTATCCCACGTCTGACGTAGATCTTGACAAACACCGTCCTAATCAGGTCCACATTGCACAAGGTGTAGTTTGGAAATGGAAGTCAAATAATTGCTTACAAGCGATGATTTTTAGGCCGAGAGGGGCACTGACCTTAGCCCGTTGCAGTTCTTCTTTCTCGTTAACCCCTCTTCTTAAAGAATATTGTCATTTAGAGGTTATGGGGTGCTGTAATAAGTAGTGCATTCCGCCTGACATTTGCAAGATGTTATCAATAACTCAATAACCTAAAAAAGTGATTTATAGCCTTTATAGTTCTAATCAGACGATACGTCATCACTGTTGTAAGAAGATGTGATATCGATATGATCGATCGCACAGAGAAGTCACAAGCTTTGGCCAATCAGAATCAAGGAACCATCTTTGATAGGAGGGCTCTGATTCGCTAATGGTCATAAATTCGCTCTTGAGAGAAGTGAGTTCTGAGCACAGTAACCCGGGCGCGAACAGTGATTAAACAATTGCACCACAACAATATTTTTACATTTTCCTTGCTGGTCTTCCCAAGGAGAGCGATGTAAACATTAATAGGGTGAGCATCAGTATGCTCACCTAGCTCTGTATTGGTTGTTTGGACTTATACTATCCACCAATTAGAGATGGTGCACATTTCAAACTTAAACTGAAAAAGAATGAAGCATAATATTTGTTAATCAAATGAAATCGAAGCACTTACTGAACCTAATTTGAACAGTGAAAGTATGATTCATTTGTTGATTTTCTTTATTTCATTATAATCACGGTTATATTGACTCCTATAATGTACAAAGTCGTCAAACGTTGCCATTAATCGAGTTTATGTCATATAACCATATGAAAATATAGCACCATATTTAATATCTTCTACATTTCACTCCATAAATCCATTCGATGTATTCGAATCCTAAGGCCTGCTGTAATACCCGTCTTCAGAGCCCGATCGGCGCATTCGTTTGTAGTCATGATTATGCATCTTGGTGTGTTTTTATGTGGAGTAAGATAAAATAGTGCTTTGATCAGGTTTAAAATGTCAGATAATGTATTACCCGTTCATGATGCCCGAGGACATTTGTAATGGATAGTTGTTGTTTCAGCCTTCATAATTAATCGAAATTATGTCATGCATGTTATCTAATACGAATCAATCAAACTGACGGAAATACAGGAACAGCTTACTCATTTCTCCATCTTTCTCTTTCATAAGAGGAAGATTACAAGAAAACATGCAATATTGACCTTCATTAAGTTCTCATAAGATCCATGCAGAAATCAAAGCGGAACCGGTATCCTCGTATTGGAAAGTTCAAGAAAGTTGTCGTGTCATCAGCTGGCAGCTTAACACTTGAGGCGTGCATAGAAAAACATATAAATGGTAATCGTTGACATATCACCATGATAACAGGTAAACCAGAGTGTGGACACGTGTCCCTTTCTTTCTTTACGTACACTTTTAAGCTATTTTGTTCCCATATGTCAGTTGATAATTAAATTGTTATAGTTGCAATCAAAAGAAAAAAAAAATCCAAAAATATCTGCGCAGCTTAATCATTTCTTTTTTCTCTCATTTTCTTTCATTACCTGAACATCTCTCTCTCTCTCTCTCTCTCTCTCTCTCTCTCTCTCTCTCTATCTATCTATCTATATTTTATCTATCCATTTATCTATCTATCACAAGGCATCAGTTTCGAACCCATGGTGCAGCAAATATGTCCTTTATACAGACTTTAATCTACTTTTACCACGCTCAACCCAGGTGAGGTAAGTAGGTTCTGGCAAGAATCAATTCATTAGAATGCTTGGGCACTGTAATCATGGTAATGGCAGCTCGGTTTAAGCCATAGGTATTAAGCAACACTTAAGTGGACTAATGTGAACGTTCCTTTTAATAGGGCTATGCTCAATTTCAAGTGAATGAGAAATAAGGTGCGAATGATACGTCTGGCCTTGATCGTGAAACTGGCCATGTTTTCTTGACGGTTGTTTCGTCAGCGTGTTCCTAAAACAAAACTTGATCGAAAGAATACGAGAAAGCTGACATGCGTATTCATTTTACACGGCTAGATATTTGTTGGAGTGAAGGATTTTGATTTTGTCTTTTAGAATCAATATGTATTTACAATTTTGCATATTTATCAAATTCCGAAAGGTCTATTATTTATCATGAAACGATTTTATAACCTTAACCATGTTAGAATTTCAACAAACGAAAAACCAAAATAAATGATGGTAATACACTCATGATAGAATGTTCTTTGGACGAACCTGTCAGGAAAATGTATAGTAATTGTTTTATGATTTGAAAACCTGTTCGCGGAAACAATATTTTGTTAAAGTTATGTACACGTAAGTCCATTTGTAAACTTGATTCCATATCAAATGATTAGTCGTACTGAACAATTTGTGCACATTTCAGAGTTATATTAAAAATAAACTCCAGACACATTTTGTACGTATTCCCTAAATATACCTATTAGAAACAGGTTCTCAGCTCAGTATTAGGTCATCACTTTGAACATGCAAGTAACCTTGGATCCATGATTCGAATCTTTAACTGTAACAGCTCGATCAAGTGGAAAAGGCTGGTACGCAGACGTAAACAATCACATGAATAAAAATGGTAAGTCTGTAGAAAGCCCTGTGACAATATCAACAGAATGTAAAGGTGATTTGGTCGCTTCCACCCATACATTTTTACACACCAAATAATGTGTAAATAGCAGAAACCAGGGAACAGGGTAAGCAGACTGGGAACATGGCAAGGAAAAGTAAAAACAACACGATAAAATATACAGAAGGACGGAGGAAGAGCGCAGACGAGCAGAAAAACAAGCGGGAACTCTCGGGGCAGGATGGTGAGTCAGTCCTGCTATGGCGGGAACCACCCTCATTCCAAACATTGGCCATCATCTTATTTTAACCTTTGAAAATACAAACTTGATCAACATCTAAACTTTTCTTTCAAGAACGCCGCCTTAGCCAGACGTCACTCGACGGTCTGCCTTCACCGCAGCGCGAACTCCTTCTTGCGTGCTGTTTGCATCATCATCAACGCAATTCTTCTCTTTTCAACCTTCCTCATGAAACAAATAGAAACCCAACTGAAGACCCTTAATGAAAAAAAATAATGACGTTAAAAGCTCATTTCAATAATTATTTCATTTAAAAAAAAAAACACATCTTTTTGTTTACTTGTTTCTTTGGTTGTTTGTTTGAGCTTCTTCTCTAACGTGTGCATTATCCTTATGTAATACCATTATGTGTGACTATTTTCTTCTTGTTACTTTATTCAATTCGTGCCAGTCTAATTAATTTTGAAAGTGTGTAAGACGAATGCAAATTGATTATCATAATCGAAGTGGAAATAACAATTGAGATAACTGAAGACGATGGGGTAGTATAATTTCAGTACCGAAAAATCGTTAAGATCGTTAAGATCACTTGACAAAGAAAATTACGAAAAAAACCCCCACAATTTATAAGTACATCAACAGAAG
This sequence comes from Echinometra lucunter, assembly GCA_029962745.1. Taxonomy (NCBI): domain Eukaryota; kingdom Metazoa; phylum Echinodermata; class Echinoidea; order Camarodonta; family Echinometridae; genus Echinometra; species Echinometra lucunter. The sequence goes on from CM057157.1 coordinate 15,287,063, forward strand.
AAAATAATCACTGGACTCTTACTTACTTGCAATGAGCTTTTATCAAGTATTTATCATGTTTACTATACATATCTAATGAGGTACGTATGTCACAGACCCATTTGCGCACATAATATTTTCTACGAGCGGAAATTGCTTATTTGGGGCTATCATGGCTATAGTATCGAAGTCATGTTGCAGTAAAATTAATCAGGAAGGCACTAAAGTTTCGTTGCAAGAAATATTGTTTTGAGAAATTCACAAACTTAAAGAATTTTTGACCAATCATGAGAGGGGATTACTTGTAAAGTAAAATCACCTTTTATTGTTTATCATTACACTGTGGAATGAATTATCAGATATATCGAGTAATCAACACTAGCGTGTGATTTCAATATCATTTTTCAATATCACACAGGGTCTCTCACCATGCTAACAGGTCATGATCTTTAATGTTTGATAACTTAATCCTGAACATTTAAGACATGAATTGCCTGTCTCGGGGTAGTCCTGGAGGGATTAAAGTTCAATCTCAAAATGCTTCCGACAATAGGGTCGATCACATTTTGTTTTACATCCCTCTGCTGTTAAAAAAAGTGATAGCGAGCCCCGCCCCAAATTTAGCACTCATCCTTCCGCTTCGATTCACCCATCCCATCTCTCATCGCACCGCGCACTCATGATATGATATCTCTAACCTCATTTTATGTCTGGGAACCTTTTATTTACTTGTTTACCCTAATTCGTCTCATCTTCCCCCATTGCTTCTCCTTCCTCTTTGGACCCGACCAAGGCCCTGAGTCGAACGATTGCTATCTCCGTCGGTTGACAGAGGCGGTAATCCCTCCTCCTCCAAGGTAGTCTCGGGATTAAGACCACAAGGAGGTCCGTCTTGTAAAAAATACCGGTGCCGATAAACTAGTGATTCCCGTCATCGACGACGAAGTCGATAGCGATGATGTTGATGATGATGATGATGATGATGATGATGATGATGCTTTGATGACGACACTTGTATGTACGGTGAGTGACGATGATAATCAAAGCAACACTTTCCCTGATCAAAGTGATGAGATGGTGATGATGATGATGATGATGATGATGATGATGATGATGATGATATAATGATGACAATGTTGATGATAATGCTACTGGTGTCTGTGATGACATCCATTACATGTGACATACATGATAAGGATAACGATGATGATGATGATGACAATCATGGTTCTGATAAAGATGATGACGATGACGATCGTAACGATTTTTATAACGACACTGATTTTATTTGTGATGACAACAGCGTTTTTGTTTAATATAAGGATGATATTGCGAGCAATGATTGTGAAAATGAAGAGTAAGATATTTTTGTTACTAGGTTAGACCGGAATTGAATAGCAATATTTACAATAAAGTCATCATGATATTGATAATATGGCGACCATTGCTGTAAATACACAATGATGATTTCATTGGTAATGGCTACTGAGATGATCATGATGATGATCATGATCATCATTATGAGGATAATGGTGGTGGTGGTGGTGGTAGTGGAGGTGGTGGTGGTGGTAGTGGTGATGATGACAACATCCATAATTTATCAGTGATCAATGATTGTGACTGCCGGGACGATGTGTAATTTCTGTTACTTGTGTCTTTTTGAAGCTAGTATAGGAGAATTCCCCGGCGTTACATTATTGGTGAAAACAATAATAGTCGATTTGATATGAAAAAGACAGGAATAGATATCCCTGAACTACCATCCATCGGACCCAGGATAATAACCCTGATAGCTCCAGGTCAACTTCCCTTTAGGACCACTATCCCAGGACATATACCGGTCCTTGCACAGAACATCTGAGGTATTGCCTGTAGTTTTCATATCCACTTTAGTAATCTTAAAGGAGCAATTGAAAAAAAGTTATTCCAAAGGATCATGTTGGGGGGCTGTAGTCCCCGGTGAAGTTGTCGTAAGGGTATACTTGTCCGGATATCATTCGTCTGGAGAGATTGTCCAAGGGGGAGGGGGTAGTTGTACGATAGTCATTGTTATTCTCTACTAGAATAGCGTTGAACACACACATACTTGAGCTTTTCGAAACAGCATGAATGAACAGAAAGTGTATGTAATTGTGTTTGTACAAACGTGCATCCACCAGATGACTATTTACGTCTGGACTCTGGGACCGACCTTTAACGTCACCATCCGAACGACGTGACTAGGGGTTCGAACCTGGGTCCAATCAGAGTCAGTTTATAGGTGAAGACAAAGAACTGACTGGGGACGTTATCGCTCGACCCACTTCCGCTTTCCTACTACTCGTGGACTACACCGCATCAGAATACAATCTCATGACACCTATCTATAACCACAATCCTAACATAATTATGTACTCCTGTAACTACCATCCATGCATGGTCATGGTCATCTGTCTTACTTTTGCATGCGTGATACGCTAGCAAAAAAAATGAACAAAAGTAATCTATGTACATGATGTACGTCCCCAGGCGCCAGCGTGGAATTCGCTGCATTTCTATTACTTTCTGCTCATTTCATTTCCATTTTTAAAAATATATATTTCAAGTATGATTGATATTACTTTTTTCCTCGCTATGTTCATTATTAATGACATCCATTCTTCCGGTCTACTAAGAAGAAAATGTGTTCCTCATACTGTGTGACTCTATGAGTTACTTAACTTGTTTGTGAATTTTTGTCCTCCCCATTTCCTTTCACTTAATCCTGTACTTTGCTCTGACATTTTAAACTTTTTATTTTAGCTGTTATTTTTCTGCTTATTTTTTCCTTGACTTAATTTTTTTCGCAGTGTTTACGATTATTTCCATCTGCTCTACATGCATGTCATTGTCCATGCTCCAAAAGTGGATGCTGCTTCTTTCGTCTAATTTATTTCATTTCGTTTTTTTTTTAATTATTCGTGTTTTTAAATGGTGTATTATTTCCCTTGGATATACATAGTAGGAAGTGAATTAAAAATAAACCCAAATCCTCTACGGCAAATCAAATCGTCACGGGTCTTTCTTGGCAGACTACAACACCGACATCGCTGAAATTTCGGATCCCCCGCCTCTGTTGATATTTAAAAATATGAAAACCTCGAAAGTGAGTCTACACTTTTTTGCCTGTTTTCTCTCTCAACTTGTACTTTTTGCCCCCTTGCGCGCTACTTTTCCCAAAAGTTCAGGGCGAGGGCGCTCACTCTCAGGAAAGGATGATCATTTGTCAAAGAAAGAAGTGATTATCTCACAGACGCTTCTCTATTTTGGTAATCGATGTTTTAATGTCTTTGATGAAAGATAGACGAACAATATCAGAATATAGTACGAATATAGGATCATCGAAAACTCATTTATTATGTAGAATGCATATACAATCATTGTCATCGAAAGCTAAAGCAAAAAAAAAAGTTCCAGAACTGGGTACTTACATGATGATATAAAAGGCAAAACAGCAAGCTTGCAAAGGAAAGATATGTAACTAAAGGCAAAAACCATCCTTTCTAATTTAAGACAGTATATTCTTGCGCTATGAAAACACAATATGAACTAAATCTTTTAAAGAAAAGACCTTTTTGGGGAAGTGTGGACGGCCGATCTTCCTTTTGGTCTAAAAAAAATCATAACGATAAGAGAAGAAAGATGGAAGCTGAGATTGGCGGATGGACGGACTGATGGACTGAAGAAAATACAATGGCTCCGCGGTGTGAGTAAACCATTTGACAGGGGAGGTAAATAGAAACAGTGTAAAATTGAATCATGGCTAAATGAATTGAATTATCAAGAAAAGGTTAGTATCAAGGGATAGGGGTCTTTCCTCAGTCGAAAGTAACAAGATTTATTTCCGGGGTAAATTGTTCCCTTGTGGTCTGCAAGATGATTATATTACAATAAGAATCAGCCCTGTGTGGGAAAATATGAAATGGAAAATAGGAAAGAGATAAAATAGATAAGATACGTGATGACCATTGTGGGAAGGAAATATGAAATATGAAGAACGCAAACAAGGAGGGAGCATGGGTAAGAAGAGGGATAAAGAGAGAGAGGAGAGAGTAGGAAGAGAGAGCTGAGAAATAACAGTCTAGGGAGGAGAAAGTGGAGAAGATAGAGAAGGAAAGGGGTAAAGAAAAAAGAGGGGCAGGAAGAAACAGAAAGAAAAAGGAAGGAGGGCAAGAGAGGTGTGGGCAGAGAAGGTAAGATAGAGAGGGAGAGAGCAAGAGAGATAAAATATAAAAGAGAGAGGGAAGGAGAGAAGGGAGAGAGAGATAGAGAAAGAGAAATGAGAAGAGATGAAAAGATAGGAGTCGATAAAAAGGGAAATATGTAGAGGGAGGGAATGATAAACAGAAGAGAAAGATAGAGATGGAAATGAGAGGTGGGAGAGAGAATAAGAGGAATAGAGACAGACGGGGGGGGGGGCAAGATGCGGTGAGAAAATATGATACTCCTATTCCTCCTTCATCATGGATGCGCCAATAATATTTATGAAGAAATCATTGGGGTGCGAGATAGGTAGGCATGACAAAACTGACAACAGACAAAACTGGATCAAGTGCCGATGTAAAATACATAGATAACGGAATGCATTTATGATGGGATAATTAATTGTAAGTACAAGGGAAAAGGAATGGTATAAGATTGCCTTACATCTTCCTTCCGTGGGGGTGTAGCTAACCTCTTCCTTCAGAGTGAGCTGCGTACATTTCCTTCAAATCTTTAACTTTATTTACTGCACCCGAATCAGTGATGTCATCCCCACAGAAATATGAATACTCAAATATAAATATTTTCAATATTCATTACAACAATCATTGAGTGTTTGTGTTCAAGTGACAACTAACTTCAAAATACACAATGGGTTCCAGAAATGAAAATGTGATTATGAGTTATCATACTTTTAGCATCTTTGTAATAGACATGAAAGACAATTTCGGGTAAAGGAGGTTTGGGAAAATGTCATATGCTAACTCTCGATGATAAGACCATTGTCAAAACAAAACTTCTGAAAAGTTGCAATAAAATAATTAGAATTAGAAGATAAATTATTTTACGTTTTGATTCATGTGAATATGGCATGTGGCCTATGACTGAACGAGAATACAGAATCTGTTGTTAGTGATCTAATGAAGAAAATTTCCAGTAAAATACTCATTTCCATAACTGAAAGAAATGAATGTAGCTCATGTTATAAGTCGAGAACGTTCGTGATGTGGCATTGTTTTTATTTCATTTTATTTCATTATTCATCAGCCGACTACAGACGTACTCACTAAATTCTTTAGATTGTAGTGAGCGAGTTTTTTCTCAATCTAATTTTGGATTGGTCCCCCACCACAATCTTATAGATTGATTTCCAATCTAAGGAATTTAGAGAGTAAGACAAAACAAAATAAAATAAGTGCGATCTTATTGGGTCTCCATAACATAGGGATGAGGACATCTATACCATGTCTGTAGGTGAATCCCTACTATGCTTACGTAATTCTAAATTGTCAATTATCCTTGCAACCTACTTTATTAAACAATGTTTTTGAATTTCTAACTGACGCACAGAAACATCAATTAGGAGATTGCATTTTATTGAAAACAGGAAACAAGAAAACGAAAACAAGGAATCTGTTCTAAGAAAATGACACGTCGTGACTGTTGAGACGGGTAATTTAACAAAAAGATCATACAAACTGCATTTTAGGCAGAGATTTAGTGAATGGCGGTTGTTGCGTTGTTTGTTTGGTTGTTGTTGTTTTTTGTGATGCTCTTTGATTTTTATGAAAAGATCTATGCCAGAATTGGCTTTCATCTAAAGGTAGGAAGGATGAAAAAAATGGAGGAATATCTGTAAAGAAATGGATATATCATATTGGTTAAGAGGGGTAATATAGTGGAAAAGACCATAGAAATTTTGTAATGGAGGGGATGTGATGATGATAATGTATTTTGTATGCACAATCACGGCCAGGCACTCGAGTAAGTGGTGCATTTTGCGGGCCCTGAATCGCTCCGGGTCAAGAGTGTCATGCACTCGAGGGCCGCCACGTCCTCTACCGTTTACTTTGCTTTGATGCAATGGCGTAACCCCTCTCGAAGGGCAGGGTAGGGATGCTGGGACTCCACACCCGTCCCCCACTTTTTGCGTTGTCGGATAGAAAAGAAAAACAAGATGCCTCTGTTGTTGTTGTTGTTTTTGTTGCTGCTGCTGTTGTCATCGTCGCTGTCGCCGTTGTCATTGTGCTACTGTTGTTGTTGCTGTTGCTAAAAGATAGTAGTCACACATAGTAGTTGTAGTAGTAGTAGTAGTAGTAGTAGTAGTAGTAGTAGTAGTAGTAGTAGTAGTAGTAGTAATAGTCATGACAGTTGTAGCAATAACCGCAATTACAGAGAAAGATACGAACACAGTTAAGTAGCCTCAAAGTTAAAATGAGAGTGCAGTGTAAGGTACAGAGTTGTAGTCATTGCTTAGCCATGTGTAACGAACCAAAGTAAACCTTCACAAAGTAAAAGACATTAACAACTTCATGATCTACAAGAATGATTAAACGAACTTAAAAGGGAGAAGGGCCGGGCTATTGAAATCATGGCCAAGCAATGAGAGTCTCTAACGGAACAAACACTTCAAAGCATTATTCACACTTCACATCCCTCAACTTCCGTAACCATTATGATTCGGCATCAATTAGAAGCATGCAAACGGATATGGAAATATTCCTCGCGGAAGCAAGTCGCCCCTGTGGGCGTTTCGACATGGCTACGCCACCACCCAGACGCGACGCCATTGCCGTCTTCCCATCCTCAAAATCACAATTCAGATGTTGTGATCTAATACCCACCCCCTCTTGATCCGAAGCCTGTGACTTGAAGGAGAAATGCCCCATCGCTTCCTGCCATTCACAATAATGTTTCCCATTAGCATAACATCAAGGCTATATACGAAGAAATATGTTTTAATATCAACATTTTTACACCACTTCAAAGAGTACGGGATTCCTTTCACGTCTCCGTTTTGCTTTATTTCTTTTTTCTGTGCCTGATTTGAAATATTTTTTACTCTTACACTTCCTGAATTTAGACGTACTTTAATTTTTTTTTTCTTCATTGCTTAAGATGTTCTGAAGGTGTTGCCGTCGTGTTACTTACTTACCCGTGAAACCTGAATATCAAATCACAAGATATTTCATTCTCTTATTATTATTATTATCTTATTTTCCCCATTCAAACTGTCCCTAAATCTATCTCTTTCCATTTGGTTTATTCTGCTCTCTCTCTCTCCCTCTCTCTCTATCTCTCTCTCTCTCTCTTTCTTCTCCCTTCTTTTGGTTTATCCTTCTAGTTCTTTCTTGCTTGTTTGATTTCTTTCTCTACCCTCTCTCTCTCTCTCTTTCTCTCTCTCTCTCTCTCCTTTCTGTCCTTATCTCACACGCTGCACAAACAATTTAACTATATGGAGGCTTACGAATAAGGTCAGTGAAGGTACTGCAAAGTAAGGCAATGCAAATCAAAATCATTAAATGCCTCTAAACCTAACCGAAAGCTCCTTACAAAATCGATCCTTTGTTGTTTTCGGTTTTAAATGTGCCTTTCATCCAAAATATATTTGTCTATCGCTACAAGCCTTTTTCATGCAATCGTGAGGTACTTGGAATGCAAATTTTATTTCTGATTGCATAGTGATTGGTTAAGTCGAAAGATCAGCTTAATGAAAAAAGCATACTTGTATCTTGTCAGTGCATTCTTTGTCCATTCGATAAAATCTAATATCAAAGCCATTATTTTGTTTCATTATACGTGAGCCTATGTTCCGACCTGTGATTCTGACTGCATAAGTTAAGTGAAATCTACTAATTTTCTGTTTGTTTGTATGCTTCTGATGCAGTAACTGTTGTTATAGAATGTTATTGTAAAATTTGATTTCAATACAGATGCCGTACTTTTCAAAGAAAAACTGTGGATTGTGGAATCATGGAATTGGGATTCCTGAAATATAATCAGGTTATTCTGATTTTTTTTTTCTCGCTGTTTTCTTTAAATGAATTACACATATACATGTATGTAGCCTTCTGACAAGACAACGTTTTTGACGAAAGGGAATCAACACATTTTATATTATAATTAATTATTTACCTATTTTATTAATAACATTATTTTCTTATAATTGTAATACTTATCATGTACATGTATACTACTATTTGGTATTGATGTATTATGTTTTATTTCTAAATGTGCAGCGCATAGAGAGGTGTATTCTTATGCGTTTTGTAAGTTTATTATTATTATTATTATTATTATTATTATTATTATTATTATTATTATTATTATTATTATTATTATCATTATTATATTACGAAGATGGAAGTGAACACCAGAAGTGTAGAGCTTGGGATGGGGATGCCAAAATCAAACACTTGTTTTATGTCCTGTAGAAACATCACAAGTCTTAGGTGTAGCACCTTTTTGTGATCACTGCTTTTCAAATATATGTAAATCGATGGTAACCATTAAATATAAATATTTTCCATTTACTTTGTAACTTTGTAAGTTTGAGACAAGCATTGTATATATTATATGCCTTTTGAAAATCCACACGGGCCGTTTTGACATGTGAGCGATTTCAGTGACGTCAGCGTAGAAAACAAGCATATCCCCCTTGCTTAATTGAAAGTATGAACACGTCTCAGGGCCTCTGCACTATGGGCCATGATAGTGTATAGTAACTAGGGCGAGCACTCGAATATTTACTCCAATTACCCTCTCTACATGAGAGCTCAATATGAATGGAGCAACCATGATCATCCCAAGACAGGAGAAATAGATCAATGGGACTGGAATTATTGGCTGATATTTCGGGAAAAATAGTCTCACTAAAGTGTAATGTTTCCTCTGGAGTTAGGCTGGTAATTGTTTGGGCTAGAAAGCGTCTAGTTTAGCCCCAAGCATCGGGAGTCTTCTTCCGTGTCTTATGCTTCATTTCATATGGAGAGCATTCCTCTTGAGTGAGGCTGTTCATTTTTTCCCCTTTCTTTCCTTACATGTTTATCTCTATCAGGGCTGGAAACAATTCTTGTTGATGTGTATATTCACAATACACTTCTCTATTTTAAAAATAGGTCAAATAGCTATAATCATGATAATGTTTTGGGGTTTTTTTTAATGTAGGACTTTCATTGAGAGAAATACAGAAAAAAGCGACACGAGGAATGGCAAAAAAGAAAAAAAAAACAGCAGTAGAATCTAGAAAGGGTATCAGTAGCGAAAAAGTGGTGGTGGTAATAGTAGTAGTAGCAGTAGTAGTAGTAGTAGTGGTAGTAGTAGCAGTAG
>CM057157.1:15298871-15434567 GCA_029962745.1 Echinometra lucunter
GTAGTAGTAGAAGTAGTAGTAGTAGTAGTAGTAGTAGTAGTGGTAGTAGTAGTAATGGTAGTAGTAGTAGTAGTAGTAGTAGTAGTAGTAGTAATGGTAGTAGTGGTGGTGGTGGTGGTGGTGGTAGTAGTAGTAGTAGTGGTAGTAGTAGTAGTGGAAGTAGTAGTGGTAGTAGTGGTAGTAGTGGTAGTAGTGGTAGTAGTGGTAGTAGTAGTAGTAGTGGTAGTAGTGGTAGCAGTAGTGGTGGTAGTAGTGATAGTAGTGGTAGTAGTGGTAGTAGTGATAGTAGTAGTAGTACTGTGCTAGTAGCACCGTACTAGTATGTAAAAGTAGTACTAAAAGTAGTAGTTTGTTGTAGAAAGAGTTACCGGCAAAAGTAGTATAAGGAAGTTGCAGCAGTATTCGTAGGCGTATAGTACTGGAGGTAGATAGTAACAGTAGTAATAGTAGCAGCAGCAGCAGCGGTTGTAGCAGCAGCAGCAGCAGCAGCGGTAGTAGTAGTAGTAGCAGTAGTCGAAGTAGAAGTAGTAGTAGTAGTAGCAGTAGTAGTAGTATAGTAGTAGTAGTAGTAGTAGTAGTAGTAGTAGTGGTAGTAGTAGTAGTAGTAGTAGTAGTAGTAGTAGTAGTAGTAGTAGTAGTATAGAGCAGTAGTAGCAGCAGCAGCAGCTACAGCAGCACTTGGTTGACTGTGAGCAACTACGGGGTGGGGGGGGGGACTCTTTCTATTCGCTTTAAGCATTTTTCTATCCCCCCCCCCTTCCACAGCTCTCGTTCTTTCTGTCCCTATCTAGCTTCATCTCTCTTCCTCCCCGTCCCCCTCTCTCTGTCTTTCTTTCTCTCTATCTCTCTGTCTCTATTTCCCCTTTCTCCCCTTTTACCCTCTCTCTCTCTCTGTGTGTCTCTATCTGTCTCTGTCTCTGTCTCTCTGTCACTGTGTGTCTCTCTGTCTCTCTCTCTCTCCCTGTCACTGCGTCTCTCTCTCTCTCTCTCTCTCTCTCTCTTTCTCTCTCTCATTTATTATCAACACCTTTCGTTTTTTACGTCAGGATGCAGAGATGGGCGCTATTCCAGTTTAACGGAATAATGATTCAAACACCAATAATTTCTTCGGATTCAGCACCTTTCGGGACTAACAAATATCATAATGAAATCAAGTCGCAGGCAGGTACATTATCCTTCTCCCTGGAGACCAATGTCTCATTTTCTTGTCTCTCACTTCACCATAAAACACCGTCATCATCTGTGGAAAATCTTTTATATCATCGCCACTTTTGTGTAGAAAGAAAGGGGTTATAAAAGGAGTTATGAGAGGTTAAACGGAAAGGGACAATTGCCTACATGTGGTGGGCTGAACCGTGAACCTGCCGGTCCATCAATCAACACTGAACCGGTCACGTGGGACCAAGAAGGGGGTTATCCGTGCACCCCTCCAAAGACTCTTCTAACCCATCCCCTGATCGTCCTACCTCTGTGTTCGAAGTTTCTCTTATTGTCGTCATCACATCAAGCAGAAATTAAAGGTGTTGCATTAACATGATAAATCTTTACAACTAGGGAAAGAAAGAACGGCGTTTTCCTCATTGTTCTTTATTGATAAGGCGAAATATGAATGAAAATTGGAAGTACGATTCTGATAATAGTTTTCCGTTGAATGTAAAACAAGAAATAAAAATGATCAAAATAGCTGTATTTAATGGTTTGTGTACATATTTCGAATGATATTTCAATAATCTAATTAAGCCAGGAAGCGAGGTCCAGTAGATCAAAAAGGAAAACTTCCGAGTTCGGTCAGATATGTTTGTCGACTTGGAACAAAATCATTTATCTCCGGCATCGGGTTTAATTTTTACTAGGCCTATTTACTTTGCCCCTTTGCCTCTTTAAGTTTCATCATTTATCCCACTCTAAGGTCTAAGGTCTGTTTTAGAGTCCACTGATTCCCCTAGACGGTTGAGTCATCAACTTCAAGAAGATGAAGAAGATGCAACAATTTGTTCTATTTTTCTTTTGAATTTGAACTGCCAGGTTTGTATCACACGTGATGAATATTAAGCTACAAGTCGAAGAGGCCCCTTGCGGTTAATTTTCAGAGATATTCTCGAATTGTCAAAGGGAACCTTTAATTCTTGTCAGGAAAAGAATTGATTAAATGACACACAATACCATGTACATATTACCGTCGAGTTCCGTCAACATGTGTTTTCGAGGTCCGCCCTCAGCGCGGTAAGGGAAATTCAACATGACAGCTCAGAACTTCATCGCAAGAAGTCGGAGAAATTAATCGAAGAATCATAGTTTGCTCGGGCGAAAACTTGGTTACATGCCCGCGGGGCATATAGTTTCACAACAGTCAAGAAATATTGTTTTAATTTCTGATAGGAATCTCCTTTTAATCGTCTAAAGAGAGAGTAAACGTTGTGAATTTTAGATCTTGGAATCTTGCTGCGTTGCGTGTTTGACACTCAGAGTGACCGTTCGTTAACCTTGATAATCTGTTCTTTCTTAAAATGATCACCTTTTTTTATTTTCTTTATTCTCATATTTTTTCAGGTTTTTTACGGCATTCAAATGAAAAGCGTTCAGAGATATTCTATTACCATGTTCTCGATACTCCTTGTCCAACTTGTGAATATGTTAATGCTACTGGTAGATATAAGGTTTTTTTTTTAAACTATTATCTGATAATAAACTGTGACGACCTGTCTTCATGACATCATTAGAATGGTACATCCACAATGACATACTGACATAAATATTCCTCAAGCACAAACTTGTGAAGGCCGAGTATCAACATTCTTGTACAGACTATTACACGCTTTCATGTAGACATTTTCTCCGGTGTATATAAGATAGAAGTTCGATTCGATATGAGTGCAGCATAATTTTGTGCGTTCCTGGCATAATGAGATATCTCATACTTAACCCATTGGCTAATGGAAATGGATAGCCCCCCCCCCCCCCCCCTTCCCGTATAGAACAGTAGAAAGTAAAGAAATTCAGTAGTCATGCCAGTCAACACAGTGATTGTGATTCTCATCGTAATATTTGCAGGGTGCGTCTATACGTAGATTTTCTACAATTTTAATCATGAAAATTCATGATTCAACTGCTCTATGTTAGAAGTACTGAAAAAATATACATTTCAGCTTTACATATCCGTGTGAACACAGCCTGCTTCCATAACAATTGCATGCTGCGCATTGAAACTGTCAAGCAAAATAAATACCATTGGTAGCAATGGAACCAAAAGGTAACTTTCCTGCTACCATAATATCCTATGTGGACAATTTGAAGAGTAACGGCCGTGACGGTCCGATGTAAATGATTATCCGGGAAAGTGTGCAGCTGTATAGTCGTCCGGGTAGGAATTGCCTCGTTTGTAATGTGAATAATGTGAATTGAATGCTGTTGAAATTTAGACTTTAGAATCAATGAGAGAGAGACAGATTGTGACATCATCCACGAGACCTCGGCGACACTTATTGACTGGTGCACGACCATGATTAAGCAAAGAGGGTCTTTAGACGCAGCTTATATGATCATGTATGACCTACATGTAGTAAGTTGCAGACAACTGAAAAAATGTTATATTTATTACCAGTCTGTCCTTTAACGATCAGGGTGCCGTTGCATAGAACTTGCTATTACAGTAACTTTGCCATCAATGGTAACTTTAATGGAATACTGGATTTTGATTGGCTGTTGAGCAACGTTACCATGGTAGTCACCATTGATGGCAAAGTTCCTATAATAGCGAGCTTTTTATGCAACGGCACCCCGGTCTCACGGTGACTCGCCTGAATAAAACAAAACAGATTTGCTAACTCTCTGCTATCACAGCCTTTCCTAGCAAGTTTGTCATGATTTTATGTAACGTAAATATGTTATCATACTTTGAGAACACTAACAATTCTAACTTAAATTAACTGAATTATCAACCACAATTAAAAGTAAAATACTGTGATACAAAATTAATAATGAATATTGCAAAAAATGTCTCTCATGTCTGAGAGGGCAGCAAATCTAAAAACTTACTTTCAGGAGACCCCGCGAAATTTCGCTCTGCTTAAAACGACACATAGACCTGCAGAAACGTAGGAAAACGTGGTGTTGGTTTTATATGATTTTGTTGTGAAATACGGGGATGAAAGATGACTAGTTTCAATTAAGCAGTGTCATTAACGGTGTGACCATTACCATGCCACTGTGCATGATATGACTAATCCTTCATCGAATGCGCTATCCCGTGGCACTGCTATTAATATTGTTACTCAAGTTTGTTTTAACAATTATCATGATTATAATGCTTTCTCGTTTTAAACGATCTCTGCGTACCTTCGAACTTATACTCAAAATTGCGATAACAGTTGAATTTTAAGAGGTTGTGTACAACTAAAAATGACAAATAGTTTTTTGAAAATTCTCTTCATTTTCTTCCACCAAATAAGAGAATGTGGTAGCAGCACTGTCACGTGAAGAAGGTTAAAATGCATTCATCAGTTCATAGTTGGATTTAATAATTTTGATGCCACATGGTCCCATAATATTGAGCTGATTTCACTATCGGCCCCACTTGGAAGACTTGATCCATTTGACAGAATAAAAACTTAAAATTACTTAAAATCACCCATTCAGATTTTTCTTTAACATTGCAATCGTCTGATCAGTTCTCATCATAATTTTTAAGATGGAAATGAAATGCGAAAAATAGGTCTTCTCTTTTTTTTCCATAGGTTTTTTTTTTTTCATCACTAAAAGATCAGGCCTCGCACATGTATGGCAACACGAACACACGTCTTAACACGAAACGGTAGGCGAGGAGGAGGATGATGTCCTATCGACCCAACCAAGTTTCATTCTCGAGTTTAAAGGGCTTATTGATGTTTTAACAGATTCTGAAATCTCATTTCTGAAGGTGACGCCGTTTGTGACGATTTTAAAGGTGAAAAACACACATTTTTATCAGAAGATAACGCATTGTGACAATGAAGGTAATTGGCAGTACTGTTTGCCCTAAATGGAAATTGAAGTGATTATGGGATAAGAACAAAAAAAAAAATAAACCAATGTCAAGTCACCTGTGATATTACTCTGGGCAGAGTTCGGGATTATATATGAATATACAGTCGGACCTATAAAGACGTTATTTTCACCGCAAGCATCCATTTTAGCCTACGCCTGTTGGTGTAAGCTTTCTTTCTTCTTTTTGTTTTATTAATGAATAAATCAACTGGTCTTTTGGATTGAGATATATTCTGAAAAGAAAACAATTTTAGTCATTAATTCAGCAAAGAAAAATTGTAGAAGTATATGAATATGTTTTAAGTGGAATTAATCTATAAGGTCATTTTACCTTTCCTGCTTGTTTTAATGTTTATTTTGTAAGAAACGTTACTGATTTTAATCACAATAGATGTTATATTCATCTAAATTAATAGCAAATGTAATTACCGAGCGAAAATATGAAAGTATTACTGCATCTACTTCCATTCAGATCACCAGGAGAAAAAAAAGAGGATGTTTACTGCTTGAGCAAAAAGAAAAAAAAAAGAAAGAAGAAGAGCTCGACTAACATTATTATTTAGGAAGTCCGCCTTGATGTCAATCAAAACAAAAAGTGGGCAATGGCAATGGCATTAAAGTTAATATATAAAATAATTTGTTTCTGATTATAATATATATATATATATATATATATTATGTATGTATATGATTCTCTCATTTCATTCGAAGGTCGTACCGTGTGGAACATTTTTTTCATGCAATGCATCCTGGTTTATTTCATTAGCAGGGGTGATGAGGAACTACAGTGTAATAAGTGAGATTCATACTCGATGGATTTCCCCATTTCATAAGTCAATATCGCCTTTTTATAATTAGCAGTTATGGCTTAACTGCCATGCATATTGCTTTTAATATATCCAAAGTTTTCTGCAGCTTAGATAATCAAATGTTTCCCCCCGAAACCCCTGCTTTTATTTCACAGCATATTGAATCTGGATTTGTACATAATAGCCATGATAGCTGATCCTCTTAAGTACTTTATGCCTTGCCTATTAGCGTGGTCAGTACGATCAGAGGACAAAAATCTTACAAATAAATCAATGTTAGAGTATTTCCACTCATTAAGTTCTGATTTGCAATCCTTATTCTGACTTTCGAGAGAAAAGTTGTTTTTATACTTCTTTGCTGTTAAAATAACACAAGCCTCATTTAATGTTTTTTTCAATGTCTTATTTGGCATAATGTGTTTTGTCATTTACATTTTGTTTTGTTCTGAACCATGTATTTAGAGGAATTTGGTCTTTAAATCAAGTGTATATGCAGTGCATCCCAAGGGCATACAGCATGATAGATGCGTTAGCTTTTCCCCGCCAAAATCGATGGGAGGTTAGCACATCAGATCATGTGCAAGTCTCTACCAAGAATAAACACTAACTCTCTCTCATTTGGCAGGCAATCCTATGCCACCCCGCCTTCTCGCGATGGCGGGTCGCGCTGCAACCTGAGAGCGGGATCTCGCCGGTCGACTCCCGCACTGGCGCCGCCTGGTGAGCTCCGAAGGTACCCCTACAGTCGCGTCGGTGTCCAGTGGAAACATCTGGATCTCGCTCAAAATGTACAACAAACTTGCTCCATATCTTCATCTGAAATTTGACGAAATATTCAATACAGAGGGGGCCCTGAAGGATATTTCGGCGCTGCAATGTCGCTGTGGATGAGTGTAAGGGAAAAGGAATGGAGAAGGAAAGATGGAGTTGAAAGAGAGAAAGTAAAAAATAAATGCATGATGCGACCTTTCGCCGTACATCAGTGCATCGATTTTCCTTTTCTTATCTGTAGCAAGGCGGGAGGACGGTTCGTCCCCGACACTATGGCTGGGTAATGGTTTACTCCTCCCGCTGAACGCCTAAGGTGGCATGCCACCATATGTATTAGCTCTCCTTTCTCCATTTTTCGCCATTAGTAATTGTTTCCGCAAGCCTTTCTGAAAGTCTAAACCTCATCCATACCTCAAAGTACAATTCTTGATAATTACTTGGAACCTCCCACCTAGACTTGCCCCCAAAACACAATGCATAATTCAGCGAGTTATTAGAGACACCGCACCGGAGACTAAATATAATAAAAACAAGCCGTCTTATATTTCCATGGATGTTCAGCGAGTAAAAAGAGAGTAAGAAAATACAGATTTTATTGATTGCTGGCGAGGAAAAGTATGTTAAATCTGATTCAGATTAGTCGAATAATGAGAAAACATCAATTAGGGGAGAATAAATTGAAATTCTATTATTAAAGAAAATCCGTCTTTAGATGTGACCTATCCTTTTCCTCATTCTGTATCTGCCAAAGAAGTTATTTAAATTTCCATTTAAAACTAATCCAATGCTGACCTTTGAAAAGAATTGAAATTTTTATTCATTGAAAATCCACTAGTAGGCTCAAGGACTGAATTAAACAGGTCTGGATTTACTCTATAAAGTGTAAGCAGTCATAAGGAAGGATAAGATAAACTTACGGTATGCGTTTGTATTCACTGGGATAGAGGGAAAGGCAAGGATGTATAGGAAGTATAAACAAGCAAGATCAGACAAATAGAAACAGATGTATTATATATATTATGTATGTATATATATATATATATATATATGTGTGTGTGTGTGTGTGTGTGTGTGTGTGTGTGTGTAATGTAGACAGTAATAACTTCAAAAAGAGTCGAAGGTACGCCATGTGTAAATCCAACATTAGCTTTTATTGTTCAGAATTTTCGGCCCGCCTCGGGCCTTCCTCAGTGTATACAGTTTAATGACAAGATAAATGCAAACAAAATGTTGGATTTACACATGGCGTACCTTCGACTCTTTTTGAAGTTATTACTGTCCACATTATTAATCATCCAACACGTGGGTATTATTCTTTATATATATATATATGTATATATATACATATATATGTATATATATACATATATATGTATATATATACATATATATGTATATATATACATATATATGTATATATATGTATATATATATACAATGAAAGAAATAGAGAATGAAGCTGACGTACACATGGATTTACACATGGCGTACCTTCGACTCTTTTTGAAGTTATTACTGTCCACATTATTAATCATCCAACACGTACACACGGGTATTATTATTTATATATATATATATATATATATATATATATATATATATATATGTATATATATACATATATGTATATATATACATATATATGTATATATATACATATATATGTATATATATACATATATATGTATATATATATACAATGAAAGAAATAGAGAATGAAGCTGACGTAGCTCTCGATCACAGTGATCCTTTTATTTCATGGACAAGCTTTCGGCCATCATCAGGCCTTCATCAGGTCAGCTTCGTTCTCTATTTTCTTTCACTGTGTGTACTAAAATGGAGCACTGCACACGTTTTGCGAGGGGCCATCTTTCTTTATATAATATATAAAACATTATATGATATGATGAGAATAGAATTAATCATATCGAACATGATGGTCTTACACTTAACAAACCTTATTATGATATGAAAAGAACTATCGTCATGTGACAAGATTCATCTGTTTTGACGAAATATTTCTCTGACTGGTGATATATCCTCTCCTGCGTGGCATTTATTCACCCCAAAATACTTGGCACGATCCATGTCAACAATATAGTGACGTCTGAATATTTTTCATTTCCATTCGGTTTCAGTTTAGTTTCAAAACAAATATCGAATCATAGTTCACACATCTTTTTCTTTCGTATAAGGCAATAGTTCAAACATGAAAATGTTGATACTCATGGGTGGAAATTTAATCCAGCGAGGACAGGAGAGGGGGGGGGGACACAATTTTTTAAAGGGGGACACAATATCGAATGTCTATCCACCGCCCCCTGCACGATTCATAAACTTTTAGGCACCAAAAAGAATTTTTCATTTGAAATACACATCACTACATTGTTATTTGCCAATTTAAGAAATCCCACAAAAATCGGGGCATGAAGAAAAAATTTTTTGGGGAAAAAAAACATCAGTTTATTATATTTCAATCAGCGGGCATGTATTTATCATAGTTTATTTAAATCAGTGAAATTTCCTATTCAATGCCTAATGAAAATTAAAGATTTTTTGTTTCAAATCTATATAATTGTATATCTTTATGGTATAATATGTTTTTTCTCTTTTCATTGCATTTTCAATGTGGGTCTATATAATAATTTGCAATAAACATTGTTCAAATTTCAATCAGTTTTTCTGCAGATGTATATAGCTAACCATAACATTTCGATCGATTAACAATCCGCCCCTTCTTTAAAAAAAAAGTATTATTTAGCTGGAAGCAACCAGAATTCTAGTTAACATCACTATTTGAACAGCTTTTTCTTTTGTACGTCAGGTCTACATTTTGTATTTACAGAAACGTGTATGATAGTCTGAAAGCTTTCTTGCTCATAGATGGGTTTTCCTTCGTAAGTTGAAGTACATAAAAATTGATAATATTATTGACCTGTATACTTTATCATAGCACCGGATCGTCACGCGAGATAATTATGAGCACGTTTTACTGCCACACAGTCATCAGCATATTGAACACCGCAGTGCAGTGTTTTGATCAGTTGCATGCACAACAAAAGCATGATCGAAAGGAGAAATGAAAGCTTATATGAAACAGATTATGATCATGATAACTCAAGAGAGAAGAAAGAAGGAAAAGTACTTTCAGATGGGTAAGAACTAATACACGTAGGTTTTGTAATAACATGGTATAGGTGAACACCGAAAGGTATTTCTTATTCGAAAACACGTGGAGTTTCTATCGTACTGGTCCCCAAAACCACGAAAGTTTGACAGTTTGATAGTGATAGAAAACAGTCAGCTATGCCAAAGTTAGCAATTCCGAGCTAATATATCGGTTAAGCAAGCAAACTCCCAAAAATAGCCTCTGTTACAACATTTGGGTTAAATGGTGTTAGCGGATTTTGGCGCCGAAATCTAGGTTAAGAAGTGTATAGGATCTTGAAGGGGCCCACCAAAGAAGGAATTCCATTTTCTTTTAAAGTGGAGCTCGCGTGCGACGGTTTTCCAAAATATTATGGTTGGACTTTTAAAGACGGACTAGCTCTGGGGCGAGACTTTATCTATTTGTATGTCTTGTGAAATAGAGCGTGAAAGAATATCATTTGTCTAAGCACATCAAAAGGGGTCAGGGTAAAGAAAAGGAATGTTTTGAGAATAGAGACGGCTCTTTCAATGTTGTGAAAGCGGGCGGTTTATTTGGGTCAAGCTAACAATGTCGAAAAAGCATCGAAAAGTGTTCCATCTTGTAGTTCGCACAAAGCTGACATTTCAATTAACTCCTTACCAAATATTTTCTTTAAAAAATGGAACAGGTTTTATTCGCCCTACTCTAGATTTTTCTAGGCCGTGCATAAAAGAATCGTGACTTTTGAATGACGGAAAACTTTTTCATTGAACGAAACAGCTGGGCAAGGCTAAAAGAACGCAATTCAGAGGGCTGTTAATGATATTCGCACCTTTTTTCAGCAGAGACGCTCAATGATTTTGTGCCTCTGTCGGAAATCATTGTATTTCTTTAGGCGCGGTAAGCCTCATCAGAGATTAATTGCCTTATAAATCAAGCCAATTTAAGCATAAAAATATACCGGTCATCAACAAGAAATGCTTGTTAGATGAATGTCACGCCATTCGAGTTCTTTGTCGTTGACATTATGCGCCACCATGCGTCAAGCGAACCACGGAAGTACGATATGTTCATGAATTCCACACATGCAAACATACGACAAAGCGAGATGTAATAATAGTTTTAGCCTTTAACATGGTCCATTCAAGTCCCCTTCATTTCATTCATGCTGCATTTATCTTCACATTGGGGGGTGATGGCCGATGAACTTTTTGCCCTCTCTCCGTGCAACATCCACCCTCGTATACCAGCGGATGCAGTGCAAACAACCGCGCGCGCCTGCTTCTCTTGGCGCGGTATATGCACCCCTTAATCCCCCTCCCCATTCACCCCCTCACGCTCCCAATGAAGGGGCGGTGTTAATCACTATACCCCCAACGGCTGTTCGGTGTACATCCACGATTACAGCTTCTCTTAATCGTACCCTCAGCCAAAATTCGAGAACTAACTGCGAAAATCATCTTAGATTCTCGGATAAATCTTCATAACAGCTTCGAAGATATTTCCCCCATCCTTCTTTTTTCTCACCTTTTCTGGTGATGATGAGGTCAAAAAGTACAAAACTGGTGTTGATATTGCTGAGAGCAGATTCATTTTGTTTCAGACCATTTTTAATATCAAGCTGCTTTCATCCCTCTCTCTCTCTCTCTCTCTCTCTCTCTCTCTCTCTCTCTCTCACCCCTTCTCTCTCTATCTATCTCTCTATATCTTTCTCTATTTCTATCTTTTCTCTATCTAGATCTATGTAAGTTTGTATTCCCAGTGTTTTCATATGCTTTCCTTTCCCCATCTCTGTCAACCTTCCTCCACACATTCCCCTCCATTGTATTTGTTTTCTGTGTGCATCGAGGAGGGAAAGAAATCATGTCTACTTCGAATTAAATTCATACTTCCCTTACTAAGTCTAAGTCAACTAATCCTTTAAAAAAAAATAACGATAAGCAGGCTGAAATTATAATTATCATAGTGTTTTTAAATGGATGTTAAAGTTCATATCAGAATGATCATTACCATTTAATCATCTTAATCATCGTTACCCCGTCAATACTGTAAAACAAAATACAATGCTCACTATAGAAAGGAGAAAGGATGACGAACTAAATGCAATAATGAGTTTGGGCAAACTGATATTCAAAGCGTGACTCAATTGCATCATATGCGGCTTAATCCACGTCAATGTTCCGGTAATTACAAATGTATTTGTTTTCTCAAAAAGCCATGCGTCTAATTCATGTGATGCACTTATTCCTCTGATAACAATAATTTGAGGCTGCCTGAAAAAGGTGCACGACAGTTGAACAATTAACGAGGAAGCTGAAATTCGCAATAAGAGGGAGGGGAGGGTCGGTCGACAAGTAGGCGTCATGAAGGTTATGTTTGCGAACATCTTTCATTCATTATATTTAATCATCTGTACTTCATTTATGTTATTTCTGGACCATATAGAGTTGAGTTCGATGCAACATTCCTCTTAACGCAAAGTGTTTTACTTAAATATCATTTTGATAAAAGGGAGTCTGCTTCATCAAGTTTGATTATTTTTTTCTATGACAAAGACAAATTTTGTCCATTTTTCGTAAGCATGTTATTATTATTTTACTCAAGAACCAAGTCTATCTCCAAAAAGTAAGATTTGAAGAAATATTGGGTGAAGGAAACAGCATGTTCGGAAAATTCGACCTGAAACATAACAGTACCTTGCGTTTCATTTTGAATAGAATTTAACTGAATTGAATTATAAATAGTATTGATTTGAAAAATGAATAATGACTTTGCAACCCCAGGGCTTTTGCAGTAGAATTCAAATATTCATATACAAGTACATTAAGTTTATGAAGTTCTCCTAAAAGAAAAAAATCATACAAGAAGAGTACCAACATTATAAAACATTGCCCAATCAAATGAATTTCAGTTAAAACGATTCAACAGCGAAATGCGCATTACTGCCATTCACAAAAACAAATTTATTCACTCTTTTTTCTATAAACATATAATATTACTGTCTTTTTTCGCCTTCTTATTATACTGATGTGATATTATTATCAATTCACCCGTGCCACAAAACTTGAGTCTATTTACTTTGAGCCATAGAGTAATACGGCAGGACCCCGTGCCCGAAACAAACAGATGTCCAAGTATTCATCAGTGTTGCTCATCTTAAGCCTATTTTTTGCTATTAGCGCTTTTGTTTTGCTAATTAACAAAATTGATCGAAATATTTGCCAAAGACGACCAGAGAGAAAAGACAGAAAAGTACAGGGTCACAATGATGACGATTTTATATATATCTGCTTTATTAGATGAAGAGAGACTTTCTGACGTTACCATGGTTACGGTGATTGGAAAAGTTCTGATGATGGATGATGCTTCGGTGTTGGTGCGTGTGAGTAATGCTAGGCTTCATCAGACTGAAGATTGATGGTTGATGGTACGGATCGCATTAAGAGTTGTCTTTGTTTACCTCGATACAGCCATAAGATAATCACTTTTATGGTCTATGAGTGCGTGGGTCAACGCATCCCCCCCCCCCCCTTCGTCGATTACTAAAACGCCATTTTTCTTCAGACTACATTAAACCATCAGCGTTCTTTTAATTGTGGCTAATCAATGCTATTTTACTTTAAAGTATTGCCAAGATTATATGTTCCAATGGAAATTCTGAGAGCAAAGCAAAAGTATTCGACAGTGTTCGATGCAAACGACAGAGAAAGGGGAAAAACCATAAAATATAATACGATGGAGATATGAAGTGCCAAATCAATATCTGTTCATTATTCAATGGAAGGAGATAGTGCATAAGGTATGTGAAAGATTGAGGTGTGGGCATTTGGTTAATGAAGAGCTTGAATATACTGATTTACATCTTTATGTCTATAAAATTATGAAAATAATGAAAATTTTCAAAATGGATATGCACATTGCCTTCATGAATCCAGTCTTGACTTGGTGACTGCGGAATTGTCATACTTCCCATAGGCATGATAGGTTTCATAGATTGACCACCTGGTTTTAGTAGGAAATGAGTTAATCATAAACACTGCATATAATACGACTGAACGAAGATAATCATGTGGCTTGAACGACTGAGAGGAAGAAATGAAGTGGTCCGTTGCAGAATGCGTTATATCTTGGCATTAAATTTACAGCTTCGACATGTTGGAAATACTTATGGGACTAGTAGACAATAATAATATGATGAGGAGGGGATCATCAACCTTATCATCGCAATCATTGCCATCGTTGACATCATTTTGTAACATCTTCATCATCATTATCACCGTCGTCATCATCACCTTTTGCGCCGTCGTCATCAGCAGCAGAAGCGTCATCATCGCAATGATCATAATAAAATGATAATAAAATGATCATACAACTGAAACACAATTCTGCTCCTCTTCAAATTTTCACCACAACCACCATAATCTTCTTTATGGTGATAGTGCTGACGATAATGATAATAATGATGATCATGATGATAATGATGATGGTAATGGTGATGAAAATGATTATTATGATGACGATAAAAATGATGATGATGATGATGATGGTGATAATGAAAATGATGATTGTTAAGATTAAGGTAACGTTACCGTTTTCTACTGGAAGCGCTCAGAATGTGTTCTTTTTTTCTATCAGTTAGCATTTACAATGATGCACCCTCCATCTGACACAAAACGAAAATGATACAATATTCACAATAATATCCTCAGTCGAAAATACACTAATATTTACATGTATATAGAATATCAAATAGTGGTTCGTTTTGGGAATTCCATCACCCTTCCGTTTTGTATGTCTTCATCTTGAATACGTCTTGATAAGAACACCTCCTTCCCTCCTAGTTTGTTATCTTTTCAAACACAGAGAATGACAGGTAAATCGATGTTCTATGGTAATTACATCACCTGATATGGTCACATCTTCATCTCTGATATTTTCCTCAACCTTCCAATACAAATTCAAAGACGCCACAATCCCCCAAAATCCATGACAAATCAGTCAAAGGGATACAGGCGAATCGGAAAAGTATGTGTTTTTTCTTCCTTATCAAATGTTTGGGAGGAGGACGAAAATATCGACCGCCCGCAAATATTGATCTTGTAACGCAGGCAAGGGTTGATAGAGCGAGGGGCTGGCTCAATATGACGATGATAATATTGTGACAGTGATGGAACAAATAAAAACAAAGGCGAAATCGAATCGTCTCGTATCATATACTAAATATACACAGTTGGCATAAGAACCCCGCGCCCGCGGTGTTGGCGGGCTGCTGAATTTGCAAACGACCGTGCGTTTGTCCCTGCCGCGATGAAAAAACCGTCTGCTGGCACAGATTTGCCCCCGTCGCACTTCATACACTCAAAAAATGTGAATAAATATTGGCGCGCAATTAATACGAACTGGAGATTTCGCCTGACGCGGAGGTTGAGGAAGAGGAGGAAAAAAGGAAAAGAACATTCGGAAGAAAGAGAGGAGAGTAAAAGTAGGAGGATCGGGGAAAGAGGCGGTGAGAAAGAGGATAAAAAGAAGCAGCGACAACAATCAGTCGATATGAAGTAAAGTTAGCCCGGGGTACGGAATATTCGTTACAACAAAATGAATGTGCAATTATTAGTGCGACCTGTCGCTATTCACCCTGCAGTATGTAAATGTAGATTGTTAGTACGAGTGTTTAGCCCGAGAAAAAGAAATATGTTTGTGAGACAATATGCATCCTAATGAAGGTTTGATGTTCGCTAGACTGCTCTGGCGAGACAGGAGACATTATTTTTCCATAAGATTTGAAAAGGAATTATTGTCACGATTGCGTCTCGTCAAATATGTTATGCTGGAGTAGGTTAAAGCTAAAATACGATCGCCTGATAGACTGGAACAATTCATAAGATTTTATACGTTTTTATATTCTGTGAATGCACATATTTTTTTAATGACAACAAATGACATAAATTTTGTTATGTTGGGAAAGGGCTATATACACATATTGATAATGTGGTATAGTAGGCTACTCATGCCACCACTCACTGGTTGCCAATGGCGTCCCCATTATGACCTGATTTTTGCTACATTTCAAGAGGAGGCCCCACCGCACTGAAGGCATTATTCTTTCCATTCACTACATCTGCTTACTTTTTACTATTTACTACTACTACTACTGCTGCTGCTGCTGCTGCTGCTGCTGCTACTACTACTACTACTACTACTACTACTACTACTACTTCTATTACTAGTACAACTGTTACTACTTCTACTACTATGCGCCTACGAATACTGCTACAAATTTCTTATACTACTTCTACTACTCCTTGTACAACACCTGCTACTTTTACCACATTTTTAATGAAAAAAAAAATATATATATATATAGTTCACCCTTTTGATGTCTTTGTGTAACATTGTAAAAGAAATACTATTACTCCTACTACTGCAACTACTTCTACTTCTACTACTATGTGTCTACGACTACTTCTACCACATCGCATATCCACTCTTGTACTCTTGCACATACAACATCTTACTCACATATATACAAACACTACTTTCATTTTGGGTCATTTCTAAGACCACTTTTGTCTCCATCAGGACCACTATTTTTTTTCATCATCATCATTCCCTTCGTCCTTTCTATTTTCTCCTTTTATATAATTTTATGAGACATTATGATATCCTATCAGATATGATCTATAGTAAGAAACAACAGACAAACAGGAAAGGAGAGTTTCTTCCTTGCTTGTTTGAAATCGATAATGTATCCAACCTTTTCGATTCCACGAGACAGTCCTCACCTCGACTTCAACATCTACCCAAGATAGTAAGCTATGAAACGACGGCGCATTACACCCCGGCGGATCAAATGACGGGCTAAGGCAGCAATAACCGTTTAATTACGTTGAACTATCAGTGTTCTTACGCTTTGGCTAATCAATGACATCATCATTTAATTTTCTCCTGGGTTTATTTTTCCCCACATCAAGAGTAGGAGAAGATAGCAAAGCGGAAGATAGACAACCGATCCGTCCGTGCGCTATTGGGTTGCGCAGCGGACAGCACACCCACACCGCAACCCCGCGTGTTGCTGCGGCTTTGAACACACACGCACATACTGAGTGCCCGCGGGTCATAAACTATATCAAGAAGATGCATATACACTGAAATACGATCTTTGCGACATATTTTGTAGGAGGAGGGACCGATAAAATGCATGGCTTACAGTGATTTAGCGGCTCAGGTGGCGACGAGTTGTCTGTGTCGATATTTTTTAGGATCTCTTATTTTTCTCCTTTTTTCTTACCTCTCTCCTGTTTTTTCCTGTTCCTTGTTTTAATATTTCCTTTTTCTACCCATACTTTTCTAGTCTCTCGCATTTTATTTTTATGTATTGATACTTTGTGGATTCTCTACCAGAAAATATTGACTTGCCCTAGCAGACGACATATTGATGTTTTCGGCTCCCCTCCCTCGTCTCTTTCTCCCGTTCATTCTCTTGAGAAAGTGCAACGCACGTGCAATACGGAAATATTGCATGACCATTTTTGTTTTGAAGATTTTCGGCAGGAAATGTGAAACTTTTTCGAGGTTATTTCAAGACGCTTCATAACAAACCCCAAAGCAGCTGTTTAGCACACCAATGGTGCTGGTGGCCCTACAGTGATCATGAGGATTTCATAGGCTGTATTCTTCGTCGTTTATGACTGCAATGATATAAACATGGGATAAAGTTTATTATCGATGTTACAGTCAAACTATTTAAATTCATTAGGGGTTTTTTTATGAATTCGGCCTTTTTATATTTTAAATAGGGTGATAATGTCCTTCTTCTTCTTGGGTGTTCTGTCAGTGGGTAGATTCGCACACCCGAGTCAAATCGCTAATGTTCCTTCTCCACCCCACTCTATCATCTTCTATCAACGTCCTTGCAGACGGTATAGCAAGATGTCTATTCTGCAATGCATGTAGTCTACATGGTCTAAGGTATTTGAAAGATCTTTCGTATCAAGTAGGTCCTTTAATCCCGATTTGCAATATAGAAATACGACAGTGAGAGGGTCTGGTTGTAAATTATGGTACCCGAAGTGACGTGAATGCTACTATCTTCCTGAGGGTCTTCCGGGACTTGCGTACAAATGGGTGGACGATTACCCCAGCAACTGTGCTAGGGGGCAGT
Source organism: Echinometra lucunter (assembly GCA_029962745.1). Taxonomy (NCBI): domain Eukaryota; kingdom Metazoa; phylum Echinodermata; class Echinoidea; order Camarodonta; family Echinometridae; genus Echinometra; species Echinometra lucunter. Next base: position 15,316,765 of record CM057157.1, read on the forward strand.
TTTCAGGGGAACTGTAATGGGGGTGATTGTCCTGGGAGTTAATCGTCCGGGGGTAACTGTCCTGTGGGTCGGATAGTAATTGTCCTGGGGTTAAGTTCCCGGGGGGGGGGGCAATTGTCCGGCGGCAATCTCCTAGGAGGGAATTGTGCAGGGAATAAATGATAAAGGGTCTCTTGTATGACAGGTTTCGTTTACAACTCTCCAAGAAACTCACTTGTCTGCTGAACTATCCCATTCTCTTCAGCTTAGTATGCAAGGACGATCCAGTTACAGAACGCGAGTCCTAACAGCAGAAGTTTGTCTGAATGTCGATCATATTTTCTCATTTAAGAGACATTTGTTAAGAAGGAAAGGAAACCTATAAACTTTAATGTTAAAATATTTGCAGTGTCTTTCCTGTGACACAACTGCAATATTATGCAATTGATATCATGGATATGGTCGAGCAGAGTCCTAGTCGCAAAGGGTAACCCCATACCCACCCCCCCCCCCCTTCAAACAACCATGGCAAAAAAGGAAAAGAGATGGAAAGTAAATGAAAGAGAGAAAGAGTCAAGAGCTTTGAGGAGGAGGAGAGGGGAAAAGAAATGTGAGAAAAAAGCTCAATATGACTGCAATAGTGTGTGTGACAGCATGCACTTGGGCTGAAGGTCTCGTGGGCCATCGTTCTTGCAGGCCATCAGTCTACTAAGATCACCATGGCCTTTATTTTATGATGGAGACAGATTTATGGCCTGCTCAGAACACATCCGAGTCAGAATGTTCCCAAAAACTTGTCAACCTCTCCCTTTCGTACAAATACCTGCAATTCTGCTAGAAGTTGAATGAACTTATAATATTTCGTAATGAAATGAAAGGGACGAATCAATTTTATTTGTATTTTTTATTCTTTGTGTCATTTTATTTCTGTTTTCTTATTTTATGACTAAATGACCTTCTTCCGTTTTATTTTCCCCAAACAAGTGGGATTATTCTTAAACATGTTAAATGACTGGGAGATTGATACCCGGTTGATCCTATAGAGTCGCCGTGGTCGAGTGGTTTAAGGCGCTTGACTGGAGACACGAAAGTCGAGGGTTCGATCCCCGGCGCGGCACTTATGCCCCTGAGCATGGCATTTTATCTACATTGCTCTTTTATCTTATAACAAATAAATGAACATGTTTTAAGCGTTTAAATACCAACATGTGCAAAAGGTTTTTTTTAATGAATAAATAAATAAACGAACTACGCAATTAGCATGATTGATCATGGTTTAAACTCGTTTTAAAGTTAGTCCTCTTCCATAAATAGCTGCCGATGTCATTCACCTTTATGCGAAAGTGCTCATCTGACGATTCAGGCATCGATAGATCGAGCTGACATCGTTGGTTTTGATTCGCATCACCACAAAACAAACCCGAACTTCCCAACCGGATAGCCGGTACTAGACCCACCCTAATCCCTATCAGTACCATCCCCTCGTCGTGGGCCAGCTGCAGTCTCGCTTCGGGAGTCTTTCCCCCACACAGTCCAGGGGCGGATTTGCACCTATCCGTGAAATCCGGCTCTTCCTTGTTTATTTCCAATTTTAGATTGATATGTTAGATTTAAAACCTAAATGTAAAAGGTTTGATCAGAATCGTGGACTACAACCCATGGGGTCCGAGACTGAACAAAGGTATAACGAACTTTCTGGTCTGTTTCAGGAGCTTCATAGAGTATACTGTAACATGAATGTTTTCATCCCATCATGACATGTGACAATGCGTCTTACAAATTGGATAACAGTAATATGAAATGATAAAAGGAAATGGTAAAGGCTACGAGGTTATCAATACATCAAATAATTCATTCAGAAGTAAAACAAACAATTCTTTCCAGAGAAATTAGAGGAAGAATAAATACTTTTATACCCATGATTACCGCAGGTTATATATACAACATCATCACAATCCCAAACTTCTTGCTTTCTACAAAATATGTCATAGGGCCTATTAATGTTATTCCTGAACATTTCTCTGTAATAGTTTTTGTTTTTACATAATCATGACGATGCGTGATGAAAGGGAGGAGTGACACGTTTCATTACTGAGACAATGAGGACATGAAGCATGTGGAATGAAGAAGCCAAATAATTAGGGCAATTATTGGCAATGGAGGAAAATAAAGCAAAAAGGATAGTAACTTTACATGAGACAAGGAAAGAAGTGGGAAGTTAAACACAATCTTCACGCAATTCTGTTTATTTAAGTCTATTTTTTGAAACCTATATTTACGCGAAACCATACATGAAAATTATACTGAAAAAGGGTGTTTGTGAGAAGAAACATGTGGAGGAAAATGTTTAAAGAGCAAAACTTTAATAATACAAAGCAGGATCAATGACTGAGAAGAATTACAGAGTTGTGGAAGGTGTCTCTTTTCCAACCTTACCTTGCATGTCTATATATGTAATATAAATATAATAATTATGAAACTTTATTCTTTAACAATAGTGGGTGTACATTTAAAGTGTATCAATTACCAAACGTCGTTTTGCTATACGTTAGGGGTTCACTGGCATTATGCTATGTAGTCAGAATATAAACTTCAAATATTACTTCTTTAAAAGAATAGTGCTAGTTCAAACTATGCTTAATCGACTAAAAAACGACTGGAGGAGTTGCAGACTAGTCGTCGTAAGAGCACAGGCTCTTGTGAATTAGGGCGTTTTCGGAATCAAACAGAAATTTGATTCTGTGCGTTGTGGTCTATCGTTATCATTTTTTTTCATACTCCTTAACCGTGAACTCCTAGAAACCAGAGTGAATTTTTTTTACGGTTATTGCACTTTTCTCAGGTGACAGATACACTACAAGTTAAACCCAGAAATGGTGATATATTAAGACTGCAATGGAAGACAAATATTTCATAAGCAGGAAAAATCATATTTAAGAGAATGGGATTTATTACGGGAGTATAAAAAGGTTTCGACCTGCAGATTGAATAACGTACATACCATACATGCCTATGTATGTGAAATCTCACCCCAAAAAAGAAAAGGGAATGATATTACTAAACTGGAAAGAGGAGCCCCGGATGGAAAATACGTAATGATCGGGATAAAAACGTGAATCAATTCATTGAAAAGAGAGGGGGAGATTACAGGGGGTGGCTTTGCACTGGAAAAAATTATTAAACATAATGTATATAATCTCTGGTTGTTTTAAGTAGATTAAGATTATTTGAGCTAGCAATTGTTTAAAAGATACATATATATATAAATAGCTACCTGAGGACCTCAAGAAACAACATATGGCTTCTTACTGCAGCGCATCCCCTGATTATACACTCAACAAAAACAGAAAGTAAACACTTTTTCAAGTTCAGATTTTTCATAGAAGACTTTGATAAAAACAAAAATCAATATATCATGTATTAAATTAAAGGGAATTTAATGGTTTTTTGATCTGGTAGGTGAACATAAAGAGAAAATTTACGCATGAATGAACATATCCGTTTTCTCTTCCAAGGTATAAAAGTGAAAACTGCAAAATTGGACAGTTTGCCATTCATGTGTACATGCCCTTCCACTTAACAATGGGAGCAAAAGGTTAAACTTACATAATGTAATGGCATAATAATGGGCCTTCACTCTCTAAATCTCTTTCCAGCCCCACCCCCTCCCTGAAAAAGAGGAAAACTAAAGGAAACAAAAGAAGCTTCTGTTGAGTCCAAAATTCAAATGACATCTGGAGTGGACACAAGAGTGACTAAATGCCCCAAATTTGATTTTTAATCATTTTTTCAATCAGTAAACTTAATTGTCTTTCAACCTGGTAGGTAAACATAAAATGAGCTTTATGCATGGGTGAACACATTAATTCAAGTGTTCCAAATCGCCAAAGTAAAAGTTTCAAAAATGCAGCCATTTTGTGTGGGGTTTTTTTCTAGGTCAAGCGACTTGAAATTCAATGTCATATTGCATTGGAAATTACAAACAAAGCATGGTTAAAGTTTGCATGGTCTGTTGCCCTAGATATGAAAATCAATCTTCAAATCTAAAAATGGACCAAAGAACAGCCAAAGTGGCATAGCATGCTGGGGAGATTAAGGACGATCCATTTTGGGGTACGCTATTGAAAACAACGTTAGTGTTCCCTGGAATTGCAGTGCACTTAATTCCAAAGGCTACACTACTGAGTAAGAATATACTGTATTTTGACTCATAAGTTCATAAATTCATGAAGTCATGAAGTAACAACTAAAATCACAGTTGGGTCATTTGATCATTCATGTGGCTTACTCCTGATGTCATTTAAATTTGGACGTAACAAAAGCTTCTTCTCTCTTTCTGTTCTTTTCTTTTTCTTCTTTTTTTTTTTCAGGGGGGGGGGTTACAGGGGTGGGGTGGGAAGAAGGGTGTGGTGGGAAGAGAACATCAGGCAAGTCTCTCATTTTGTGGAAGGGCATTTACAATTAATGGTAAACTGCCATTTTTTGCAATTTTTTTGTACCTTGGAAGAGAAAAACGAATGTGTTCATTCATGCGTGAAGTTTCTTTTTATGTTAATCTACCAGATCAAAAGGCCATTAAATTTCCTTTAATATTGATTTTTATGAAAGTCTTCTATGAAAAATCTGAACTTGAAAAAGTGTTTACTTTCTTCTTTTTTTTTTTTTTTGTTGAGTGTAGTCAATAAGGTTGGTTGGTTGGTTGGTTTTATAGAATATATAATACAAATAAAAATACATGTATGAACAAAGGATTGTATAACAATATTTAAATATAACAATGAATATTATACAGAAGAAAGAAAATTATATCGTTGGGATGACCCGCTTCAGATTAACCACACATAGTCAATCTGTTCTTCCTCCTGTCCTCGGGGTCCCTGAAATGAATAGTTAAATGAACATTACAATTTCTACTACAACAACAACAACAAAAAGCGAATACAAGGAAATAGTAAAGTTAAGATGCATGAAGTTGCAGTTGAAGATCAGATGTCCCACCCTCTCATCCCCTCCGAATCCTGACGGTCCCTAAACATGAAATCATCAGTACTAAATAGTTCCGCTCTTTTCTAGAATTTCCTTTTTATGTGCTGAAAAATTGTTTAGCTGTCGAATGCAAAGAGGTAAGTTATTGTACAATTTTCCACCACGATAAAGAAATGTACGTTTACAATTTTCCGTGTTTGGCTTAGGTAAAATTACCTGGTTGCCTTTTCTTACGGAGTATTTCAGTGGCTTGAAAATGAATTTCTCCTCTAAATAGGTAGGAGCCATATCATGAAATATTTTATATAAAAGAAAATAAGTATGGAAAATTTGACGTTGTTGTTAAGTATCCCAGACTAGAATATCATGAATACTACTTTGTAATTAATCCGTCTCCAGAAATTTTCTTTGGAAACCTCACAAGAGAAAACTATATCAATATCTAGTAAATCTTTTATGCGTGGGAAGAATTAAGAACTTTAAAAACAGTAGTGTGAGCAAGGGCGAGAATGGCCATTTATCGCTTGCACTTTTTACTATATCACACCAAAGCTTTGCATAACACGTTAATTTTTTCCTTTTTGAACCAACGCCCAGGAAGTGGGGGAAGAGTTAGTAGACGCCCCCCCCCCCCTCGATATTTCTAAGATGAATTCATTTTGGAAGCCATGCCCAAGCTGCAAGGAGAAAATCCATAAAGTGGGTGAGATTCCCTCCCCCCCCCCCCCCCGAAACAGTTTCACCCAGAATAGCTTTTCCACAATGTCCACCTTCGCCAGATGGGGAAGGGGTAGAATTTTTGCTTGTTTGCTTGTATGCTTGCTTGCTTGTTTGTTTGTTTGTTTGTTTGTTTGTTTGTTCGGGGTTTTTTTTATTTGTCTTTTGTTTCACTCCTGGCACCCCCCCCCCCCCCTCTCTCTCTCTCTCTCTCTCTCTCTCTTTCTAGCTCTCTCTCTCCCCCTCTCTCTATCTATCTATCTATCTCCCTAGCAGAAACCCGCTAGCTCCCTCTGGTTCTGGAAGAGGGGTGGTGAGAGAATTATCTACCCCTTCGGGAATTCCCCCCCCCCCCCTGTATATAATAGCAAGCGTTGCTCTGAAAACATTTCTCTCCAAATCCAGCTGGTTTATTGGACAAAGCATACACAGCATTCATCAAATATCTCCCTCTTTCTTACCCCTCCCCCACCATTAACACAATTTCAAAAGATTTTCTTTTTTAATAAAAAATAAATAAAACTCCATCACGAGGGTTCAGTGAAAGGCTAATAATTGATCTCATGATCATCCACAAAACTATGATTTATATTCCAAATCACATCAAGTCATGATTACTATGATTAATATTGACTCTGACCCAGATTTATTTTCAAAGATATCATGTTAGACCATTGATCGATACATGTGCAATCTTTTGTTCGCTATTTCAAGGGCACGCATTCTTTCCGAAAAGCATGCAACGGCATAAAGCGATGAGCCGTGTAACCTAGATATATCATGTTAGAGACTGATAAACATTTATCTTTGGTGATTAAGAACAAAGCATGTAGGAAGCTTTATTGTTCCGTGGCGTTTATCTTATGCTAAAAAACCAGGTCCTGCCTTCGCTTTTTAATGATGAATGACCCTGGAAGTTTTCCAACGATAGAGTGGTTCAAGAAAACATAACATGTTCCCTCGCGTTTGCAGCAATGGTTGGGGAATACTTCCTATACCAAAGGTATAAAAAGACAAGAGTGATTTGTTTTGTCTTTACTTGTTTTCGCTGTTGTCGCTGCTGCTCCTCCTGTTGTTATTTCGAAAATGTTCTTCTTGTACTACAAATTCCCTGCAGGATTGGACGACATGATTCTCCTTTTTATCATTTAGTAGAGACGCCATGCTTAGTCATGTTAGTGGTTCACTGAATTGACATTTCAGTCGTGAGGATTCCAATTCCACCCTGGCACTCAAATCATTTAGCAAGATATCAATCTGTATTTGCCACTCTTCACCCAGGTGTATCTGATATGCCCGAGCACGACCTACACACTAAAAGATAAGAGAGATGTAACCGTTATAAAGTGAGCCACTATCATTTTTATTAGCTATAGTCAAAAACCATTTCAATATTCGAAGTGAAGAGCTATGGACTCTCCAAAGCGACCATTATCACTAATGGTTACTTTATTTACAGAATATTATTGTGCACGTTTAATCTATTTCGTTGATTTGTATCATTTTCCTCAGTACAGTACCTATTGTTCTAGTCGATCTGTTTCCATTATGGATTTAGGAAGTTAGTGTGAAAGGGGCATTATCGTCCTTTGGCAGTCTTTAGAATCAGACTGTGATAATTATATCATACCATTTCTTTTTCCACCTTGTAGTTTGGGATACAAAAGATAGCCGCAGTGGTAGACAATGTACGTCAAATAAGCCAACCAGAAAGTTCTATTCATTTGGACACGTAAAAGACTGAATTATGATACAGCATTTCTCTTTCCTTCTTCTTCTTCTCTCTCTCTCTCTCTCTCTCTCTCTCTCTCTCTTCTCTCTTCTGTTATATTCTCTTCTTTTCTCATTTTCTCCCTTTAGCTCTCTTACTGCCATGCATTACCTCTCTCCCTCACTAGTTCCCCTTCCTCCTTTCTCTCTCTCACTCTCTCTCTCTTTCACCTTTTCTCTCCATTACGTATAATATATGCCTGTGTTGGATTCGAATCATTTTTATATGCTTTTTAATAGAATAAAACATTCCATTCTGTATTTCTTTCAAAATGAAATAGATGAATTTATAGATTAAAGTGCACTGTAATGTACTCCAAATAAGACGTCGCGATTGAAATTGGCTTAAATGCGAAAAGGGAAAATTAAACAGGGAACATGTCCCCGGAAACTGCCGAATCTTAAACCAAAATGCATATAATCGAACCTTCAGTTTATCCCTCCTATTCCCTTTCTCTTCATCTCTCTCCCTCTCTAAGTTTATCTTTCTCTCTCTCTCTCTCTCTCTCTCTCTCTCCCTCTCTTTCCATCCCACCTTTCCTCTTTCCCAAGCGCTCTTACTCTCTCCTTTCTACCATTCTCTCTCTCTTTCCGGTTTGCTCTGTCCCTACATCCTCCGTCCGATACTACTCTCCCTTCCCCCCCCCCCCCTCTCTTCCCCTCCCCTCCCCCCCCCCTCTCTCTCTCTCTCTCTCTCTCTCCCTGTCTTATTTTATTTTTTCTCCATTCTTTCTTTCAGAGTTTGCTATCAGCTTTCGTTTCGATGTTACTCTATTACCGCTTCACCCATTAATTACTTCAACCTAAAGCTGACTTAAGTTCGAAGTCAAGTTTACCGAGAACTGATTACCGGTTTAAAAAACAGGGAAAAGAATATGTGAATACTTAATCCTGTCAGACGACGAGAGCTAGACAGGATTTTAAAAGAAAATGATATGTAAAAACAGACCCATCAATCATTATGCAAAAGATAAATCATAGCGATGATAAATGTTTGTATAAATACAGCAGTACAATAGATTCAGTGTTGGTAAAGAAGTCGACAATATCATCACCAAATCCGACATTTCTATACAGCATGACACACAGTTTGTGGGTTGTATCAATACCATGCATAAGATCATTATGGTTATTAGTCGGATTTTTTTTTTGTCATTCTAACTGGTGAATTGATTTTCTAGTTTGAATAAATCTGTGGGAAGACGGTTTCAGGTATATCACATCTGCAAATGTAATATATTTTAAAAAGCATATTTGTCTGCGAATGTCAAGGTTATTTCATTATACGCTTTAAAATAGTACAGTCATATTACTTCAGACTGGCGGATTCAGGGGGTAAAACCAATATGCCCTCACCCCCTCTTTAAAACCCAATTGGCATACCTTATTAAACAGCTAGAATATCTGGATCCCCCCCCCCCTCCTCCCCCACCTCGTCCTTCAGTATCTTTATCAGAAGACACTTGAAAGTCACAATCAATTTTTAGTCACAACTTTTTTTGGAACTGCTCTCGTTTCTAAATTCCAAGATCTGTCCCAAACATCATGCAGGGCTTTGCATGTTACCCTATATAACGAACCAAGGGTTAAGGGTATTTGAAATCTTTTTTTTTTTTTTTCATTTTGTTTTCACTTTTGCACCAACCTCTTTTTCTTTTCTTATTATTTATTTTCTTATAAATGTTTACTATTCTCCCTCTTGCTCTTGGTTTCTAGTTTCAGTAAAAAACAAAAACAAAAACAAAGAACCACACATTTCCATTTTGTTCTACCCTTGCGACGGCGCGGCGGGAAAATGGATACAATGGATACAATGGATACAATCCAGACATTTGCTGTCATACCTAACAGTTTTCTGCCTTGTCACCTCTGCCTACAATAATTACCAGTTTACTAGAAAACTAATGCTCATACGCCGTTCCGTTATAGCCCCAATAAAACGACGTATTTAGGGGGCAAAACCAATGTTTGCTTGTAATTACCCTTTAGAGTATCATAGAAATCCAAACTTCTAGATGTATACGTTAGCCTTAAATACTCCCGCCAGATGATAACTGTCGACTATTACGGCCTTTATGAGGTTTAGTGTTTGTTTGAGTTTATTGCCAGACAGAAAAATGCACCATCTTATTTTAACCACTACTGACCTGCTGACTGTGTTACGTACTGAGGTACCTACTATCATACATGAAGTTCTTTTCTTAATAACAAAAGAAACTCCTCCAGCTTTTTCTGGAAAATATTTAATGTTGACGTACTTACTGATGAAGATAGTGCCATGAAGAATCATATACTGTGAGGTATAGAATATCATTTAAAAAAAAAACAACAATGACAAAACCTTGCATAATAACAAAAAGTACACTCGTGGACATGGTGGATATACGCACAAACAGTTACATATGGCATCAAAACTTGGCCCAGAGTATTACCGTAGGCCTGATAACACTACACTATTATCTTATCACTCTTAGGAGTTCAATTTGAATAATTTTCAAATGGGATATGAAGAGTTTGCTTTCAAAAGGCCCGAAATCCACTTTAGCTAATTTCGAATAAATCAATGTTTGCTATTTCCGACATTTTAATTACTTTACTAAGTTCTTCTGCTGAAATGAAAAATCATCATCAGCTGTAACAAAAATGACAAGAAAAAATCCTGCGGTAGTACTGTATTTTGAATGGATTTAGGGCCTTTTGCCAGAAAAGAGGGATATAGCGCCTTTTGCAAGAAAAAATCTGAATGTTTAGTAGCTTCATACATTTTAAAACTTGTTCGTCAGTTCACATGAAAAGTACCAAACATGATAAGTTCCAATTTGTTCAAACTTATACTGTCCTACAGCAAGACGGCTCACACTGTTACCTTGCCTCACTGGAAAGCTTTCCTTGCATAGCAACAACATCTATTGAATGCAATTTAGAGTATCAAAGTACTTTTATGCCTTAATGTAGTCATATTTTGTATATTCCCAAGACCTTATAACATCTATCAATCTGTCCTTATCAATCATTCTTAATTTGTCAATAAAGCCAATGATAGCTTGTGTGAGCCAATCAGGACAAAGAATGGATTAATTTGATTTATGGTCTTTTTCATGAAAAGAGTTTTGGACATAGGGCCTTTGCGAGAAAACGTAAATTTTATATCAGTTTTTTTTCCGTTTTGTTTTCTTGGGGGGGGGGCTGAAGTATTGTCAGTTTGATGTACATGCTGAACTTCTCATCAGGCATGTGAAAAATGCAAAATGATTTTTAAAATGGATTTTGGTCCTTTTGCATGCAAGCTCTTCGTATCCTTCGCCATATTAAGAATAAAGACATTGAGAAGCCTCACAAAATAATTATGTACATGTACCAGAACTCAATATCCTCTTTAAAACAAAACTAGTTTTCCAAACATAGACTGTTATTTCTGATGGACTCACCCACGCCCGGTGATTAATGAGTAAAGAGTATGAAGGAAGGTTTGCAGAATCCGCCTATTAACCCCCGTGCTGGGAGTAACTTTAATTACAAGAAAAATACAATGTCAAATTAAGTTCAAATAGGAGATTAATTATTATTTTTTAAGAACTACAATGTTAAAGGAAACGTGAGAGAAAGAAAAAAACCTTGGTTTAAAGGGGTCTGACTAAAAAAAAATCTTTTTGTTCTATCAAGATTGTTATCAGATAAATCACGACCACGAAGAAAACGAACAACTTGAAGTGGTATTTAGACCAAATTTACCTAGCATTTTTAGAGATCTGCTTGTCGTATACAGAAAATGATACAGTTACCATTTTTATTCATATATCCGTAAACGAGCAGAAGAGAAAATGATTGCAGTGAAATTGATGTAAAACGATATTAAACGTTTCAAGATTATGAAACACTTTCCAAAGTAATGAAAGATTCAGCTTGAATTTGCTGTCTTATTTTCAAATTCAAAAGGGATTTGTTCGAATTTGTTCAATGCACGTTTGAAAGACCATGAAAGGCCATCTTTTTCTAAAATATGCTGACGAATTGAGGATGGAAGAATTTTTATATTAGCCACGAGGGGGCGCGATTGTACTTTATGACATGTTCATTTGAAACAAAAAGAAAATTTGATCTTCTTTTGTTTTCTTCTTCTTCTTCTTCTTCTTTTTAAACGTTTCTTAACAGCCACACTGAGTTGGTTTTTTATTAGTTTTGGTAAGCGGTTTCATTCATGTAAAGTTATGTAATCATTATCACGCCGTTGGAAATATGGACACAAAGCGAGAGAGCGAAACTTCTTTCGGGGATGGGTTTGGGTATTTTCCAGCCTATGGGGTATGCCTCTTCATATTTTTCCTCACAATTTCCGTCTCCCTTTCATATTTTTCCTCCTTTTTCCCTGTTGCTTGCATTCAATATGGATAGTGCCACACGCCCTCCCCTTTCGTCACTTCACGGTTGGCCTAGATTCATCTGTGTTATTGATTGAAGCACCTTGATTAATGTTAATTAATGATTTTACTGGATATCAGAGAGTTTTTGAGCAGATCGATTGGTGCAGAATGATGCACTTTTCTCTTTGTCTCTCTCCCTCTCTTTTTCTCTTTCTCTCCCTCCCTCTTTCACTCTCTCTCTCTCTCTCTCCCATTTTTCTCCCTTTTTCTCTTTATCTACCTCTCCTTTATCCCATGAGTATATCAAAGTCATATGGATAGTAATGTTGCACTGCTATTTACTTCTGCACTTTTGTTTTTGCTGTTGTTGTTTTGTTTGTTTGGGTTTTGGTTTTTTTTGTTTTGTTTTTTGCTCCTTTGGCCATAGGAATAAATTGAACTAATATATTAACAAAGATATGTTTGCTGTATTCTAGTTACAAGCGTTTTCTTGCCATAGACAAAAAAGGGGGGGAAAATGCTTTCAACAATACGCATGTTTCTTTAAAATTGGATTTTACTTCAATTGCTTTTTTTTTCAGTGGAATAAAATAGAAAAAAAAATATTTGTGTCTTTTGGTTTTGAAGATTTTTATAAAACTTCTGAGATGAATTCCGTGGAAATATATTGTACACTTCGTTCACGATTATTAGTAACTGTATCCATCACAGTGAGACATGCATGTAGGCAAAGACTACCAGACGGAGCGGGTTTACAAATCAAATATTAACCCATCATAAAAGTCATGGGGTATATACATATCATAAAAGCCTAATCAGTGAAGAAAATATTTGGATAAGCTGGAATTAGGGCGGCAAAGGGGAGGTTCATTATAATGCTTATCGAAACAAAGAACAGTATAAAATCTTGGTAGTGAGGTTATCGCGTGTGTGACAGGTTATATAAGTATTTATCTAAGAAACTAGGTCTCGATTAGGACACAATGCATCGTTTATGACAGATAAATGTCAGCGACTTGTTATAAATCTGCTCAAGAATTTAAGATTTTATGACTGTTGTGGCAGTTAAAAGCGTTTATTTCCCCGCTTCTTTATTCACGCCTTGGTAAAACATCTTGCGTCTGTGAAAACTGTTATCGCTCAAAGCGACTTTTTACAACCAAGGCCATGAGAGATTCGGTGATAACAAAGATGTGATTTGAAGTGTTAATTTCTTTATGACCGTTTCTTACTCTTTTTTCAGAGCTATTATTATCTTGCGAAATGCCGAATAAAACACAATCAGGTATCCAGTAATATCCTTTAATTGCTGCAATGGACTCTGTAGTCTAATTTTGTGAGTTATCTGTGCACTTTTATTGTTACAGTTAGATTAATGATAATTATACTATCATTATGATTACTTGAAGTTTAAAATAGCAGCTTAATGTAGCAAGTTCAAGATTAATTTGTGGTATGGGGTATAAATAGTAGTCATAGATTGGGCATTCATCTGTGGTTTTCTTCTTTTTTCTTAATCTGTGTTTCTTGGGGGTGCACAACACTAAAAAAAAAGTATATTCTGAACTTCTGAAGAAATTGTTTGCAATTTTAGAAAAAGAGAGCATTTCATGATATCGGCTACAAATTTGAGAAAAAGAGAGCATTTTATGATATCGGCTACAATTCAAGCATTTTATGATATCGGCTACAATTTTCTATGGGCATGATAGGTGAAAATCCTCACAGAAGAGCATAAATTGTCACTTTGTCAGAGACGGAAACTCCCACCTGTCTTAATAAGAAGTTGAGATGAGTTCGGTATTTCCTATCAGGAAGAGTCACGTGAACGTAGCACATACATACATGTATACATATAGATCCTGCACTGAGTAATGTGTAGAGGTCCTGCGTTTTTCTGCTGAAAAAAGACAATTTTTCTGCTTCTGTCTTACTCATGTTACTACGAATTTGAGAATGCACTTATTTCTGAAATTCTGACTGCTATCTAATCATTTTATTTTCACAATGTATCACAGCACATCTCATCTTTAGCATTCCAATGATCAAAATTAGAATGAAGATATATTTTGAAAGAGATCTTCAAATCACATTTTCTGACCATTTTAACTTTATTTCACCCAACCCAGGAGTGTTACGAGAGGGGATGTAAAACGATAGGACACCATTATATCGTCAAAATGTCCAATGCATGCCGACAATCCGTTAATGCCGTAGTTGCTGTCAAACTGAAAGATATGGCATTATACTATTGCACTGATTAACAAATTTGAGAGAGAACATTTACTTGGTTTATGTTGCTTTTCTCATTTTACTTTGGGGTTTTTTTTTTCCAGCTAATTATCTGCAAATCTAATGTGACGCCCCCCCCCCCTAATACAAAATAGCGACGCCCGAAAACTTCACTGAAAAATAATGAAATGTAGAATAGTGAAAAAATGAAGTTTAAAAAAGTGAATATCATCAAATCTTTTTCCTTGTACTCAACCTAAAGACGAGAAAATCAACAATAAAATCTAAATCTATCCATGGTAACCTTGATAACGATGATATTATAAATAGTTTAATATATACTACAAGAACGATATTCTTCGCTCAATAAACAAAATTTCCCTATACCAAATAATATGTGAACTTATCTTATACAAAGTATTGAATAGAATTATAAATATTTATTGGGGCAGAAAGGTCGTGCAATCAGATTCATCGAGGATGACAGGTAGTATCTGCAAAGAAATGACAGAACTTCGTACAAGTACATGAGTCTGGAACAAATTATCCCATGATCTGATTATAAAGCTATAAAAGATGTATTAATTCTGTTTGTAGACAGTGACAATTACCACAAATATCATATCAACGGTTATAAAATCACATTATTTTGGTGGTTAAAAGGATAAGAAAAATAACAAGAGAATAATTATATCATTAATAGCAAGTGGGTATAAATAGCACATTTACCATAGTGATAAACGGTGCTCTTGTCCTTAATTCTAAAAAGCAGAACAGGGGTGGCTCTTTGACATGTTTGAATCAGACTGAAGTAGAGAGGGTCGTTCTTTTTTAAAAAGCAGAATGATTGCTGAGGTTGTTTACGTTTTTGATGAAAATAATAATGTTGGATCCAGATTCAGATTCGTTTACTGTCATGGAAAGCATAAAATTTGATTTACATTCTGATAATCAAAGAAATATGTGGAACAGTAACAGAGCACAGTATGGAGATAAAAATAATGGCATGGATATTATCAAAACACATCGGAACATATTTTGAACATAAGATTTGAGAAGGCATGGCAGTAAATAGTGTGTCATTCCTCATTATTTTCTAAAAAACATAATTTGGGGGGAACAGAATGCAGGCAAGATGTCTTCTTCTTGCAAAAACAAATCCATTTCTTTGCATTTGATGTCGAAAATCATTATGTAATCGGTGACCTTTCTCTACTACTTTCTGACTATCATGACTATTCTCTTCTACAATTTTTCTGTTCGTTTCAGGCAAATTGTCTCACATTGCTACCAGATCTAGGAAGAAGTTAACAGTGGTCGGCTGTAGCCCTTTTCCTCTCAGCATGCATTGTTTCACCATTGCACCAAAAAGTGCAAAGGGTCAACCGATGGCAAGACCTCTTTGAGAACATTGTGGGGAGACAGACTGAAACAAATATCGAGCTAGGAGCACAAAGATCTCCAAAAGATAGGGACGGAGGCTGGAGGTGAAAGGGAAGGAAATAGGAACGGAGAGGAGGGCATATCCCTGAAGAGGCAAAGACAAGATAGAGTACCTGGGCGAAAATTTAGATGTGGGGATCGACTTGTTGATGAATTTGACACCTCAACAGTTGTCAAGTTGAAACGAGAAAGGGCGATAGAAGCCCATACTGGTATGACTGGGTAGTGGAACAACGGCATGTGATGGAAAGGGAGGAAGGGGGGGGGGCTACGGATGATAATCAATACCGAGGCAAAGGTACATGTATAGGGGTTGCGTCGGCACGGCGTGTAGTAGGCGAACAGGTGACATTATTATATACGGATGGGACTGAGAGCGTTTTTTTTTTAAAGGTGCTCGGCAGTCAGTCAGCGGAAGGGCAATGCACTATGCTGAAATCTAGGGTGCGATTGGCAGTGACCGGGGAGGGGCGGTGATGTATCATTATGTATCTGTGGATGGAACGTGCGTGTGTATGTATGATATGTGTCCAGTCTGTCGCTTTCTTCTTCTTTGATTTTCAAGCCCCTTCCCGCGACTCAAGATCAATCCGATGAAATTGTAAACGTGTCAAACACGGATCCTCGTCCCATATTCCAAAATACTTTTGCACTTTCTTGCCCTATTTGCCCCGTTCCTCTCCATTCCCTGGCCTACGTGAAACGGGAGAGAAAAAAGTGATAAATGGAGTAAGCACTCTCCCTGACCCAGTTAACTTCGTAGAATCACGGTTTGTGAGCAACCCCAAACACGCCTCGTTCTAAATTTTGCCGGGGTTTCACGTCAGCTTTAGATAGCTTTCACGCTGGACAGGGATTATCGGTAGAATCGATGGAAATGAACGATCAGCATGATTAAGGCATATCGATAGATTTATGGCTTGATACGTTGTGATTGTCTGACGGGAATAGAATATGCTCAGGTCCTTTCCCGCCCAATCCAAGCGGTGCCAAGGCGATGTAAAGTGGAAGAGCAGAACTCCATCCAGGCACGTTCGGGGATTTCTCCTTTTACTTTCATTCAAAAAAATCTCTTCTTCTCTTTTTTATGTTTCATGTCATTTCTTTCTTCTACCGTATTTTTGTGCAAGAATTTTTTTGTTGTTTCTCCTTATTTTCTTTGTTTACATTCTCCTCTCATTTTACGATGCTTTTGTTTCTTTCTCCTTCCCATTCAATTTTGCGTTTTGTCTTTGACATCATCTGTACTTCTCTCCTTCCTTTACAATATTTTATCACATAATCCATATTCCGTATATCTATCTCTCTTTCTTTCTCTCTCTCTATCTCTCTCTCTCTCTCTCTCTCTCTCTTTCTTCATTTTTTTCCCGTCTCCATTTCTTTCATTATTCACTTCCCTTTACATTCTCTCTGATGCCGACATCACTGGCTCGACTTCAACTTATTGTTTTCTTTTGGCGCGTGCCCATTTCGTTAAAAAGGGCATTATGGAGTTCGGTGGACATACAAGTAAATTGATTAAAAACACTGCTGACCACTGTAGCCTTAATGAATAATTAGAGTAAACTTCATCTCGAAAATGGACGCTTCTAAGATAAGCATCATAATTTTCTAACAAAAATGTGTCGGCGCATAAGCAATAAGGGAGATTAAAAAGTTCAACACTGAGATCATCGCTGATATTCATCTTTGAAAAGAGGTTGCACCAATATTTAGATAAAAAGTGCATTAAACTCGATCGAATTCCCTATCTTGATGAGAATATATGTTTATCTATCTATAAAGGAGTCAAATCAAAGCGAGCTTTAAAAAAAAACACTTATGGCTCGTTTCAATTAAAATGTGAAAGGCCGCACGTTATACACTGTTATATCTGAATCATTTAGGTTCTCGCAATTTCCTTTTGACTCACACAGATCGCTTTCATACATCCGAAAACACCATATGATTTACCTCATTTCACAAACAAAAAAACATTGATGTTAGCTGTTATGATCTGCATCATAATCACCACCAAACCAAATCTAACACAAGCCCTAGTAAAAACATCATATGAGCACGAGCATTACTTCGGCAATCGACTTGGAACTTTAGAAACTTCACAACCCTACACCCACTTAATGTCATAATTTGATTAGATTTTTCATTTATAGACACCGCATATAATACAAGAAATATGGTGGCGCTGGGACTTTGACTTTCACTTTGAGGTCACATGTCTCTATTTAGCACGATAGAATGAATGTAAGTGATGACGAGTGCGATTGTACTTTTTGTAACCTCTCCTTTTTATCGTCCCTATTCGTGCAACGAATATGCAATTAAGAGTAATCTTGGTCTATTAAAGATATGAGCGAGTGTGAAACTCATCTCGCAACTAAGGTTTCCTCTCATCCAAAGCTGGCAGCTATTGAGAACAAGTCCCAACTGGCGAGGTATGGCTAAGAGCCACTCGAACTCCTCCGAAATTGTTGTCGAGCACACGAAGAATCAGGCACTGTATAGCCAAACTCGTCAGCGACGACTGGACCGCCCGCGCGCGTCTTGGGTGCGCGAGGTGAACCCATGTGCTGCGGGGTGCGATCGAACGGTTACAAGCAGTAGCATGCCCCCTTTTGCTTCATGGTTCAACCCCTGGGGATATTGCATGAACTGCCATGCGCACGACGATGCCAAAGCTGTAAAGAAAGCACGAAGACGTGAAGCAAAGAAAGGAGACGGAAAAGGGAAAAGTATCAGTCTTTATGCACCATACATATTTTATCGCAAGGTCTTAGGTTTCGGGAAACACGTGAGGATGCCTTCTTCCTTAAAACAGGCTCAATTTCATCGGTCTCTGGAAGAAGTGGGTTGAAAGGGGAGACCAGGGTACGAAATATTGTGGGTAAGGGAGCTCAAAAGGGGTGTAGGAGCACGAGCTGTCGTGCGCTTTTGAAAAGATGCAGGTGCAGTGGGAGGTGAGTGACGGCACCTAAGATTTCGGCAGTCATAGTCCATAGATGGGACGTATGTTAAACCCGACTGACGGGATCCCATGGGCTAAAGGAGGGGGTAGCAGGTCTCCTCAGGGTCTTATTTCGTATCCTGGTTCCCCTATTTCAGTTGTAATTAGAATTTCATATCAGTTAAGCAAGGCGAGTGGGTGCCTGTAACGAGTTGGGTCTGAGTGGCAAAGGGTGACGAGAGGGTGCCGATATTGGCAGACGCCGGCCGAAGGCGAGCCTCAACCCTGTCTGCGATTTGCAGGTGGGACCCAAGGCGTCTACCAATGTGTCAAATTTTAGAAACAAAAGTATCACCATAACATCGGCAACTAAATATCATTAAACAAATAAGGGTCTCATAGTTATTTATAAATTCATCCGAATAATCAGAAACATCACTTCGCCGTCATATCTAGTGTTTGCGATGACGTTATGCGTCCGTTCTGAATTATTTCTTGGAACTGGGAATGCAAGACATAGCTACATCGATGCCCTTAAAAGTTGTACAAATCGAGCGTGTGAGGTTAAGTCGAATGCATGAAAGTCAGAAGTTCAACAAAATAAATCTGAATTACGGGATCTTCAGAAAATACAAGGATATTATGAAGATATTAATGAAATAACATAAAATTATCGCGTCTGCGTCCGGGAGAGTCGTTGTTGTTGGATTTTCAATTGAGCGTGTCTTTCGCTTTGACAGATATCGCCATTATCTTCTAGATGAGTGTTGGCTCTTGCAATTGTACATTTATTTTGCACGTGCTGTAAGAGAGGGAGTCAGAAAATGATTAGCTCGAAAAGAAAAGTTTGTCGTCACAGCTTTTAATCTTTAAGAATGAGCAAAAAATCATCGACTGCACCAGTGTTTCGTTTTGACTTTCTCTCGATAATCTAAAGCTTTGAAGTATTTGTTTGACGATAGCAAGTCAATGACTGAGTTCCAGCTAAGGGCATGTCAAACAAAATTTCCATAATGGAATTGTAAGTGAAATATTCAAGTAAATTGACTAATATTTGTTGAGAAACATTAAAGGAACAAAGGAAAACGACAGAGAAAGGGAAAACTTTAAAATAACACAAATGACGGAAATAAGGAGTGAAAGAAGATGAGTGGAGGACAAAAAAATAAGAGACGAAGAAAAAATGAGAAGGTGGGGGAGTGTAAGATAAGAGAACAGCTTATGACAAAATTTGGACAAAAGGGCTTGCAATTTCTATAAAGATCTGGGTGGTAGTGGTGACGACGAACGATTTCTGAGGTAGCGAGATTTTGTTTTTACTCATTTGGCTGGGGTGTGGAAAAAAACAGAGATGAATGTGGTGTTTGAAAATATCATTTCGTACAAAGCTACAGTACAATATTCTTTCACTTCCATATTCGGTTTTCCTAAAAGAAATCGTGAGAAAGTAATGATTTTCATTGTTTCCAAAGCATTATAAATACTTGCAAGCATTATGTATTTACAATATACCTGGATATATTAAGAGTTATTTTGTTAAAGGAAATCCAGTTTTGACAAATTCTGTAAATGAAATATACATGTATATATTTACCAATGTTGAATTTTATATCGTAATTTTAGAACAGTAAACTCTATGGCTTTCTAATGGTACTTAACAACTTGTTTAGGTTTCCAAGGTCATGCATCATTGAACACCATTGTTCTCAAAATTTTCTGCTGAATCACAGATGGGTTCACTCTCTGGCATAACAGTATGCATCGTGTTGACGAGAAACCTTATGTCTAAAGATGTGGTTGCTCCATTTTCCTTCATGGATGATTTTCTTCTTCACATTTGTTTAAAAGGTGTTATCTACCTATGATTCTTTAATTTCTGCTTTGGAAAACCAAAGGCATATAGAGGGAAAATCCAAAAATCTATATTCATGTGTGAATATTTGAATTTTGCTGATGCCCACAAATATTAGGTTTTTGTTGAAAACTGAACATTTGTCTACCAAACAACCAGTGCAAACCAAAAGAATGACACGATTCCAAAACAATGCAAATAGAAGACAAAGGGCATAGAGAAGGGAAATCCGCAAATTTATATACATGTGTGAATATTTGATTTTTCTGATTCTCACAAATGTTGGTTTTTGTTGTAAATTAGAAGAAAATGCCTGCAGCACTCCAGACAGCCTAACGGACATGCTCTCTGTTCTTTCTCATTATATCACCTTTACCTGATAAAGATTTTCAGATTGCCATCTACTTTCATGTGTGTGAGGTTCGTGAGACTCTTTTTGAGGTGTAAATTTAGTCATGAAATTATTGTACGGATGGCTGCCAAGAGCTACCAAGACAGTTAACAAAGCCTTTCAACTCAAACCCTGCCAATCATGTTTCACAAGAAGGTAAACCACCTGGGACTCTCCACAAAATTTTGAATACAATAATGTTCACTGATGCGTGACCCTATAGACACCTAAGCAAGTTACCACTGGAAAGCCTTTGAAGTACTCGTTGATATTGAGTAATAATCAATTCAAATCTGAATATACTGTTGATAGATGTCGCTGCATTTCCATGGGTAAGTTCGGATTTTGAATTATATCTGTCATTATTGAACTTAGGCCAAATGAATAATAACTTTCATGATTTACTCATTAATATGATATGAAATTCAATACCGGTGAATATATAATCAATTTACAGGAATTTTCTAAAGTTGGGTTTCCTTCTGTTTCTAAAACACCCAGTACAGACACACACACACACACACACACACATATATATATATATATATATATATATATACAAATTTATGATGTATTGGATATGTATGAACTTATATAATGTAAAGTACATTCTAATGGAAAAGAAGGACATGTGGATTCTGAGGTACAATCATGCTCAGTTTTCAGAAAGCTTTCACGAGGAATATGTGTGAGACTAGAATAGAAATGTGTGTTCATATAGAGGACAAGAGACGCTTTGAGATGCCATTTCAGCATAGCTAGCAACGAAAGGGTAAATATTTTCCATTTCGGTATTATGAATGCTGCCACAGTGAAAAGTTTTCTTTCAACTCGATACAGTTAACCTACTCAAAAAAACCATCATCTTTAAGCGCGTCTCTTAGTGCTATCATAAAATGCAATTTCAAGAATTTCGTTACCACAGTGCATGAACGAGCGAACTACTAAGAGCTATCCTAAGCAGCAGCAGAGCTCCCACTAGATTTATTAACGTAATATCTATTGATTTTAATATTTTGGAGTACATGTATTATGTATACATGTTCTAGGAAAATTGTAGCTTTACATTATTAAAATGGCATTGAACACAAACGAAAATACTTTCAAGAATTTAGCCTTAAAGCCTGTTATGAAAATCGTTCCCATCATCTACTATCTGTAAACATTAACTCATTCCCTCTCCAACCATCCCCGCCCTTCTCTCTCTCTCTCTCTCTCTCTCTTGTTTAATTGCTGTTTAACATCCATTGTAGCAGTAATTTATGGCTGCAAATTTCCTTGACAGATTAATTTCTATTTCCCTTCTCAATACTTATGTCCAATTATTGTACTAAAAATAACGATATGAATGATTTTTTCTTGTATGTTTGCCTTTGTTTTAAAAATTATACTTTGTTTAATGCCTTTTATGTTTTCCCCGTGGTTTTTTTTTCAGTTGTTCTAAAATGACATGAAATTCATTCATGTACGGCTGCATATTCTGATTAATTACCAATATCGTCGACATCGTCATTGCCAAAGTCATCACCATCACCATTATCAAAATCGCTGTTCAATCCTTCCATTATCTCATCGTCCCCATCATTATCATCATCATCATCGTCGTCGTCGTCGTCGTCAACGTCATTATCATAAGAACCATCGTCATCGTCGTCACTTCTTGCATCATTATCATCATCATAACTGCTCTACTTTGTGTTTCACAAGCCAGGACAAAGACATACGGAGAAAGGTCAATTTCATACACAGCCACTATTTTATGGAACGAGTTGCCGGAAGATTTAAAAATTATTGGAACATATGACAGTATACATTGAAAACAAATTTATTCACCACTTTGTAAAATGTCAAGATTATGAACCCAGAGCACCTTTTCTTGTTAAATTCTTCTTTTGTACTCTGTTCTTCAAAGTGCATAGAGACATGCAATTATGCCTGTGTGTTATGCGCTATAGTAAAATGTTTACTTATTATAATTATTATCATCAAAACCCTCTAATAACAATCAAAACAAGAATGTTCCCTCCTTATTTCTTCGCCTTCTTTTAAGACATTCCTCAATTCCCATTCTTGTTGTAGATAATATACTGTTACTCCATCCTATCCTGCTTACTCTTCAATATCTCCACGTTTTGATTCAGATTTCCAATACTTAATCTTTCTAAAGACTGACTACTCCTCCTACGCCAGCGAACGGCTAGCGTGGAATAAGAGGTGCTCTTGACCGGACCCTCGACAAACGGCGTCGAAAGACGCGCTCTCCCCTCTCAATCAAGTTCCCCCAAATTATTTTCTTTACTTGGACAAATCAATTATTTCGAATGAAGCTTCGTATCTCTCTGTCGCCGTGCAATACCTCATAGAGTTCGAGACAGTTGTCTATGCAAGATTCATAATTTCGTTTTTGTTTTCAACAGAGGGGAGCTTTTCAGGAGAGTTCTCTTTTGATTGCGGTCGTCTTCAAAACGGTCTTAAAATGAAGATGCTTTCCTTTGCTCAAGCAAAGCCGTTGACCGGAACGATTTTTTTCTTTTCCTCTCTTCCTTTCTAATTTCAAATTTGGGAAGGACAGTCAACATAAAAAATGAAAATGAAAAACAGTAATCACGGAATTGATACAAGTCGGGAAACAAACTTTATTCAACACCTCGTATTTGACAGAGAAAGGAAACGGAATTCTAATTAATTTTGGCCGGAATAAGGATGTGTTAATCAGTCAATCGAAAGATGACAGGAATGAAGCTAGCAAGCTAACCATAAAGATCACCATGGTCATAATGGTGTCGCTGGAGACACAAACTAAAAGAAGAGTGAGTGTGGTTATGTTTTCAGCAAGCAGATAAATGTCACTTCTTTCTTTAGCCTTGTTTAAGGATTCTCTCTTTCCCTTCCCTCTTTTTTGTTCTCTCTCTCTCTCTCTCTCTCTCACACACACACACACATTCTCTCCCTCTCTTCCCCATCTCTCTCTCTCTCTCTCTCTCTCTCTCTCTCTCTCTCTCACACACACACACACACACACACACATTCTCTCCTTCTCTTCCCCATCTCTCTCTCTCTCTCTATCTATCTATCTCTCTCCCTCCCTTCTTCTATTTATCTCCCTCCAATGAATCTTTCTAATCATCCACTCGTTCATTATCAAGCTTGCCACAATCCATGCCTGGCCGTTCTATTTTCATTCTCCGTTTCCACCAGAACTCGCACCTTGTCTAGTTTCGGCGGATCCACAAATTGGTCACGCGCTTTTTCCCGCCAAAACTTTTAATCGTGCATTCAAGCAAACAACCGTTGAAATGTCACACTTATTTTCACGCCCGGTATCCGCAAAAGAAATTATCGCCCTCTCAAATCGTTGTGACTGTGTCCATCGTGTATTGCCCCATCCTTGGTTTACTTAAGTGTTATCATTTTGTAACCCTACAAAAAATCTTCATACTTTAATTTGGTCAGGTGTGACCAGTATGTATCTTCTAATAAGCATATTGACCGAACTAGTCTAAAATCTTTGAAAACAGAATTCAACCATGTCCTCTGCAAGCCATACAGAGAACATGGAGAAAAGGGAAACACGAACAAGTACAACTCTCTCTCTCAGTCCGCTCTCCCCCCCCCCTTCTCTCTCAGCTCTCTCTCCCTCTCTATCCTTCTATCTCTCCTTCTATCTCTCTCTTCTTCTCTTCTCTTCTCTTCTCTTCTCTTTTATTCTCCTTCTCTGCATCTCACCCTCCCCTTGTATCTCGTATATGCATCCTGTATTTATCGCGCGAAATTCAGCATTCTCATTTACTCTCTCCTCGCCACTGGTGAGATCAGTTTGTCTATTTTAATTAGAAACGGTATCCCAGACATTTTATCTAATTTAATCCTTATCTGTAATCAGTTATTTCTCAAGAAAGTGAATTTTATGTGTCCTTTATATTCTTCTCTCATTTTTTTCTATATTATATTCTATATTACTGGTGAGATCAGTTTGTCTATTTTAATTAGAAACGGTATCCCAGACATTTTATCTAATTTAATCCTTATCTGTAATCAGTTATTTCTCAAGAAAGTGAATTTTATGTGTCCTTTATATTCTTCTCTCATTTTTTTCTATATTTTATATATATATATATATATATATATATATATATATATTGTTGTTGTTAATTAGAGTGGTTCATTTAACGTGTCCTCCTTTGGACGGCCCTCAATAATGGCTTACAAACCAAAAATAAGACTAAGCCTAAAATAACTAGCTTTCCATGAAAACAAAACAATAAAAAAAAAAGTCCGAAGATAGTTACTTTATCGATAAAAATATCAGAGATAGGTCTAAATTTAAGTAAATCAAGATCGCTGTTCCTGATGGATATTAAAATAGCAACTCAGTTATATCAATGCATGTAAGATCTGATTCATCCAGGTAAACATCCAAATAACAAACAATCATTAAATCCTTTCATCTGGACTTACAATTTAATTGCAAGAACGGTTTCACGTCCTATCCTGGACGCTTCATCAGCTCGTCTGATTTGGTGGCGGGAAAACGTCAGTCAACTCAGTCATAAGATACAATCAAAATAAAAGAAATCATGACAAATTTTTCGATGAATAATTTTCTTGTAATGTAAAATTAATTTTGGTTATTTTTTCTGTAGAATGCACGACAGGGGCGGCGCCAGGGTATTTTGATAGGGGGCAAGATGACCCATAGGTGAGTTTATTCACGTTTTAAATGAACAAATGGGGGGAGGTATACTGCATGCCCCAGCCCTCTCTTTCCCCGTACTCTTCTTTGTTCTTCCTCCTATATTTCGTCTATTTCTCCTCTGTTTTTTTTTCTCTCTTTTTTTTTCTTTTTTATCACTTGAAATATCATAGGAGCAGTCGCGCCCCCCCCCCCCCCGTAACGCCGTCCCTGATGCAGGAAAAAGAAATGTCCACCATCGTTCAGACATACAAGTATAGATCATGAAGATGAAAGTGAACCAGCTCATGGCACATGATTGTGTGTACGACTTTGACTTCAACAGTCAGCAGCTTTAAGCGGTATAGAACCATAAGAAGACGTGGATTTCTGATAGGCAAAATATCGGAACTTATGCATGTTATGGGCGGTTGCAAAATACTTTGAACACATACCTTTTTAACAAAATGACGTAATAAGAGAGCAATGTTCGAAAGATTTTATTGTAATTTCCCTGTTGCTACTAGAATTAATCATCTTTAATTACAGAAGCTGTATGCCTGCAATAGCAAGAAAAGGGCTTTCTTTGCCAGACATGCCAAAGAGATCCTATATGATCTCTATGAAACATGCCAAAGGTTTCCATGTGATCGTTGAACATCGTTGATCTAGGCGTCGTTTGCTTCGATGTGACAATGATCATGATTATATCGCAGAAAAGGCCACTGCTAAATGAGCGATTAGAATACTGGCGCATGGGCTTAGCTTATTCCCAGCCTTGATTAGCGCAGGTAATAGCGCAGCGGAAATGACACTTCATAATGCTACGGACATTTTGTGTTTCGAAACAATTTTTTTCAGTTCGAGTGACATTCAACAAGTTTCATATTCTTTTTCCCTACTAGGACTGATTATCTGTAATAGTTTTACGCAACATTGAGAACAGACCCTATTTCACACAGGCGTTCATAACCCTGGTTGTTCTGCTGGTAAACGATGATGAGGGGACACTGAATCTGACTGAGGAGCTCATTCGCGATGTTTTAAAATTAGCCCCCAAATCAATCTGTCATAACCTCTATTCTATATTGTTTTAATTCACCCATCTCTGTCATCTAGTAGTTAATACCGGGGAAGTGATAGCTACCTCTGCGGTGTCGGGTTACAACGGGAGGGAAGCTGGTGCTATCCCCGCCCGTCTAGAGTCGAAATCCGCCAATTCCGGTCCCTATCGCCCCTTCCCCCCCCCCCCCCCCCCCTCCCTTCTCCTCTCCTCCTATTTCTCATTTTATTTTTCACAGATCCAAGAACATGGAGATGATAACTGCTGTTGGAAAAAGGCAGAATATTTTATAAGAAGCTGGGTACATTTTGTTATAACGTTGTCGTTGGCAAAACTTCATCCGTACTTTTATTTCCTTTCATTATCATCATTATTTTTCTTTTATCCTATTTTCTGTCGTTGTTGTTTGTTTTTAAAGCAATTTTTCAGTTTTACTTCCGGATTTCTCATTCTCATTTTGAATGTTAAGAAATTTTAAAGTTCTTGCTCTTGGAATCATTTCTTCTACTTCTTTTCGTTATTATTGTTATTTAATTTATTCTTTTTTTTTTTGCATTTGCCTTCTTATCTTCCTTAGCTTTTAACAATGTCTTCCCGTTTCCTTCTCTAAACGTTCTTTCTGCGAGTACCTTGTTCGTCATTATGACGTCCCTGCCCTCCCCGTTTCCTTCCTTAATGCCTCCGTTTGTAACCCTTTCTATTCCTAAAGTCTATGATATTCAAGAAACCATAAATTTTGATGTACTATCCTATTCACATATGTGAAAGTGATTCCCTTCCAATACAGTTTGAATATTGAAGCCCTATCCCCGATCCGCCTCTGTTTCCACTTAAAAAAAAAAAATCGTCGATATCCCTTCCTGTTTTCAAGACACACCCACCCCGTCCTTCCAAGAATATTGACTGCATCATGTTCCTGGCAAGTTTTAGATTCATTTTGTTCTGAATGAATGTTGATTCTTTCGAAGTTTTCCAGTGATGAATCTTGAAGAAAAAAACACACTCGGAATGTTTCGTGATGTGTAACTTCCTCAGAATTAAAGCCGATTAAAAACCACAATTTCAGTCAGGTAAAGGCATATGACCTGTCTTATATCACTCTTTTTTTCACTGAGACAGTGCAAAACACATTGCATCACAAACACGGGCGGCGCTACAGAAGGGGTCAGGGGGCGACCATCCCCCCCCCCCCCCCCCATGATTTTTCAAGTGACCAAAAAAGGAAAGAAAAAAAAGAGGGGAAAAAGAAGGAAAAATAGGGGAAAGAAGAAAGAAAGTATGGGAAATGAGATGACTGGGACATTTTAACTATGTAATACCCCTATTTTTTAAAATGAAAAACGTAAATAAACTCACCTATGGGTCATCTTGCCCCTCTATCAAAACACCCTGGCGCCGCCCCTGATCACAAATCATGAAGTTCAAGTTGAGATGGTGTATCTACAAAAGTTTTCCTTTCAAAGGACATAATATGAAGAAAAATCATTTTTGTTCTATAGGGTCTTCATCTCTCTTCATGACCCTATTATTAAATCTCCGACCAGTGCCCTGTTACATAAAAAATACAATCTATCTTACAATTGATATCAATCGTAAGTCTATGACAAACCATGTACTGAAGAGTTATAATTAATCGTCAGATTGATTGTATATCTTCATGTTACACCCCACGCAGAACTACGCAAAATCTGCACGTCTTCTGTATACACGATGTGATAGGGGGAAAAATCTATATAGAGACTGCTTGCGCCATCTATTGTTCGGAATAACGCAGTTCTCAGCTA
Source organism: Echinometra lucunter (assembly GCA_029962745.1). Taxonomy (NCBI): domain Eukaryota; kingdom Metazoa; phylum Echinodermata; class Echinoidea; order Camarodonta; family Echinometridae; genus Echinometra; species Echinometra lucunter. The sequence goes on from CM057157.1 coordinate 15,344,959, forward strand.
AAGTGTGAAGCAAGGAACTTGCTTCTTACATCAGTCCAACAGGCCTATGTAATTCAACTTGTCGATTTAACAGGCCTTTTGCCCATTTTTGCCGTAGGTACCCGAAACCAACATTGGCTATAGTTCGCACAGTTCACTGCATGATAAAGAAATGTCATTTTTAGAGCCAAAACATTAATCAAATTTCTCATGATCATTTTGCAATCAAATCCGTGCATTCTATCAAGAAAGTACACATTACTACCGTTCATGCAGTACGTGCACATGAATCCGTACTTAAACGTCCTGAGCAAAACTTTATATTCAAACACATAACTCGATGTCATTTAACCCTATTTGACAAAGCAATAACATATTTCTGTCTACAACCATGAATAGATTTCACAGCCATGTCGTTAAGTGAGGTTAAACTATAAATTCACCCTAAAGTCGTAAATGTCAGACAATATTTCGATGATAATTCTAGCTCTCAACCGCCTGCTTGCCAGTTACAACAATATTATGATAAGACAAGTCATCACAATGAATACGCCATAGAAATCGCGCCTTTTTTTAGAACTTGAATAATGACTCGAATGTATTGTAGCTGTGCACCATTCTGGTCAAAAATTTCCAAAGAATTATTCTCCCGTCTGCAGGGTCTGCTAATCATTTCGAGGGAAAAAATCAACAGCAGCATGTTGGAGAATGCGCCAAAGAAATCAAAATTATGCCCAGGCTTTGTTTGCTCAAAATAAACATCAAAAGAGCTGGGGGCGAAACCGCGTCATTATCTAGACCAACTAGTACTATTACATCTTCTCGCACTGATAACTTCCAATCAAAATTTTGCATTCAGGCTTACAAATTCATCTTTTTATTCTGATTTTGTTACTTACTGCATTAGCCTTTCTCTCTCTTTCTATTGCTCCTTGCACCGAAAAGTACACTCAGGAAGTCCCAATTCAAAAGTAACAATGAAACCTAGGAAAAATAACTGGGCTAAGCCGTAAAGACTAAATAAATAGAGTGGAATTGGGCAATGGGGTCGATTTGAAAGCAAAATTGTGTTTTCATAGCATGTATTTTTTTCTAATTCGCCGATATAATGAAGAATATTATGAGTTAGGGAATTAAAAGATGGCAGTGTGCATGAGGGAATTCCAGAGAGAAGAAGAAATAAAGGACATGGTTACGAAGACTCATGAGGCGAGAAGGAAACGGTATCATTGATCACTCGTGTATCACATGTTATTCATGTACATTGACGCAGTGAACGTAGTTGCATGTTAACTGTAGTTATAAAATACATTTATAACGCACCTAATACTATGCTCCTTGTCATCATGTAAGTGCAGGTGTTTGAAAGCATCCCTTGCTGCGACATTACTTTACTTCATATCCTGTTTCAAAGCAGGATTCTTGAGATTTTGTTTAGTTTATTCCTATGGCATGTATGGTGTCACTCTCTACAGCTCTAGTGCAGGATGGAAGAATAGATGGAATCATAAAGTTGAAGGTTCGAATCTTAGTCTGACACTAACTTCCTTTGGCAATACTTAAATCTACATTTACTCCTTTTCAGTCTCTATAATGTTGATACTATTACATAGGCCTAACTGAAATATTACCCAAATTTGGGCGTCAGTGTAAAAGCAATCATTCTTTAAGAAGTTAAAATTTTGCAATGCATGAAAAACAGTAAGCTTAAACTTTCCATTGCACTGCTACTTTAAGTACTTTAGTGCTTACTTTTCATTTTAAACATTCTAAAGCAACCGAAATGGGCTAAGTATATGAAAAAAATTTGCTCTTTCTGCTCATGTATTTGGGGTTTTTTAGGGGTCTGCATCAAAAGCTATTGGGCCATTGATGAAACTACACAATGTGGACCCTCTCTCATGAATCTTATGGATTCATAAACATGATAAATGCTTGAATAAATCACGTTTACAACTCTTTGTCCATGCATTGATTAAGATTGATTAAGAAACGATATTACTGTAATAGCTGAAAATATACATAAATATAAAATAAACCTGAAAATATACATACATACATACAAAATAATAATAATAATAATAATAATAATGATAATAATAATAATAACAATAATAGTAATGATGATGATAATAATAATAATAATAATAATAATGATAATAATAATTGTAATAATAATAATGATAATAATAATAATAATAATGATAATAATAATGATAACAATAATGATAACAGTAATATTTTGGATTTCTATCGCGCTTAATGCATCTTCGATGTCTCTAAGCGCTTTACAGAAATATCTTAAGAGTGAAAGCAACTTATGAATTTCTAAAATTATGGGTGATAAGCTCCTGCGCCAATACAATATGGGAATCAATACAAGATAAGTTCCCTATAAGTGGGCGACTTTGGGGGTGCTAAAAATAAAGAAAAAAAATTACAAGTGATGTGTGGCTTCTTAAAGATATTTATGGTATGAAAGATCGTGATTCGTGAGAGAGGTATCCATCAAGCCCTGAAAAACCTATTTATGTCTTGCATTGTCCATCATGAATATCACACTTTGTGTAAGTATTGTAAAAGAAATGTATATTTAGCTCACATTTTTTCACAGATAGCAATTTCCACGAAACTTGAGTGGTACACAAGGTGAAATAACTAAGCATGGAATCAGCTTAATGAAGTAGTTGACACAAATCAGTCCAAGCCTTATGGCTTTGTTGCTACAAATAAAAATGACATAATTGAAATACCATTTAAAAAAACATATTTTGTTGGCAAATGCAGTCACAGGCAAGTTTATATCGTATTTTATAACTAAATACATATCGACCTCGCATTTCCTTTTACATAAGTTGAAATAATCAAGTTATGGAATAACCAGGTGATGGTGCAGCTGACCCAAAATCAGCGTTAAGCGTTATGTCAAGGTAAATCATGCAAATATACTGTAATAGCGTGGAGTGGAGTATCTTTTCCCAGAAATTCGGTTTCATGATAATGCAGTCATTTAGAATCATCATCGTCATCATCATCATTATCATCATCACCACCATTAACATCATCATCGTCGTTGCCATTATCATCGTCATCATTAAGCCTTATTTATCCGAGAACCCTGCGATTATCAATACCCCAACCACGCTAACAGTTTAATACACCTGGGTCGAGAGGGACAAACGTGGATAAAACGCCTTGTCCAAGGATGTAAGCACCGAGCGAGAATCAAACCAAGGACCTCTCCTATGAGAGTGCAGGGCCCCGTCTTACAAAGAGTTGCGATTGGTTCAAATCGAGTTGAGAATCAATCTCAAAGTTGAGATCGATTTGAATTAATCGCAATTCTTTGTAAGACGGGGCCCAGATAATTCACCAATATACCATACTGCGCCCAAAGGTGATGTGTTCTAGTGGATAAGCCTGGCTGGGAACCACAAGGTACGGGGTTCGAATCCATGGCGAAGAACTAATGTCCTCTGACAAGGCATTGACCTACCTATGCCACTTTCGACCCAAAGGGAAATGGGTACCTAGCTTGAACGTTGCTATGGCATGTATGGCAGCTTACCCAAAAGCGCACAGAGATGGTAGATTATAATGGTATATGCGCCATACAAAAGCGTATTATTGTTCTCATTATCATTATTATCAGTATTATTGTCATTATTTTTATCATTATTATTGCTATTATTGTTGTTGTTATCATTATGATTATTATCATCATCAGTAAAAATAGTAGTAGTAGTAGTAGTAGTAGTAGTAGTAGTAGTAGTAGTAGTAGTAGTAGTAGTAGTAGAAGTGGTTTTATTATCATTATTATTGATATCATCATCATCATCATCATCTTCATCATCATCATCATCATTATAATGACATCACCTCCACTCCCGATATGTCTACTTAAGAGTCTGAAGGACGTTGACTTATATCCTTCTACTGAGTAAACAACCTTTTGGTTCTCGCTCTACGTACATGACGTACATTAAGACTGGGAATGTTCATATTTTCCCCCTTTCTCAATATATTCACTGGCGTAGCTAAGGGGGAGCACAAGGGAGCCATCTGTTGATCAGCGAGCAAGAAAAAAAGAAAAGAAAAGAAAAAATCATCGACTCCACTTCACATAACTTACCGTACCCCCTACCCTGGAAAATGAAAGTAAAACGTAAATCTGCCGCTTCCCATATAAGTTACTTCTAATAATGAGTGTGTGCAGAAAATGCAATTTTGCATGTACGAATATTCAAATATCTACCTACCGTGAGAGGGGGATACCCTCCCCCTGCTCGGTCGCTTCGCTCCCTCGCCTTGCCCCCCCCCCCCCCCATATGCCACTTCACATTACCCCTAATGCTGAATTTTAGTGTGCAGAAAATTCAATTTTCATGCAAAATTTTCAAAAATCTCCCTACCTTAGGAGGGGAATACCCCCCTCCCACACCCTACTCCCGCTCAGTCGCTTCGCTCACTCGATTGCCATTCGATGGGGACTACATGCGTCCCCCCCCCCCCCCCTCCACTAAGTCCGACATGAAGTGTAAGAGTAATTATCGTCCCTTTTACTGATTTGGTTTTTGAATTCCGCATTAGCTCGACGTTGAATCTTTATTTTTTGTCGTTTCAAGTGATTAGTCTTTGATTATTATTATCGGTCATCAATCTAATTCATCTTGTAACATCAATAACTGTATAAAATTTCATTCGAGAGACTGGACAAGAGAAAAATTGAAATTCTGAGGGCACATTACCATGTTGTTATATTCATGTTTAGGGGCAACGTCTGCATTATTATACTCCCTTGGTTAGGTTTCCACATCATGCTCCAGCAGACACCACTTTTTTAAAAAGCCTGGGGCCCCTTCCATAAAACTTGCTATCAGTAAAAAAAAAAAAAAAAAAAAAAAAAAAAACTGCTACATTTCTATGACAAATTTGCTCTCATTCAATCAGATGCAAGGATTTCAGTAGCGTATAACAGTTATTGCAACTTGTTGTAGACAACAGTTTTATGAAACGGCGTCCTGCACTTCCTGGGACGCTCTGCATGTATATGCTATACTGCTGAGCAATAGTGCATGCACGTTAGAATAATCATACCACCAATATTCAGACCACCGTCACCTCATATTGGATATAATCTTCTTCTTATATCTAATCTTGTATCAGTGTAACAAAATATAAATCAGAACATTATAGATCTACCATTCATGTACGTAATACCATTCAATGGCCATGGATGTTCCCACCATACAGTGTAGAGTACATATTTGGGCAAGGGTCATCAGCGACATTGTACTTCATGCATTGTGGCGTGCATAAAGATTATAAATATATAGAGAACTCTATACAGGTGAACGTTTTTAAGATCAGACATAATTTGCAAGATTTCATAGTAAGAACAAGCCACAACACACGTTATATGTCTTCGCATCGATTAATCTTTAATAAAGTCATCAAATGCAAATAATTTCTTGAGAATCCAGGTACGACTTTTTTAGGTTCCATGGGTTTGTTTTTCTCTCACAGATATAAAAAGAAAACAGAAAAATAGAAAGAAATTCAGCCAGGTGATCACATTGTGGTTTGTTCGTGATTAATTGGTTCTGCATGCGTGTCGGTGTTGCCTTTGTGATGAATAATAAAATTTTGGTAAAATGCAATAATATTTGTTTTTCATAACCACAGAAAATGTATCTGCCCACTCGCTGAACTGATAAACTATACCATTTCTCGTAATCAGATAACAGGCAAACATCCACAGTATATCATGCCACTATTTTGTCCTGGTGCACCTTTCATGATGTTTTTCCCCACGATTAAACAGGAGAGAATGTGTGCTTATTGACTCACTTTGTATCGGGCATTCATTCTCTAAAAATAACATTTCTTTATGTCATTTAATTCAACAATGACATAATGACATGAAAGACTCCCGTTCCTGTGTCATGTGCATGACAATCATGTATCGGATGGGTAGTACATAGATAAAACTCGCACGTGCACCCCCCCCCCCCCCCACACACACACATTGAATGAATTGAAAGCAAATAAAAACAGGGAACGAAAAGAAAAAAAATGGTGGAGAGCGGAACAGGAGAGCAAGATCAGAACAAAATGTACCGTAGTGTGATAACAACATGAACGTCAAACAGGTAATTGTAACTGTGTGTAATATTGAAACTATATGTAACACTCCTCGAGGACTCCGCAGTAATGACAACGAATAATCATGATTGCACACCTGCTTCAAGGTGATAGTCAGGTTAATTACAACGTCATCAGTCCTGGATGAATAGGCCAACTGGATTCCTTCAGTTATTTTGTTTCCTTTATCATGTTTATTTATTAATTAATTCATTCATTCTTTATATATATATATATATATAAATATATATATATATATATATATATATAAACAGTCGTATCTTGTTCATATTTGTGTGAATCATAACCAAACATGCTAATGGACTGTCGTGTTGTAAGTGCTCTCCTCCAAGGAAACAAAATGTCTCTCTGCTAAATTTAATGTAGGTGTCCACATCAAATTAAGACGATTGCGCCTTCTAAATTCCTTGTCCGAAACCAAATACAAATTGATTTGTAGAGTTAGGCAAATTTGCTCAGTCCCGTCTCTATTGAGCAAGCGTTGATGCTAATTCAACACAAGATGGCGCTCTTTCTCTCTCTTTGTCGCTCTGTCTTAAATCGTTAAAATGTATGAAGATATTGTAGTTAGCTGATTATCTTTATGTTGTGTCACCAGTTATTGTCCATTCATAATATTGTTCTTCCTTATCTTTTTATGGGCAATAATATTCATCACTATCCCTGCATTTAATGTTGAAACATGGTGTGAAAGAATATCCATCAAAGTTTGAGATTATGGAATACTTTAAATCTTTTAACTGTAGTGGCATGTCTACACAGAGCAAGAAGAGTATAATGAGTATATCCCTCTTTTTTATTTAGTTCTTGAGTTTTTAATTAGCGGGTGGCACTCTAAGGAATTCTTTGCGATCAAATACTACTAATCATTAAATTTAAAATTTCGTTAACATTCATAATACACTGTATTAAAAAAAATCTGAGACACTTCAAAAAAAAAGTTTTCAGCGTCCTTCCACCTTCTCATCACCGAGCTACCTTTCTCTCTCTCTCTCTCTCTCTCCTCTCTCTCTCTCTTTCTCTCTCTCTCTCTCTCTCTCTCTCTCTCTCTTTTCTCTTTCTCTCTCTCTTGGCAGGCCCAGAATGAGTGAAATATTTTGGTAAACTAAACAAATTGGAAGAAATATCAACCTCCATTGGAACCCGGTGAGCCTCCGCGTCGCCATTCTCCTATTCGCTTGTAGATTCCAAAGACTTTATGGCCCCATCGACGACAAGAATTGTAAATGATTAGAGGTCGAAAACGTGCTACTTGTGCCCCAAAACTTATTCCATGGCTTGTTTAAATACGAGTAGCCTCAACTGCCAAAGCATTAAAAAAGAAATCATCTCATCTTTGCTCGCTTTAAGCTCGTAAAAACAGCAGTGAAGAAGTTTGGTTTGAAGGTTACAGATACCCCCTGTTTGGAGTCAGAAGGGTTTTAACTCTGTCTTGAATAATGTGAATTAACAACCTTTTGGCTCTGAACAAGCAAAACCTGCTTGACAGTTTTTATGCTCATTTCATGCTATCTTTTGATAGCCCACAAACTTTGGAATAGTTGAGAGAGCAATAACGATTGGGTTTTTCAGTAGTCTTCCGTTGTGTTTTATCTACCAATACCGTGAACATAAACCACAAGGGCCTCATAAATCACACTTTGCCTTGACAAGCAGAGAAGAAAAATGATTCTTTACAAATACCTTTCCCAGTACAAGCATACATTTTGTTCTTTATTCTTTTAGCACCGCAAGACTCTCATTTGAACTGCCGGTTTGTTCTACATGTCGACATCAATGCTAGCAGACGATTTATGACGGGCTCTTAAACGAACAGGACGTGCTCAACACCACAAATTCGCGCGCTTTTTACGAGCCGAGTGGCGAGGGGAGCGATTAATTTACGATAAATGTTTGTCGCGGAGTCTCCAATAATTTGCTGACTTTTGACATTCGGTCAGTTCACAAACCTGTCAGCTTTTAAAACTTTGCTAAAGAAATCTAGAAGCACTAAGGATAAGATTTACGGGCATAATGCTTTGCGGATGTTTCTTTTAATACCACTGCGCTGAGCAAAAGTTTTCACAATCTATTCACGTTTGTCATCAACCAAAAAGAACTGTTGTTCTCTTCGCCGCTTGATGGCGGTGTTTCATTTTAAGCCGTGGCGAGACTCAAATCCAACTTGATGTCAACATACATACTTCTGATACTTTTCACTGGGCGAAAAAGGGGTACCAAAAAAAAAAAAAAACATTAAGAATTCATTGATAGATGTCACATTTTCTTTTAATAACGTTCGCGCGGTTTTAACAGACAATATAACAACAGATGGACATTGTTCTAATGGGTTTTATAATGTTTATTTATCAGCTGCTTAAATTTTAGAGAAACCAAATTATCGCAGAATTTGCACTGATCACGATAAAATAAAATATGAGTGCTCCCAATTTGGATGCACCTTCCACTAAAGTCATGAAATGGGGTTTCAATTCTTTGATAACGCCTGTAGTGCCTCCTTTGGTTCGCTATAAGGAAATGTTAGTGCAAACTCAAGATTATCAAGTCAAGTTTCAGTAGTGAAATTCATGTTTTGCATGATTTCTGTACTTTCTGCTCTTTCAGTGATCATAATCGTCAGGCAAAGAATGATATGGAATGATCCTTGAACTAGGGAATTGTAACTACAGTTCCCTGCTTGAACACTGAATATTTTTTGATGATTAACTGTATCAAAAATTACTTCAAATGCTTTGGTAAACCGTGACAACAGAATCGACCAGTTTTTTTAATAAGATTTATTTTTAGGTGCTCACAAGGACATGCAAAGAAACTCTAAGAAAGGCAAAATGAAGAAAAGCAAAAAACAAAAAACAAAAACAAAAACAAAAACAAAAACAAAAACTTTAACCTCTAAACTTTCTATACCGTTGGCCCACAAAGAACCAAACAGTATTTTGACTAATCCAATTAATGAATATCTATCAACACGCAAATAATCTCTTTAATGCCTTCAAACTACTGCTTCATCAGAATTATTTGGCACAGCAATTCATTTTGTACTATTCCTAAAGAATGACCTACAACAAGTACCCTCGAAAATGTGACAATCAGAAGAAAGAAATTTATCATTTCGTCCTAATTATCTCTCTCTCTCTCTCTCTCTCTCTCTCTCTCTCTCTCTCTCTCTCTATCTATCTATCTATCTATCTATCTGACTCTCATTACCTACTGAAACAACTATATAAGAAACCTGATGATACCAGCTGAACGCAAGACAAGTAATTTGATGTGTACGTATATGAAATATTCAGTATTGCATGTTGTGTAATTTCAGACAAAATCACAAATGAATTAGGTACGTGAAAAAAAAGTGATGCTTAGAACACAAGTTGTGTGAACTGTGGACGATTGTCCTCGTGAAATATTATAGCTGAAATGATTATAACCTCGATGTTAACCTTTGAAATCATTATTTCTTAAAAAGTATGATATTATAATCAAGAAAAAATATCTGCTGGGACTAATAAGAGGGCATAAGATGTGTAACAAAGAAGTTAATCAGGTACTCTGGGTTATGTGAAATTATGAAAAGCATTCCATGAAGTCGTGGTCATAAAATATTCAGAATAGCATGATGTATTTTCACATGAAGATGAATTTAAATTGAGTTAATTAGCTATATCTGAAGAACGCTGAACACAAATTGTGTGCTAAGCAATCTACATGATTATTTCTGTATCTTTTTTGTAACTTTCTAAAGGATAATAACAAGAGCATAAAACATGTGAAAAGCAATTGACGGATCGGTGCTAGTAATCATTTTTATCTGTTTGGAATGAAAAGATAATGTAACAACGGATTTAATCAGATAGCTTTGAAAAGGTGACAATAGGAGCATAACATCTTTACAGTAATTGATGCGTTGGTGCTAATAAACGCTTTGTATGAGTTTAGATCAAAAATCTATGTAACAACGGATTTAATCAGCAACCTGTGAAAAGGTGATTTCGAGAGCAAAACATCACAACACGCGTTCGTACCACTAAACATTTGTATCATTTTAGATGAAAAAAATATATTTATAAGAATGGATTTAATCATGGGTCTTTGATTGGTGAGAATAAAGACAAACAATGTGCAAGGGAAATCTACTCCACGCGCTCGTAAAATATTAAACAATACCCTTTTCACTATGGCGTGCATAAAGACGCAACACATTGGAATTAATCAGGCGCTGTTGAACAGCGGACAATGTGAACATGATTAGCATGCGAATAGCAATATATTGACCATGTTCGTAGCAGTTTTCATAAATCATTTTTTGTCATATTGATACAAAAAGGCAACAGGGAGGCTAATCACCTACTGTGTGAGAAGCAATATCTTTGAGTCCTTGCTCGTACAATTATCAAGCAAAGGAAATGTATCGTTTTAGATTTAAAAATGGATGTATCTGAGTTGATCAGCTACTTTTGAATAGGTGAGAATGAGGAAAATAACCAGGAAAAGCGATCATCGCGATCACGTATCATGTTCTCATTGTATTTAAGTCTGATTTTTATTGAGATTAATGAAACTATATGGGCGTACATGTGATTAACAGGGAATTGAAGCGCATGAGCCAGAACTTTCCAATTTTGTTTTAACGGAACTGTACTTCATGTTATAGCTCATAATCATGAAGAAAGGGGAAATGTATGGCAAAAACAAGGAAACAGAGAAGGTGGGGAAGATAAAGAAAATGGGGAAATTCAAGAAAGAGAGAGGAAAAGAACAGATAGGACAGGGACAAGGACAGGAGAAGAGACATGGGTAGATAGGCAGATAGGGAAGGGAGCCAACCGTCCAATCATGATCGAGGAAAATGCAGGGAGAGAGAAGACATCTGATTATGTCCATGATCATGATGACTATGTAGAGAACATTAATGATAATAATGACTGTATTTTTTATAACACCTTTTCTAGAGGATATAAGGCGCTATCACTTAATTAAAGTCTTAGAGCAAATTAAGAACTGTACACGTATGTTTTCAAATGATTTTTAATAAGTCAAGTGAAGTATTATTACGTAAATTCCAGGGAGTATGTTCCAAAGTTTTTTCCATTATTAGGGAAACAGGCAAATAATGTATGAATTGTAGGTAGACATATCGATACAGCCAGAGAATATGACAGATAACGAATGGAAGAACTAGAAAGACAATCTAACAGATTTTAAAAAATAAAATATTAATAATATTTACGTAAATTAATGCAGTGATTATTGGTTGTTAAAGGAGAATGCAACCTTGACATCAGTGTGCTTCCAGTGAATGAAGAAGAACAAGAAGAGTAAACAGTGAAAATCTGAGCAAAATCGGACAATCTGTTCAAGAGTTATGAACTTTGAAAGTTTAAGTTAATCCTTATTATAGGATCCTTAAATTTGCAACTTTGCCAGCATCTGTGATGTCATCGTGGACAACTCTCCATTCATTTTTTACACAGAATTCAACATTTTCTTTCTTTTCAAGAGAAATAAAAATTCTTTTGATTGATTGTTTGAGTATGTCATGGCTATATCAATTCTGCAAGCATTTTGGGAAGAATTATGTTGATTTCTGACCTGAAATATCATATAAATCAATTTTTTTTGAAAAATTATGTACAAAATGAATGGAGAGTTGTCCACAATGACATCACAGATGCTGGCAAAGTTGCCAACTCAAGGATCCTCATAATAGGGACTTACTGAAACTTTCAAAATTCATAACTCTTGAACTGATTGTCCGATTTTGCTCAAACTTTCACTGTTTACTCTTCTTGGTCATCTTTATTCACTAAGAGCACACTAATGCTTGGGTTGCATTCTCCTTTAAGGAATAGGTTTTCTTTTCTTTATTCAAAAAGTGACAGTTCGGCATAACTAATGACTCTTTTCTTCCATTTTGTATTAATTGCTGGCATTGCTAAACCATAATTTTAGTGAAGATATTCCGTCTGGTCCTGCTATACTAGGTTGAGTCATATCCAGACCAACAGATTACCATATCCCTTGTCACGCTCTGAATACGGCCAAATCTCAGACAAACTTTTCCATTTTCTTCTCACAACTGGCTTAGGAAACTAACCCGTAAATCACGATCGTGTAGCGGAAAATTGAAACTTTCCTCGTTAATTCTAACCATTTCACCTCTTCTTTGTCACCTTCCCCTCTGTCTACACCTTTTACCTCTCCAGGGGTGAAGCTATAGGAAGGGGTGGGTGAGACATCAGATACCCCTAAGCCTCCCAGACCTCCCCAGACCTCCCCATATCCTCCCCCTAAATCTCCCCAAACTCCCCAAACCTCCCCATACCTCACCATGCCTACCCAACCCTCCCCAATAATGTCTGTTTGCAACTTTTCATTCTGATTCATTGCCTCTTACAGCGAATATTGAAAAAAGAATGATTGCCTTTATAGGGTGGCTTGTATCATTTTGAAAATGTTGAAAATAATATTTCACCCTTGTTGGCATCTTTAAAGAAATCTTAATCATCTTTTGTTGGTCTGTTTCTGTCTTCTTTTTTAGAATTTTTTCGAATAACCTGTCGCCATGCTCGGTGAGAACCCCCCCCCACTCACACACACACACACACACACACACACACAAGCACCGACATCTCTCTTGTAATGAATACCTTCTGCTGCTTCTTGTTTCTGATTCCTGTTTATTCATTTGTCTTTTACAAAAGTTTAATATATCTTTTTTTTTTCTAAATACAATGAAACCATCTTACACCACATTAGTTTAAAATGCAGCAAGTTATTTAATTTATGTTATTAAAAGCTAAATTCTCTGATTTCACATGCATACATTTCATAAGACCCGATTAACTTTCTCTCATTCTCTCTTCATATGACGCTTTTCTTCAAATTCAAACAGAAAGAGGTCCAAACTGTTACCTCTCCAACGGGAGGGCAATGAACTCGAACAGCAAAGACGTGAAGAACCTTGAAGACACTTCCACACGTTGCAGGTGGGGTACTGTGAAAAAACGATAGCCTCAATTCAGTTCCTGGAGTCAATAATGAAGATCTGGGAAATATACTACTTACTAGGTAAAAAGGAAAGTAGAAGAAGAACTAAATCATACATTGTCAATAATATTACGTAATTGTTGAAAAGTAGAAAGAAAGATAGAAAAAAGTACCAAAGGGAAAAACAAGGAAAAGAAGAGAATACAAAACAAGAAAGGATTTTACATTATCAGTTACCATTCTTGATCGAAGAAATCGATTAAATGTTCTAAGAGAGTTTGAAGAAATAAATCAAGACGAGATTAATATTAGGAATACAGAAGAAAAATTTTACTGCAGTATAAATTTTTAACGTAAATGTAAATGTACCAGCTTTCACTGTGTAATAAGTTTTTAGTATCAAGTTTATATGGACTCCCCAGCATACATTTTTCTAAGATTACACAAGGAAGCACCGTCATAAAAATAGTAACCTGAAGCCTATCAAATAACAAAAAACCCACAAATGGTTATTGCCCTACTAACGCAGAAGGATGCAAGTATAGTTCCAACAGGGACCAGAGGATACGCCTTTCTACGACTCGAGATAAAGACTATAAGCTTTTGAGTTGGGGACAGAAGTGAACTGTCTCGGTCGGCAAGCTTTGAGGAACCTGACACTGGGTTTACCTTGGTGCACTGCCTAAACATATGGGCTAATGGCAGCAAGCAGGAGGAGAACAGGGTGTTCACCTTGATGCGTAACAAAGAGGTAAGAATTGGTGGGACAGCCACTTTCGAAACTGTGTTACCTGTTGCAAAGATGATAATAGCTTTATCTATCTTGAACGATAAACCAATAATTGATATCACATCGGTTGTAGTTTATTTGTTATAGAAAGTCCCCTTTCTTTTTATTCTTCTTTTTTCTTTCTTTCTCTCTTTCGTTTTTTCCTCCCGCCACTCTCTCTCTCTCTCTCTCTCTCTCTCTCTCTCTCTCTTTCTCTCTCTTTCTCTTTCTAGTTCTTCATTTCTCTTGATTTTTTTCACTTTATTTGCTTTATTCTATAAATCTTGACAAATTTGACGGGAAAGGTTCATTCATGAATAATAGAAATCATCAAGATTTTCTTTGCAACAATGGGTGCTTTGCAAAAAAAAAATGTTCAAAATACAACTAATATTTTGAAAACAAAGAAGAATAAATGATAACCACAGCATTGCCAACAGAAAAAGGAACCCGTTTTATTACCTTGACAGAGAAACAAATGAGGAGACAAAAGACAGCGCAAGGGAGAGCGCAGAGGGACTTCGTGGATAAGAGTTTTTGATATGTGTACACGACCTATACTGCTCATCATGCCTACTAATGATCACTACTATCTATCCGAGCAATTTTATACCCAAATGGGAAAACATTTTGTCCCAATATGCACACAATAATTCTTCCATTATCACTTTTTAATGGAAACTTCGCAAAATATGACTCCATATCGGCATAAATCGCAGCAAGTTAATCGGACACAGGATTGCTTTTATAATTTATTGGACACATTTTACATAGGCCTACCATTATTTTTGACAATGTATAATACTGGTCATAATAAAGCTAGCTAAATGCTGTATGGAGAGGTGAGCGCCAAACAGGGGAACAAAAATGGAAGAAACGCCGAAAGCATTGCTTTCTGCTGGTGTGTTTTGAATTGAAATATAAGCATATCCTGGTAGAAACAATAGACAAAACTTCAAAGTCTGAGTGGAGAGGAGGATAATTGAACCATTTACACGACTCAAATTGGTTAGTGATGAGAGATCTAATCAGAGGCATGGTTGGAGAATAGGGTAAGATAAATAATTTACGATGAAATGGGACCACCGCGTTCTTCCATTCCCCGCCCGCCTGCAAACTATCTCCAAGAATAACATTTCGAGAAAGAGAAGATGTTTGATGTTTCTGGGCAGAAGATTCCCGAAAAGAAAAAAAAAAGAAAGAAAAACAGGTATTCTGCGATGATAACGTTTTGTCTGTATAAGGCTTCTTTATTTGAAACACATTTTCGTCGGTTGTATTTTGAGAGCTAGAGCAACATCTGCAGAGTAAGGGCTCTACGACAGCCTCCTCCACCCTCTCCATCCCCCTCTACCCCTCCTACCCCTCCACCCCTCCACCCCTCCACCCCTCTACCCCCCCCCCCCCCCCGCCCACCCACCAACATTACACCAACATCCTTTTCAAAATATAGGCCAATATTTCTGCCCATGAATGGCTATTGTTTTTCTCATCATAGTTTTCACATCTATTTGATACTCATTTGATACCCTATTCCCCTTTTTTTCTCTTTTCTTATATCCTCTTATTTCTTGTTTTTGAACAAGATTTACCACAAAATGATTAATACATACATCGGATCATATTGGATAACCTTCCAAAATTTCTATTTACCTTCTCTATCTATCTATCAAAGTTTATATTTTAGTGAAAGAAAGATATGTAAATGCATGCCATGGGAATGACTTTTCCAGCGAATATTTTGGGGGATATTGTTGTTGCTTTTTTGTTGGTTGTTGGTTGTTTCTTTGTTTGTCGTTGTTTTGAACCGGAGGTGACACCCTATCGATGAAATAAAGTGATAAGAATGCTTTATGACAAGAGCTCGCCAAACGCAGGTGAAATGTGAACGATATCTAGATACAAATGTGAACGTGCTGCGCCAGTTTGAACGAGTTGAAGTAAGAGTGACGTTTGCAAATGTTATCTGTAGTCTCTCCTTCTACCTGGAATGAATCAGGAGGAAAATGTCGGCTGTTGATCAGAAAAGACATCGAGTTGTTTAGGTAGCGGTAATCTCTTCTCTGAGCAGACGATACAAATTTTGCCGCGTTAATGGCTCTCGTGGAACATATTTACTTCGCGCGTGCGAGTAATTATGATACACGTGTTGGCTTGATCGGCTTTGTAATTGCAAAAGCTAAATCAATTACGGTGTCAATTTCTGGAGTTGTTGTATCTGATTTTATGTTAAAAAATGTAGCCTCGGTTTCCAAACACCTCGTTTTGGGTACCTGGTGGAAGGAGTGATGACATTTGAGGTATAAGAGATAAAGAAGAAAATACACAGGCATCCATTGATGGTTTTAGACATGATGTAGAGGTTGAACAGCAAAGAAACCGATGGCGTGGGGTCCATGCAGGGGCGCCAATCTATTTGGCCGAAAAGGTGAGGCGCTTGTTCCCCTTTAAAGCCACTGGCCCCTTTCTCTTCCGCACACCATTCTCACTTTCTCAAACCCTGATAAGTGGTGGATAATTTCTTATGGGCAATTTCTCGGTAACTGACGTTACCAAGATAGAGTACTAGTGATATTGTTTATATATTGTAGTTTTGTGAATGACACTTGCTTCGGCTTTTAATTTCTATAGATAAATAAGTTGATAATAGGGAAGAAACACATGGACAGTTTTTTATCTCAGACTGCATTTTTTATCACACAGCAAGCAAAAATGTGTCGGTAACTGATGTTACGCAAAAAGGACATGGAAAATGATGGTGTAGAATCAAATTTATATATCTCATGTCTCTGACTTGAGAAATGTAATTCATTTGGCATTACACCTAGGTTCCTGGGAAGAGATGTGCAAAATAATGAGCAATTTGAATAATTTGTTTTAGTGCCATGAAAAATTTACTGAAGACATGTAGGTAACTGACGTTACACTTAAATTCACCGTAGATTTTGGACATTTCCATTAGTGTTTCACTCATTAACTACCCAAAATCTGTTAAAGTAATCCATTAAAATCAATTAGACGAAAAAAAAAATCTGGGAAAAATGACTGAATATAAGAATAAGGGGCATTTAAAGCACATTTTCCTGACCATAGTCCCATATTTGCAAATTTTTGTTTGTTTATGTTATTCTCCGTAAGAAGGTCGAATTGCAGATTTTTTTTATATTAAATGTTTATTTGTAACAAAAAGAAAACCATGTAGTAATTTTAGATTTTTATTTGGAATTAACAGGGCACAGTGCGATTTCAAATTTTAAGCTATGTGTCCCATATGTTGTGGAATTGCCCTTATGAGAAATGTATGATTTATCTTCAGCAAATCTCGAGAACGACATGTTTGAATCTTAAGGATTTTTTTCACTTCTCAGAAGTATCCCCTCCCCCTTCTACTTTCGAACAAGGCTCGAACAACTTGAGGAGCATCGCCAAAAGAGAAAAAGAAGCATAAAGGTGTCGCACTTCTAATAAGTACTAGAAAAACATAACATAACATGATACATCCAGGTCTGCATGTAAGTTAGTCTTAGAGGTTATCATCGTATACAAAAATATTCAGCCTGCTGCGAAACCAAAGTATGGAGTGAACTTCTCTCCGATATAAAGAATAACAAATTGTTTCCTTCCACAATCTCGAAATTATGCTTACATTCTTCCCTGTATCCACAAAATGACAGACGACCGACACCATGTTTACAATCGGTATCGAATAATCGGTATACAGAAGATGAGTCGTTCGTCTCGCTCACGTCCCAGATAAGCAAAACAGTTTATATAATGGAGGTATCGTTTCAAACTAACAAGGGATGGATCATACCGAAACGGACTGCTATCTTTAGAAATCTTTCAATACATCCTAATCCCGGATCATTTTCAGAAATGGAATTAACTGGCAGTAGCAATACTTCCACTGGCTTCCGGGGGTTCAAGTCGGGATTATTTGAAAAGAGCATGTTGGAAGAGTGGCACTAGTCGGCAAGAGTCACAGGGGCTAGGGGTACTTCCCGCACCCCCCAGGTTTGATATACCATGCGATGTACCATGAAAGCTTTCAAAAAAGATTAAAGTCGCTTTATTCTTAAAGAGGTTTATATCTTACAAGCAATGAATGATTGGTGCGTGTTGAATATGCCTCAACGGAAACCTCTTTTAACCTTGATAGAGTTGCACAGCTAGCAAAATTCTTATGATTTAATTATGGTTCAAGCAATATGACTTCTGTTTCCAAACTCTATGAATAATGAATTCTATGACTGATTTTTTATCATTAATATGATTTTGTCTTCTATAGTTCAAGAGTTCAAGTTCAAGAGTTTATTTTTCATTTAAAAAAATCAAAAAACAAATCCAAATAACAAATTTTGAAAAAAATCAAACATACATAAGTAAACAAAATTTTTGTACAATAACAGGATACGTTTACATAATTTGAAATATAAAACAAAGTCAATCTATAAAAGAATATACAGTATAAGCCGTTATGGAATGGAGGGATCCACTAAAATCAATGCTTGTAGAGTGTGTGGATCACAAATAATGACAACATTGTAAACATAACTTGTGTTCAATTTATTATGAAAAAAAAAAAAAAATATATATATATATATATATATATATATATAAAGGAGAAGGTACATATATATATATATATATATATATATATATATATATATATATATATATATATAGTAAATGTAAATTTACTACTGAAATTTCTATTTCATTCCATTTTTTATAACATAAGTTATTGTAAACTCATATGATTTATATACTTGTTACGACCCGTATGTCAGTGTTGCCATTTTTGTTCTCATATTGGCAATAGTGGAAGCGTCGTGGTCTGGTGGTTCTGACTCGTCTTTCAATCAGAGGGTCGTGGGTTCGAATCCCAGCCATGGTGTTAATTTCCTTCAGCAAGAAATTCATCCACATCGTGCTGCACTCAACCCAGATGAGGTGAATGGGTACCTGGCAGGAATTCATTCCTTGAAATGCTTGTGCGCTGTAAAAGGCTGCCGGGCTAAAGCTTGGGTAATAATATCCAAGTCCTTTGGAAGCGCATAGAGATGTTATATCATAATGTGATATGCACTGTACAAGAACTGTATATTATTATTATAGTCGACTTCGTTTCTTGGCAAATAACTGACTGTTATTAGAATTGGAATAATACAGTTATAATCATGACATGTCGACTTGATAAGTGATGAATGAATAAAATATTTGATTTTATATATATATACATGTATCTAATAGCATGTCAATAACCTATATTGCATGCATATAAGTTTGTGGGGGGGGGGGGGTTGTGCGTGTGTGAGGGTGAGTGTGCATAATGTTAAAGCTACACGTACTAGTTATACTCACCTTTTATTTCGATATTCTCACTGACCACGCTGAAATTTTCAAATATACTAGAACATTTGCGAAAAGACTGAACTCATACTATAAGAAACTGAAATTCATGAAAGTACATTTATTTATAAATTCATAGACGGACTCGTGCAAATGTATGGGCAAAGTGCCTCCTACCCCCCCCCCCCCCCGGAAGATTTCAGTCCGTTTTGCTTGCCACTGCAGAAGATCCGATGCTTTTTCCATAATCATAAGATTTGTATACGCGGTTTTAACCCGATGGGCTATGAGATTTCTCATGCTCATAGATTTAATACACATGATACAGTTAGCACTTGGTTTAAGCAGGGAACGGGTTAACAATTTCAAAACAGAAGAGCATACGACAAACACCTCAAAATATCCAGCTCATGATGATGAATAAAGTCCCAAATAATTTCAGTTTAGTACACCTGCGTGTATAGTCGCTACAGGAAATCGCCTATCATATCGAAATAATTTATATCATCGTCAGTAATACTCTCTTGATTGCAACACATATACCATGTATACCATGCTCATCGGGTTTATTAATCTCTAGTTACGAAGTGAGACTGAAACTAAAAGTCATTACAAATTCAAAATTCGATCACCTCTATCATCTTGCGAATATTCGGAAATGAAATCACAACATATTACAGGTGTATCAGGCATGCAATCGCGGAAATGTTGATAACAATCGAAAGAAATAAATTGTTTCATTTTCGGAAACGAATTTGGGGCGGAAATGTGTTGGGATTTATTTCGGACAATGATCTCGGATTATCACTCATCGCAAGTGTTCTCTGACAACTGATTAATTTAGTTGTTGTCCTAGTTTTTATTTTTGTTTTGTTTGGTTTTTTTTATTCACCAAAAACTTGGTCACGGAAATCGTATCCTAGGAATAGACCGAAACACAGACCAAAGCGGAGAATTTAGATATTTTTAAACTATTCGAAACTATAGTTGGAACACCTTGAAATATTCAAAACAAAACTAAGAAAAAAAAAACTAAGAAAAAACATACCATAGCAAAGAAAAAAACAAGTGAACAACAAAAATAGATAAATAAAAACCTTTAAAAACCCTCAACTTAATGCCGCCTATTTTCACTTGACAGAATGAGTGGGCCAGACTGGAAATTAATGAAATTTTGCAATTAATACCCATAGATTTTGGAAAAAAATATATAATGATAAAGGGTACTTGCTAGGTAGCACCCTAAAGGTAAAACTTTAGCTTTTGAAAAAAAATCTATTTAAGATTGATAACATCTTTCTGATAATTTTTTTATTTTTAAATTAGGGGGATATTTCATCGTAGTTTTAAATAATGATTATCTTCGAACGTACAAAATGTTTTATACAATCTCAGCAAATGTCCAATTCACATGTCAAGCGTATATATATATATTATAAGCCTACTCAAATGTTGTTCAAATGCCTGTTAAAGAAAAACGTTTGTGCAGTTTTTATCATTTTCTATTTACTTCGCCTCTATATCCATATGCACTTTAGATTCAAACAGAAACTGAAAATGGTTTGGGTCATTGCGATGTTATAGACAGAACTGTAGAATCGTTTTAAGTTTTGTTATTTCATGACAGCAACTGAATATCTTGATAGCAGTGCACTGTGGAAATGTCAGTGCTTGGAATAAGTAAATGATAATGATACAAAAATATCTACTATAATCAGAAACATTTTAACTGAGGAGAAAACGGTGCGGAACGTCAGAAGAAGAAAATTATTGTTACTTCCATACAAATACACAATTTCAAACCGTGGCCGAAACGCCTACAGAACTGTAATCGACGCCGCTTCGATGGGGGAATTTCATTGTGGTATTCGGGGGATGCTATCGCAACGCTCAGAGGATATACACTGGAATATCATGCAGACAAATATGGTGACAAAAAAAAATGTTGATTATGAATAATCAATGGTATTCTTTGATACATTTTTTCAATTGTTATTATCAGTTACATGAGTAACGTTGTTGTTATTGTCGTTGTTATTATCATTATATGTTATTGATATCATCACTGTTGTAATTATCATTATTATTATCATCATCGTTATTGTATTCAATATTATCATTATTGTCAATGATAATAATGTTGCTATTATCATCATCATTATACATCATCATTATCATTCTCATAAGTGATATCATTGCCTTGTTTCTTGTATTTTAAAAAGTGAAACTTTTGTTTAGCTAATCATTCATTTGTTTGAATTAATCATCTTAATTGATTAATTTTGCTTCTTTCTATTCATGTTGAAACATACTGAGGAATCATTACTGCAAGATATTCATTAACTAAAAAACTGTGATCTTTGTCAACTTCTGTATATTCTTATTCAGTAAAATAATATATTTGGCATGCAATCAGTTTTTGTGTCCCTTCCACATGGTAACAAAAGCAAAGCCACTTTCATTACTGTGTGGACACTGATAACGAGTGAAACAAAAATTTGCTTGGAAATCCCTCAAATTGCGAAATATTGGTGAGAAATTTACAATAACTTCAGATTAACGATAAATCATTCATTGAATCAATCAGGTCAATTCTTTATTGTTTTAAATCTTTTCTGAAAATTGTATATCAGTCATTTTGGCACCAATACAAGTGCTATTTAAAACTCAGTTCGGTTCCATCAGTAAATCGTGTACAAATTTGGCTCTGAAGTATCGTCCCAGTTACTCACAGGATTTCCGAATTTGATACATACAATTGTACCAATATATGACTCTAATCATACTAAATATTGTTCTATTTTCCTTTCCAAATTGTTTTATATGGATGAATGTGTTTCGCAGTAAAAATAAATCCGGAATGTTGTTATATTTTGTTTTCTTTTTGTTTCCAGTTTTATTTGTTTGTTGCTGTTGTTGTTGTTCGGGGTTTTTTTCTGCACGGTGTCTAATCGGTTACTTTAATCTCCATACAAAATGTTTTCTCCTTCTTCATCTTCTCCTTCTTTCCCTTCTTCTTTAAATCCTTCTTTTCCTTTTTTTTTTGTCTTCTCGTTTTCGTTTCCTTCTAATCGATCTCCATTTGTTTGCTTTTTTATATACTAACGAAGATATCTAATTTCATTTTCATGATTCTGCAGTCATATCGTTTATGACTGCATATAATCAATTGTACATATTCTGAGTACTGACACATCTACCTTAATAATAATGCTACGTTCGGAGGTTTATCAAGCTTTTACCATGTTTACCATAATGCCATGCATATGGTTTTCGTGAAGCAAAAAAAGTGGGGATAGAAAAACTAATTAATTATTACTGTTGTTGATAAGACCAACACATTTGAATGATCAAAACATATCATTCCTACATCCCTTTCACAGAAATTCATTTATATTCATCATGTATACAACAACCTTGCCATCATTAAGTTATTCGTCATTCTATTTTGTGTTCAACCTTCAACTCAATGTAGTGCTAAAAGTGCAAATGACATTCAAGAATGAACTAAACATTGTCAACCGTGTCCCGGGCATTATTGACAGTGCCATTCATCAAACTTATGACTGTTTAGAAATCTTATAAAGATGGGGGGAAAACTAGGAAGGATGAAGAAATAATGTTTTGGCCTGTACATCCGCATGTTTCATCCGATTAATCCGACTCTCAAATCTTTTCTCCGGAAATATTCATTTAAGCAAGCCCCCCTAAATCACCCCCTTTTCTCAAAGCAGTACAAGAGTGCCCTAATTTATGAAATAATCCCCTCACGAATATTCATTTTAGATTTTGTCGTATGTGTGTTATTATAAAAAGAAACTAGGTTAATCATTTAGGTTATGTGTGGTTTGTGTGATTCACTGTGTTTTATTCAATTAAGCAAAAGGAGAGGAGTGCACAAGTCGCCCAGCCAAACAAAGAATACAAAATCATATTTTTCATATCAGAATCAAGCTAGAAAGCTTAGGTGTGTTTTGTATGTATACAAAGGCCTCTGTGGGATTTTACAAACAACAATCAGTGTATGACCCCGGGAATAAAATATGGCATATTTATAGATATGATATTTAAAATGATGTTAAAATGCCATAAGAATAATTCCTCTGCATGTCTACTAACTTACTTGCGATTTTCCTCGTCGGCCTATTTTGTATTATTTTCTTATTAATTAATGTAAGCCTACATTTTGACTTTCGTAATTATCAGTTTCAAACTACAACGTGCAATTATCAAAATCATTTTCGAGTTATCAAGTAACTTTGGAGAGTCATGATATCAGCAAGCTACCGGATCATTATCTTTGCTGAGGGAGCACAAGTGATCGATCACTCCCGTATCCTCATCGTAATGGATACGCACTCGTGGTCGACTATTATCTCGGTCGTATCACTCGCTCGTCATTTATTTCATCGACGGAACGGGACAGGGAGGTAATAAACTCGATTACTTAATTTGACTTAATTTGTCTTTAACGTGCGCCGAATACTCTCATGTCAGACGACCCCGGTATCACCTATAATCTAGTCTACAATCTCCAGACTCTTCCAGCGTGCATGGATTCTTTCTTGCTTTCGATCTGAATCATTATGTTCCCTTCATTTTGACTCACAAAAATAGAAACGCCCTCTGCGTTCATTTTTTTTTTTTACTTTAAAAAAAAACAATATACACAGGATACTCTATTCTCTGGCAATAATATCCCTCTATGCCTTCATGGAATTGAAAACGATGAAGTGGTTTCTAATTTCTATCGCTTAGTTCACTTTTTGCCTCCTTACACTTTTAGTTTATTTATTTGTTTATTTGTTTATTTGTTTATTTGTTTTTACCGGGTACTTCTGAACTCCTCCCCTTGTTTACGCAACGTACGCCCCTACATAAACTAAATCACCATGATAAGAATATTATTAGGCCCCTGTCTCTCACAAGTTCTTTCTCTGCTCCTCATCTCTTTAACACACACTCTCTCTCTCTCTCTCTCTCTCTCTCTCTCTCTCTATTCCGCCCCTCTCCTCCTCTCTCACTCTCTCCATCTATCTCTGTCTCTCTCTTATCCCCTCCCCATTGCTTACCCCATTCCCCTCCCTCTCTCTCTATCTCTCTTCCTCTCTCTCTCTCTCTCTCCTCCTTTCCTTCCCTTTCCTTTCTCTCCCCTCCTTGCCATCATCTTTCCCTTCCTCCCACGCCTTCCTCTCGCTCTCTCTCTCTCTCTCTCTCTCTCTCTCGTCCATCTCCTTCCTTATCCTTCCGAAAAACATTTTGCTGGACGGGTTTGGGATATTTCTTGTCTATGTACCTAACAAGAGCTTCTAAATCCATCATCATACGGTAGCTAAACCAAGACTATCTGTACTCTTCAGCTAATTATTACCGTCTTTTGAGAGTCGACTTAGACGCAATCAAAACAGATGACAAAGGTCGGCAAATATCATAACGATGTTTTCATTTCATTTGAAGAGATAATCCAACCCATCAACGCAAGATATTAATACGCAATGAAACGATAGATGCCCAACTACACGGTGTACCAAAACATACAATACACAGTGTATCAAAACAGGAACACCGCATGAGACAATCTGGCCGCTAATAAATTATTTTGAATGGGAATATTTCTATACTGCAAGATTTAAATTCCGTTCGTGATATGTATTATCACAAATGAATCACATATTTTAATGATATCAACGATATCGGCGATAGTTAAGAAGAGGAGAGGTACAGAATTTTGGTTTTAAAAATTCTATACAACCTGTTTTCAATTATTCCAAACATATTAGCTTGCCCATAACGACCGTGCAGTTGGGTGTATTGGTTCTCTCTGTTCAGTCTGTTGTCTCTCTTTTACACATAACTGCTAGCAATATCTAATAATATCATTCAAGTTAACTTATGATGTTATGCTTATACCTAAATAAGTAATGATGGCTTCAACTTATTTTGATATAAAAAAAAGAGATTTTTTTAAATATGATATATATTTTTAAAATATTGTATATTTTCAAAAAACACGGACATAACGTAGGGAAGAAAGGAAAGAACTGACGGAGTGCGATGGCGGAAAATTATGAAATGACATAAAGATGTAGTGATGAGATAGTAACAGGCAAGAGTGTAGGGACATTGAAGGAACAGAACAGAAGGGTTGTTTAAAAGGAAAAAGAAATGAGGTGGGTATAGCTCGACTACTTTGACAGGTGTCTATGAATATGCGTCTACACTCGCCTGGCAATATTCCTGTATTCTGCTGATGGAGGAAAAGGTAATGAGTTATTTCAATTTCTTGGCCACGATAACCATCGCGAACATAACGCTTGCGGGGTCTCGTTGATACATGACTATTTTTAAGCACCATTTCATAATTAGGCCGTGAACGTTTTTCTCTTTTGTAATTCCGTTTTCTCATCCCCACCGCAAGTTCGCGCTCTAATTGTGCGTTCAAAAATAACTGTTTGGACTGAAAGACATGGGACATCAAAAACTATTGTGCCTCCCTAAATTGGCAATTTGATCCCAGCCGCTTGGCCTGTTTTCAATTATTCAAAAATGATTGCTTAGCCGAATAATGGGAACATGAAAATATTGTTTTATTAAACAGAATCCATAAATCAACTCCGTTTTTCTCAATGTCACAATGTGGCAAAAATTCGATCATCTTAAAAGCATTTGGAAAATGCACTAGCTTAACAATATTGTCTGCGTGACATGTAGCTCATTTACACCAAATAGACTGGAACCGTCGAAAATCCAACGTTTCTTTTTCTCATCTGTATTCTGAAACAGACCGGGGTTTTATGGCTTGGTGATTTAGTCCATGCGGGGGTTTTAGTAGAAGAAATAACCACAGTCTGTGTCTCCGTTTCTTCAGCTGGCCTAGTTTTTTCATACAGTGTACCTGTGAATGATTCTATGAAAACTCCAAAGCAGTGACAGCCTTTGACTGGCCTTGCGTTCATAGGTTTTCTCTATGTCTACTGCATCATGTTGAAGACTCGGTTCGATTCCCATCGAATCATTCAAGGTAAATCATCCAGAGCTGGCATCATAGGTATGGTGTGATGAATTTGTGACGTAGCCATGGAAGTACGTGACACCTCCCCCTCCCCCCGGAGGGGGGGGGGGGGAGGCAAGGAAAGGAAAGAGAAAGGGAACAAAGGAATAAAATAGGAACCCCCTTTCCCAACCTCCCTCATTCTGTGGCGTTGTAAGATAGATGCCCTCCCCCCCCCCCCTTGATACCAGTGCCCCTAAATATCTGGGCCTATGCTACGCCAATGAGTGCATTTAGCAGCATCGTTTTGCATGCTGTCGCGCTTGAGAACGCCTCAATTTATTAAGAAACATTGGATGATGAATGATCTTACCCGAAATTAGTCAGCCATGGAGATATGCCCACAAAGTGACATTTGGCCACTTCTTGACTTGTGATTTCAAGTCCAAGTTCATAACAGCCGACGACCATTGTCTGACAGGAGTCGCCCCTCCAAAAAAAAGTAC
Source organism: Echinometra lucunter (assembly GCA_029962745.1). NCBI lineage: Eukaryota > Metazoa > Echinodermata > Echinoidea > Camarodonta > Echinometridae > Echinometra > Echinometra lucunter. The sequence continues at coordinate 15,371,708 of CM057157.1, forward strand.
ACAGAGCCAAGTTTGAACCCATGGATCAGTTTGCAACTCTCATTTAATTTCTCATCTTTCTAACAAGAAAAAACAACAACATAAAATTTACTTCAGGCTATTTTGATTTTTGAGAACTTCTGTCAAAGATTTTTGTTCTACATGCATTACGGCAAATGAAGTATGGATAGTAGCACCTCTGGCATAAAATAATAATACATCCGAATACTTCATAAAGACGGCGTAGTAACTCAGGATAAACAATATCTTTTATAAGATGCTTTCATGTATTATATAATTCATATACATTCTTAGTTTTTCATTTTTACTATCTCTTTTTTAAAAGAATTATTATGGAATCTATAGTTCAACTTATAAATTAAAAGATATTTTCATTATTATTCATTATTGTTTTGTTTTGTTTGCTTGTATGCTTGTTATTTTATCTGTAATCCATGCACCTGTATTGGAATAAAATTCAATTTTTATATTACAATTCAGTACTGCCAGTGCTGATATATATTTTGATATACTGTAATTATTCACCTGTCGATGATTATAAGTAGAAAGTGGTTTTCTTTTCGTGTGTGTGTGTGGGTGTGTGGTGTGAGTGGGTGTGTTTCTTTCTTTCTTTCTTTCTTTTTTCCAATAATATAAGCGTCAATTTTAAATTTTCCCATGCAAGTCCCTCGAAATCAGATTATGATAATGAAACTGTAAGCAAAATATTCATCATCGTGCAAAGTAGGACCTACAGGAGCACAGGAGCTATTAACCATAAATGAGGGTGTCATGCTCCCCCTGGTCAGGGGCGTAGACAGCGGGGGGATGAGGGGTATGCATCCCCCCCCCCCCACAACACACACACACACACACCTCACAAGGTGGGGGGATGACATGTACAATCACCCCCCCCCCCGGTTTTAGGGAAGGAGGTTTGCTTACAATTAAACTGAATTAACATGTTTAGAAATGATAGGAACAGCAATAATGATAATAACAATTATTATTATGACAACAATAACAACAACAACAACAATAATAATAATAATAATAATAATAATAATAATAATAATAATAGTAGTAGTAGTAATAATAATAATAATAATATTCATAATAATAATAAAAAGTAATGTATTATTATTACTATTATGCCTATGAGAATACTAATAGTTATCACCATCATCATGACGATTACTATCATAACTATATTGATCATTAGTCTGATTTATGTAGTTTTTTATATTACTTTTGGGTAATTTCGGCGCTGTCACTGTTTTTCTGAGGTGGTGTAACAACAAAATTAAAAAAAGATAAATAGCGTGATGCAAATATGCAATAATGTGTGTTGGTCCATATTCTATATTCGTTTGTCACGGTGCGTATTATCTTCTATTTATGTCTGTGCATCATTGGCGTAAATCCCGGGGGGAATTGGGGATATATCCCCCACTTTTTTGAGAGGGGGATGGCGTGTACAAATATTCCCCCCCCCCACACACACACACACACACACTTTTTATGGAAGAAATGATATTTGAATTAATCGTTAATAAATTTTTTAATAATCTGTCATAAATAACCATCATATGTCAGAATTTCTATTGGAAAATGCGATTTAAACCAGAAAAGCGCCTATTTTTGGCTTGCTCGCTTCGCTCGCTCATCATATTATAGAATTTATATTTGAAAATGCTATTGAAAACCAGGAAGTGGTAATTTTTTGCCCGCTCGCTCGCAAGATAAAAATTAAAATGTGTTTAAGGGGGTCTGTGCAGGTGAGTGAGGGCATGTGTTTATACTTAAGTGTGAGTTTGACAGAAAAAAAAATCGGCGAAAAAAGTCGATGATCCCCCCCCCCCCGACCCACTCCTCAAAGTGGATTTACGCCGGTGCTGTGCATTTTGGTGTATGTGTGTGGGTGGGTGTGTGTGTGTGTGTGCGTGTGGGTGGGTGTGCCGTAGTCGAGTGGTTTAAGGCGCTTGACTCAAGACGCGAAAGTCGGGGGTTCGATCCCCGTCACGGCTTATGCCCTTGAGCAAGGCATTTTATCTACATTGCTGTTTTTATCGTATATCAAATAAATGAATATGATATATGCATATTGATCCCACCGTGTGCATGTGGTTTTTTTTTTAAAGTGTGCGTGTGCGTGTGTGTGTATCTGTATACGAAATTGATTCACGACTTCTCGTGAACGGCAAATCATTCCCCCCCCCCCCCCAGGTGTAGGAACCTGTCTACGCCACTGCCCATGGTCATGCTCCAGGCCATCGTAAACATACATGCGATGCAAATGTTAGTTCACAAACAGTTTTGGCTTTATATTTCAGTTTATTTTGCAGAGGAAAGAGGGTCAAGGAAAGAGAATGATACAAAAGGATGGTAGGAAATAGGTATAAAGATGAAGGAGAAAAGTCACACCGGGATCATAATTCATGCGGTACAAAGCTCTTTTCCAAACTCTCCTCCCTAAACCTCTCCAGACTATATTCAATCTCCAGGGAAGCATTTCATCAAGGAAGTACATGAAGTGTCTTTTCAGTGATTTTTACTGACAACTGTTATAAGCTACTGAAATCCTTGCATCTGATTTGCTGAGAGCAAATTTGTCAGTAAAAATCACTAACAAGACACTTGATGAAACGCTCCCCAGGTGACGATTATACGAGCCTGATGTCCATTTCGGTCCATTTCTACCAACATGACCAATCCCTCCTCCAGATCTTACCCCTTCCTTTATTATTCCTCACCCTCAATCTTTACCCAACCTCCACCCCCCCCCCTCCCTGCCTTCCCGTACCCTTCTACCAGTCCGGACAAAGTCCCCTCCCTGCATGATAACTCCATGTCCAGGTGAGTTAGGAATGTTAGCCTGATGGTCACCACAACCGTTTATCACCGTCGGCGTTCCAAGGATAAACCAGCCTGTTTTTGTTTCCAACCAACTTCTTCAACACAAACAAGACACCCTAAACGTTATGTTGATGTCAAACAACGGAATGCAATATCAAAACATTCCTCAATTATCGTTTGTAGCATGCTGGTAACTTCTTGTCAACATCAACATGGGCAACATGAAGTCAGTCTCACTTAGGAGTTAGGACCGAAACATCTTATCTTCCTGATCAAAGGTAACTAGGAACATTCTGATTTGGCAATGTGGAAAAGGTGTTCTCGGTAATGGCTAAATGCAACACAGTCCATTTAAATGAATACTATATCATTCCTAAATCTAGACCCTCAGCAGCTGAAAAACGTTTTATAGTGGCTTCATCAAAGACTTCGAAACAGCATCCCACATTCCATAAGGGAAATTACCTGTCTTGCCACCTTCAAAAGATTCCTCAAAACTTACCCTTTTCCCAGTGATCTATGTGGTCAACTTCCTGGGAGACTGCGTTTTTGTTTTTGTTTTTGTTTTTTGTTTTGGTCCTCTTTTCATAATGTATTTGTAGGAGCTATGATACTTACTAGTTTTGTTTTATAGCGCTTATCAACCTCGGGCTGCTCATGACTTTAGAAAAAGACGATGGAGTGTCGAGCGTCGTAAAAAAGTTTCATGAGAGAAAGGGGTGTGAAATTGAAAATTTTTCCACACATTTTGAATAAAAAAGCCCAATAAATGTTTCAAGTCAACAACACACCAAACTGTCCTCACTTTGGCTACCATGCCAACGCGAAGCTACGGTGTCCTCTTGTATGATATTTAGAACATTGCATTTAGGAATCATAAATGATTATTGAATTAGCATGAGACCTATATTAAGTATGTAACTAGACTCTTGATAACACTCCGTGGACTAATGGCATTTGTGTTCTTTATATCAACATAATTTTGTTCTGTTTCTTAATGTTTTTCCAGATATGCATGGATATCGGGGAAAACATAACTGACGCATGAATTTCAACCGTATAATGTTGATGGTGAGTTGATAATGAAATCAGCAAACAGATTAGAGGAGAGTGGTGATGCACGTCAGTGCGGTATAGGAATTCAGATTTAAAAACAAAAAACGAAAACTGAAAAGAGGCAAAGGGAGAGCGGTAGGAGATGATACGACCCCAACGAACCCTGCTACCTTCAGAAATTATAGGTAAGACCAGTGTTTACCTCCTCCTTCGATTCTCCCCCCCCCCCTTCCATGCGTACCTTAGGCTACGCCTTTAATCCAGTAGCTGGAAATGTACCAAGATCTTCTAAAATGGTTGAAGAAGTTTCGCTACACTTCATAGACATCAAGCCTAGGGTTCTTACCTATAAAGCTCTCCTTTATACTATTACATCCTCGGTCGTTGACACATCATGGCCTGCCTTCCTCTACGAAAAAAAAAAGTTCTCTTAAGATCGTCATGCAACAGGTATGGTATCCTTGACATGACAAACCACGGTGTCCCGCTTTTGATTGATCACCTACTTGAAGGCAATTTTAGCTCCTTGTAAACGACTTCCACTAGCATGTCAGGTAGTCTCACCTGCGTACCTATTAATAACAATTTGTAAGTTTGCTCTGAATTCACCTGCGTGAGCACTCAAATACTTTTCTCTCAGGTCAGGGCACAGTTTAAAGGTTAGAGGTGCCATAATTTACAGAGACCTTCGCCAGCTTTTGACTGCCATGCAAACTGTACAGGCAGTTTTTGTTCCTCAATGGAAATCCTGGCCGTATCAACTTTTCACCATGTAGGTAATAACTTTAAAATCATTCAGTAGTCTGATGTGGTAGAAATTTAATTAGCATAATGTCCACCAGTTTTGCTGAGAATTGTAGAAAGGAAGAAATGTAAAGTTTGATAATTTTGTGAAAATGGTCAACATTCAACAATAGTACAGATGTTCGTCTTCAATCAGAAAAGAAAGAAATATTCGGAACGCGTCACAACATGAAGTTTGCAAAGTATTGTACACTTTGAAAAAAGGGGTAAAGAAAGTTAATACCCTCACCGAAGAGGGAGATATTTCACTTTCACCCATGGGTACATTTTCACAGCATTACATGAATTCAGTCATGCAAACGTTCGAAACATGAACTCCTCCCCTCAGCCCAAGTTACTAAAAGAACAACTACTTTTTGTGTGTGTGTGTGTCTAAAATGAAAACTGAATAAAATTTGATAATAAATGAGCACATTCGAATTGATAGCAATAATGGCTCAATATTATATTGATATAATTTATATGCAGCAGGTTTAGATTCACTGTGGTTTTGACGTTTGCACTCTTAATGAAAAAAATAAAAACATTTCCACTGCAGCTCCACTACCAACTCAGAGTTGCAGCATTATTATTCAGAAATAGCGGTTCAAAAATGCACCCTTAAGCTGAAAGCATTTTCCACAGACGGTCAATATGTTTTTTTTTTTTTTTTTTTTTTTAATAGAATGGAGGTTTTATTACTACATTATGGCAGCATTTGGCTGAATTGTAATATTTTATCGTGGTCCCCTATAGTGCATAAAAACGATACCTACTGAACTGTGCTGTGCGCAAAGTTTAAGACGCATGACTTTAAAAACGACTTAACTATGAATAGCCAAATGAAATGCCCAAAGTTTTTTCCCCTTTTGTTTTAACAAAGTTTGACTGTATTTCTCACAATCTTAAGTGAATTGCTGGCACTTCACATTAAAATGTTTTGTTAATAATGATAATTTTAATCTACATAGATATTTCAACTTTCGCTTATGCAATTAAATATGAATGAGAATCCCATTTGGCTCTCCATATTCATTCGTGTGTTTTTGCGCTCTGCTTTGTGAAACACCCCAAGTCTGTAAGCATGGTAACCATTCGAAACTTTTATCTTTTCCTGGATTGAAGCAGGTTTGCTCATGTCATAATTATGCCTACCATTCAGAATTGGCATTCTCAGGTCAATAATTAATTGACCTTTCTTAATAATCACAACTTCGCCAAGCTTAGATTCCATTTTCGAATCTCGACAACGTTCATGCTTTCAACATGTTCAACTTGACTGGACTGAAACGGTTTTTACGAAGACATGCGTGTCAGTCAATGTCGATATATCATTTCCTTGAGAGTTATGTTACTACACCATTTCAATTCGTCTCTATCAGCAGTGTGGTAGCTATCTTAAAGAAATAGTTCACATAGCAAAACTTAGACGAATGGTCGTTTAGACAAGCTACTGCATGAAATTTGTTATTTTCGAAATTTTTCTCTTTCCTTTTTCTCAGTTTGAAGGATGTTTATTCACAACATACAAAATATACCATGAACTTCATAATTATGAACAGATGAATAAAATCAGAATGAGTAGGGGGACATAAAACGGACAGAGAAAAGTCTAATAACGGGAACAAGTTTAAAACTTATCACATTCTCACTATCAAACACAGGTGAACCTCATGTAAATAGTAAAATTCAAGTTAAAGAAAATGATTATCTGAATTATAGTACACAAAATCATTTCATATTTGTGTTTAAAAAGTTGGCCAACATGGCCAAGAAATGCCTGTATCAGGCATTTCTTCTTTCATAGGGCACAACCGCCCCCCCCCCCCATGCAACCTCTCCCTTCTTGACATCCAACAGGCAAGCAATTGGTTTATAGGCAGCATAAAAATCCCCCCTAAATTTTGGAATTTTAACCATTATTTTCCACCCCACCTCCCCCCCCCCCCCCCGCCCCCCGGAAAATTCTAAATCCGCCTTTGTGCTTTATGGTCTTAGAATCGTTAGTGTTTGTTTTCTATTTCAAGAAATAGTTTCCATGTGAATGTCAATCTGCATGACGTACTGTATGCCAAAAGATAATGAGAAGAGTCTCGTCTCGGCGTCATGGAAGTTTAAAATGTGAACGGATGTTGAGGCTTACCCTCTTTTCAGTGGCAGAAATTAGGCCATGAGCTTCTCTGCTTTCAAACAAAAGCAGTTTATTTAGCAGGCAATACGAGCTTCCAGTTAGAATAGTCTTTTTAATAAGGCCCGGCATCAGCAGAAGATTTAAACTTTTATAGCAGGCTGGAAGAAATGAATCTTTCTGGAAAAATGGAAGATCAGTGAATTATGCCATGTATGCTGTTGTCTAGTGGATGGGATAATGTACAGAACTCGAGAGTTAGGGGGTCCAAGGGGACAGGTTCCCCCCGACTGTGAACTACGAATGAACTCGAAGCCAACGGGCACTTCCCTTGTATAATTGTTCTAACATAATTTTTCAGCCCTTAAAAGAATCAATGTCAAATTTTGGACTCCTCCGATTCAACAGTTGCTATTCACTTCTCTTTTTGTTTAACGAGTTGGGATGAGTGATATAGACCTACACTCATCTTAGGGGGAAAATGCATTTCATTAATGTAAACATTTAGACTGAAATTATCCAATTTGGCCCTATTAACGAATGTTTGATTAACATTATCTTTTGCTTGATTCTATAGCCTTAGGTAAGTATGTACGTTATGACATGTCTCGTACAAGATCTATAGTGTTATACTGCTGGGGTTACCCCTGCCTCCCTCGCTGGGTCCGACCACTACCCCTGTTCACCTACCTAGTAGGTCGTCTCTCATCACGACACACAAACGAAGCTTTCCTGTTTAACTAGCGGCGAGCTTTCTTCTTTTCCCAGCTCCCAACTTACCCCCTTACCAATGGATAACATTTACAAACCACCCACGAATATGCAACCCGATACTCAGGAGTGAAGATTGAAATGCTATAATATTAATTCAAGCTTAACTTTTTCATCGTATCATGAAGTTATTTTGTTTCTTTCTCATTTTAGCTTGATTGGTACGCTCAAATCATGCATCGGTTTTTCGTATCGCACGGTAACGCTTCTATGACGGTGCGTTTTTCGCGCGGCAATTCCGCCCAACATGTAACCGCACACTGCTGCATGGCCCGTTATGGAAACAAAAATTAGATCAAGCGAATAAAGTAAGCAGATGCATAATGTGCGCCGTCATTTAATTTTAGGATCTCATGCTGTATGTTGGGGCGAAGACATGGTATTGTATGTATAGAAAGTAATAATATCAGGCGATGAGAGGTAGTTTGTGGTTGACATTTATCTTGGTCGGTAAACTGTTTTTACAGCGTTGGAGGAAGAATGATACATCAGTTCCAGAAAGTTCTCCGCCCTTGAGCCATCACGAGGGGGCTCTACTCTTCTTCTTCTTCTTCCTCCTCCTCCTCCTCCTTCTTCTCCTTTTTCCTTCTTCTTCTTCTTCTTCTAGCTATTTCTTCTTTTTCTCTCCCATCTTACCCCCTTTACTCGAATCGCAATTTTCCAAGTTTCTCAATATTTCCACTTGTACTATTTTGCTCTCCTTTTAGGGATATCATTTCTCCTTCACTTGGAGGAAATAACTGCATCTTATATCTTCACGATGCAAAAAAGACTTCTCTTCATCGTGAACTAAATGATGTCGACGTAAATCAATTGCAGTAAATTATTATTATTATTATTATTATCAGATGTGGACGATCAAAATTCAGCTTATGGTTATAACGGTACACTAGTGTTCTTTTCAAGGCATTGACTATGTTGATATACTGAAATGCACTGATTATAATATACTAAGGTTAACTAACGGACAAAAAGAAGTTGGTATTGCGAAGCAAAAGAGAAAATGGCTTTCTTCTATATGCAGAGCAAAAGGCAGCTGGCACTTAAAAATGCAGTCATTGACATTGCATTTATTTTTGAAAAATCCAGAAATGACAATTATGACCTATGAATTTACAGGGCAAGGGTTGAATTATATTTCTTGATATCTTGACCTCTACATTTTCGACCCTTCACGTCATCCACTCTCATTTTCGAACGTATTCCCAATCTGAGCACGTTTTAGCGATAAGCCCATGTCCCTTCTACCCTCCATTGGCAAATTTCTCTGAAAATAAAATACACTGATTATCATTGGTGAGTAGGGTGTGGAGATTAAAGGTAAACCCATAATTGACAAACGATTTGTCATCTTCCATGCAATCTTCCATGCCTTTTCCATCTATTCAATATCATCAGATAAAAAAAGGGGAATTCATAGGCTCGAACGAAGAACAGCTTTGAAATTGGTCCAGTATTTGTAAATAGTAATGAACCTATTTTAACATATGATTCTGCTTTACGGATAAAATGAACAAAAAATCTGGAGATTAAGATAATGGCAGAGCAAAGAAAGTGCAATAATGTTTGTTTTTTTTTTTTTTTTTTGGTTTTTTTTGGGTTTTTTTTTTTGTTGTTGTTTTAGAAAGAAGACGGGAATTAAGGGGAAGCATCAGATGAAACAAATAGCTGAATAAAAATGGCTATACACTGTAAAAAATATTGGGTAAAATTTTAACCAGCACGAGGATAATGTCCAACTTCACGAACTTTGGCAATATTTTTACCCAATGCGGGAAGCATACTGTCCAGATAGGGTAAATAAGCAGTAATTACTTTAGAATGGGCAAAATTTCCATCAAATTGAATAAAAAGAAATGTCCAAAGAAATGCCCAAAGTTGGTTGGACACATAATCATTCTCATGGCACATTTTTACCCAATATTTTTAGAGTGTAGATAAATATGTATTTAAAAAAACAGGACTAAGACCGCGAGAGGATAAAAGATGGTAAAACTGCTAGATATGAAAACAAAAAGAAAAAAAGGAGAAGGAGAAAACCATAAGAAACAGAAGAGAAAGATGAAGTGGAAGATGTTCAACACGTGGAAGTGATGTTACGACGATCAACCATCTCACGGGGCTACGCTCGGCTAGCACACCGAGGACTGCCCGTGTAGAATGAGTGACGAGGAGGTGGTCCGACCTCTGATTTCGACACCCTGCATCATGATTATGTAGAGTGTATTTACTTTTTTAAATATTATTACAAGAAGTTGTTTTATTTCATTTTGATGAATCAAATATCTCAGGTTAACCATTAGTTCCAAAATATTAATGACGATATTTATAGCTTTATTTTTATGTACAGGCAAGTCATTACAAAAAAGAAAGATTTAACCAAAAGTACAAATTCTGTTTCTTCCCCATTCCAAATCATAGTGAACATTTTTTTTCCATCTGTTTGATATCCTTAAATTTTATGGAAATCTATGGGTATCATCAGTAATCATGCATAATTATTATGTAATATTTATCATGATCATGCATCATGCAAGTTATCATCAGCATTACCTTATATCCAGTATGCTAGCTGCCATCAATTTGTTTATCTACTGAAATGAAAGAGATGCGCACAAAAAGAGGAAAAAGTGAGAAGTCAGAATAACTAAGGTTTTGGCAGAAAAAAATATAAAAATAAATAGTTCAGTAAATTGATGATGATACACACATACATCAAATGAAATAATGAAATTACAAGAAAAAACAGAGGAAAGGCATCCATTATAATGAGCTTACAATAATGTAAATATCGAATGAATTTTTCGTCATAATTTTAATTGCCCTTCTGCACAGTCCATCTCAAATTCAACGTGGTATGTAGGGCGACAAATCTACAAGGAATCTTTGCTATAAAAGATTCTGACGACCTACAATCTATGGCAAAATACCCGCAGGACAAAACTGATATGTATGTTACGACAAATTATAATGGTTATCTATCATGCGTCTGCATGGGCAATATTAAATCAAAATTAGAAGTTGACGGAAATAGCCCCTTTGAGTCCGTATACTTATTATGCTCTTATTGCACAGTTGCTTTGCACTTATTTCCCATTCCATCTTTTCATCTTTTTTATATACATGTATAATCGTTTCTTACCCATACCATCTCTTTGCATAGACCAAGGTAAAAAAAAAAAAACACCTGAGACTCATATACGACAGCTACCATGTGTTTCGGATAACAGGAGGCCTTGGAACTCCCGTGTTCATTTGGACAATAAAAGATCTGATGGGGCCAAATAAATCGACCCCTGTTTGAGATAACTGGTCCATCACAAGACAAAGGAGGTCCCAACATCAGGAAAAGCTCAGGTAAATCGGAAGGAAATTCACCGTGAAAGCAAAACGAATCAAAACAGAGCCCCACCTATGTAGACGCAGGTTGGTAGGACCACTCGTCTCCAGGCGGCCCGTTTGATCCCCGTGACTAACTCCCAGGAGTACGATGGAAAATGCCTCGCAGACAACAACCGTCCTTCCCGTTTTTCTCTCGCCCTTCCCCTATCTCTCTCTTCCTCTCTCTCTCTCTCTCTCTTCTATCCCTTTCTCTCTCTCTCTCTCTCTCTCTCTCTCTCTCTCTCCCTTCTCTCCTCCTCCTCCTCCTCCTCCTCTTTCGCTCATCCCCCTCCCTTCCTCGATCCAAGAGCCCAAAAATCGGCAAAATTTCTATTTTCCTATTTCAGGAATAACGGCTTTGATGGTTTACATCTCCTGAACGGAAAATGAACATAAATGAATATGACAAGTGTCATCAGGTCATGGGAGAAAAAGGGGTTTTCGCACACTTCATTATAATTGCTTACAGACTTATGCAATCATAAGAGGCTTTTGTGATTTCGTTTTTTGTTCGACTTCTCTCAGTCTAAATACAAAATTGCGTGGTGCACTGGCAGTCCATTTTACCAGTGTTAAAGAAAAGTGCGTTTTGCCCCTCACTGCCCCTCCCCAAATGTAACCTACCTGGAAATTATTAACCTCCGATGTGTATATCCAGCAACTGAGGAATGGGGAGAAACAAAAATTCATGTTTTGTGAAAGGGGACTCGATCGAGAGCAGGGACAAACCTACGCGCAATTGTAGGAGCAAAAATGGACGCTATACGTATTTCAAACGGAATTCGGGGTGCTTTGAAAATCGGGGTGGATAGTACAGGGAGTATGACGGAGTTGCAGTAAAGCAAAAATGTGTAAATGTGATCATACAATAGACCCTACCACAAAGTGATCATACTATGGAAACGTATCTTAACAAGTCAAAGCTACACTATTCTTCAGAATCTGGTAAGACTTTTCATGACAAGTGCTGAACATTGAGTAAAACCAACGGAAGGTGGCGCCAGAGCATTATGTGCTAAGACTATATTTTTCATTAAAAATATAAATCATGTGTCTGCCTGAAAACACCACCTGCAAACAGAAAACATGATTTAGTTCATGACTGAGACTTTGACTGTTAAAATAAAATCTTACAGAGCATACAGACATAATCTAATGGTGAAGTTGGACTACACGAAACATATATATATATATATATATATATATATATATATATATATATATGTTTCATATATATATATATATATATATATATATATATATATATTTATATATTTATCTATTTATCTATTTATTTATCTATTTATTTATTTATCTATCTATCTATCTATCTATCTATCATATTTATACAGAGCAGCCCGTTTTGCTTACAATACATTGAATAGCAACACATATACATGTATAAGCAAATAAAAAGAAACTGGTCTTCCACAGGGCTCTGTCGGTTAAAACAACAGCAATAACAACAGGGAGCGGTTTTGATCAAACTAACCAGTTGAATGTGTTCGAGTCTCGGGTATACATTTATTGATAGCGTTTTGGATGCCAGGAGTGTGTTACAGGTATTGTAATATCTCAGTTTAAATGCCTATTTGCGTTGGTGCAGGCCATCTCCATCCAATCCATAAAGGAGCGTCAATGTATCTTAGGGGCATACCTTCAACATTCTCCAACAAACCATCTCTCTCTCTCTCTCTCTCTCTCTCTCTCTCTCTCTCTCTCTCCTGGTTATGATATAACAAATGTGAAAAAATATCCACTTCGCACATGTACCACTTAAAAAAAATAAAAAATAAAAATAAATAATTCGAGGAACACAACTGCAGCTTAACAACATCTCTACCGAGAGAGGGAGACATTTCAACTTAACAGTGAAAGAGGTGAGAGCAATGATTAAGTAAGGATTCGGAAAGGCAACATCGAGAGAAATGCAGACCGAAATATAGGATGAAGATAATACATAATTAGAAAAGCAGAGAAATAGGTATAAAGATAGCTAGAGATAAAAGAAATCTTATTGAAGAATACAAAGGAGAGCAGCTCATACATACTGAAGACTTTCAAGAGGAAACTTGACTCTAGTTGTGAGGTAACTTGGAAACAAATACAATGCAGCTAAAAACGGAAAAAAGGTAGATCGAATATGACTGAAAATGGTGAACTTAACACTTAACTTGCAAGCAGCAAATGACTTAATAGGGAAAAAAGTATTAATTACACATAGATCCATAGTCACTGTGATATAAGTCGGTTTTTCAAGGTAGGGGGCAAACTGAAGAAAAGATGAATCTACTATTGACGATCGCCTTTAAGTGACGAAGATTGTGACTAATGAAAACCTGGTTTATTATTCTTATTGATTCTAAAGACATCAACTTGTTGGACATTAAAATCCAAATGTTACTTATGCGTCGCAGAATATTGTAATCGTTGTACTTTTATCATTCTACCTGCTAACGCATAGATTAGATATACAGATTTCGTAAAAATTATTGGTCAATAAAAAAGAAACCTAACTCGTCTGATTCGATTCAAACTTTTATGATTCAATCAATTGCAAGGAAATCATACCTTAATAATTTTTTAAAACACATGAGCGGTAAGTTCATGTGTAAAACAAGAATATTTGGTGAATAAATTTGCATTTTGTTATCTCTACGAGATCTACCATTGACATTAAATGGAAGTCACTGACTCCTTAATATTATTTCTTTCTTTCTTTCTTTCTTTCTTTTCTTTCTTTCTCTCTCTCTCTTTATATGTTTCAAGTAGAGATCTAATCCAATACAAGCAGCATAAAGGGTAAAAAAAGATTATTTTCATTATCGATCTTCCTCCACAATATCTTCTTGCTAACTTTAGTTCAGAAGCAGGAGTTGGTCAAGCTCTTCGCCCACAAACTGATTCTGGTCGGGTTCGAACCCTAGTGATGTCTTTCGGATGGTGGCGTTAAAGGTCGGTCCCATGCCGAAATTATCTTGTTGATAATGATAAACGTCTGTAAAAATCCAATAATACACACTGCACCCTCGCCACTACAACTGCGTCACGAAAGAGTATCTTCATTTATTCATGATCCGTGATACCACCCCCATAATAGGAGCCATACAGCTCAAGTGTCCATCATGATTATTTTCATTGTTGAAACCAGTGATTGTTTGGAGGCAGTACTTTACTTTCCATCATCCCCACTCGACTCCGAATCCTTGAAAATTCCAAAACACTCATTATTTGTACAGGTTACCGGTAATACCAGTAGGAAAAAAACTATCATACTCAGCTTACAAAGGGGAGAGTTACTTAAAAAGCTTTAATAGGCATCTTGCACTGTCAAAATTTGTTTTGGGAAGGCTCGCTCTAAATATCTTTTATATAGGTAGTGTTTGTATAGACTCCTGAAAACCCTAACGTTCTTAACGTCTGTTAGTGTAAAAGCAAACATGACTTTATCCTTTGTGTTTACAAAGATGAAATGACACCAGGAACTTTGTAAGCGCCTCCTGACAAGATAAAGTGGACTTTGCGATCATTTGAAGGGTAATAATAATCATATTCACATGACAAACACTGCACTTTGAAGTACGACAATGGATCCCTTAGCTATTGCGAAAGTTCATTGTTATTTGGCGATAGAGATGATGCATGTAGAGACGAGGACCGACTCGAAGGGATTTTTACATTTTCCAGAAGCTTATAAGATTTGCATTTCGGAGGACTGAAAATTTGCAAAAGTTTCGTTTGTTCCCAGTGTTACTATTTGTCAACAGAGTTCAGCCTATCTGATTTTAAAAAAGTAAGAGATGTTGATTGTACTAAGAATATTTATGGGATGACTTCCATGAGATTGAAATATAATATGCTTTTCACACAGCAGTTGCAACTTTTTACTATGTGTTGTGATGCAACGAAGACTCCATTGCCCAGACTTGAAGACTGTCCCCTGCTGATCATTTAGGGCTCTTTAGAAGTCATGCTCGGGAAACCTTATTGAAAAGACAGACGTAGCTCTTCGCACTCTCTTTGCTTTGTTAAGTATGGCCAAAACTTCGATTGTTGTTCATCAAACCTGAGTCAATGTTTTTGTGGTGTTTTCTTTCATGTGTCGCACAGATCAATACCGATTTTCTTTTGGGACGAGGTAACGAGGTTGCGGCTTTGGGGGTTCACCTTTTGTACGCGAGGTAGTAGGGGTCGGTCCGCGGCGCTGGTTGCCAAGGAACGCCGAAATTGACTACATGCTTGAAATCCGATACCACCAGACTGCTACGTGAAACATTGAGTGCACAGTGGGGACACTATTGTATGACAACGTAAACAGAAGTTATCTTGTCTACATGTGCTGAAGTTATCTTAATGTTTGATGTGGATTTAACATCCAGGAGAGATACAAAATATATCTATGATTTCTACTCGATCGAATCGTGTCTTATCATGGGAAATTCATGGTGCCATGGATAGACTTTTGGTGAACACAGTCCCGACGTCTCTGCCCGAGATATGGAGCCCTGGTGGGACGGGTATTCATCGGGCCATCTTGGGAGGTAGGCTGCACCAAGTAAGGTTACTCATCTCTATGAAAGCAAATGTGGATAAACGGGATTCAGCCGGATACACACCTCTTATGGTCGCAGCCATGTTAACTCCGGAAGAACATGGAGTAAAGTGTATTAAAGTGCTGCTAAAGGCAGGAGCTGATTTGAATATGGTGGATTTTACGGGACGGTCTGCTCTTGGCCTGGCCTGCCTCCACGGCAGGGAACGAGCGGTGGAAGCCTTTCTTCTGGAGGATAAACTCGAAAAGAATATGCCAGACAAAAATGGTGATACCCCACTCAACCTTGCCGCCTCACAAGGGTACACCAAGATCGTTAAGATGCTCGTTAATTCGTTCAAAAAGGACGGAATTCCTGTTGACAAAAGGAACAAGCAAGGATGCACAGCTCTTCTCCTCGCCACTAAACTTGGTCACTACGACTGCGCCCGGATCTTGCTCGAGGAAGGAAAGGCATCGGTGAGTTCCAGAGACAACGATTACTTCATGAATTCTACAGAGTGGGCCAAGTACAGTCAGCAGAAACTCATGGGGGAAATCAAGACCAGGTCGTCCATGTTTGTAAACGATCCGAGAATGAAGTCGGCGGATCCACGCTCAGAATCGGTTCCGCCACCGGCGACGTCATCGTCGTCACGCACCGCTCGACGTTTCATCCCGCCGTTCCACAGCTTCAGCAAGGAGATCCAAATGATCGGACAGTTGCGTCGCCAGCAAGACCAGTTAACCCAACTCATCCTTGCCTTCCAAGAACGGGACAAAGATCGTGGTAGCGAATCATCCAGTAGTCGCTGCGGTCTCAGAAGAAAGGATAGCCGCGTTTCAAGTGCGGCGTCGGCGTCAACAGACCGCCTCGATCCCCGTAACATCTCAGAGCGAAACTGCCCTAATACGCCACTTGATCTCGGAATTCTGTTCAGACTGTACACCGAGCAGCAAAAGAGCCGACCGTCGCAAGCAGCCAATCGACATCTTCTCTTTGGGTCCATTCCATCGATGATTGAGCCATCGGATAGACACGGTAGTGCGACTGGTCGACCACCGCAGGTCCGACGACATAACACATCGATGCCCGGGGCGAACAACTGGAACTCGTCAAACATGAAGAGAAGGACAACTATCTCTAGCGTGTCATAATCACTAACTTCCATCATTACTTTGCATTGTGGAGACAGTAAGGTTTTTCTTTATATCTTTTGACAGATTATGTGATCTCGTCATAATGGTTATGTCAGAAAGACCGATTTTCAGATTAGGCAGGTAAATTAAGCCTTGAAGTTTTTCATCAGTTACCATGATCTTCATGATTGTGCGAAGAATCGTGGTCAAATATTTGACATAAAATTACTTATAAACATGATACAAAATGCATGTCCAGCAATGTAAATCACGTAAATGATACGCGAGATACGAGATAAAATTACAGATTTGGAAGTGGGCTTGTGTCCTTCGTTCCACAGATGAAAAATATTGAAATTAATGAAAACTCACTATGAAAAGAAAATAGTATCCTTCCGTGACATAACTCAAAGCAATTCAATGTGTTTCATACATATATATATATATATATATATATATATATATATATATATATATATATTCGCTGCCTCGGTGTTACTTTGGATAGCCTGTCTGAAAATTATCTAATGGTAGGGTCAGTAAAAAAATTTCTCATCATTTTCCATCTCCCTCGATAAGTTAATTTTTCTCATTTCATTTGAACAAGCCAATAGGAAGATTGTGTCTCGCCCACCCGTGGCTAAATAACACGAAAGTTTCCCCAAGTACATCCCTTGCCCTAACCAAGTTTGATGTCACAAGAAAGTCTTGCAGGTCGTAAAGTTTGACCTAAAATGACCTTTCACCTTACCATGTGACCTGACAGCACAATAGCATGAATGTACCCCTAGTGCATCTACAACCCAAGTTTGATAGATAAGTGTCACACGGTTGCAGAGTTTTGTGTCATAAGAGAGTCTTGCACGTAAACTTTAATGTTTGACCTGAAATGACCTTTGACCTTACCATGTGACCTATGACTGGACCATAACATGCAGGTCCCCTCAGTGCATCTACAACCCAAGTTTAGTTGAAAAGTGAGTCACGGTTGCAAAGTTATGTGTGATAAGAGAGTCTTGCACGTCAACTTTAACATTTGACCTGAAATGACCTTTGACCTTACCATGTGACCTCTGACTGGACAATAAGATGCAGGTCCCCTTAGTGCATCTACAACCCAAGTTTGATTGAACAGTGTCACACAGTTGCAGAGTTTTGTGTCATAAGAGAGTCTTGCACGTAAATTTTAACGTTTGACCTAAAATGACCTTTGACCTTACCATGTGACCTCTGACTAGAGCATAACATGCAGGTCCGCTTAGGGCATCTACAACCCAAGTTTGGTTGAAAAGTGAGTCACGGTTGCAGAGTTTTGTGTCATAAGAGAGTCTTGCACGTAAACTTTAACGTTTGACCTGAAATGACCTTTGACCTTACCATGTGACCTCTGACTGGACCATAACATGCAGGTCCCCTTAGTGCATCTACAACCCAAGTTTGGTTGAAAAGTGAGTCACGGTTGCCAAGTTATCTTTCATAACGTTTGTGACGGACGGACGGACGACGGACGGACGACGGACGGACGACGGACGGACGACATTTGGATCCCTTAGTCTCGCCTTCACCTCCGGTGGGCGAGACAAAAATTGTAAATCGGTTAATACGTTAGGTATTTAATTGATATTTTCTATACCACTTGTGTGTTGATATGTTGGTAATGAATAGAGGCATCTATGATTGAGTGCAATAACTGTTGTTACTATGCATAGTATGGGACAAGTAAGAAACTGACAACACAAAAATTTGAGTTATGTATTCATGAAATCGCATTTGATGTGAGAGTCTTGATCTTGATTTTTACGAGTCGTGTTGTATTTTGTTCAAGCATTGGTCAGTCTTTTATTGCAATTGAAATAATATAAAATTATTCCTTTACAATGCAGAGTAAGCGCATTTTATTATTCCAATACCATGAATACTACAGTGTCATAGTCGCGCAAAAACCAAATGTTTTAGATATTGCTATAATATGATGATTAATCATTATGCATTAGGTTAGCTTTAGTATAAATTCATCCAATTCCTTCAACGAAAATCAGAAATAATATTTTACAATGATCACTTAGAGGGCATAAACACCGTATGATCGACAAATGACATTTTGAATCATTAGTTTAGTAATCGAATCTTCTTTCTCGATCATGAAGCTGTTATCATGACAAGACAGTGTGTGCTAATACTTTCGAATGCTTATGTGATATGATGCAATAAGGCGTACATATTGTTATGATTTTAGTTTATGTGAAACGACGTAAATCACCCTAAATCTCTTCACCAACAGGTTGAATTTTTATAGTTTACATTTTCTCTTTTTAACAAGAAACAAATACTAATGTTTTGAATATTTTGCAATGTACAAATTACAGAATACAAAAACTTTCCTTAACGCAGTAAAGAGAAGAAAAATGCTTCCAAAATATTTTTATAAGTTTTGATATGAAATGATTTATAAAGATTTGTATCAATATAATGATGATTTTTAAAGCGTATGATTTTGTTTATGTGTTTGTCTTCACGCAAAGCGTTTTGACTGTGCTTAATTAAACACGCAATTTACATATTTTTATGTTGAAATGATGTGCATTGCTGAGTATTCTTCCTGTGGACAACGGACAAAGTTGTGTGGTATAATGAGGTTTTGCAACAACAAACTATGCAAGCATGAACTATGCACCAATGAAATCATGATTTGTGCTTATTTGATGTATTTTTGAAAGGAAACTGACGTGGAGGCTTGTGGGCAATTTTGATAATAAAAAAAGAAATTTGACTATTTCAAACTCAAAATGGAATATCGGTTTGTAATTATGATACCTGACTACTCTGTGTTCTGTGTTAAAACCCATAGAGAAATGAAAGGATTATTACTGTTTCATTGATTGATTTGCTGCCTGGTTGAATGGTTAAATAGTTAATTGATTGATTGATTGACTGATTGATTGGCTGGTTGACCGATTGATTGATAGATTGATTGATTAGTTGGTTGAAGATATGATCAGTAAAAATATATGCTTTATTTACAGCTGATCAACTGATTTTGAGTGATTCATTTTTTAATTAGCCAATTTACTGACGTGTTGACTGATTGATTAAAAGATTGATTGATTTAATGATTGATTGAATGATGGATTAAATGAATGAATGATTAATTGGTTGGTTTATATTATCAGTAACAATTAATATATGCTTTAATTTTTTAGCTTATTGACTGATTTGTTCATTTTGATTAATTCATGTTTCATTAACTAGCATAGTGACCGACCTTTCAACTGATTGATTAATCGATTGAGTAATTGATTGATTGATTGATTGATTGACTGATTTACTGATGTGATTGTATTGCATTTTTTACACTAAGGATGCATTTCAGTCTTTTTAGCGTTAATTTTTTTCATTGTTCTCCTCTTATTCCCTTTTTTTCTCATCTGTTATATGTTCTTTCTCTCTCTCTCTCTCTCTCCATACATATTATGTATGTATGTATGTAAATACATACATACATATATATATATATATATATATATATATATATATATATATATATAAAATGTAGACAGTAATAACTTCAAAAAGAGTCGAAGGTACGCCATGTGTAAATCCAACATTAGCTGTTATTCTGAACAATAAAAGCTAATGTTGGATTTACACATGACGTACCTTCGACTCTTTTTGAAGTTGTTACTGTCTACATTATTAATCATCCAACACGTGGGTATTATTCTCAATATATATATATACATATATACATATAAAATGTCAATCTTTCTCTCAATTTCAACATCTTATTCGCTTCTATGTGATTTTATTTTCTCCCACCGAGCCTGATATGTCTTTTCTAACTTTTCCCTTCTTTGTGCCACTCTTGTCTTGTCATCATATATCTTTATTATATCCCATTCAAACCGTACCGTTGTCCATCGCCTTTCAAAATTTGTGAAATAGCCATGCTCTTCATTAAAAAATTAAAAGTCATTTAGCTGAAAAAAACTCTACAAGCATTTTTCTTCATTTTTATACTTTCATGGCTCACGACCCACCATGTTTTTTTCTCCTTTGGCCAGATTTGCTATGAAATCACGTCCCTTCTCTCTTGCAAAGCCCATACGGCTCACGCTCGTCCTAGTTTACATGCCGTATCAAAACACGTCTGCATGCATAATAGATTAAGTCATCTTGCTAAAAACCTACACAGAATACAAGAAAGGAAACAGTTTGTAAGAGAGGGAACCATATTTGCTCGTGCTGGTTTAATGAAGATTGTCATGTCGCGCAGTGTATACTTTCCCGCACTTGGGCACAAAAGTGATCAATTAAGCAGCGGGAAGGGCAAGTAGTGTTGTCAATTTAGCTTCATTTGATCTACATTTTCACAGTGAGCTTGGATATTAAAAAAAAAAGAGGGGAGCGAGTTTTCCTTCCTAAGATAAGGTGACATGTTCGCGCTACTTGCTGGTGCTATTGTCAATGCACGGCGATGACGATGCGCGCACACGTTCGGAGCGTGCGCGTTCTTGAATGAGGGCTCCCAAATCACAAATGGATAATGATAATTTGATTGGTGGACGCTTTACCATTAAGGCTTCTTTCACTTGTCGTTCAATTACACTTATTTGATTTGAGTTAACTGCATAGTTACAAAACACTGAAAATTTGACACGAGTGCCTGTATAATTTGCATTGTATTGGCGTACACCAACTGCAATAGATGAATGATAAGGCATTTAGAATTTATGCAGTGATCACTTTTATTCTTTCTTTAAATAAGAAGAAACATGAAAAAATATATTTTTAACAAGGTCCTCCAAATTTCTCTGTGATATCACATAAGGATGAGAGTATACGTGAATTCATAAAATATACCATACGTATCGGCTTCATAATTTTCAAAAGGGTAACTGCAGACTTCAGATTTTAACAAAATTTGGGGATCGTCGAATGACTTCAAACAGATGTTGAAGGACAGAAAAGCAGGAAAGGGAAATCATTCTTAAGAATCTTTGCTATATTTATTCGAAATTAAGAACAAGACCGCGCCGATTAAAAAAAATCTCTTTACATTATACCTTGTACGGCAATATGGGATTTTAAACAAAAAGACAATCCACTCCAGATCCCATCATCATTTATCTTTTTAATTTATCAAATCAACATACCATTAAGAGAGTCACAGAAAAAGATGAAGATAACTCTGCAACAAAAATGTTTGGGTTGATTGATGATATAAATACTCAATGTTGAAACGTAAAATGATTTTTTTATAAAAAAAAAGCTTAATTTAGTTTTAACAGGTATTGTTTCCCTTTTTCTTTTTCCTTACGAGGAAGTAAAAGAAGACCTCTCTCGTATCGCTGGTGGAGAAAAAGAGGGGCCTCAACTCATGTGTTATAATACAGAGCAGTGGCGTACCGTGGGTCAACGCATGGGGAAGGGGGCACCGAGCATGGCCGTACGCAGAAATTTTTTCGAGGGGGGGCAAGGCATGTAAAATTTTCAAAGAAATGCGAAAGCGAGGGAGCGAAGCGAACGAGCTGGTCATGAGGGCGCTTTTGCATTTTTGAAATTGAAATTGAAGGATATAGTGCACACTTTTGGTGGATTTTTTGGGAAAAATTTTAGTGCCAAAAAAAATGTAAAGTATTCAAAATTTCTGGGGGGCAACCTCCACCCTGCCCCACTGCTGTGTACAGCCATGGCAGCAGCGAGTGGAAGGTTTGTGCGGGTGTGTGTGTGGTTATTTTTTTTATCATGTTAACAATAACATGTCGTAGGGGTGCCGAAGTCGAGTAGTTTAAGGCGCTTGACTGGAAACGCGAAGGTCCGGCGGGTTCGATCCCCAGCACGGCACTTGTGCCCTTGAGCGAGACATTGCTGTTTTATCGTCTATCAAATAAAGTGATGTGCTACATGCATATTGATAGCAATGTGTGTATGTGTTGTTAAAAAAACAATAACGACAGTAATCTTGAAGCAAGGTTTTTAGGCACGTGAAGCGCTTTAAAATTTTGGGGAAATGATGCATTTTGCTATAGATACCACCCTGTTTTTTAAATTTTGCGAGCGAGCGAAGCAAGCCAACCGAAAATTACAACTTTATTTGCAATAAAAGAGATTATTTTTGATTACCAAAATACACTATCGGACCACTATAGGCCAATATATTTTTGGTCTAGTCACCTCGCTGCCAATATTTTAGCGCGTCCCTGGTCTATTGTTTTCTGTCCGAAACCATCATCTCTCTAACGATTACGAGCAAGGGAAGTGAGCGAAGAAGCACACACTAACCCCTTCTGTAAATTACATTGTGAGCATATGAAACATCTAAATTATTTATTTGGTCACCTCACTCAGCCAATCTGTTTGCTTAAAAAAGACCAATACACAATTATTTAACAAGGGAACGCAGAGAGCGAGGAAAATATACATTTTTTTTTTTTCATTTTTAGAAGTGATATTTCGTCATCGAAATATAAACATAATCAATTCGATCCCCTGTGTGCTGAATATGAATCCGTTTTAGGTACCTTGCTCACCGTCCGAAACCAATCTGTTTTTACAAGCGAGCGAAGTCAGCGACGCCCCCCCCCCCCCTCCCTGTATAGATTCGTCAGCAAAATACAGTAGAATTTTTGGTAACTTTGTGAACCTCCTCGCTGCCCAAGCATTATGATACTTTGCTAACTCGCTTCTAAAAATATGATCGCCGTGCCCGAAATCATTTTGTTTATAGCTTTTAATAATAATAATAATATTCTGGATTTATATAGCGCCTAATACATCTCCAAGAGAGTCTCTAAGCGCTTTACAGAAATATTATTACCCCGGTCATCGGATTCAGGCTTGCCCGCATACAATGCATGCACCTTCTCCACTCCCTAGGGAGCATTCCAGCCAGGCGCCTTTTGCAGGCGCGCACAATGCTAAACAAATCACAATGACTTTCGCATCCTACCGGGTACCCACTTAACACCTGGGTGGAGAGTGGCAAATGTAGATTCATATCTTGCCAAAGGACATTAGTGCCGCGCCGGGATTTGAACTCGGACCACAAGATCTACAGTCCGGTGACATATCCACTAGACCACGACACCTCTACGGTGGGAGTAGCGAGCTAGCGAACGAACAGATGGGAATTTTTGTTTTATTTTGTCTAGGCCATCTACTGAAACGGCCCTTTTTAGGTAAATTTCTTGGAGTGGAATCCAGATGTGGTTATTACTAACATTTTATGAGTTGAACAATAGCAGCCTATAACATCAGATTGAGACACAAGGTGCAAACTGATTCCTTTCATAAGAATCGCATCGGTACTGGTTAAGTTACTTGAATGCTAGCGAGCGAAGCGAGCGAGCGCTTCACGATATATACCACTTTCCTTTTCCCTTCCCCCTTTCTTTTCTTTTTCCTTCTCCTTTCTTTCTCTTCTTCTTCTTCTTCCTTTTTTTTTTGCCAGCCGATTGGGGGGTACGTGCCCCCCCCGTGCCCCTCCGTAGTTACGCCACTGAGAGTAAACGCTTTCTGTTTCTCAACCGACGATATATTGTAGAATATCTGCCGGCATTGGCCTTTAATAATAAAAATAGCAACCTGGCAGTGTTGTTGAACTTATTCAGTCAGTGAAAGTTAATCAATGTTCTAGACACATAGTCCTGTTTATACAAGTAAGTTGGCGGATCTATAGTTTACACCGCAGATCAATGTTTGATAATGGACACCCCTGGGCAATGCGACTTATGTCACGAAAAAAACGACAGTGAAGAAGAAGAAGAAGAAGAAGAAGAAGAAGAAGAAGAAGAAGAAGGAAGAGGAGAAAGAGGAGGAGGAGAAGGAGAAAGAAAATAAGGGGAAGAAGGAAAAAGAGAAGAAGAATAATTAAAAAGAAGGAGAGGAATATATACGTGCCGAGAACAAGTAAAGTAACGAACCGCAGTGCATCTTTGGCTTTCTTTTGGAGCCTAAAATACTAGTGTTGGACATTGCCTTTTTTACGACATTCGCACCGTGAAAACCGGCCTATAATTACACCGCGATTGATTGTTTACAAATATATGCTCAGCTATTGAAGTAAAATTGATCGTGAATACGACACTCTGTAATGCATCTTCTTTGTTTTGGATGATGTGGGGGCTGCTGCTTCTATAATCAATAACTTTAAAAAAAAAAAAAAAAGGCTCGTGCAAGTTGCTCTATCACTGGCGCTGTTGTCTATTTTCCGTTTGTTAAGCGTCGATTCTACAGGAGGTGTATACATCGCTGCGTTTTACCTACTTTTTAATCAAGCCTGTGAATTAAATTGGCCCATAAGCTATAATGCAATGTTTGCACTTCTCATTTCTTTCAAATTTTTCTTGTACAATATGGCACACTCACAGAAATTGCCAAAGATTACACCTGTCGTGGACGCCTATCCTACCAGGGAAATGTTACATTTCCATGGTCCTACGTTGGACTTACATGACTATGCCTCTTCTTGTGAAAGATCTTAACGTGTTTTTTGTAATGTATTACTAATTGACCATGCGGTGGCGTAATGTATGATAGGCACAGCCAATGACGTATGTAAGTTGGAGCAATATTAGTAATAGTGGAAGGATGTAGTCCATCGAGTTAAGCCCACCGCACACTACACGAACCGACTGCCACCAGATTTTGAAACAAATGGCAATTTGCTTTAAATATAAAAGTTTAAACAAGTAAAATTATCTTATTTAAGATTCAGAATATATATGGGATTACTAAAATCGACATTTTGGTTAACTCCAGGCCTTTTGTTTGGAGTAAATCAAATCGTAGTCGATCGCAAGATTGCTATGACGTCACTACGATTCGGAATTGACTTCGCTTTATTCCTACAAGGAGGCCTGCAATAGCCCGGAATTTCGGTTTTAGTATTCATACGAGTATTCGGAACTTTCATCATTAAAAGGTACATGTTTTAATGTTCATATCAAATGCTATAACAATTTTTTTTTCCAAAATCAGATCGTAGACAGATCGTATAGTGTGCGATGGGCTTTAGGAGAGGGTAGCACTATCTTCTCTGGACCTTGAATGTCCTCCACTGTCCATGCATTATACATTTATTTCTCCTGGAGTATTTCAAAAAATATCACCGGTATTCGGTCAACAGTCATGTCATACTTGGGCAGCGAGGTAAAACTTTTCTTACCTTAAACACTGTGATGGTTAGATAACATTTTGTACAACAAGGTGTCCAAATTTGTGATTACTCCCTCGCTCGCCAGCTGGCATCAGTTGGTATTCGGGCAAGAGACATTTCCCCCTAACAAAACTGTGTCCGAATGCCCGTGTTCGAAGTGATGTTTAAAACAAGTAAATCTCACGATTCTTTATATTTCAATCTAAAAAGAAACCATTGCAATGGCCACAA
The DNA here is from genome assembly GCA_029962745.1 of Echinometra lucunter. Taxonomy (NCBI): domain Eukaryota; kingdom Metazoa; phylum Echinodermata; class Echinoidea; order Camarodonta; family Echinometridae; genus Echinometra; species Echinometra lucunter. The sequence continues at coordinate 15,397,721 of CM057157.1, forward strand.
TCATGTTCATCTTAAAAGCTTGTAAACAATCCGTATATTTTTAGATCAACATGACCACCATTAGTGAAGGTAGCAAGGTTGCTTTATTTTCGACTACTATTTTTATGTTTGTTTTTTATTTTGTGTTTGTGACCTGACACATATCCAAAGAAAAAAAGTTGCACAGTCTAATCTAATATGTTGGTCTGGGAGACATGTATCACTCTTTCTTTCTGTCTCTTTATAATCTTTCAGAACAGTTTAGAGTGATTTTTCGCCGAAGTTAAAAAACAGTACCTTTAAAACTGGTGAAGAAATCAGGCGTGCTGTTGAATATTCATGTGTGTGTGATGTTTCGTTAGAGGATAGCCCACCGTACAATAAAGTGTCTCTGAGTAGGCAAACATTGATTTTGGAGCCTGTCACGGAGAAACTGTAGCCGACGACGAGAACTATCGATTTCAAACTCTCTTCTTTCTTTTCTACCCTCTTCTACTCTTCTCGTCTTAAGTTTGTGCTTTTCCTACTTTTGTATTAAAGGAAAAATGTGTGCTTGTTACTGAAAAAAGATTATGAAAAGGCCATAAATCGCTCCACTCTTGCAAAGCATTTGTTGGGATCATTGACACTTGCTTTTTCAGGCGTAATGTGCATGGCTTCACAGTGGGTTAGCAAAATACACAGAGCGTTAGAATGAAAAATTTTTGGTTTCCATGTAACGTGCAGTTATGACCAAAGCAGAATGATCAACTGTCATATGACTGTAGAGAATTAACTTCCCGTTTGACTGGACATTCCGTCCGGGAAATTTAGAATTGATTGACCATTTCAATTGGATTGCAAACAAAAAAATTGTAATTACTGTAAAGAAAATGAAAGACTCTGAGGAAACTGTTCAGATTTTTACATGACCACATAGGCAGTTACGTTTTTGTTAATTTTTTCAAGGAGTATGGGAAACAAACCCCTAGAAGGGCTATCAAGATTTCGAAAAGAAAACTGAATGGTGTCAAATTGCAATTGAACCGTGATAAGAGTTTGTCCAAAGTCATACATATACCTAGACTAGTAACCAATATCGAAATAGCACGTTTCCCATATCTTCCATAAACGCCCAGCATAATCTTTATGCAAAGCTCAATACTGCCTTTAAAGAGTCCGACTGACACTTGTATCAGAAAGACAAGAGGGATGGTTTGTAACGACGTGGCTGAGAAGCTTCGGTAGATACCTTGCTCTCAAACCAGAAGGAGGAAGAGGGGGATTTTGGCGTTGCGAGCTCGTACAAACAGGAAACCGATATCGATTGTCGTGACTATGGTGATCGAGCAGTGACAGGATGAGTCTTGAGCGTTGCCAGCCAGCATGATGAAGACGTCGAGAGCCTCAATGATGGTGATCATGATGTCATCGACTTGGAGAAGACACAAAGGTCCGTATTCCACGAAAATGTAAACTCAACACAGTTTTTAATTTTAGTCAAGATTTACATAGAGAGTTCAACCGAGTTATTTCTTAGATATTACCTAGATCTCTTGTTGGGTCGAGCTAAATGGAATAGCCTATGCATGGACCATAGACTGCGTGAATCTGACACTTTGCAGACACCATAATGCTCCAGCTAATACTATATTGTCGCTGTTGTTTATTTTAGATATCATCTTCAACTTAGGGGAAAGCTAATACATTTGCTCGTTGTGTAGTTCGAATTCAAACTTGTAGTTTAAAATCATCATTTTGATTTCCTTATCAGGCCGTCATTGTGACCAGATTCAATATGACGTAACTAAATAATACCGGCATGATATCCAAATCCTCTCTTTCCCTTCATCTCTTGTTTCTGATCTCTCGTTTTCCTTTATTTCCCTTTCCTCAAATTTTCGTCACCCTTCCCATCCCCAATTCCCCTCCCTAATTCCGTCTCTTTTTTGTTATATACTACTCCCCATTCCACTGTCTCCATTCCTTAGTCATCAATGTAATATATACTCCACATAATTTTCCACATGACATTTCCCTTTTTGCTACCTCCCATTTACATCAAAAAGGTCCTATAAATTCGTTTTAACGTGCTGTCAAAAGATCTGAATAATACTGTTAAATCCTGCCTGATTAATATTCCATTCCGTAGTCATTATGCTCCACATGACATTTACCTTTTTCGCAGTGTTTAAGCAACTCCCGCTTATATTTTAAAAAAGAAAAAAAAAACCCTTAATAAATTCGTTTTAACGTGCTGCCAATAGCTCTGAATATAATGTACCCTTTACGTCCTGCCTGATTAGTAGTCATTGTCTTGGCTAATTGTAATTTTGTCTATAGATCACAAAGAATCACCGTTATTTCATATTCATTTTGAAATTTTTATGTACACGTAATTGTACTGCTAGCTTGTAGATTTTGTATATTATATTTTGTAGTGAGAATATTAAAATGGGCCTCCAAATCAGAGCACTGTGCTTCAAGGATATCAGGTACATGGGATTTTAGCTTTTGCAAGAGGGCGCTCTTTATACTACCATAATCTCTCATATAGATATGCAAGTACATGTAAAGTTAGAATATATTTTATGAAGGAAGTCATCATCATATGGAAAGTAAAAGACAAGTTCTTACATAGATTCCCAAGAACACGAAAACTCATGCGTGTTTAGGGGGGAGGGGGGGAGGGGGAGAAAAAGACACAAAAAAGATGGGGACTTTAAAACGTATACTGAGTTACTAAATCATACATATTTTGAATATATTATCTCTACTTCCATATTTCCATTTTATTTGCCTTTTCATTTGACTACAGCTTTTCTCCTCCTTCTCCCTCTTTCTCTCTTTCTCTCTCTCTCTCTCTCTCTCTCTCTCTCTCTCTCTCTCTCTCTCTTTCCCACTCCCGCCAATATTTTTCTCGTATGTTCATCCGTTGCTACTGGTATAGTAGCAATCATTCACAAGCATCAAGGAAACAATGTAAAAACATGTTGACTCTTGACTTACAGCGACATTTTAGAATTATTAAAAAACAGATATTTCCGAATTTGTCTCTCATATAGAAGAAGAACGCTCGCTTGTCTAGAAAGAAACATATTCCTGACACTCCACAGGATATCAGTGACACCCGCCAAAGCAAGCTAAATTGGTGTAATTGTAGCGCTTTAACAATCCATGATACACAGAAATCACCTGCGTCATTTGAATCGAAGGTGTAAAATTTGCCACGAGAAAAAAGAGATAACTCGGCCGCAGTAGCAGACCGGTCAGACATAATTCGACCTTGAACCTTGTTCAAGCATTCTATCTCTCATATGTCTCAATGGCTTACAAAAATAACAATTTATCCTGCCGTATTGAACCGCAGTCTGTGTTATTTTTAGCAGATTTTTCAGCTGCATTCTAGATGGGCCCATAAGGCAACAACAAGTTCAATCAGCGAAAATGGAACTTCTATTTGCCCAATTTCAGGTTCATTAGGCCGATTTTTCTCGATGACTTAATCGGGGTCGCAAGACAAGCGACCTGCCTGAGACGAGTTTAATCTATAGTCTCCATAAAATGGCAATATGCTATCTAGCATGGGCCAGGAAGTTAGATAAAGCAAAATGAATATTTTCCTCCAGATCTAGATTACTAAAAATGGAATTTAAATAGGAGAAAAATATGTAAAATCATATCGATTTATATGTGGTAGATTATCTAAAGATCTATGGTCTATTATTTCCTTTTCTTTTTCTTTTTTTTTGGGGGGGGCACTTGAAAATTTGAATATGAAGAGTTTGAATGCAAAAACAGATATATCCATTTTTGTCAAATTGAGGTATTTGCAATTAAAGATCAAGAAATATAAAGAAAATAATAAGCTAATAAGTGCTACTTTTGACCGTAACTTCAACAATATACCTTCACAACGTCATGACCAATATATCATTTGAAAGGTATTATTTTGTACAATATGATGGTTACCTTACTAAAAAATTTTCAAAATGGCATTTATCTGTTTTTGCTTATAAACTATACCAGGTGAAGCTATCATGCTTTCATAGCAAACAAACGGGTTAACAAAAAGCTCCTGTTTTAAGCAAGTTTTCCATAATTTTCATGATTTTGTTTGTATTGTTCTCCTTGATGATTATGATACACTTTTTCCCTTGGAATTTTTTAATGAAAATAATGAAACATTATTCCTCTATGACTTTTTACGAGCAATGCACATTTGAAACAAAAAAAAACAAAAAAAAACATCGTTCTAATTTCACTTTTTTTCATTTCAACCATTCACCCTTTTTAAATCTTCCAAGCCTCAATTTTAGGGGGCTGTTTCTGTAATACTTTGCAATCAACTATAATGCTGTCATGTGGTGGCGCTCTTCGCCAAACAATATTGGGGTTTTCCATTTTTATGAAAAGGATAATAATGATAATAATCAAAGTCAATTAATTGGGCCATGGGCTAATCATTATTTTCTGGCCCAGCCTTCTAAATGGTATCATGCCGTTGAAAGTATCATAGCAACATATCTCCTACAAACACGGAACACCCTGATGCGGATATTATATATCCGGTGGTGAATCACGAAATCTATGCCTCAACTTAAAAAAAAACAAAAAAAACAAAACAAAACAAAAAAACCCGCCACCTTCGGCCTTCAATATTAATTAGCATAAGCCTCAAATCACATGTGATTCCTACATGTATAGTACAACCTGACTACCTGAGCAACTTGCTTTAATGTCAACTTTAAGTTTTAAGTGCAAGAGATAATGAAGAAGAAATTATTTCGTTATGAGCGTCATTACTGATACACTGAAATATCTGCTCTTATCGTTATGATATTGTTAAATCTGTCCCCCTCACCCCCCCCCCCCCCCCCCCCCCCCCCCCCCCGAAGATGTACCAGTAGTCTTTTAATACAGCCGAGTCCGCTGGGAGCACACTTTCTATAAACCGTGTCAAGGGGGGCGCTATTCCACTTAGAACACCGGAGCAATTTTGGCATTAACTAGCAAGTATGAAGGAACTTCTACTGAATCAAAGGGAGAGATTTCCTACGAATCTGTCGTGGAATAATTCCATCATTGTGCTTCTATGACTGCTAGCTATATTTTACGCCCCCCCCCCCCCCACACACACACGCACCCACACACACTGCTCCCATAAAAACCTGCAACCTTAAAAATCAAGAGGAAGTACACTAAAACAAAGTACACATCCTCTTTGAATTAATTCGATTCGGAAAGAAGGCAATGCTCTAATTTTTCCCCTCAGCTCATGTTGCAAGAAGAGCAAACGTGGAAGAAGAATGGGGAAATGAGAACAGAAATAGGGAGGCCTGTTTGGGAGAGCAGAGCGCAATCGATCGGAACAATGTTATGGCAGGAGAAGAGCACAGCGATAACAGCGACAAGCCAAGCGTGGATGAAGCCGGCGCAGCCCGCGTCGCGTTATTCCAAGCCGTGTATAATCGGATGAGCGAGCGAGCGGAAAGGAAAGCCCAGATTTTTTTCTTTAAGTATTTCATCTCTCTCTCTCTCTACTCTTCTCTGTACAATGTTTCCTTCTTTTTCACTGTCTTTCTCAATGTAAGTTCGGAATCTAAGCTTTGCACTCATTCTTAGTTAAGATAAATCTCACGCCAGTCAAAAAGCGACTTGCATGTTGCTGATTTCAAGATAAAATGGAAGGGCAAACAGGCTATTATAGAACCTTAGGGCTTGCACGGAGTATACTCGCTACGTCGCTTTTGTGAATCTCTTCCCCCGTCTATTTTATTGACAGAATCTGTGTCACGAGGACCCCTTCCTTTATAAATGTTTTGATTTGAAATTGTGTCAGTGTAAATATGAAAGTAGAGCGAGCACGACCGGGTTTCCGGGAGGGAGCATGCGATATCGGGTTTTGGGGTCTCCAGTGATTTGCATCTGCACAATAGCAGGCCCTCCGCTCGATGCTATTTATTGAGAAATGTCATGGACGCTCTCTCCTTTTCTCTCTAAAGCTCATGCAATCGCCAAATAAATGGAGCGAAATTCATACTCTCACTCCAAGTGCTTTGCTTTTATCTTCTCTTTTTTCTCTCTCTTGAAGGAGTACATGTGTGCATGTGCTTGGTGATTTATTATCCTGTATTGTTGTTATCATGACATATTGATTAAAGTGCACGCTGTGTTTGAAAAGATTTTGAATGACAAATCATTCTATTGAGGTATCGTGTTTATGATGTATGTAGCATCTTACTGGTGAAGAGTAACAACCAATTTAAAATTAATTCTAGGCTCAATCTGTCAACGCTTAAGTAAACCCGGTTCTCCCAATAGACCTGATAGATCACGTGATTGAAAAAAATCAAGATTTAATGAAAGATGGCAGTGATGCCTATGAAAAGAGGGTTCTTGCCCTAGATTCTTCTTTTAAAACAGACGAAATGTTAAAGTTATGTTTAAGTTTAAATTGATTAATATCAACGCCTATTCGCGAATAAACTCGGATAACGTTGATTTGAGATTTGAAATGTAAGTTCCAGTCCAAAAATTTTGCATAATAGTACAAAATATTCCCTTGAGTCCGATTTGCATTTTCCCCATTTCTATCATAATTGGTTTAGCTCTGACAAAGTTTTTCTTGGCTAACGAGAGACGATTAAAAGCCATATCCCTTTTCTATATCTCTACAATCTACTCACTGCTTTCTATATACTCACTCACACTCTTAAAAGCAACTAACACAATGACATGAAACAATATGCGCATGCGCCAGTTGCAACTGCTCATTGGTCAGCAAAGGGCCCATTCAATGCGATCTAAAGTAGATGTAAAAGGATCGCCTGTCAGACAAAATGTTATTTCATTCTACTCAACATTGTTTGTCTGGACTTCATTCTATACTCACACACACTCTTAAAGCACCAACTAACACAATAACATTAAATTATATGCGCATGCGCCAGTTGCAACTGCTCATTGGTCAGCAAAGGTCCCATTCAGTGCGATCTAAGTATGATGTATAAGGATTGTCTGTCAGACAGAATTTTGTTTTAGCATACTCAACATTGTTTTTCTGGACTTCTTTCTATATTCACACACACTCTTAAAAGCACCAAATAACATGGAATGAAACCATGTGCGCATGCGCCAGTTGCAACTGCTCATTGGTCAGGAAAGGTCTAATTCATTGCAATCTAAGTTAGATGTAAAAGGATCGTCCGTCAAACAGAATGTCGTTTTATTCTACTCAAGATTGTCTGTCTGGACTATAATTGCTTCCCTGAACTATTTTTGTTTCCTGTAGAACCACTTTTGTAACCTACTTTACATATGCGACTAAATTTAACGAAGTGTTCAATAGAGAACAGAATTTCCGTTTCCACTGTAATTGCATCCAACTGAAAATAAATTGTACAGTTCTGAACATCAATATAGCACCTTTCCTCCGCCATCTTCACAATTTTATCACATCTGAAATAAAATTGTTGATATAGATACAAACCAGAGCTAAATATAAAAAGACCAGTGTTTTATTAAAGTTTTTACTTCACATTTTGGGGGGTATCGGGGGGGGGGGTCGCAAAAAATGCGTTTTTCAAGGTTTATCTATCAAAAGAAAATCAAAATCTTCCACACAGTTTGAAATAAATTTTACGATACCTTTACGATGCCATATTCAACGAGACTGGAGAAAAAGGAGGCGATATTATTAGATTGTATTACCCTCAGAATACAATGCAAATTTCTTGATATCTTACTTAAGTAGAGGTGTAATACCAATCAGAGCTGTGTCATCTGATTTTCTCATTTCTCAACATTTTTAAATGTGCATCATAATGGCTGGAAGGTTAATTTTTTAATCATTAAAACCTAGAACATGCTATTTCATTGGGTTCAATCTTGCATCCCTCGAATAATGCTACTTGCTCGACAGTGCTTAAGAGTCCAAGTATGGAGATTTTATGGAGATTTTGTTTTAGCACATGGCTTCCTCATTCTTAAGGTATACTTCCGACAAGGACTGCATGGTGAGGTGAAGGAACCAGTGCCAGTCGAGTCGGGAACCGCAGGAGCTAAGTAGGCTAACCATGGTGGCTCAGTTGGCCAGTCTTGGTTGAAGTGAACGTATATTAATTTGTGTTAAAATGAACATGCTATACGACATTCGAGATACAGCAGTGATCTGACACCCTGGTCCTTAAAGTCTCTCTGGCCCATGTCAAAATTATGAACAATCTATTCACGTATGGCATGTGATGTGCAGTATACTTGGAGCTCATCGGCAGGGTTGCAAAGTGCATGTCTAGTGCTGCTTGGTTAGCCCGAAGGCGCGCCGAAGGCATCACAGCCGCACAGCGACAGAGGGCGTCTTGTCGCGTTGGCCGGAACACCGACAGCGGTATAAAAGTGTATCTCCAGTCTCAAGATCAGAACCAAAAATTTGCTGGAGACTTGCTCGGATGAGATAAGGAAATGGCCTGGTGGAGGAAGAAAGACAAACGATCACACTTCTCGTTTTGCTCGTATAACGAGTTAATTAAAGCAGGACACTCGATGCTATGGCTCACACACCTCATCACGATGTTTAAGCGCAATAAATGGGCCATTTGAGAGCGGGCACGGAGCCCAGTTCAACTGATGGACAGGCTGCGTATCTTCCTCCTCGGCTTTGTGTTTCCTCGCCCTGTATAAACAAATACTACATTCATGACTGCAAATGAATTCAGGAGATTAGCGGCCGAGTGCCATATATCTTGGCAGCTTAGCCCTCTCGGGTTCGGACGGGACTGCCGGTGTAGCGATGCTGCGCCTCGGGTTTCGCATCCCTTAAGCACCTTGCTCGGGGCGCCTTACTCCGTGACGTGCCTGCCAATAACCACCATTCATTCATTCCTTACCACCCCCCCCCCCCCCCTTATTCCCCATCTCCTATCCCTCCATTACACCTCAATCTTTGATGATTAATGCTGAAGTGCTGGTTGTCTGTGTGTTTTCCCATTTTTGCTAACTAAAGGGACGCTTTATTTTCAGGCCTCGGGGCACTTTATCCATAAGTCTAGAGCAGTATAGGTTTATATACTCTATGCGACCATCTGTATCTGATTACGATAAAAAAAAACCGAGGTAGTGCCATTCCCCTTTTCTGAATATAAAGGGAAAACATATCATCTATGATATTGGCTTGGATTATTACTTATCTTTAACCGTCTCATATTCGTCAATCTTCTCTCCACCGTTGCATGGACCCATTCTTTTAAATAACTTTGATGTACTGATTATATCACGACCCATCTGTCTACCTTGTTCAAATTTTCACATATTTTTTTTTTCTTTACACCTTTTCTCTTTTCAATCTCCTTTTACTTTTCTTTGTTCGGATTGTCCCTTTCTCTCCCACTTTCTAAATACATGTTTATCTTTCTTTTTCATTCTCTATTTTCTCTATTTCGATCTCCTTTTCTCCTCTCTCTCTATCTATCTATCTATCTATCTACCTACCTATCTCTCATTTCTTTTTAACGATCAGTTGGTGTGTTTTTTACTCGTTTCCTTTGATTTTCTCCGGCTCTCACATGTTGACACATTTATATATTTTCTAATAGCCCAGTATACGTAGAGGGTAGTGGGTAACCACACACCATTACCCGGAGGGGTTTCACGTAAGGGCCCCGTAAGGAGAGAGAAAAGGAGAGGGAGAGAGAGAGAGAGAGAGAGAGAGAGAAAGAGAAAGAAAATGGGAAAGAAGGGTGATCAAGCGAGCGATGCATATACGCATCAAAATGAAAATGGCGGCTGCTTGATCCACGATCCCACGCGTGTATCCAGCCATTCACTTTCTTGATACACGTCACTCTGGACGGGGAAAAAGAGGTACAAAAAAAAGGGAAAGAGAAAAATACAACACACACTTCTCCATCAGTACGAAAATAAAAGTGATGTGACACGATCGCCAGCCGATGAGCGAAACATGCCGGACTGGAATCATTTTACCCGAGTAATCCAAGCTAAATTGCAATATTACTTAAGCTGCAAAACCTAGATATGGCGGTATAATGATTAATATCTCATTGCTTCAAAATACATTTCAAATCAATGTACGTTGGGGCATTATTACGGACAGATGCTCATTCGTATGCAAACACGGTGGGGAAAAAATTAACCCTAACCCAGATAGACGAAGGAATCTGGGCCAGCGACAATGGGTCAGAATTTGAACTAATATTTTGAATAATACTGCACTTGTTCCCTCTCGGTGAATGGGGTAATAGTAATGATCGAATGCGTGTCATGTTGCGACAGCGCTCCAACTGCAAATGTTATGATAATCACTGGCTTCATAGCAAATGAATGACTCTAATTTTCTTCACAGCGAAGGTGATCCTTATCTCGGTTGACATTTTAATTCGATCAAGTTAATACCACGATCAATGGAAAGATAGGCCACCAAAGTTGAATATACTTTTTTCTAATATCATTATCATTAAAGGAAGTGAGACAGCAATTTGACAGATACATCCAACTTATCAGAGGTGTCCCAATATTTGTTCCTATATTTATTCAAATTTTGTTTAACTATTCGTTTTTCCTTTTCGAATCCTCACTATGCCTTATATTCGTCATGTTCGTCATTCTGTCGTTAGGAATGGTTTCATGATTTCTGCTCCAATCCGCTCCCAGCGTTATATACTAACTTGCTGGGTTTTCTCTCTTTCTCTCTCTCTCTCTCTCTTCTTATTCTGTCTTTCTCTCATTTCCTCTCTCTCTCCTTACTGTCTTTCTCTTATTTCGTCTCTCTCTCTAACTCTCTCTCTCTCTCTCTCTCTCCCTCCTTCTCCATCTCCTCCTATCCTGTTGCCCATTCCAGCTGATTTATCCTTATTTTCTTGTTACAATAAACTCTACATTCGAAGAGGAATGCGGTATTGCGGTGGCTTCACAGCGTCTTTTTTTTGTGTGAAGAAAGCAAATACTAGTAAAATGCAGCGAGAAAAGAGGCGAGAAAAGTCCAAAGTGCCATCTCATATATTCCTCTTGTTAAAATCAATGTTGGTCTAGAATCACAAAGGGACCCGTGTAGTGGGATGCAGTGTAAACTCAGCGCTGGAAAGAGCAATCTCAAGCTCACCTCTTGGGAAATAAGAAATTAACTCGATTCTAAACGATGGTTGTATCACTGATTCTGTCTACCCACACCCCAAAGACACTGTTAATAAACAAGGTTTAAAACTTCTCGGTCCTGAAAACACGTTCCGAAGACTCGTCGTTCTGGGGACATATTTACCTAAAGATTCGTCATTCCGTCCGTTCGTCATTCGAAAGGTTTGTTATTTCAGCGTCCGAAGGTTAGTAGTTCGTTTTATCACGGTTTTTGCCATCCTTCAGCATGTTCAGGTTTGGGACATCTGCATACTGATAGCCTACAAGACCAACAGCCCATGAGACCACTGTCTACGTCGCTTCATTCAACGCTCATACATATCAAAATGTTGCCAGAAGGCCTATGATATAGACATGTCTGTCACGTTAGATATCGGCCTTATGCATGTCGTCGGTCTCGTGGGCTATTGGTCGCACATCTCTTACGCTTCCACGTAGTAACCTTTCGTGTTTTTCCCGAGGGTTGCCTATTCTTGAGGCTCGCCCTTCTCTTTCTCTTTCTCTTTCTCCTTTTCATCCCTTTCGTTACTTTCATCCATTTCTCTACTTTCACATTATACCGACAGCCACAATTTGGATGTTCTTGTTCTCTCTCTCTCTCTCTCTCTCTTTCTCTCCCAATCAATCACTCATTCTCTCTTGACATGCTTGAAGTCACCTTTGTCATAACACGACAGCGAATTTGCCCTGATTTTGCACCCAAGTCCCTTGAGGTGATGAACGTCGTACTGTATTGCTTCGCATTTGTCCAGTCTTCTGTGCTTGGTTTGCTGTCTATATCTAGCATAGCGCCATGCTGGAAGCGAGAATGAAGTGCGCACTTTTCATGACTCCTTCAGTTGTTCTTTCCACCAACCATGCTAAACAATGCAAAAATAATAATAATAATAAGGTTTTCTTAAAGTTACATAGCAAATATTAAAACGGTCCACTGCTTACAAGTCCCTGTGTTTTGTTTTTCTTTGATCGTTCCATTATGAATACTTACGCTTATATTACACATTTTCAAGTGTCTGGGTAATCATTTTCTTTCAATCTCGGGGCAGTTCAAGGCCTGTTGGGTTTTAGACAAGCATCATCGAGACATCTTTGCCTCGTATATCCCTAAGGAAGGCCAACTGTTAACTCGAAGCTATGACGCTGGCTTGCGAGCGATTGTACGATTATGTGCTCCAATTAACATGTTTGTCCACTCGCGATTAACAGTTGAATCAGCCAGCCATGCGCGTTGCCTCTTTACACCCACGCTGCCCGACGCGAGCGGGCCCCGTGTACCTTCCGCCTGCATCCATGCTTTTTTTTTTCCACCATTAGTAATTGAAGCACGATGTGAAGATTTAATGCTCTAATTGTTTGTGCTAACATTTACTTTCTCATCATCTCTTTAGCGACAAATTAAGATGTCAAGGCTTCGACATAAGGCGTGTGACGGCGCCCTTTTCTCTCTCCTTTTGTCAGGAGGTTAAATTGGGCGGTGTTCGCTTTAACGATGAAATAATTAGAGTTTGATATGGAAGGATAAGAGTTTAAATTCAAGTTTATTTCTTCCACGTGTCTTAAGGTTCAGGCGACTGCTTGTTTCTTAGCCGCATGTCATGTCGAAGTAAAGCAAGCATATAATAGGCATTGTGGAAAACCACATCACTGTAAGATTTTGCGAGTATATAAAAGGAAATATCCTTCTCTTCAAAGTTTAATCAAATAATCTTTAGATGACAATCTAATACCAAATTTGCATCTCTAATGAGTTCACGTGCCCACGCCATTCAACACTGTTCACTCAGATATAAAAGCATCATAGTATAATGCAACACCCGGCTCTGTTAGTTTGACTTAGAAATTTGAGATTATAATGACAACGAACGATATAAAGAACGATATCATTATTAGATATGAAGATGTTTCTTTGTGCATGCATACATAGAGCAACCACCTTAGAAGAAATTTACAAGTTCAAACCAGCATGGTTTTATCGTTATTACTTCTTTATTTTATTTACAAACGTCGAATGGAGACGTACATGGACCGCCCCCCCCCCCCCCATGGACGGTTCCTTTGACATCTTCCTACATATTTAATGATTATACTACAATATTACTACTTTACAGTTCATATCTATTATGTTATACATTTCATCCTTTTTTTCAAATTTGAATTTGTCGGGTAATTTATCCAAGCAACTTGAACATTATTACAGGTGAAAGTATTGTTCTTATTTGAAAATAATAAAAATGCATTCAAAATATCAATCCACAAAAATATGCCATTAACAATCTTAATAATATGTATTTGATATGCCCTGTGAGAGTAATTTTGGTGCAAAGGTGTGAAATGTATTGGAATTAAACAATTGGGTCAATTTTGCTGGAGAATGGCGGCATTTTCAAACATCAACCCTTGACTCATTAAAAGGAATTGTATTCTGGTTTCCCAAATCACAGGTGGAAAAACTAATAATTTTTGCTTAAATTGAAATTTAGATTAACACCTCTCTCTCTCTCTCTCTCTCTCTCTGTCTGTCTCTCTCTCTGTCTGTCTCTCTCTCTGTCTGTCTCTCTCTCTCAATCTCCCTCCTTCTTCTCTCTGTCTCTTTTTCTCTCTCTCTCTCTTTCACACACACACACAAACAAACCTTCTCCACCCCTCTGCTGTTTCTTTCTTTGCCATTAAAATCTACCTATATCTCTTCACTTTCTCGCTTCTCTATCATGTCTATGTCATTTCCATCAAATACCTAAATTCCTCATGTAACATGTGTAAGTTATAAACTAGTATCCGATTCAAAAGATCCTCGGCACACATTTCCAGGGTTCTTTGCGCTATCAGTGATTCCAGACATTTGCGGTTTCTCATTAGTTTCGGATCTTCTTTTCAGTTCATAATTATTTTGACGACAAATTGGCGTGAGGAACATGGCGATCGAACCGTCGCCGCTATCACCTGCTTTTATTGCAGCAATATCTCCCAGTTTAACACCTCCAGAGGGCCGAATAGTAAAAAATATATATATCTGTATCAACGAAATCGACAAGAGGAAAAGACAAAGAGGAAGACATAGGAAATATATCATGTCTGCCAGCTAAAATACTTCATCGTCATTCAGCCAGCTCGGATTCATTGAAGCTCGTACTGAATGACTGCCCTTCATATCCGGCTCAGCCGACAAAACTTCAGAGGGGGCGCGTTATTATTGAAATCATAACATCGCATTCAATTTCGAGCGCACATATTGGTCTTAACTATGACACATTAATTTCCCATTTGGCTCGCCACCCCCGCGATAAAAACACAATTTATTGTGATATAAACGCGATTTTTATTTCACACTCTTGTTAATTTCGCGGCTATTGTGCGCGCTGGATACGGGATTTCCGACATTTCTCTGTGTCATCCGCACTCAAATGTCACTGGCTGTGAAAATTAATCTGTTGATTTTTATGTCGGGTTTTATTACATTTGGCTCTTGTCTGTGCAGGCGATACTGTTTGAAAGGCTTTAACATCCATTGACTGAGACACCGTAAATTTAATAACAGTGTTTTATATATCAATGAGATGTAGGTGTTTATTGCATGGCTCCAAAGGCGCAAAGACAACTGTTTCGAGTGCTGCTAATAAAAATGATATGAGGTGCAACTGATGAGCCATATAAAAGCGAATAAACTAATATAGACGTTCTATTTTGTGGCGATGTTGCCATCGACGTTTTGAGGAGTGGTCTGTCCGTATTTACATTCAAAAATACTGTAATATTCCCAGGGGGAAGGGTGTTTTCATACTGGGCATTAAAGCTTCTTAAAAGTGAATGCAGCTTTCATATCAATCGTACCTCATAAATTTTGTCTGTTTGTACTGGCTTCAGAAACAAAGTTGGATTAACCTAAGTTTGAAGTACTTTCTCAAATTTTCTCATATCAATTTTGTCCCTTAACATGAACATGGAAAATAAATCCAATTCTCATGAACAAAACTTATGTCAAATTACTATGACAGTGAAATACTAATGGACGACAAACAATTGGTCCTCTCCAGTTTGAGCAACCAAGGCGACCGCACGCTTTACGTCGTAGACGAAATTGGTGAAATTATGAAGGGGACTTTGGAAGGGAACCAAGTTTTAAACTGTCAAAGGTAAAAACGATGACTAAACTATGATGATGATGATGATGATGATGATGACGGCCATGATGACGACGAAAATGATGATTAAGGTGATTATTGTGGTGATGGTGGCAACGATGATGGTGGTGATGGACTTACTGATGATGATGATGATGATGATGATGACTGTGATGGCAACGATGTTATTGATGGTGATGATAAAATTGAGGAGGAAAAGGAGATTATGTTCATAGTATATATTCTCTTCAGTTGGGAAGTACATGATAAAACGGCTGGATAACCCACATTCAAACGTGCCAGACGCGACACGGGTGATATTCCATAGGGTGACGATAAAACAATGAGTGATAATGATAATAATGATCATAATAGTAATGACAATAATAATGATATAACAATAATGAAAATGATAACAATAATAATACGCATTGTCAAGGAAAACATGGATCAAGCTCGTCACTTCGGAGTTCGAATGAAAGATTTATGAAAGCATGCATGAAGCTCTCTTCTCGCAGTTTATTTTAAAAGTTTCAGTGATAATCGCGTATGTAAAACTGTGAGAATGAAGTGCGTCATAACATGGACTCGCTGAGAAACGCACATGCCCCAATAAGAGCCAATTTGGAGACATTTCGCCATATGATCTCCACGAGTGATAATAAGCATAAAAATACTCGAGTTTCTTATTTTCTTGTTTTTGAAAAACCAGGTATTCTGCTGAGATTGGTTGAAGATGGAGAAAAGTGGATGATGCATCAGGATAAAAACTATGTGTCCCAGATTCAAAGGAGGAAGACAATACCCATACTCATTGACTAAAGCTGTCAGGAAAGCACCGGACAGGGATGCCGACGCACGCCCGCGATTCACTTGGATTAACCGCCAGAAATCAATGATGCTAAAACGAAGAGTACATATAGAAGAAGATGCTGAAGAGATAGGGGGTTATTAAGGCTTGTGATTGATATTGATACACGGCGAAGATTCGTGGAGGAGAAGCTTTCTTAACCTCGTCCTCCCTCAGACTCGTTCGCTCTGATTGCGGCTGACAAGTCGGGGTCAAGTGGCTGATATCTTTATTATGCTTGGCCTTTGGCAGCGTTTGTTGTTCGATCCCCAATCTGCGATCGATCGGCCTGTCCGGGTATAAACTTTTCCAGAATGCTTTGAAATGGAAGGGATCGGATTGCAAACCCATCCAAACTTCAGAAGCAAAAACAAGAAAAGGGAGGTATTAGGAGAGGTTTATAGACAGATAAATGGAGGGTGTGAGGCTAGACGTTAGAGAGAGGGAGAAAGAATGAGGAGGGTTTGACGATGACAGACAGAGATTGCAGGTATGAGCAAAAGAGAACGATTCTAGACAAAGTCTCGGGCTCCTCTAAACGCGTTTCAGGAAGAAGGCGGAAAACAGTCTGCATATCTAAAAGGGGGCTCAACACACAAATTTAAAGGACGACACTTAATAACATTGACATTCCGAGGAAAACTCGTTTGACGAAGATCATTGGTTGTCCATCTTTTTGATGTGTTCGACCCTCGTCATCAATGGTCAATGTTTCATGAAACTTTCTTGATAATAATTGCAGTTGGTCTATCACTAAACCATTCCTATTAAGAGAATTTCACTTTAGCTTATACATGCTATATGTATTCTAAAATTCACTGATACCAAGTTTTATGGAACATGACCCCTATTCTTGGTTAAACCTCCTCGTATATACCCTAAATGGGTATATGGTAACCTAAGGAGTGTGTCCGTTATTTGTCCAAAGAGTGAAAATCGTGGAGGATCGTCCACCATGAGCAAAAGTTTACACGAGTTTGCATGCGAACCATCCCCAGCAGACACGTTCCCCCTTCTCCCCGTCCCCCGGCATTTCAGCCTAGGCCAACAAGAGACAAGGGTACCCTCTAAAGTGTACCCACATATTACTAATCCCCGGTTACCCGATTTACCACCAGTCTTCTAAAGCATAATCCGGTTTTATAACCATCCCCAATCCATTGGTACCGCCTCATACAGAGAGCATAAGCAAGGCAACCCCCCGTCCACAGGCCGCAAAAAGTCAGAGCAGTACAAGGCTGTCAATTAGAAAAGCATTAACATAATACCTGTGAAATGTTGTCGAGTAATACAAATAAAAGTGAACATGACAAATATGTCAGGGTAAATGGAAATGACACCGTAAGTAAAGGAGGGTGGGAGTTGACTTAAGTCAGGAGCGATGGAGAGAACTTGATCTCCATCATTTTATTGAATGACCCCAAAAACAAGATTGATCAGATAACACTCGATGCTCAACCTCTACAAATCTTTTTCAGATCGCCTTTCTTCTCCTAAAGATTTAGGTTAATACTTTTCTGCGAAATAAAACAATACATTTTGTAACACCTGGGAGATTGGGGACGAAAGGGGAAAAGTATGAAATTATTGCGGAAGGGGCTCGTTAGAATGCGTAAATTCTTATCGCAAATATTTTGCATTTAATCCGCTCAAGGTGTAATATCGGGAGAAAAATCTGTGCTGGTTTCATCCGTAGTGGGAATTGAGCTATGCATGTTTTATTAACATGTGTCACTTATTTAATAATGTTCATTGTACAAAGTTCATGCATCGGAAGGACCGTTACAAAGTCTTGACAGGATGCCCCAAAAGAAGCAACTATAGGAGGTCATGAAACAAAGAATACAAGGAACAATTAACGAAGAGGTATATTCTTATTTGCTAAAAAAACAATATTCAAGAAGAATGTTGGAGCTCGTACTCGTAGAATTTTGCTGCGGGAAATTGTATTTGTTCAGGGCCTATACATTCAGACTCAAGAACACATTTATCACCAAAAAATTACCAGTCGTAGAGCGTTTAACACAATGCTCAATCTAAAATTTAAACGAAATAATGTACATGATGTTGGTTTTTATCTATATTTCCCTTTGTCAGGTAGATAACTGCTGGGATGGAAACAATATCTGTAGACACAGGTCAATTGCATTCTCAGACCAGTAGGAAATGCAATAGCTCTGGGAATATAACTGAACAATCCGTTGTGTTTTTTCTTGGGACACCTTGTAAAGCCAATCTCCAAAGAGCACCAAATCAATCTCGATGTGGGTGTCTAGTAGGTTAATACCGCCCCAGAACATCGACCAATCCCTCTAGGGGGCGCCGAACACAGGGTAGGGAAAAATTGTCATATTTTATTTATCGTCGACTTCGAACAAAATAACACTTGTTCTATTTTAATCTCTCAACAAAACGGGGGCAAAAGGAGATGAAATTCTTCCTTTTTTCATCGCCATCATCTTCATCTTTCCTTCTCTCCACGCCACTTGGAAACAGGCCAAGCATGAATTTTGGATCAAAACATTCAGGGTACGAGCCTCCTCTTGAAAATAGCGGGGTTATTCATGGAATTAGACGATGCCTAGAAGATTTAAAGCGTACTGTACAGTGAGGCATGTAATGGGCTTATTGGAAGATTTACAGTCTCTGTCTGTCATCTCTGATGGAAATGGACTTCATCATCAGTTAGAAAAAAGATCAAGTTTTGAAAAAAAAACATAATTTCCCATCGCCTGTCTGAAACATTTCAGAACTGTTTCAAAACGGAACGAATGGGCGTAGGATTATGTTCCGGTGGCAAATTTAACACCCTTTTTTTCAAGTAAAGAATGTGGCATAGCTGCTGCTATAAACTATTGAAAATACTAAGAAACTCTTCAGTAGGTTTCTTGTTTCACTAAGAGGATTTCGTTGAGAAGAAAAGTGAAACAATGGGAGAGCTGGTAGGTTTCCTGAATAAATATAAATCCGGAAAAACTGCCCTTCCTCCGTCTATGGGTGAGTCTGGAATGGCAGTCGCGATTCCAGAAATATTTCTGAAAACTCCCTTCACCCTTTCTCTTTTTTCTTTCTTTTTCTTCCTTTGCTTGTGATAATTTAAGTTTTATATATTACCCAACACTTGATAAGTTGATTAGGAAAGCTGTCTACCTAAGATATGAACAAACCACAAGGAAAATAATGTAAGCCCATCGACACCAATTTTGACAAACAAGAGTCTCAGAAATTAAAGGAAACGAGGAAAGAGAAAATTTTAATAGAAAGATAAACTATTCATGGTTATTCAGAAAGCAAAATTCTATAGAGGATCTAAAAATGTATCGGAGGTCCTATAAGAAGCTACCGCTGACTCAACAGCGGGAAATCTCGATCACAGTACGACAGTACGACATTGTAATTCCCGGGCCTTCCATCCCTGGCGGCTTAGCCTTGGTTTGAAAAGTTTTAACCGCAATGTCATGGGGTCCTGCTATGTTATCCCCTTCTAACATGACAAAATCATTTCCAACAGTTGGGTTTCCTTCATTCTGTGTTCTCCCCAGAAGCCCTTACCAACCCTTTTGGCAAGGAGCATATGTTGTCCAAGGCGAAGCTGTCTCGTCAGACGATACACGCCGTGAAAGCGTTCGCGCGAAAACTGAACAACGATTAGTCTTTTCACCAGTCAATGACTCAGAAATAATGTTTACTCAATTTAGCTCCGCGCCGATTTCTTCCATGCAATCGCGTCATCTCTCCCACCGCTCTAATACAAACTGACGGCCAAAAATAACTGAAAAGCATGAGCCTGGCGAGGGAGGAAAAAGGCACAGTAACCCAGAAAAGCGTAATCGCAAGGGACCACGATACAACGAAGGAATTGGAGCATGCGAGATAGAGGGGACATAAGAGGGGCTGGCCTTCAGACAAGAGTAGAGCGCACTTTTTCGAGCCCGTGACATAAAAGAAACATGAACAGAGAAATGAATGGACAAAAATTGTTATTGACGTTGCCAATTTGCAAATGTTACGTAGAAATCACTTCGTGTCAATTGTCAATCGTTGCGCTTGTGAGGAGTATGAAAAAAGATGCACGTACATAAAGGGTTATTGCGTTGAGCTTACGCTTTTTAGCAGAAGCCAAATCTGTAAAACGATGAGGCAAATTTCTGATAATGAATATTCACTGACTGTACTTCTTTCCAATAGTTCTTTTTCTTGCAAATTTATTTCCAAAATTCATGTGTCAGAGAATTTAGTCATTTTAAACTGCTACACTGCTACCTAATTATGGCACTTCGTTACCGTCAAAGGATTGTCTCCGTATGCGGATTGATTCGAAGTTTATAGGCGATCCGTATATATTTCTTTCGGGAAAAAAATCGAACGCATGAAGCACACAAAAAGCAAAGAACGAGCTGATTCGCAAGAAGTTTGTAACATAAGCAAAAAACTCCTTTTCAATTCACATCAACGACATCGACATCGTCAAATTTATATTGTAGGTGATCCCGAATACACGGAATGGGCACCTGCCTTCAAAAGCATCCCCCTCTCCGCAAAACAAGATCTGGCATATATAGACCTACCTATATAAAGTAATTACAAAATTCACAAAAATATTGCACCAATTCCCCCTCCCACCCTCTCCCCACCCCCCCCCCCCCCCCCCCCCCCCCAGCTCCCCCTCCTCCATAAACTTGTTCCCGGTCATGCCGGTGATCGTTTCTGTTGTTGTTTTTTTAAACAATAAGGCGCGTATAAATGTCTTAAATTTGTCATTTTTCCAATAATCGCCCCATCCCCAAGGCCCCCCCCCCCCCCGCCCGCCTCCCATGCGATAGAATGGTGCCTCATCTACATATCGAATTAATTTACAGTAGTATAAAATTGACTTCACAAGGTCTAATCCTTACCTTAATACGTCCCTAGATGGCGGACGACCACTTATGAACATGAGTTGAGGACACAAAATACCTGTCGCCTCTCCTGTTCATGGACGACTGACTGCCAGTCGTTTGGGTCGCTCATGAGCCGTCGAAGTTTCTAAGTAACATGAAATGAAGGACGACGACGACGAAGGTAAGGATGATGATGACGACGAGGATGATGATGAGGATGATGATGATGATGATGATGATGATGACGGCATCTTTTAAAACGCCGGCATCAGCTTCTGCTGGCCTGGACACTCATCATGCACACAGCGCTTGCTTACAAAAAAGACTAAAAACTTTTAAAGTTCTTAGTCATTGTTTGAATACTTTCTTGTCCATTACACTCCTTGGCAGCGACCAATCTTATGATTATGTCTATGGAGTTGACATGATATGTTGACAGATCAGCACTCCTGATGAACTGCAAGAGGCTATTACTAAGCATTATGTCCAGAAAAGGCTCTGTCACAAAAAAGCTGTGATAATGAAAGTTAAAGAGATAAACGACAGTAAGTTTTCTATAACAAAACACGCTTTCTTGTAACTGCCGTGCACTTCAAAAAGCTCATTAGTAGAATGGAAATCTTTGGAAATCAGTTTTGAAATAATAACACAGAGAAAATCACGTTTTGTACTGTTGTAATGCAAACGTAACTGTGCAGGCAATGCCAAGGTCTAAAAAAAATAAGAAAAACGTGTAATCTGCAGATAAAAATTATTTCACTGAATTTTTGAATGTGTGTAGCTACATGATACTGGTTTGCGAAAATGATGAGAAAGAAAAAGCGTTTGGCACATGAAAATCTCAGGCGTATGTTGCATTTGGCAGTCATTTCATTCATCTCCTATCAAACTCCAAACCATTGACAGTGTACATCAAAATGTAATAGAGTTTGAGGACGTCATAAAAGATTACCGATTCGCAACTCATTGGACATTTGACCCTCGTTGACTCAATACACCCAACATCAAATTAAGCAAAACTATACAACAGAAACAAAATACTTGATTGAATTAAGGACATGAATCGATTAGATTAAAGACATAAATAATGTGCAAATGGAACATCTCATCAATGAAATGAAATAGAGACCCATTGTGACGGAATATCGATGCGGAAAGACAGAACAAGAACTTGCAAGCTTCGTGCTGTATGTCCATGCTGCAACTTTTGTTGAACGTATAACGAGTCCGTGGGCCGTTTGTATGGATATGAGATGGTGCTATGTCGGGGTACTGTGAATATGAATGTTCAGCTTGAGTATACGATGCGTGATTGTAATGTGAACGCTTACATAGGAAATGTACAGGTGATCGTTGCTATGGGTAGCTTATTTGAACACAGGACCACATTTGCCCTGTATCATCTGTATAACAGTCAGCCCCTATGTCCCCCCCCCCCCCTTCCGACATTTAAGATCATAATGAATACAACTCGCAGTTGGTTTGTGAGGCTATACCAAGTAATATTCTGCCTTAATCCCCCCCCCCTACAAGCTAAGAACTCAATGCCCTCCCCCCCCCCCCCCCCCCCTCCTTCAGTTGGATACACAACTAACCACATTCTCCGAACCTCCAAACACAATGTGATATACATAATTATAAAAGTTCCACTCATATAAATGTATATATTTTAAACTAGTGAATTGTGTTTGATGATAATTCAAGACTGGTATAGATAACAAAGCAGTATATCTCATCCTCGTCCATTTCATTCTTATCTGAAATTGACCAGCATACAGTACTGTACTGATTATCACAAGCCAAATTACACAATGTCCGTTGAAACGAAATAGTAATTTCTTAGCCAAGTTGTTGTTGTTTTTTTTTCATTACACAATTTTCTAGGAACGTAACCGTTATTGGGGAACGGAAAACCCCAAGTGAAATATTTCTGTATGAAATATGGCGGCGCCAGACGAGACAAAAAGAATACCATCACAGACTGAAACTGGATTTCTTTCCTCATGCATTAAAAATTGTAAAGTGCTCCAGTGTTAGTTAAGCAGATTTGAGCAAGGTTTAGCGCCCTTCGAAGTCGACCTTCCGTCCTACGTCTTATGTCATGTGACACAAAAAGTATCTGAAGAAGTTTCCCAGGCAGAAAACAGATTTTAAAAATACGGTGCTTATTAGAAGAGAAAAACGTGACAGCAGTGATGTGAAATACTCGTTTCTTCCCGGTAGGATCATTGATTCGAAGTGATCCGACCTCCTTTCTACGCTGCATCATGGAATCAATGTTGGCATGAGATCTCGCCACCCACCCACCTCCCCCCCCCCCCCCCCCCCCTTCCCGGACTCGACTGGGAATCGCGCATTAAAAACCAATCCACGAGTCTTCATGTGGAGTCATTTTAATACACCCTAGGGTTTTAACAACATACGTGATGTTAAGGAATAATAAACGATCACTGCCATCCTTTATCATCTCTTTTTTCTTTTTCCTCTCTTCCCGTTTTTCTCTCTCCAGGCATAAGCCTCCCTGATCGGTTTGCTTGCGGACACGTCTGTGAATGACATGATATTCAAGCATGATTTTCAGGTTCAAGTGCATGGTAATCGCATCGATTTGGATGATATGCTCGGGCACGCACGCCGGCAGCACTCCGGGGTAATGTCGTCCTTGCCGTCTTGGACGCCGATCCTATAGGTTTTGCGTCGACGGTTGTTTAAAGAGATTTCGGAAGATACCGAGATATCGCATTTTATGAGAAAACTGTTGGCGGTGCTCCTGACTATGATTAATCAAACATTTTTTTAAAAATTTAAATACAAAGTATTTTTATGACAAGTGCAAAATGCCCGTTATGAATGCGCTATTACAAGCCCCAGTCAAGGCTGTGAACCCTTTGAAATCTGCACGAGTTTGGCACTACCTCCACCCCTCCCGAGCCAGGGAGGCTTTCGCCCCCTGTTTACTAATTTCTGGGTTTGCCACTTTTTGGCTACGAATTGAAAGTAAGCTTAATGGATCTGCCGATCCCCATTTCTCTTCTCTGGAAGTGTTCTCATGGCCGCCTTTTGTAATGCATCTAATGGTTGCCTGGGCAGGGTGTTACATCTCTCAACAGGTGTAATTATGAGCCCAACCAGTCACCAGTATAGCTAAAACCTTATAGCCCTACCCACCCCCTTCATTCCTTAACCAGGAAATGAAGTTATCAATTAGATTCGCTTGAAAATAAATCTTGACAAATTTGCAGAAGAAAGGGTAATGAAATTATGTCGATTGTATGGCGGAATTATTTTTAACCACACTGACCAATGAGCACGAACGCACTTTTTAAAAATATTCTCCTCGATTACTTTTTGTAAATATCATAACAGCTACATGAACTGTATAAAGCCCTCAAAGACGTTAATCGAATTGATCTTGAAAGTATGGGTAGGGACGGTGGCTAAGCGTTAATCTAGCCATCTTGATTATCATCCTTCCACCTCTTTGGCGCTGGGATCCCCTCACCATGTTATATTATACCATAAAGCATAAGGCACAAAGGTGAATTCAATAACCAATCATCCTCCATGCTTGATCAAATCGATCATTTGTTTACATGAATGAGGTATTTAGAATCCTCCTCCCTCCTTTCATACTTCCTCCTCATCAAATGACATTAGAAATTGAACATTTGAGGGAAAATGCTATAGGAAATTGGCGTTATATGTTTGAAGTTTGAAGTTTCTTTATTTTTGCACATAATGCAAGTAACACAGTTAAACATACATATACTTATTCTTGGAATAACAAAATATAAAACAAATTTGCATATGAGAAATAAAACATTTTACATATATCTGTAAGTATTAACATGTTGACAATGCATATTTTGTTTCCTTATCAAGCAAATTCAAATTCAAATTCAAATTTATTGAAATAAAATCCTGACATTTAAAGATTATCACTTTAAAGAAAACGAAACACAACAAACAAAAATTTAACGGAAACATACTGAATAACAAAATATAACAAAACAAAGACAGATTATATCAAAACAAAATTGTACATAAACAAGACATGATTGAAGCATATTATATACATGACAAAAAATAATGGCATTATCCAAGCCAAACCATCACATACCTACCAACCCTGACAGGCAAGAAATAGAAACAAATAATTAAGAAATATTAAAAAACATGAACATTCCTCCATTTCCTGCATACACTCAACAATAAAAAGTTAAAACTTCTTCTCTTCGTATCCCCCTACGCCTCTCGAACTTACGATTAACCCTATGTTTTCCTTGAGCATCTTTTGGCCTGTGACTGTGAAATTGTGAGAATCAGACACAAAGAGAGGAAAGAATAAGGTGGGGAAAGGGATGCAGATGAGCAGAAGAAAGTGGATGAGGGTTGGATTCTATGTGTTTCTACCCCCCCCCCCCCCCTCCACAACCACCACTACAATGTTGACTCTCTTTTAGCCAGAGATCCATGCAGAGAGCAGTATGGCCTTTATTTTGCATGTGGTACTTTTGAAGGGGAAGAGAAGAGAGAACAGAAACGGAAAAATGGATCAAAAGATGGGGGGGGGGTCCTACTCTACCCCCGCCCTCCACCATCTTGATTAACCCTTTTTGGCCATGATCTTCAGAATGCCATTGCTTTCACGAGTTCTGTATTTTCCTGTGGTATTGACGGAGTTTGAGAGGAATGAAGACAAGGAGAAGATGAGGAAAGAGATAGAGATGAATGGAAAAAAAAAGATAGAGATTTCGGGAATGAAGGATAGATTCGTCGTGTTTTCTCGCAAACGCCCGTTCGAATCTAGGTTGATGAAACGGTATGTGGTGCCCAGAGTGACATGGCATCAAACATTGGCGCTGTGATCTTTTGCTCCATTTGGTTTTGCTCTCGTATACAGGGTGAACGAAAAAATATCAAATTCTTGTTAGTTAGACACCTCGTAGTCGAGGACACCTGATTAGAAATGTGAAGGTAATCGGTTTATGCCTCGTCACGTTTGTTTTGTTTTTTTCTTTTTTCATCTTCTTCTTCTTCTTTTCTTTAGG
The DNA here is from genome assembly GCA_029962745.1 of Echinometra lucunter. Lineage (NCBI taxonomy): Eukaryota > Metazoa > Echinodermata > Echinoidea > Camarodonta > Echinometridae > Echinometra > Echinometra lucunter. Next base: position 15,423,726 of record CM057157.1, read on the forward strand.
CAATCAATTCATTTGCATAGATTCTTCGTGTTCCAATGGGTATCTAATAATGATGCGACCGGTATCGTGATAGATTAGCCTGTATGGCCATGACTTGTAAAAGTGAGACTGTGGTTGGAAGGATCCATTTGAGCGTTTACATACTACACAAAAAAAGGGTTGAAACCTGGCCTTTTCGTTTATCTTTTCGCTCTGCTTGTTTTATCGTTTTCTAACAGACTTAAGAATGGAGTAGACAGCCTTTTCTGTTAGAAACCTGGCTTATAAGGGAAGTATAAAAATACCAATAACACCATCAATTCCTGATTTGGGCTTAGTCATTTTATATCAAGCTATCAAATCAGTTCCTTTAGCCTTTGCATTTTGACACACCCTATCATGACTTCCAACCAGCGTAGCTGGCAGGCATGAATGAATCTATCGTATTTCTCGTCCTACGTCTGATTCACGAAAGTGCACCAGCAAAAGTCACTTTTTACTTGTATTATTTCTGCGACATTGCGGGCATTTCTTATTTTTCCTGCCGTAAATACAGAAAGGGTTCCTTTTTTCACGTGTTTTGACAATCATTCATCATTGCTCTCTTCCTATCTATCGTGGCTGTTTGACATAATAAATTACGAGAAATCGAATATCGAGCTTGATTCAAAATGTCAGTTTTCTAGGCAGCACATGGGTCCAACCCATTGAGAAGGCTCTCTTGCGATGGGGGGGGGGGGGGGGCGCACGGGTGTAATATTAGGTGAATGAAATAGGGAGAAAATGTGTGGGCGTTGAGTAAAGAATATGATCTGATGATGATGGGCTGAAGCCGTCTTTTTATGAATGTGTCTTCGATCTCTTCCCCTTTAAACATCGTCCTATCACACACAGGGTGATTTTTGTCTCGCCCACCGGAGGTGAAGGCGAGACTAAGGGATCCAAATGTCGTCCGTCCGTCGTCCGTCCGTCGTCCGTCCGTCGTCCGTCCGTCGTCCGTCCGTCGTCCGTCCGTCGTCCGTCCGTCGTCCGTCCGTCCGTCACAAACGTTATGAAAGATAACTTGGCAACCGTGACTCACTTTTCAACCAAACTTGGGTTGTAGATGCACTAAGGGGACCTGCATGTTATGGTCCAGTCAGAGGTCACATGGTAAGGTCAAAGGTCATTTCAGGTCAAACGTTAAAGTTTACGTGCAAGACTCTCTTATGACACAAAACTCTGCAACCGTGACTCACTTTTCAACCAAACTTGGGTTGTAGATGCCCTAAGTGGACCTGCATGTTATGCTCTAGTCAGAGGTCACATGGTAAGGTCAAAGGTCATTTTAGGTCAAACGTTAAAATTTACGTGCAAGACTCTCTTATGACACAAAACTCTGCAACTGTGTGACACTGTTCAATCAAACTTGGGTTGTAGATGCACTAAGGGGACCTGCATCTTATTGTCCAGTCAGAGGTCACATGGTAAGGTCAAAGGTCATTTCAGGTCAAATGTTAAAGTTGACGTGCAAGACTCTCTTATCACACATAACTTTGCAACCATGACTCACTTTTCAACCAAACTTGGGTTGTAGATGCACTGAGGGGACCTGCATGTTATGGTCCAGTCAGAGGTCACATGGTAAGGTCAAAGGTCATTTCAGGTCAAACGTTGAAGTTTACGTGCAAGACTCTCTTATGACTCAAAACTCTGCAACCGTGTGACACTTATCTATCAAACTTGGGTTGTCGATGCACTAAGGGGACCTGCATGTTATGGTCCAGTCATAGGTCACATGGTAAGGTCAAAGGTCATTTCAGGTCAAACGTTGAACGGTTAAAGTTTACGTGCAAGACTCTCTTATGACACAAAACTCTGCAACCATGTGACACTTATCTATCAAACTTGGGTTGTAGATGCACTAAGGGGACCTGCATGTTATGGTCCAGTCAGAGGTCACATGGTCAGGTCAAAGGTCATTACAGGTCAAACGTTGAACGGTTAAAGTTTACGTGCAAGACTCTCTTATGACACAAAACTTTGCAACCGTGTCACACTCAGCTACACTACAACCACAAACACTTTTCAACTCCACACATGTAAAATATCAATCATGCAATGTTACTCATATCAGAGGGATGAGAGTAGAAGCAGGGAAAGTACATGCACGTGAAAATGCAGTACCATTTCATAAAAAACCCTTCTCATATTTTATCAAATGTTATTCCATCCCAGTTATTTCACAATGAGCTTTCGATACAGTTCTGTTGTGTGCCATCACAGATCGCGATATTTCTAGTTATTTTCACAAGTGGGCGAGACACAACATCGCAAACGCCTTGTTAAACACTTGCACACGTTGTTATTCAGATGCCTATAGCATGTTCATTTATTTGATATAAGTTAAAAGAGCAATGTAGATAAAGTGCCTTGCTCAGGGGCATAAGTGCCGCGCCGGGGATCGAACTCTCGACTCTCGCGTCTCCAGTCAAGCGCCTTAAACCACTCGACCACACCACCTCTATGGAGGAATATTGAGGGATGAAGGCAATAGAATAAAGATGATGAAGAAAATTAGCCAATCATGGGGCTGGTATATAAAAGAAAGGGAGAGAGAGAGAGGATGACAAAGAGGGAGTGGGATAGAGAAGGTGCATGAAGAATTGCCTTCATCTACCATCAAATATTATTTTACAAATTCTTTAGGAAATAAAAGAATTTAATAGACGTCTAAACATCTTCTGGAACAAAAATCTTCCTTTAATGTTTTTCATGAATGAATACGCGAAACTGAATCGTTGAAATAAGTGGATTGTTAAATGCATTTTCTCATTTTTATATTTCTTTCGATCAAAGTTTTAAGAGTCTTTTACTAAAACAAAATCGATTTTTCAAGGACATTCCAACAAAAAACGTCTTCAAACTCTATAGCGAAGACGCGTATCGCGTTTCGAGATGAAGAGTTGATTAGATTTTTTTTCAACGATTTCCTTCAACAACTCACTGTAACTCTTATGTACAGAGAGGGCAAGGATGAAGCATTTGCTCAAAAAGCAATCGAGATATTTATGAGGAAATTAATCAATAAAAGAGTTTCGGTTTCATCATTACATTTACAGTATTAATCACTTGAATTTGTTGAAAGAATAACGAAGAGGTGTCGGGGTCTATCGGATAAGTCACGGACTATAGATCAAACAGTCCGGAAGTCGAATCCCAGGTGCGGCACGAATGTCCTTTGTTAATATACCTTTGGATTGAGTACATTAAAGAAATTCTGAGCGATTTTCCTCTATATCGCCAAAGCTAATCTGAAATTATAGGATAATTTTTACAAAAGCCTTTCTAATGGAAGATTTAAATTCAAGTATTACCAATACTTAAACCAATTCAGTTAGGTCTATATGTCATTTTTTGTCAAATTCCCCCCCCCCCCCCCCCCCCATTATACAATTATTAGTTTTATATTTATTTTTTATGATAGTTTATATTAGTTTTATATTAGTTTTATATTTATTATTTTATAACAGTTTAGGTCTTCAAGATAATAACAGCATAACACTATAAATCTTTCTGTCATTTTTTTATGTTCTAAAAACATCGCTACTAATTGTAATCAGTTCAGTCTTCTTGACAATATCTCACTGTTGAAAATGCACTGGCACTGCAATACAATTCCATAAGAAACTTTTTTATAAGCAGGAAATACTCTTTGCTTCCATGTATAATATACACATGAAGAGACGAACGAGAAAATCGCCATTACCTTTAATTCTAGATATAATATACTCGAGCGAGCCAAACGCTCTCAGTTAGCGACCGGGGATGGCCTCTGATTGATTTTCGGATAAATAATCATCGTTTGGGGAACAGTTTCCTTGCATAACGGTGGAATCCTTCTCGCAAACAGTTTTCCCATCATTCGCGAGACGTGCATGCACATTGGATGTCGACAGCCCTTTCGAGCCCAGGCGCAATGTCGACTTGGTTTTTCATTTTATAGGTTGACATGTTGTCTCAGTTTTCCCTGATAACACTTTACGCGCGAGGCGTGCTATGGCATCCCAATGATGGCGTCGCCCGAGTCATCAGATGCGCTGCTACTGGATCTAATGTTTATCCCGACGGAATTGAACTCACATTTGGGTTCAGTTTCAATTTTCTTGAATTCTAACTCGAGTTAAACTATACTGAGGTTTTATTGTTTAGTTGTATCGTACGATGAATTTCATGCCGTAGCTGAACAAGCTTCAAAGAATGATAATATGCAATGATCATCTGGTTTCCGAACTATTGAAATCTTATTGAATAAAATTCATTAACTGTGACTGATGAATAGTTTATTTTTAATGTCTATAATGTATACAAGAAAACAGTATAAGAGTCACAAGTTGCATCTTATCTCCAAGAGAATTTCGGGACTTCTTTCCTTTTAATGAATATACGTAACAAAGGTTGTAGCAGTGTCATTTTGCAATATTGTTGCACCAATGCAAGAACGGAAATGAATCATTGTCTTTAGAAAAATTGAAACATTTATGTATGAATTTGTCCATTATGCTCATTCACGACAGTCACATTCGAAACTTTGAAACCAGACATGTCCAAATGAAGAATGAATATAACTGATTGATCAAAAACGCTGATTCAACAGAGACAGAAAAAAATATTAGAAAAGTGCAATGAAATAATGATAAACTGAATGACTGCTTATCTTCAAAACTGAGACTAATTATTGTTAAACTGCTAACCTATAAACATGATAAACGTCGTGAAGTTTGCCAGAAATATCATAAGGATTTTAGTACTACCATTAATGCAAAAATAAACTCGATGTTGTGTCTAATAGTGGACTGGAAATGTTCTACCATATTATTAGTGGGTGTCACTTTTCCTCTTTACGCGTTCTGATTCAGTCTGAGATCTTCAGATCAAATATCCAAATATCCTCTCTCACTCTCAATGCTCTCTCTCTCTCTCTCTCTCTCTTTGACTTTCATCTCCTCTTTCCTCGTTCTCTCTCTCTCTCTCTCTCTCTCTTTCCTTTCCGTTGTATGTCTCTGTCAATCTTCGTTTCTTATCTGTCTCCTTCTCTCCCATCGAACTACCTATACTCCTCATTTTTTCTGACAATTCTTGAATTCTCCGGCCCCCTTCTATCATGTCTATACCTTTCCTTACTTTTTCCCCTCGCTATTAATCAATTTACATTGCCCCTCACTCCCCTCGCTGTATTCGTCTCTCTCTCTCTCTCTCTCTCTCTCTCTCTCTCTCTCTCTCTCCCTCTCTCTCTCTCTCTTCATCTCTCTTGCTCTTTATCTCTCTCTCTTTATCTCTCTCTTTCTCTTTATCCCTCTATCTATCTCTGCCTCTCCTCTGTCTTCCTCCTCCTCATCGTTCGTTTGCTTAAGGCCCCTGATGTAACACTTCTATCCAAGAGTGCGTTGGCCCGGTAGGCCCATAGCCCTTAGAATAACTCTCCACACCGTTCCTCCCTTTCGTCTTTAAACTCTCGACACACAAATATTATTCTAGTTGCCGTACGCCATAATAGAATTGGGTCTCCTAGCCGGCGGCTCCTTACCCTATTTCCGTCAAATAAATTTTGCCAAAGATACGCAATGATCTGGGAGAGGGGGAATCGATAAAAGGTCACGTATTGTGTTCATTTAGTCACCTCAATACATCTAAATAGTGCAAAGGGGGACAACTGGGGATGACAGAGAAAGAAAGAGAGAGAGAGAGAGAAGGAGAGAGAGAGAGAGAGATGCCATATTCAGTACCACCGATTCGCATCACAGATCCCAATCACGTGACGTGGATGCATGTGGAGCTCATGCGCTTTTCTCTTCTTCTTTCTTTCATGTTTTGGTTTCATGAATCACATCAATCACACTTCCACTGTTCCATAACATTTTCTTTCGCATTTACGTTATATCAAAATGTCTTTATTCCATCATTCCATTGTTTTCGAATGAAAAACTGCGCACGTGCTTCATAAGTGGAGAGAGCGAAGTTATTATAGAGGCATTTTCAAGAATGATTGAGTGAAAACCATTAATGTTTCTTCATCCATCATAATTATAAGGACATTACAGATAAGAAGGTACAATTCAATCATGAGATCGCGTCATGTAAACAGCAGAGCATACCGGCCTTTTAATTTAAAACGAGTCAAATGTATTCCTTCAAAATGCTTTATTACAAAACTTTTGGCATGTCTCTCCAAAGGATATTATGTGACTAAAAGTTTTCATACAAGTGGGTTTTTTGTATATTCATGCAAGTATGCAAGAAAAACAAAGACAAATGACTCATAATATTAAAATAGTTTTATACCACAAAATAGGCAGTTTGATTATTATGTGGGGATGCAGCAATAAAAAATAACACTAAAATGAGGATGAAATGATGGAATAATAGTATATCAACATGTCTGTCCAAACTTATTTTTATATTTAAAAAAATAATACTCAAAATCATAAATACAAAATACTTTGTAAATTATCAATACAGTAATGGTTTCTCAATTTTTATGCAAAATTAATTTTATTCTTATATTGTAGAGTAATAAGACAAGGAGCGCACGACAGCATGAAATGCGGAAGATTTCAACGATACTCGTCAAAAATTACGAAATGAAGAAACTGTTTGACGTAGTTGGTCATTATTTTCATTAGGAGTGAATAGATGGCCAGACTATCAGATAATGTACCAGGCTTGGTTTTCTACTTTGTTATACGAAAATGTTTGCATGCCATTTTTTTTCAATTATCAAGGGAGGGGAGCAATACCACCGCCAGGCTGTACAACGCTAGTAAATCAAAAACCCGTGCCTTCATCATTACGCCAATAAACACCATTTCTACCGCGCGGCGTATTTCGCAACGCCTTTCTCTTTTTTTTTTTTTTTTTTTTGCTCAGGGGGCTATTGGCGTTGATACACCTAAATAACTGAAGAAAGATGAGCCCCATTTTAGAAGTAGGTCGCTAAATAAGAAAGCAAGGCAGCAAAATATGACAACCAAAAATTACAAAAGAAAAATTAGATCAATGCACCAGTGTTCATGGAGTGATTAAGCCAGTAGGAATAGAAAGAGTGCTTATATTTTCAATTACGCGGTCATATTACCCGCCTGTACCTGGGGCAGATAAAACGGTATCCAATCTAGTATTACACAGCTGATATGAATATTTCTTTCAATGAATGCTGTCAGTAGTAACTCTTTAAAGAAAAATGATTTACGCTTTTAAAACATGATGCACATCAAAGCTACAAAAGCTTCAAAATCGTTACGCCCGTTTGATATTGAATGCAGATATATTGACACCTCGTAGAATATTATTATCCAGCTTAAGATGGCAATCAGTTGTTGAGAGAGTACAATATCAGTTTCAAATATGGATGTATAAAGTAATAAATGGTAAGATGCCAAAGTATATCAGTGATATAGTATGCCATCGAACGATAAATTTCAATACTAGATATGCAACTGCCTGTCCTTTATTCATTTTTAAACCCAGAACCGAATATTTTAAAAGATCTTTTTGTTATAAAGGCTCCCTTATATGGAATACATTACCCCCTTCTTTACGTTCATTAAACTCTCTAGATTCATTTAAAAAATACTGCAAACTTCTTTCCCTCACACAGCAATAATTCACTTGATACTTGTATACATATTATTCATCAACCGTTTTTTTTTTCTAATTTCCTTCTCCTCCTTTTTTTTTTTCTTTTTATCGGTTGTTTCCGTTCGTTTCAACACTGTATTTTGTTTAATTTTTGTTTAATTTTTGATTTCATTCTTATGTATATTATGTTTGTAAATATATTTTTTATCATTTGATACAGGGCCCCTTGGTCAAGCAGTTTTTTAACTGAAAGGGCTACCCTGTTTAAATAAAACGACAAATAAATAAAAATAAATAAATCATAATCTCTTTATTGTAGCTTTCCTTAGTTGACAAAATCAGGAAAATAAAGAAATCGAAACAATATATTACATTCTTTCCCGTTTTATTTTATTGTTTTGTTAGTATAAGGAAAAAAGAGAACGTGAGTACACAAACTGGAATTCTTCTTGCATGATACGCATAAAACTGTCCGACTTGGTATACATATCATGCATATAGATGCAGGTTTCAGACTCTATAATTACACTGCATGAGTCATGCTGCATTGAATATTTGGTATGATAGCACTTTCCCATTATAAATGTAATAAATGGATGCAGCGCCCAAAGTAGTAGAGTCACCAAAACTATATCGCAATTACCTCCCCTAGCTACGACTGTTTGCAACAACACATGGCGGGTCGATGGGAATTCCATTTCGGGGTCTGCATTTGCGGCGACTAGGGCCCAAAGGCTTCGCTGATCCCCGAAGCGTGCTCGCGCTTGACCCGAGCGATTTCCAGCCGAACTTCAGAATGGTGGCAGCGGTGGGATGTGTGAAGAGACGTACGGAGATATTGATTGGCAGCCGGACCCCGCAAGTTGATCAATGAGTCCACTTGGTAAGGTATCAGATGACGCGCTGGCGTGATGCTTGTTATTATTCAAGCGACCGATAAGAAATGACAGAAAGAGGTGGGAGGAGGAGGGGGGGAGAGGACGGTGATTGGGGTGTCAGTTAAGGGTGCAATAATTTTAAGATATTAGCTAAGGTATAAGTGAAGCAGTACATAAGGAGATATGATTTATTTTGTATAAATTTATTATTTAAAATCTGGCCAAATAACTACTTGCATAACGTGTAATTTACTAATCCCCCCTCCCCAACCCCCTTCCAAATGATAGAATATATGAATTGATAATTGAATGGATGAATAAATGAAGAAAAGAATGAAGAAATTAAGAAATTATCAATCAATAAAGATTTTTCATAAAGATAACTGAGTGACTCATAAGTTCTGATAAATGCTTCTGAAATATACTAATTTACATTCACAAAGTGAAATTTCCCCTTTTTATGATAAATGTACACTATTTTTATCTCTTCTTTTACACATTAATGATGAATACTGGAGTTAGGGAAGGACAGAATGGAAGGAAGGCAAAATGAAAATAATTTCAGACAAACATTGTTTCCAGATGGAACTTTCGGTTCGGCTCTCGAGCGGTATAAGCTCTGATTATATCACTAACAAGAATAGGATTACAACAAAATCTGCTTTTAACCGATGTCTTTATACTGATAGCAAATTTTTTTTGATACCATGTTATAATATTCAGCGGAAAACATACAATGAGTGTGAAAGGTTATCATACATTATTAGTGGATCCGAGTGAAATGATTATCAGAGAACCGACGCATCCCTTCTTAAATTGTATCTAATCGGATCTTACACTGCCGCATCTTTCATCTTTCAGAAATACTTCTATTATCTACGCCTATATATTCTGCAAATCTTGGCTGCTTTCATCCTATTTCACCCACGAATCACCATCTTTGTTATGTCAAGATGACATATATTTCCCTGCGAACAAATTCAAGCTATTTCCATTTTTTCATAACGCAGAGACACTCCCTTAGGACGTAATCTGGTGCCAACGGTAATCATGTACTTTTCGCCTTCTCTGGCACTTTGCAGCAAAAGAAAGCTCTTTCTTCTATTACAAATATATTATATATCTGTTTTATATTACTCGTCTATCAAAGTATCCCGATACATGTCTCTGTGCATCCAAATAATATGCATAACACATTGGCGGCGGCTAACTCAGATTAAGGAGCTGAAATGCGATGTAATCATACTCCCTACCACCGATATACAAGAGCGATGAGTGTTGGGCGTTAGTAATACAATTATGCCTTGTTCGGAAAACATTACCGCGGCTTACAAAAATGGTGTCTGTCGTTCTTTCATAGGCGTTGTCTCTCGGGACGGCATGACTCTACTCTTACCCTCCACGGGGAACTGGTAGATGTGTTTTTCGGGAAGAAAGAAGATGGGAGAAGAGGCGAAAAGGGGAGCAGGAGAGAAGATTTTCCACCTTTTAAAAATGCGGTGCCGAGATCGATTTATGTAGGCTACTCCGTAAAGTACATGCTGTTAACCCTCTCTCTTTTTTTCTCTATAGCTCTTAATTTTCTTCAAGATCTTGTCGCCAACCTTTCATTGCCAGAAGAAATTTGCCAGCATCAGTGTCACTGTTTCTGGAAAGCTTTTGTCCACGTTACAGCCCCATGAACACTTAAATCAGATTTACAAATTTTGAAATTGACAAAAATTTTATTTCCTGTGTTTTGTATCGTTTAATCAAATCTCTTCTGGAATTGTTTAAGAGGAAGATTTTTAAGTAGATAATAAAAGTAGTTCTCTCAATACTTTCATAAGTATGGGTGGGTGAACAAGTACATAAATTAGTCTTTTGATTCCATGTGATGTTGAAGTATTTTATCAGTTTATACAAAAATGTTTTATGCAATTTTTTTTTTGGGGGGGGGTCGTAAACAAGTACATGAATTTAGTGGGTTTTTTTATTCCATGTGATGTTGAATTAATTTAACAACTAAAGCAATGTGTTATGTAATTTTTCTCAAAGGTAACATGACAGACAGTCCGTTGTGTTTGTCCACTGATTTTGTGAAAACGAGAAGCCCCCTTCAGAGAATCAGTAGATATATTTTATAGGAAGAAAGGCATGAATAAATGGTGATAAAGTAAATTTAATTGCACGGAGGGTATAACAAGTTTTAAGAATCCGTACATGTTTTGAGCTGCAAAGCGGGTAGTTTTTGTTTAACATGCTTAAAGGAGTTTACTTTATTACTCTTATATACAGTATCAGCTTCTTACATATTTGTGACTCCTTTCCACAGACTATACGGTCTTCTTTCTCATTTTCTGGTTGTGTCCATCTCTTTCTCTGTTTG
>CM057157.1:15435067-15540982 GCA_029962745.1 Echinometra lucunter
TTCATTTATTTGATATAAGTTAAAAGAGCAATGTAATAAATTCCTTGCTCAGGGGCATAAGTGGGGATCGAACTCTCGACTCTCTCGCTTCCAGTCAAGCGCCTTAAACCACTCGACCACACCACCTCTATGGAGGAATATTGAGGGATGAAGGCAATAGAATAAAGATGATGAAGAAAATTAGCCAATCATAGGGCTGGTATATAAAAGAAAGGGAGAGAGAGAGGATGACAAAGAGGGAGTGGATAGAGAAGGTGCATGAAGAATCATGATATTGCCTTCATCTACCATCAAATATTATTTTACACATTCTTTAGGAAATAAAAGAATTTAATAGACGTCTAAACATCTTCGGAACAAAAATCTTCCTTTAATTTTTTCCTGAATGAATACGCGAAACTGAATCGTTGAAATAAGTGGATTGTTAAATGCATTTTTCTCATTTTTATATTTCTTTCCATCAAAGTTTAAGAGTCTTTTGCTAAAACAAAATCGATTTTTCAAGGACATTCCAACCAAAAAACGTCTTCAAACTCTATAGCGAAGACGCGTATCGCGTTTCGAGATGAAGAGTTGATTAGATTTTTGTCAACGATTCCTTCAACAACTCACTGTAACTCTTATGTACAGAGAGGGCAAGGATGAAGCATTTGCTCAAAAGCAATCGAGATATTTATTGAGGAAATTAATCAATAAAAGAGTTTCGGTTTCATCATTACATTTACAGTATTAATCACTTGAATTTGTTGAAAGAATAACGAAGAGGTGTCGGGGTCTATCGGATAAGTCACGGACTATAGATCAACAGTCTGGAAGTCGAATCCCATGGTGCGGCACGAATGTCCTTTGGTTAATATACCTTGGATTGAGTACATTAAGAAATTCTGAGCGATTTTCCTCTATATCGCCAAAGCCTTCATCTGAAAGTATAGGATAATTTTTACAAAAGCCTTTCTAATGGAAGATTTAAATTCAAGTATTACCAATACTTAAACCAATTCAGTTAGGCCTATATGTCATTTTTTGTCAAATTCCCCCCCCCCCCATTATACAATTATTAGTTTATATTTATTTTTATGATAGTTTATATTAGTTTTATATTAGTTTTATATTTATTATTTTATAACAGTTTAGATCTTCAAGATAATAACAGCATAACACTATAAATCTTTCTGTCATTTTTTTATGTTCTAAAAACATCGCTACTAATTGTAATCAGTTCAGTCTTCTTGACAATATCTCACTGTTGAAAATGCAGTGGCACTGCAGATACAATTCATAAGAAACTTTTTTATAAGCAGGAAATACTCTTTGCTTCCATGTATAATATACACATGAAGAGACGAACGAGAAAATCGCATTACCTTTAATTCTAGATATAATATACTCGAGCGAGCCAAACGCTCTCAGTAGCGACCGGGGATGGCCTCTGATTGATTTTCGGATAAATAATCATCGTTTTGGGGAACAGTTTTCCTTGCATAACGGTGGAATCCTTCTCGCAAACAGTTTTCCCATCATTCGCGAGACGTGCATGCACATTGGATGTCGACAGCCCTTTCGAGCCCAGGCGCAATGTCGACTTGGTTTTTCATTTTATAGGTTGACATGTTGTCTCATGTTTTCCCTGATAACACTTTACGCGCGAGGCGTGCTATGGCATCCCAATGATGGCGTCGCCCGAGTCATCAGATGCGCTGCTACTGGATCTAATGTTTATCCCGACGGAATTGAACTCACATTTGGGTTCAGTTTCAATTTTCTTGAATTCTAACTCGAGTTAAACTATACTGAGGTTTTATTGTTTAGTTGTATCGTACGATGAATTTCATGCCGTAGCTGAACAAGCTTCAAAGAATGATAATATGCAATGATCATCTGGTTTCCGAACTATTGAAATCTTATTGAATAAAATTCATTAACTGTGACTGATGAATAGTTTATTTTTAATGTCTATAATGTATACAAGAAAACAGTATAAGAGTCACAAGTTGCATCTTATCTCCAAGAGAATTTCGGGACTTCTTTCCTTTTAATGAATATACGTAACAAAGGTTGTAGCAGTGTCATTTTGCAATATTGTTGCACCAATGCAAGAACGGAAATGAATCATTGTCTTTAGAAAAATTGAAACATTTATGTATGAATTTGTCCATTATGCTCATTCACGACAGTCACATTCGAAACTTTGAAACCAGACATGTCCAAATGAAGAATGAATATAACTGATTGATCAAAAACGCTGATTCAACAGAGACAGAAAAAAATATTAGAAAAGTGCAATGAAATAATGATAAACTGAATGACTGCTTATCTTCAAAACTGAGACTAATTATTGTTAAACTGCTAACCTATAAACATGATAAACGTCGTGAAGTTTGCCAGAAATATCATAAGGATTTTAGTACTACCATTAATGCAAAAATAACTCGATGTTGTGTCTAATAGTGGACTGGAAATGTTCTACCATATTAATAGTGGGTGTCACTTTTCCTCTTTACGCGTTGCTGATTCAGTCTGAGACTTTCAGCTCAATATCCTCTCTCACTCTCAATGCTCTCTCTCTCTCTTTGACGTTTATCTCCTCTTCTCGTTTCTCTCTCTCCTCTCTCTCTCTCTCTTCTCTCTTTCCTTTCCAATTGTATGTCTCCTGTCAATCTTCGTTTCTCTACTCTGTCTCCTTCTCTCTCCCATCGACCTACCTATACTCCTCCTCATTTTTTTCTGACAATTCTTGAATTCTCCGGCTCCCCTTCTATCATGTCTATCACTTTCTACTTATTTTTCCCCTCGCTAATTAATCAAAATTTTACATTGCCCCTCACTCCCCCTCGCTGTATCGTCTCTCTCTCTCTCTCTCCTCCCCTCTTCTCTCTCTCTCTCTCTTCATACTCTCTTGCTCTTTATCTCTCTCTCTTTATCTCTCTCTTTCTCTTTATCCCTCTATCTAGCTCTAGCCTCTCCTCTGTCTTCCTCCTCCTCATCGTTCGTTGCTTAAGGCCCCTGATGTAACACTTCTATCCAACGAGTGGCGTTGCCCGGTAGGCCCATAGCCCTTAGAATAACTTTCCACACCGTTCCTCCCTTTCGTCTTTAAACTCTCGACACACAAATATTATTCTAGTTGCCGTACGCCATAATAGAATTGGGTCTCCTAGCCGGCGGCTCCTTACCCTATTTCCGTCAAATAAATTTTGCCAAAGATACGCAATGATCTGGGAGAGGGGGAATCGATAAAAGGTCACGTATTGTGTTCATTTAGTCACCTCAATACATCTAAATAGTGCAAAGGGGGACAACTGGGGATGACAGAGAAAGAAAGAGAGAGAGAAGGAGAGAGAGAGAGAGAGAGATGCCATATTCAGTACCACCGATTCGCATCACAGATCCCAATCACGTGACGTGGATGCATGTGGAGCTCATGCGCTTTTCTCTTCTTCTTTCTTTCATGTTTTGGTTTCATGAATCACATCAATCACACTTCCACTGTTCCATAACATTTTTCTTTCGCAATTACGTTATATCAAAATGTCTTTATTCCATCATTCCATTGTTTTCGAATGAAAAACAGCGCACGTGCTTCATAAGTGGAGAGAGCGAAGTTATTATAGAGGCATTTTCAAGAATGATTGAGTGAAAACCATTAATGTTTCTCCATCCATCATAATTATAAGGACATTACAGATAAGAAGGTACAATTCAATCATGAGATCGCGTCATGTAAACAGCAGAGCATACCGGCCTTTTAATTTAAAACGAGTCAAATGTATTCCTTCAAAATGCTTTATTACAAAACTTTTGGCATGTCTCTCCAAAGGATATTATGTGACTAAAAGTTTCATACAAGTGGGTTTTTTGTATATTCATGCAAGTATGCAAGAAAAACAAAGACAAATGACTCATAATATTAAAATAGTTTTATACCACAAAATAGGCAGTTTGATTATTATGTGGGGATGCAGCAATAAAAAATAACACTAAAATGAGGATGAAATGATGGAATAATAGTATATCAACATGTCTGTCCAAACTTATTTTTATATTTAAAAAATAATACTCAAATCATAAATACAAAATACTTTGTAAATTATCAATACAGTAATGGTTTCTCAATTTTTATGCAAAATTAATTTTATTCTTATATTGTAGAGTAATAAGACAAGGAGCGCATGACAGCATGAAATGCGGAAGATTTCAACGATACTCGTCAAAAATTACGAAATGAAGAAACTGGTTGACGTAGTTGGTCATTATTTTCATTAGGAGTGAATAGATGGCCAGACTATCGGATAATGTACCAGGCTCGGTTTTCTACTTTGTTATACGAAAATGTTTGCATGCCATTTTTTTTTCAATTATCAAGGGAGGGGAGCAATACCACCGCCAGGCTGTACAACGCTAGTAAATCAAAAACCCGTGCCTTCATCATTACGCCAATAAACACCATTTCTACCGCGCGGCGTATTTCGCAACGCCTTTCTCTTTTTTTTTTTTTTTTGCTCAGGGGGCTATTGGCGTTGATACACCTAAATAACTGAAGAAAGATGAGCCCCATTTTAGAAGTAGGTCGCTAAATAAGAAAGCAAGGCAGCAAAATATGAAAACCAAAAATTACAAAAGAAAAATTAGATCAATGCACCAGTGTTCATGGAGTGATTAAGCCAGTAGGAATAGAAAGAGTGCTTATATTTTCAATTACGCGGTCATATTACCCGCCTGTACCTGGGGCAGATAAAACGGTATCCAATCTAGTATTACACAGCTGATATGAATATTTCTTTCAATGAATGCTGTCAGTAGTAACTCTTTAAAGAAAAAATGATTTACGCTTTTAAAACATGACGCACATCAAAGCTACAAAAGCTTCAAAATCGTTACGCCCGTTTGATATTGAACGCAGATATATTGACACCCCGTAGAATATTATTATCCAGCTTAAGATGGCAATCAGTTGTTGAGAGAGTACAATATCAGTTTCAAATATGGATGTATAAAGTAATAAATGGTAAGATGCCAAAGTATATCAGTGATATAGTATGCCATCGAACGATAAATTTCAATACTAGATATGCAACTGCCTGTCCTTTATTCATTTTTAAACCCAGAACCGAATATTTTAAAAGATCTTTTTGTTATAAAGGCTCCCTTATATGGAATACATTACCCCCTTCTTTACGTTCATTAAACTCTCTAGATTCATTTAAAAAATACTGCAAACTTCTTTCCCTCACACAGCAATAATTCACTTGATACTTGTATACATATTATTCATCAACCGTTTTTTTTTCTTATTTCCTTCTCCTCCTTTTTTTTTTTCTTCTTATCGGTTGTTTCCGTTCGTTTCAACATTGTATTATGTTTAATTTTTGTTTAATTTTTTATTTCATTCTTATGTATATTATGTTTGTAAATATATTTTTTATCATTTGATACAGGGCCCCTTGGTCAAGCAGTTTTTTAACTGAAAGGGCTACCCTGTTTAAATAAAACGACAAATAAATAAAAATAAATAAATCATAATCTCTTTATTGTAGCTTTCCTTAGTTGACAAAATCAGGAAAATAAAGAAATCGAAACAATATATTACATTCTTTCCCGTTTTATTTTATTGTTTTGTTAGTATAAGGAAAAAAGAGAACGTGAGTACACAAACTGGAATTCTTCTTGCATGATACGCATAAAACTGTCCGACTTGGTATACATATCATGCATATAGATGCAGGTTTCAGACTCTATAATTACACTGCATGAGTCATGCTGCATTGAATATTTGGTATGATAGCACTTTCCCACTATAAATGTAATAAATGGATGCAGCGCCCAAAGTAGTAGTCACCAAAACTATATCGCAATTACCTCCCCTAGCTACGACTGTTTGCAACAACACATGGCGGGTCGATGGGAATTCCATTTCGGGGTCTGCATTTGCGGCGACTAGGGCCCAAAGGCTTCGCTGATCCCCGAAGCGTGCTCGCGCTTGACCCGAGCGATTTCCAGCCGAACTTCAGAATGGTGGCAGCGGTGGGATGTGTGAAGAGACGTACGGAGATATTGATTGGCAGCCGGACCCCGCAAGTTGATCAATGAGTCCACTTGGTAAGGTATCAGATGACGCGCTGGCGTGATGCTTGTTATTATTCAAGCGACCGATAAGAAATGACAGAAAGAGGTGGGAGGAGGAGGGGGGAGAGGACGGTGATTGGGGTATCAGTTAAGGGTGCAATAATTTTAAGATATTAGCTAAGGTATAAGTGAAGCAGTACATAAGGAGATATGATTTATTTTGTATAAATTTATTATTTAAAATCTGGCCAAATAACTACTTGCATAACGTGTAATTTACTAATCCCCCTCCCCAACCCCCTTCCAAATGATAGAATATATGAATTGATAATTGAATGGATGAATAAATGAAGAAAAGAATGAAGAAATTAAGAAATTATCAATCAATAAAGATTTTTCATTAAGATAACTGAGTGACTCATAAGTTCTGATAAATGCTTCTGAAATATACTAATTTACATTCACAAAGTGAAATTTCCCATTTTTATGATAAATGTACACTATTTTTATCTCTTCTTTTACACATTAATGATGAATACTGGAGTTAGGGAAGGACAGAATGGAAGGAAGGCAAAATGAAAATAATTTCAGACAAACATTGTTTCCAGATGGAACTTTCGGTTCGGCTCTCGAGCGGTATAAGCTCTGATTATATCACTAACAAGAATAGGATTACAACAAAATCTGCTTTTAACCGATGTCTTTATACTGATAGCAAATTTTTTTTGATACCATGTTATAATATTCAGCGGAAAACATACAATGAGTGTGAAAGGTTATCATACATTATTAGTGGATCCGAGTGAAATGATTATCAGAGAACCGACGCATCCCTTCTTAAATTGTATCTAATCGGATCTTACACTGCTGCATCTTTCATCTTTCAGAAATACTTCTATTATCTACCCCTTTATATTCTGCAAATCTTGGCTGCTTTCATCCTATTTCACCCACGAGTCACCATCTTTGTTATGTCAAGATGACATATATTTCCCTGCGAACAAATTCAAGCTATTTCCATTTTTTCATAACGCAGAGACACTCCCTTAGGACGTAATCTGGTGCCAACGGTAATCATGTACTTTTCGCCTTCTCTGGCACTTTGCAGCAAAAGAAAGCTCTTTCTTCTATTACAAATATATTATATATCTGTTTTATATTACTCGTCTATCAAAGTATCCCGATACATGTCTCTGTGCATCCAAATAATATGCATAACACATTGGCGGCGGCTAACTCAGATTAAGGAGCTGAAATGCGATGTAATCATACTCCCTACCACGTTATACAAGAGCGATGAGTGTTGGGCGTTAGTAATACAATTATGCCTTGTTCGGAAAACATTACCGCGGCTTACAAAAATGGTGTCTGTCGTTCTTTCATAGGCGTTGTCTCTCGGGACGGCATGACTCTACTCTTACCCTCCACGGGGAACTGGTAGATGTGTTTTTCGGGAAGAAAGAAGAAGATGGGAGAAGAGGCGAAAAGGGGAGCAGGAGAGAAGATTTTCCACCTTTTAAAAATGCGGTGCCGAGATCGATTTATGTAGGCTACTCCGTAAAGTACATGCTGTTAACCCTCTCTCTTTTTTTCTCTATAGCTCTTAATTTTCCTCAAGATCTTGTCGTCAACCTTTTTATTTTTATTTTTTTCATTGCCAGAAGAAATTTGCCAGCATCAGTGTCACTGTTTCTGGAAAGCTTTTGTCCACGTTACAGCCCCATGAACACTTAAATCAGATTTACAAGTTTTGAAATTGACAAAAATTTTATTTCCTGTGTTTTGTATCTTTTAATAAAATCTCTTCTGGAATTGTTTAAGAGGAAGATTTTTAAGTAGATAATAAAAGTAGTTTATCTATAGTTCTCTCAGTACTTTCATAAGTATGGGTGGGTGAACAAGTACATAAATTAGTCTTTTGATTCCATGTGATGTTGAAGTACTTTATCAGTTTATACAAAAATGTTTTATGTAATTGGGGGGGGGGGGTTCGTAAACAAGTACATAAATTTAGTGGTTTTTATTCCATGTGATGTTGAAGTAATTTAACAATTAAAGAAATGTGTTATGTAATTTTTCTCAAAGGTAACATGACAGACAGTCCGTTGTGTTTGTCCACTGATTTGTGAAAAGCGAGAAGCCCCTTCTGAGAATCAGTAGATATATTTTATAGGAAGAAAGGCATGAATAAATGGTGTTAAAGTAAATTTAATTGCACGGAGGGTATAACAAATTTTAAGAATCCGTACATGTTTTGAGCTGCAAAGCGGGTAGTTTTTGTTTAACATTCTTAAAGGAGTTTACTTTATTACTCTTATATACAGTATCAGCTTCTTACATAACTGTGACTCCTTTCCACAGACTATACCGTCTTCTTTCTCATTTTCTGGTTGTGTCCATCTCTTTCTCTGTTTGCCGATCTCTCTATCCCTGTCTGATTTCTTTCTCTCTCCCTTCTTTTTCTTCATCTCCTTTTTCTTCTTCTTCTTCTTCTCATCTGTCTCTCATTCCCGCTCCTTTTCTTTCTCTTTCCCTCTCTCCCACCCTTTCCCTTCTCTCAATTACCTTCTCCCTTTCTCTTACCCCACCAACTTTCTCACCTCTCTCTCTCTCTCTCTCTCCCTCTTTCCATCCCCTTTCTTCCCATTCCCTCTCTCATTCTCCCTCCCTCTCTTTCCCCTCTCTGTCTCTCTCCCTCTCGCTCTCATTACTTCCCCATCCCATTCCTTCCCTGTCTGCCTCCTATGTATTTGGCTCATTTCTAGGTAGTTTAGCCTAGGGATGATTAATGACAAAAGAAAACGATTGATTATCCACTCTGCTGATTAAGGCAATACAAGATGAGTAAAATAAGGGACAACGACCTTGTGCCTCGTAAAAATTCTCTGATTTAATGGGGAAATGATTTTTATCATGTGATCATTCAACCTGAAGCAGTCTTTTTAAATCATATTATTCCACATTCAACTTCATCTACTGAAAAAAAATAAATATTGAACTATCTTCTTCGAAAAACCGGATTTTTTTTTCGAAGCTATCTTTGGTAGATGTTGAAGTTTGCAAGGAAAAGTGAGTGGACGATAGTGTAGCAACAGAGATCTTAATTGGCATTTTAATTACTTTTGATCATGATTTATTGAGACTGAATAGAAAATGGTTTTGTCAATGACTGAGTAAAAATCTAGATAAATTTAGTCACCTACTAAAGATCTTCAGTAGATGTTGAAATACTGTAAAGAAAAGAGGAGACACTGAACTATCATAGAATGATCTTTCACACCATTTTTAAAGACATTTATAGACAAAGATTTTAGAGACATTTGAATGATGTCTCTTCTAGCTATATCAAGATATATATGGCATTGATGTCATTTATAATCATACCATCTAAAGTAGACGTAAACTTACCGTTGATATCACATATCTTATAGTTGAGTGTTTTCAATAAAGATGTATGATTCTTACTCCTTATCTCCTACTTTTTATCCAAGTAATTTGATCCAGTAAGTTCTTTTTCTTCCATAATATTATGAAAGTTAGTTTATACGTCTAATGTGAAATATAAACTTGTAATTGAGGAGTATAGCTAGTGTAAAATGTGCTCTCTCTCTCTCTCTCTCTCTCTCTCCCTCTCCCTCTCTCCCTCTCTCTTTCTTAAATATATTTGAAATTTCTCTAGCTCCATTTCCTGTACCACTGCGACGACCCTGCATTAAATTATAAAACTCAAACTGTATATATTTATCTCTCTCTCTCCCTACATCCAACTATTTTCAGTACTACATCGACCTTTTTTCTTTTTGTTCTTCTTTACATCCTGCTAGAATCTCCCAACCACATCCTATCATTCTTTTCTCCCTTCATTTTTTTTCCTGCCATAGCCCAGCACACTTGGCTGAGTAATCAGCAGCCAATATTTGCCCAGTTGTTGCCACACATGGGACCCTTCACTCCGTTGGCGGGTGTGAGTTCGATTCACGAGGGACCGGTAAACGATGCCGACGATGATGGTGATCATTGATCATGTCAGACAATCAAAGACATAAACAAGACAAAGACAGCAAAAAGAAGCGCCATCACACAATCACACTTTTGCCGCTAGTATTTCACATGTTGCATTTGTTTGTAACAACTCTTCTTGATTTATTACCGGTTTGAATTTCCCTTTCACTGTCCTGTTTTGCTGAAAAACCTTAAAACTGACTTTTTAATCTTGTATAATTCGCCCCCTCTATACTTCCTTTTATGATCCTTTCAACGTTTGTATTTATAATGTTTGTCTGGGGGTTGTTGTTGTTGTTATTTTTTTCAAAATCTATCAAACTGTTACAACATCCAATGATATGTTTATGACTTTGAAAAAAAAAATCTTTTCTTCTTGCCATGCTACCCTCCTTTAGAATTTATCCCCCTCCCCCATAAAAAAATCTGTTCCCAGGCATTTGTCACCCCCTCCACTCCTCCCCTTCTATCTCTTGCTCTCTCTCGCTCTCTCTCCATCTCTCTCTCTCTCTCTCTCTCTCTCTTTCCTGTTTTTCCTTTCATTTGTTTCTTTCTCTTCTCCATTCTCTCTTCTCAATATTCCTCATGGTAACTACATTTCCGTGCGATTATCACCGCACATTCGTGTATGTTTCCCTATTTCTCTTCCTTTCATTCTCATAATCATTCCCAATAGTGTCATTATTGTAAAAAAAATAGTAATGATGATTATGATAATAGCCGTCCTTTGTAATATGCCTTTAAACCAGTTACATAACATTACAAAATACGAACTGCATTTTCAAATATACAGCAGCCTTCATAAATCACACGTTCTCTTTTTAAGTCAATGTTATCATAAACGCCGTTGCCAAGGTAACAACCGATCAACATCCATCCATACACTTCAACTTAACCATAGCAACCAGATACGACCATGCTAACGAACGGAAATCGTTCCCACCTGTCCTGTAATTTTTGTTTTGTTGGTTGATCCTGGGTTTTTTTCACTCCCTCGTCTACATAAATTCAGTTAAAGATTAACGACTCACACTTCTCAGGGTGAATTATCAGCTACACAGGTGTCTGCAGAACACTTTTTTCAATTTCTCTATCGTTAAATTCGTTGCTAGAAGATTGTGCCCGCTTTATATTCTAATATAATCACCCGATTAATAATTTATGCAAAAGGTGATCTAATTGATTTGTCGCAGAACTAGTCCTTCATTGTTTTCTTTCCTCTCAAGGTTGACAGACGACAGAGACACAGTGATACTTTCACTGTTCACAATTATCAAGAGATGTTCGAGTTATAATTTCTCCATAAATGGGAAGGAATAGCAGGTGCTTCTAGGTGAGTATTTTTATTGCAAGAAGATTCAATAAGAGGAGGTGGAATCTACATTTTGCCAATCATTACCTTACAAGAGACAGAAGGGATGCAGTTAAATTGGAAAAGAGCTAGTAGGATTCAAAAGCGCTGATCGACTATGATAATTAATCAGTGAGAATATAAAGACGATCCAAAGAGCGAGACATTTATTGTCTCTCAGTGCTTGAGATTAATATGACTTTGTCTGGTGTCAATTTCATGATCAAGCTGAGATACGAACCGAAATCTGAATCAAGGGTTCCAGGAGTGTAGCCTTGCGGACTTCATCAAGAACTTCTTCCTAAAGAAGCGACAGAGACAACAGAACTACTTCCATCGATCTTCTGACTTCTGTGAAAGTCTTATTCGGTAAGTATCAACTTCCTCTGTTCTTGACATCGATGTTCTATCAGTTCTTATAAAATCGTTCATTTGTTGCCTGTCTCATGACAGCTACATTTTTTCTTTGGGAGGAGTCGATACGAAGCAGGTACGGAGGCACTTCAATTTCAAGAAAGGTTGCAGTGAGACAAGAATGTTGAGCTTAGGACCTTGATAATTTATGATGAGTTTGAATGGCAAAAACAATATGCTCCTTTTCATTTAGCGAACTTTAAGTGAATTCTAATATGTCATGATTACTTTTACTTGAGTTGGGAATAGTGCACTTTAACTTTAACAACTCAATCATCTTGCCAAACTCTTAATTTTATATCTCGGCATACTATGTTAGGCCTATAGTTATTTGACAAAAGTGCGACTCTGATATTTAGAATAGAAATGCCATCCGGGCTTCTTCTATCTGTCATGAATCACTTAATTGAGACGTCATTGCCCTCACGTTCATGTCGATCTCCACTTTTCTTTCCTAACCCTCGGACCTCTGCACCATGAGCTGTCAATCTCCACACGCCGAACCGCGCGGCGTGGGCCGTCTTCACCAAAACCGCATCATAAACATTTACGCTCTCACCGTCTTCAAGTGATCGTTGTGTATGCAGCTAAGACAAACTCGCGCCTAATCAAACGTCAAAAGAAGACAAGCGGAGAAGGAGATGAGAAGAGGTTGGAATAGAGAGTTAAAGAGGATGATTAAGATGTTTGAGATGCCTGGACACGACCACGAGGTAGCTACAAGTGGTTAGCATGCCTCATTATGAAGACAATTTGATGAGCCTCTTCACGGCACCCCCATCAAACACCACACAAAAATCTGAATCAACTTGAAAAGACGTCAACACACGCTTGGTGTTTGTCAACCGTTTTGGAGACGGCTGTAACGATTTTTATGTCACTGTCCACGCAATACTCGATTAACCTTTCCAACCCCGTTGGCGCCCCGAATATGGGCGAGTACTTGAGCATGGATGCGAGAAAAACTCATTAATTCTTTCTCGGCGTATAGATTCGACCACAAAGGAAATGCTGAATTATTTTCACCCAAACAGACTGTGAAAAACAACTTGGAAATTCCAGAGCTTATATGGTCACCAGATGATTCACCATTTCATACATAGTTCCTATTTCTATGAACGTCACCCTTTTTCACTTTGTGAAACAGATGCATACCCATCCTATTATGAGGAAGCCCTTATCATTTGGAGAATGCTAAAAGACCTTTTTCAAACTATATCCCTGATAAAATCATTTTATTTGAATCCCCATAGAAAATAGGTTATTGAATGTTCAGATAAATAGCTATATACATAGGAGGGGACCATCTGAAACCATGAAAGAGAATATTGTTTCATAATGTTATTATGAGGAGCCTGCATATAAAATTGTGTTTCCATTTGTTCAAGGATTGATCTCTTTGCAATTAAGGAAATTGGCGAACAATGATTTTATGGATAAATACAAACAAATACAATGTTAAGATGAAACACCACGACTTTTTCACCGATTATTCTCAAAGGGAAACATGTCCGGTCACTATGATATCAACAGCACTCGTCGATTCGGCCAAAGCCTCTCTTTTTTCGGCCCAAGTGTCAGCTCGTTTCCTCACGGATACCTAAATATTCATTCGCTTTGTATAAATTGGGCAGATAATAAGGCGATCATACGACGCAGTATCGATGTCACCGGTATCGATTTCCCTGTGATGGGGTCGCCTGCATCCAAATGGGACACAGTGTCCGGCAAATGTCCATCTTGTTTTAGCCCCGAACTGGTCTGCGATTTATCTTTCTCTCAGTGTCATTATTCTCTCGTGCCGAACGGACAAGTGGCAGCATCGTGTTACGAACGGGTCTTATTTCTAGCTCTTATTGCCTGCATTTGTTTTCTTTTTCGACCATGCGAAGAGTATATTTTCCTTTGCATATTTTCTCTCGTTCTTTGTAACGTAGATGTCGTTTGAATAAACTACTCAGGGGATTGATAGTGGTTCATTTCTCCATACTCTTGACACTTCAACTGTGTCGTTTCCTTGTCATCATCAAGGATTTCGTTCGCATGAGGACTTATCATTCATTCCGTTGTAGAAATGTGGAGTGGGGGATTTGTGGATTAAATACCGCTATCCCTCTTCAAATGTAAAATAGTAAAATCATATGAAAAAAATAATTATCTACATAATATGCCTCGAATTGTGGCATAAAACATTCATGACATCAGAAGCTTTAAAGATTTAGTTTTCATCACACAGAAATACTAAAAAAAATAAAAACAAAAACAATTAGGTTTTAATTACCCAAGGTAGCCACATCAGTATTACTACTGCTCTTCCTGCGGGTCCTGCAATTATTATTACCCTAGTAATGCCAGGTACCGATTTAGCATGTTTAGTACACCTGGGCCGAGAGGGACACATGTGAGCAAAACACTTTTTCCAAGGATGTAAGCGCCGGGAGAGGATCGAACCCACTGTGCCACAATGGTCCCACATTCCCATACTAAATATCTGTTATGCGTCTACCAACCCCGCCTCTCTCTCTCTCTCTCTCTCTCTCTCTCTCCTTCATATCTAACAATAATTATTTTGTATTTACTACCACGCTGACACTTTCTTGACATGATTATTAGTAATACGTAAATTTGCCAAATATATACAGTAAGATAAATATTACTTGTTAACGTAATAAGATTAAATTAATGGACCTGATGGAGAAGGTCTTTAGATATTAAAACTAACCTGCAAAGCAAGACCGTGCGGTATTGAAGATAAATGTTCCCGATACTTTAAATAAGCATGATAACACCTATAATACCTGTCAAATTTTGGAATAAAGGCCTTATAATGCTTAGGCCCGTATCGTACGCTTGAAATTAATCACATTGTATTTTCCGTATCTTGAGATAACCCTAGCGATGAATTTTCCGATACCAAGCCTTAATTTGCTGGAACAGCACCAACATCCTCCATAACTGATTCATTCCGAACATTATCATGGCAACAGTAACTATCAACAGCAATCTCCTGGATCTCTTACGCTACTTCACATGACTGTGGAAAATACGATGACAAAATTTTCTGCCTATTTACCATCAGAATAAAAAACTAACGATTCACCCTGTTCACCACATGATTATAGTTCGACAGGAAATAGAAATGAGAAGGATGGAATCGAGTACTGCCACAAATAATCGTCCATCGGATTCATGAGGTCGCTATTGCACGCCTAGAAGTGGTAGCAAAACGGAAATCGCGTAACAATAATAATTTGAAATTTCTTCTGCGCACAAATCTGCCATTAATGGAACCGAAGACTCGAAGAATGATAACAAATTTAAATTCATATACAGTTAACATAATATACACAAGACGATATAAAATGAGAAAATAATAATAATACAATAGACATATGTCAAAATAGAATACAATGATGAACATGATGATGAAGATACAAATTGCACAACTATTAGTATCTGATTATCATGATTATGTACAAACCTGATGGTTGAAAACATAGAAATGTAAATGAATCAACACACACTTTCCTTAGTTTGTGTTTATCATTTAAATTCACCACGCCCTCAATGTAATCATCCAAACCGATACTGAAAGAAGTAGAAGTAAATGCTGAAGTAGCATATGAAGGAAGACAATGAGAGATACAGGGTGCAGGGGTGCAGGGGGTAGGAGTACAAGTAATGTAATTATATTCTTTCATTTTGTACTATTTCATCAACATTTTTTCCATGACTGAATAATAAAAGAAGGGGGGTATTTGTTAAATAGGCCAGCTCTAAAACTACAACTACCCCAAAACATCATCATCATAATCAGGCCTTCTTGTGTAAGAGAAGCACAAGATCAATCTTTCCATCGCACCTAAGACATATTAAGATTTAAGGAAACCTGTGTAAGATCAGCAAAATTGGGTGTTATTCTTAATCCTAGGCGTATCTGGTTATTCAATTATGCCGCGCCAAGCAGAATGAGGATTTGTGCCTTCTCGTTAGGGTTATACCAGGGCATTAAAAGAAAACTGGGCTACGCGGTCAAAATGAAAAGGAATTAAACACTGCGCGTTTCAGATGAACAAGATAACTGCGGTATGAAATCATGGCACGAATGGAAAACGGATTACAGGACGATTTTGCATATTTGGTAGAGAAGAAGGATCTTTAAACTAACGGAGTCAAATCCTTAATCTTTGAATGTGAAATGTTTGCCCTGCCAAAATTTAAATGTTCCTCTTTTGTTTTTGTTTTTTGTTTTTTATTTATTTATTTATTTATTTATTTACCACTTGTGGGACGGAACACCCTATCAGCATATGCTGTTTTTGGTGGGTGGGTGTGTGTGTCTGAGCATTCTTTCTTAAACTATCTCTACGTGTCAGATGTTATTCAAATATTTTCAATGTTGACGAAATCAGTAGTTTTGAAATTCCACCATCTGCACATTAACTAATATCACTGCAGCCCCTCTTTCTCTCTCTCTCTCTCTCTCTCTCTCTCTCTCTCTCTCTCTCTCTCTCTCAGACACACACACCCCACCTACCAAAAAAAATCAGTAATTAAAAAAAAATAATTACAATCTGCCGCTGTAATAACTTAACACCTTTAGTGTTATGATTATTATCTAATCGTTTGTTTCTGATTCTTCTTATTCCCTCCCTCTTCCTTTTGGTTTAGTTTTTTCTCCCCCCCCCCCCCTCTCTCTCTCTCTCTCTCTCTCTCTCAATTTCTTTCCCGGTCCTTCTCTATTCCATTTTTTAAATTTCTTTTCTGCATCTCTTTGCTAAAGCTCCTTATTTCCTCAATCATTTGCCCTTCACTTTGCGTTATCATGATTAATGTCTTGCCCAATAACAACAACGCCTGTACCGTGGCCCGGGACTACAGCCCACGAGTTTGACAGCCAACGAGACCTACAGCCCCAAAAATCAACAATGCTGGTTTCACAGGCCAATTTTGAAAAGTTATTTGAAGGCTCACAAGATGGTCTAAGAGACCGACAGCCAACAAGGCCGACACATCGGTCTCATTGACCATCCGTCCACGAGCACTGCTACTTTATCTCATGCCATATGTTCAAATCAGATATCAATCAACGGGATCAAGCAAAAAATTACCGTTTTAAGGCAAAATGAAAAAGGATATAATTCTTCCAAAAATCCAAAGAAATTAAATCTGTGCCCGGACATGAGGCGACGGTTGCCAGATTATAAGAACGATGATAATTATCTGAATATCCATCTTTTCTAAATACATAGATATACAGTTCCCAGCGTAAGCACCCCACCTTCCTTCCTCCATGTCCTTCTTGTGAATTCATGATCATGAGTATGTTTTGTTGTAGAAAGAAGAGTAGTACTAAAATTTCGATAATCTATTTCTTCAAAATTCATTTCCGTTTCATACGTATATCTTTCTTCTTTTTTTTATATTTCAGTGTTGCAATGTCATTGCACAAGGCAATCATACAAGGTCACTCTAGTCATCTGAAATATCTCTTGAAGAACTCAGATCGACTTTCTATCAATGGAAAAGACTCAGACGGATACACCCCCATCGTCGTCTGCGCGGTCATCGACGATGAAACTTTGTCACTGACGGCGGCGAAGATGCTCCTCCGTCATGGAGCAAGAGTTGATATCGCCGATGACCACGGGAAGACTGCTCTCATGCATGCCTGTATGAGGAGGAATATTTCGCTGGTTAAAGTTTTGACTGAAAAGGTTCCCGTCGGTCAAAATTTCGACATTAATCAGGGTGACGATGACGGCAATACTGCCTTGCATTATGCAGCTAGAACTGGTGTTATGGAAATCGTAAAAGTCCTCGTACGCTATTATTTGGTTCATAAGTTAACATTAAATACAGAAAATAAACTAGGGAAAACGGCTCTTGATTTATGTTTGGATGAGAATTTTCTAGATGCGGCATCATTTCTTCTCGAATGCGGTGGCAGTTGTGGCAGAAACGTAGAAAGCCTGAAAAATCTCGATGCCCTGGCGTCGAAACTAATCAGTGATGAGCTGCAGGATAAACTTGCTCTGTCGAGGAATGAGTCACCTGATGCGAGGACATGCGCAGAGATCAATCAGAGTTGTTTTAGCAAAGCAAACAAACACTTGAGCGGTAATCAATCGCCGCCGAGTTTACGTTACGCCTCGCCATCATCGCCTATTCGAGTCACGGGGTCGCGGGGTTATCATCACCGTCTCGACAACATATTTAAAGCGAAGTCGGTGCAGAGCACCAAATCATATCGACCACCCATGGTAGACGTCGTCGCCTCGGACCAGAACAATGAGATGGCGGCTGAATCCAAGCTCAACGGGCGAAAATCGAGAAGCAGGAAACTATCTTCACCAAACAGCCGTCGACGCCGTTCTACAGTCGTGAATACTCCGTCAAATTCACTGGTAGATAGTGCTAATAACTTGTTCAAAAAGTTTGGTCGTCGTTCACCGTCATCTCGACGATCTAGTGACGTTTCCGTAGCTCGTGCTTCCACCAACACGAAAAATGTTACTGACGACGGCAACGAATACCGTAACTTATCGTCGCCGATGTCGAATACAACTAATTTAGACGGGCATGGAACTCAATACCGTGCTTCACTGGATATTAGCCTTGCTTCAGATGACGGTAAATTCACCAGTAATTTTTTTGCCGAAAACGATAAAGAATCTGAGCTTGATTTCAATGAGATTTCTGTCCGAGTGCCCAGTCGTAAGCCAAAATACAACGAGAGGAAATATGGTGGTTATATTGAAACAATACCTGAAATTGACAGCCGATCTGGATCTGTAATAAATGGAAATATCGGCATAAATAGATCAAATGAAAAGTTTGGTAGAAGTTCAAAACTACAACGCAGTAATTCTAGGAGCACTCTGAATGGTTTCAACTCTCGATTTTTGAACACCGGTCGGAATGATATTCTAACGAGTGCCAGCAGTATGAGGTCAGGGATGACGATGATGTCAACTGGACGAGCGATGTCGGTACAAAAGAGACCACAAGTCAAGATGATATTTGGGAGGTGCTACGAAGGACCGAATCGTCGTGCCGATATCGATAATCGGATCAAAGAACTTCAAGATGAACTGGCTTGGATGGAGAAACGTCGTAAAGCTCGGACAATGCACATCTCTCAGGGCAACAGGAAAGCAGAGCCAATACCTCACCAGAATACGTGTGAAACTGACGATAAAGACGACGACAACCAAACACCACAGCCTGACAAATGTAAGTGTGAGAACTTCGATAGCTGTAGTTGTTCTCAGTGTCAGACCCATCATGTCGAGTCGCCCAAAATAAATCAGAAAAGAGTTCTTGGGCGAATTCCCTCAAAAGATATCAACGGAAATATCTTGCAACCTGCTGAGAGTGAAGCTTACACACAACCTTTACCCGGTGGATATACATGGATAGGTTTGCAAGGGAAAATGGCAAAAGTGAATCCCTTAAGAACAGTTATCAGAAGATCAAAGAGTGTGCCCTTTTCAGAATGCGATACAACATGTGCACTAATGGATAGCAATCAAACAGACGACGATCGCACCTGCGATCCAGCATCGATCCTGGATTTCATTCGCGATCAAGAGAAGATCAACAAGGAGGAGATTTTGTGGCAACGTTTCCATGGTAACCCTTTAAACAATCTGATCAATGAACAAGATCTGCTGTCAGGAAAGCCTCCCTTACATGCACCACAACTTGACAGAAGAAAAGTCCCAGTTTACGGGTTCGGTTTGCCCAAAACATCATGCACGAAGTAGTTACAAAATAACCACAAATGTAACAGGAACACTGGGTATCAATCTGTGAAAATTATTCGTAAATCCTTAAAAGTTTATAAAAAATAATGGAAACTTTGTTCAAGGCTGCTACCTTGAGTGACTTGTGATTTGCATTATTTTTCATTCGAAAAAGGTAGATGTCATATTCGAATAGGTGATGTAATTTCTCTCTATTTTTCTCTCATTTCCCTCCGCACACCTATAAGAATTTAACTTCGTGGGACTCATGTCAAAAATTTATTAGTTTGGGAAAATGTATAAGCTTGTTTTGTCAAAAGAAAAAAATGGATTGTTAATTATTCAATAGATCAGCGTTATAAATTTCATTTCACTGAAAGAAGTCACAAAGTATAACAACATTTCATATTAAACAGTTTGAAACTTTGTTCATTTGAAGTTGCAAAACAGAATTAAACGTTGCCTTACCCACGTCAAAATAGGGAAAATAATTTGTCGTCAAAAGATTTTCAGAACACATGCTACGATATACCGTGTGTCCCCAAAAGTGTACAGTTGGATAAAGTCTCGCCATCCAAGGATTTCGAAGGATTTTCAGGGAATTTTAGAACCCGTGGATAGCTCAGGGTCGGTCTCTTCTTTAAAGTGACATCCCCCATAAAAAAAAATAGGCATAAAATATTTTACCCTTGAGTAAGCAAGAGTAACAATTTTTTGATTTGTGAAGGGATGCATAATTCAAACTTGATAAGAATCAGTATTTGTTCTCAATCTGGTGGCGATCAGGAAAGCTACGAGTGGTGTGAAGACTATAATGAATGACACAGTAATGGCATGTGTCAGAACGTACACACAACAAAGAATACTCCTTCATGAATTGTCATAAACCATGGAACATGAAATGTCTTTACACCTCCATCGACTTTGCTCATAACCACTAGATTAAGAAAAATACCGATTCTTGTCAAGTCTGAATTTTGCACCCTTTCACAAAAGTTACTTTTCCTCCCTCAAGCGCAAAATTTCACGATGTGTGTGTGGGTGTGGGTGGGTGTATGTGTATGTTACTTGATAGAAGAGACCCAGGACTATCAGCAGTTAATTTCTTGCTGATAGGAAATGTCTGGATGCCGAGACTTTTTTCCCACAGCATAAGAGCATGTGTTCTCAAAATCTTTGAGGAGCAATTATTTTCTCTATCCCTGCCTATGTGATTGAACGACTTCTGTACAAGCAGGTCATATACTTTGACACATTTACCTCGAAGCTCCTCTATACACTTCGAATGTATGATATAAAACAGATATACCTTGTATGATTTGCCCTGATGCATTCATATATCTTCTTGATATGACTTCAAAAAGAATGACGTATACAAAATGAATACTTCAAAACTATTTCAATGGATGAATTATGTGGGTATAAAAATTGTTCATGTAATACTGTTAATCGCCGTCAGTGTCAGCACAGTAGTGCATTTTTTTATAAGGAGAGGCGGAAGAGCAAATTTACCAAAAATCAAAAGAAAATGGGTTTTCGGAAAATCAAATACACAAACGATGGTTTAAAACAGATTTACTCCAACACTGCAAATGCTTTTAAGCAAGTAAATAGATAACTACAACTGAATTTCGCTAACGAAGAAAGAGATGTAATAACTTTCGTTACAAGAAACAATTAATATATTTATTGCTTAAAAAGTGATGTCCTAGGTAAGTTCATTAAATCAACTCGTGAGTTACTAAATAAACCCATACCTACAACAAAACTCAATTAGCTTCCTCCTTTCAGGCAAACGGACGTTCAGCAGCCGGCGCCTTCTCTCTATCCTTCTACCTACCTAACAACATACCTACGAACCTACCTATGTCTCTATCTTTATCTTTCTCTGTCTTTCTCCTATTTCTCTTCCTATTGATCTTAAATCTAATCTTTTTAAATGGACATCTCCTCCTCCTCCTCCTCCCCCCTCCTCCTCCTCCTCCTCCCCCTCCTCCTCATCATCATCATCTTCTTCATCCTTCTCCTTCTCCTCTTTCTCCTCCTCCTGCTTTTTATTCGTATCTATGTCATAATGTACTGTCCTCCTCCTTTTCCTCATTCTCATCATCCACCTGCTCATCCTCTTTCTTTTATTTTCTTCCTATTTCATCTCATTCCCGTCACCCCCCCCCCCCCCAATCATCCTTCTTTTTCATTTCGCTCCTATTTATCCCTCCTCTTATCACTCTTCCTCCTTTTCAGTTTTCTTCTCACTATTCTCTTTCTTCTTACTTTCTTCCTTCTCCTCTTCCTCATCTCCATCTTCTTATCTCTCCTCCACCTTCATTTACCGTAATCCCAAAACGCGGCAACGCACACCCGATCGCTGCGATCGATTACACTTTGCTGCTCGACACAACCGATACAAGGTGTACCATGACGGCCTCGCGATGTTGACAAGATTGTGACAAGCGCGCGAGGGGAAAACAAACTCGGAGCAGTGTTTGATTTCTACTCTCTCAAGTCTGAAAAGGGACACACGAGTCGGTTTTGTGTGGGTTATTTGGAAATGTAACAGTTTGTTTAATTCTTCTGACAGCTAGTAAATGGCTATGCATACACCCAACTTCACACCGTTTTTAGTTTCCCGTGGGTGCTACAGCGCTCAAGCGTGGTATAGAGTTTCTCGTTAACGCAGGATTCTCACTTGCAAATAAGTATCTTCTAGGTTGTTCATTTCTTTATACTTCTGTATTAGATCGTATTATAAAAATGAAAATCATGACCAATCATTAGAAATGGTTAAATGAAATACGAAGATAAAGATAACAAGATTAAGCAGAAGGAGAAAATTTCAAAATTACAAGAAATTTGGTATATGAAAGACACTGATGACGGAATCCATAAAGTGTTTAGCCTTATTGAGTTTAACATGGGGATACTCTCATGAGACCTATCAAGATAACATTACTTTGACAAGAATTAGATCTTGAAGGAGAAATTGACTCATGTGTTGCCTTCCGACATTTTTTTTTCTGTAAGAAACTGAGGACAAATGGGGTACCAGAATAAAATGACATGGTCACTTAACGCATCTGTATAAAGAACGCGTCATCTGCGATGACAGTGAATGAAGTGTCAGGAGTGGGATATTAGATGTTGCAGTGAGTGTCAGGAGTGGGATGGTCGCGATGTAACAACACCAGTTACATGCAGAAAGAGACGTGTTGTACAGTAATACCGCAGTCACATCAAGGAGACGGACATCGGGCCGACAAAAGACCATACTAAAAGCTACACTTTCCGGAATGACCGGAATTGTTCAGGATGGAGTAGGTGTGGTGTCGATCTTGCGGTGTGACTTAGGCATTAAGGTGAAAGGCTTGTAATGGATTGGCCCAGAGGATCGATTGTGCCATGATGGAACTGTGTACGCGCGGGAGGCAAATGTTTACGCCTCTTCATTGTAACGAGAGCCTCCAACAAGAGAGAAGAGGGGCGAGAGAGAGATAACTTGAAGCGGCGTGGAGAAGAAGGTTGTCTTGTTTACACCCCTTCTAGGTCGCTTCACCGAGATGCTAGATGGACGACTAGGTTACACATCGGACCGGGAAAACGATGCCGGTTTTTTCATTCCACAGGGAAGATCTTTCGTTTTTGTCATGATGCTTCAGATGGTCAAACTCTCTCTCTCTCTCTCTCTCTCTCCTCTCTCTCCTCTCTCTCTCTCTCTTTATATGAATATTTATTTTCTTGTTCACCTTTCTCACTCCTCCTTCCCATCTCTCTCTGTCTTTCTCCCTCTCTTCATGATTCTTTCTTTTTCCCTTTTCTCTTGCCAACTTTTATTTTGCTCCTTTACTCCCACTTACCCCTTCCCCTTCTCTCTCCATCTCTCTTTCTCTATCTCTCTCTCTCTCTCTCTCTCTCTCTCTCTCTCTTTATCTCCTATAGCCTCGTTTTTACCTAACTTGCTCTTAATTTTCCATTTTCTTTCTTTTCAATCCAATTTCGGTCCTCTTTCAACACTTACAGGAACGTACAAAGAACATCTTCCAAGAAATTTAAGATACTGATAAACAATTTATGTTATAAATGCTATAGCTACCACGCATTAGTTCTTGGAGGTCTCCTTTTAATCAGAATAAATTATTAATCCGGGCAGTGCCCTAGATATAAAAGAGAGGAAGTCAGCTCGAAATGTAAGTTTTAAAAGGTATGTAGGTCTCCAAATTAGATCTGTATACCGGATTGACCTTTTAAATAAATCTATATGAGTAAATGCGTAATGGAACAAAAAAAACTTGAGAGAAATGTTCGTCTGGAAATTTGAAATAATTGCAATAAAGACGAAACGAAATGGTTTCTATTTATCCTTACGTTAATCATGGACCCTACACTGCATCTCAATTACTTTAATCAAGTTGGTAGCATTTTGTCGCTGTCGCCGTCTGTATGTCTGTCTTTCTGGGGTTTTTTTGTATTTTACTAGCTCCATTTCTCTTTCTTTCTTTCTCTCTCTCTCTCTCTCTCTCTCTCTCTCTCTCTCTCTCTCTCATCCTCTTTTCCCTCCTTTCCTGTGTTTGGTATGTTTGTTCCGCAGACGATTATAGTGCTTTTTCATTCGTCCAGTGGTTTTATCTACAGAAATATTTCATCTATATACAGTCAATAAAATCGGATCACGCACCCATAGTTATGATAGTGATTACTAAGCTTTTGAAGCGTTCCATAGTCAGACGCCAATCTTAGCAGCGTTTCCAATTCGTGTTTCAAAGTAACTTTTGCATGGCAAATTTAATTTGTGTTGGCATTTAAGAGAAACAATGGAACTTTAAAACTTTAGCGCTAATAAGTTCTATTAAAGATGGCGACCCTTCTAAGATATCACAGCACAAACCAAAGCAAGACAAAATCAACAAGGCCCTTGCCCTTCTCATACACCTCAACTATACTCCTATCGAAGAATAACATTCTCCGGGATGACAAAAAAGGGCCAGCGGCTGAGCGCGCTTTGTGACATGAAAACCCCCTTTGGCTCCGGTGTAGAGTGTAACCAATTCCACAGCTAAAAGCATGCAAAAACACGCTAGGTTACAGAGCCCGACAGTATTTACCGAAACCCGTTGATCAAACATTTTTCACCTAGGGACAGGGACAGGTACAAGTTTCGCTTACTCAGTCTTACAACCAAAGTTTTGTTACAATCCGACGAGGAGTTGATGCTAATGTTGAATTAATATTTGTTTCGCGGCATGACGGTAAGAGGAAAAAAGAAGCCGCAGGAATTCCGAAATGGATCTATAAAATGTGTCATCCTCCGCATGCTAATTAGCGCGATGCTTTACTCAAAGAGAAGCTTTAATTGGCAAATAACATGATGTTACCATGTTTACAGCTCATTATGTCAAAAAGCTCAATTATCGCTTCTTAGAAGTAGTGTAAAAAGCTGACTTATAAAGCTACATCATACCTTTTTACAGAATTTAGAACTGAAGCGATTCCGAGTTAAGAAAATAATGGAAAACTTGTAAATAGATGTTACTTTCATATTTGTTCAACTCTTTGTGAATTTCGAAAGATTGATTACGCCAAAGAAAATTCTTTCACATTTTATAAAGATATAATAGGCTTTCGATTCTGCAATAAAAGGGAAGTCCGTTCTGATAAAAAGAGGTAAATTGGAAATGGGTCAGAGAAAATTTGGGGAAACTATGATCATGTTGATAAGGCTTTATCATGCATGATTATTTTTTCAAATGTTATTGATTAAACGCAATTAGTGATCATTGCCAGTTTGTGTTTAACTGTTTAATGCATGACGTATCAATAATGATACGATTTTAGAATTTGAAGAAAGCTGGAATACAGGCACATGATCTGAGAGGAAAGTCAATGATTTTGATCATCTCTGTTCTCTTTTCTGTTCCTTAACCATTCCAAAATGCTTAAAAACTACATAATAATGCGTGATTAGGGTGATTTACAAAGAGAGACTAGAACGGTGAGGGGAAAAAAAATCGTAAGTTTTCTCTTTTTTAAAGTTTGCTTTTAACATGAATCTGTATGTGTATATTTTTCCGATCTATGCCATCGGGGCCTTGTTTCGACTACGACCTACAAAGCTATTTTTATAGAGTTTTGTTGTAAGCCGCCATGGCGCTCGGAGCGCTAGCAAACCAGCCGAGATCGTCAACCCGCTCGCACGCAACGGTGATTGATTACAATGCTCAGAAGTATCTAGTCAACTAATGCTGCTTATCTTGAGCGCATTAGCCAGCGGCCACTGGTGATCCACCACGCGGCGTCAGTCTTTGATGGGGAAAAAATAGGGAGAAAACGCTTGGTTTAAAATGTGCCATTCTATTAAACATCGTGAGCAAATTTTGGTTTTGTTATTTTCTCAGAGGAGAGAAGCATGGAAAAGGGTATAGAAGAAGAGTTAAGAAAGAGGAAGATGGGAAAAGGGAAGTCGGAGGAGAGATGGGGTAAGAGAGAAGAGAAAGAAGGACAAAGAGAGGAAAATAGACAGATTTCATTTGGAATTCATATTCATTTCCTTTTGAGCAATAACGTAATTCCAATATCAAAGAAGGTGGCGAACACCCAAAAAGCCGAGCTTGTGCTGGCGACGCCAAAGACAATGACAGTACTAACAGTACGAGAGAGAGTGAAATAGAGGAACTGGGAGAGTAATGATCTATAATTCACAGGGAGAAAGTGATCGAAATGATGATGACTGATTACTTTTTTTCTTTCTTAAACAGTCTCTGCTGTGGGCAGCACATTGCCCATTGTTTTCTTTCCCTTCCTTCGTCTTATCTTAAATCACCCCGTCTTTTTCACCTACTCCTCTTCAAGCTATCTCATTAGGCTTATCATTATTTAAAAACTCGTAGATTGAAAGTTTGCGGAAACAATCAAAAAGCTTTAAGACTGTAGAAAAAAAACCTGTAATATCATTAGAGGAATGCGGTCGTGACATCTTGTTGAACGACGTGCAATGACTCAATACCAACAAAAGTCGATACTGAATATCTGTTTTGATAATTTTATAAAAAGATATCGTTTTTTTATCTTGTGTGTAACTTCAAAACTTCTTCGAGAATCTGTGGTTTAAGAAAAGAAAATATGCACATTGCCCCTATCATGTTGTCTTTTAATCAAACCTCTCTCTCTCTCTCTCTCTCTCTCTCTCTCTCTCTCTCTCTCTCTCTCTCTTTCTCCCTCTCTCTCTCTTTCTCCCTCTCCCTGTCTCTTTATTTTAATTTTCCCTATAACACCAGATCTGCCCGCAAGAAAAACACAAATTAAACATTTCTCAGGCGGAAAAGCATTCTTGTTTTCAATTCTCTGACAAAAATTGTGGCTGAGAGCAACAACATGTCATGGATGTTGACTAATATTCCACATGGCGTATTTGTTTAATCTAATTTAGCGTTTTGCATGACGTATATCTATGAATTGTGTTGCAAATCCTCATCCATGTTTGGTATAGGGAGTCGTATTTTGAAAACGCCATTAGGTCCGCGTTTTTTAAGTTTCAATCATACATTCTATACTCAAACTTCTTTTAAGTTCAGGTTAGTTCCTTAGGTAACATTTTTTACAGTTTTGTTCTTTTTCTATGAAATTTCATCTTGAAAACTTTTATAACACCACGTTGTTAAAAAATTCCAGGGGAGGAAAAGTTGCATACTAGACAGGCCTACAGGTACTCAACGGTATGAGAATGGACAGTATTTTTATGCATGTGTGTTAGAACGCGTTGGATTAAATACTTATTTTTCTTCAGTTTTATTTCGCTGTGATTCAAACTGAATCAGTGCTGATTCGAAAACAATATATGTCTACAGTCTATATGTTCGTAAAAAAT
Organism: Echinometra lucunter; assembly: GCA_029962745.1. Taxonomy (NCBI): domain Eukaryota; kingdom Metazoa; phylum Echinodermata; class Echinoidea; order Camarodonta; family Echinometridae; genus Echinometra; species Echinometra lucunter. The sequence goes on from CM057157.1 coordinate 15,462,504, forward strand.
GTAATCGGCTCGTTCTTTATATATTCTTTGAAAAAAACAAATGAAAGTTTTATCATTTTCTTTAATCTGAAATAACTGCGCTTAAAAGTTAATTGAAATTCACATTTCCTTCTGATCAGTCAATTACATAATGTACAAAATTGCAATAAATTATACAGCATGTTACAGAGAATGAGGCGAACACCAATTATGGTTTGGCATGTTATTTGTGTAATGGAAGATAATTATTTCATATTAATAAGAAGCACGTTATTAAGTAGAACCAATTTTTTCAATTATCAAAAAATAATTATTTCCCATTTGCTTTTTGCGACCCCTTTGCCATGTTTGCAGGATAACATTTGCAAAATTGTTTTTAAAGTCCATGATTTTCTTATAAAAAAATCAAATAGGTCTGAACCATACAAAAGGATTTCAGTATATATCGAGAATGCGAACTTACATGCTATAGGTTAAAAAATCTCTATACTGGTCTTTCATAATCTGCAGGCGAGCTTCTTTAATATCAAGTGCACAGTCAAAAATCAGATACAGTGTTCAGATAACAAGATATTACTCTTTTTTATTATTTGTTCTTAAAGATTACATGCGAATTCTGTTCCATCAAAGCTGACTGCATATGCATTCTTAACGCTGAAATCGCATTTCATTTTCGAAAATCTGCCACACGAACTCCAAATCGGTTTAAGACGCCGATCGAGATGTTTGAATGAGAATATTTTGGGTCAATGTATTCAAAATCGGGAATGAATGGTCAAAAGTAAAAGCTGATCAGTACCATCTGAGCCTAGGGCGGTCATTACGGTTTGCGATAAATATTTTCAAGGGAGAAAGATAACGGACGCTGTCATGAAACATAGCCCCAGAGAAGGAGTTTACGTTGCGATGCATATCTTAACAAATTATTGAAATCAATGGGGTCAAGCAATAATCTTATGACCTCCTTAATTATATTTAGACTCGTCCAATGCATATTTTATCACAGTACTTTGCCTTTTGCTGTCTATCTCCCCTTCCTTTCTCTCCCTCTCTCCCTCTCTCACTCTCCTATCTAGTTCTCTCTTTACTTCTCTCTCTCTCTCTCTCTTTAAATCTCTTCCTCTTTCTGGCTCTTACCCCCACCACCTCTCTCTCTCTATCTATCTATATTTTTCTTTCTCCCTCTTTATCCTGTATCTCATTTCTTTCTACGAATTTTTCAATCGGTTCTTAACCTCCCTTTAGAACTACGTGTCTATAATTATAAATCTAGCAATTATAGACCGACTGACTGTGGCGTGCTATTATCCGACTAAGTCTAAGCGCTGACAGCTAACAAGACAGAACGTGTGAATTCTTTTTCACTCAGTTTCAGTCCCGTGGAAATTCATACCATCAGAAGAGTAACTTATTTAGCAAGAAAAATATTATCCACAGGGACAGGGCTGTATTTAATCAAGAGTATGGTTTACGGGAATCTGGGAATACCAGTACTAAGGACTAACGTTAATCCTCAGATTGCGTAAAGAACATCAAGTATTTATTGAAAACAGTTCCTTATGTACTACGTAAACATATTAGTGTATCTATTTTCGAAGTTTTAAAATTTTAGAAATGACTCGAGAAAATGGTTAACAGTGCGACCCAATCTTGCTGGAGAAGTACATAAAATTCTTCTACAGAGAAGAGCAATACACGCACATATTGGTATATGGGACTACATAAATTATATGACTTCAAATTAGGTAGGTAACAGGTTGCAAAACAGCACTTGTTATTTTTGGAATAGGAGGACACATCAGGAACAGTCCTTTTCTAATATTTTACTACCGTATTTTGTTCTCATATGAATACAAATACCGAGAAAGATAACATAGATCTAATCATTTTTTACCTCTGTACGGAAACTTTACCTTCTCAACTGTCGCAGACGATTTCTAGCCCAGTGGCAAATTTGGCCATCGATATATATCGATATCACGATGACTTTATTATGTTTTCGGCCTTCAAAAAATTGTATCAAAAGACATCGCTTGACCTTATTCATTAACAGCTGTACCTGTATCTGTACTTTTGTCGAGTGGGTTAAACATTATCATGCTGTTTTCTTTTTCCAAAATATAAGACGAATATTTGATACAAAAAGTCGTCAGATTCTGTTCGATCTCTGAAAAGATCACAAGGCATAATGATAATGAGCTTTGCAATCTCATGAAGCCTTGATTTTTAGCGTCAACTTAAAAGCATGGAAATATTAACTTTACAGCATAGGAGGGATTGAGAAGACCGCTGCATAAAATGCAATAATGTGGCATTCGGAAAAAGGAAGGTGCTGTAATCATGTATCGATGTTTTCTCCAATGTGCTTTAAGATTGGCCTAACCCCCTGCCAACGGGAACTGCATGGGTCATGTCTCATAATATTTCATGGAATTCGGGAATTCAGTTGTCAACAGGTAAAAATATAGTCCTTTGTATTCCCTTCTGCAAAACAAAACTAAGCTGCTAATCTTAGTTCCTGAAGACGCAATTTGTGTATGGATGTATATTAATCTTTGATGTAGCGTCCTGCACATCCAAATATGAAAATTTTAAATCCCATGTTCTATCATTCATACAAAGAGATACATGAGTAATGTTGCTCAGATAATCAAGGCGGCGCGTTTTGATTTTTCTTTTGTTATTATTCTCTTTTTACCAGAACAAGATGGATGGGGGATCAAAAGAGCATAAAGAAGGCCCCTTAATCCTCACCAGAGGTTGGCGATGAAGAGGAAAATTTAGTTTGCTATCATTAAAAAAGATTAAGTTTGTATCAGTGTAATTATTGGAATAGCGATATATCATTTTGATGTATAGACTCTCTAGAAATAATTAAACTGTTAAAAACGAGACGTTGATATACGAATTCGGGGTCGTTAACTCCTCAGGGATATCAGTGACAAAAATAGTTGAATATTACCGGTAGCAATGATCCAAATAAATCTTTGCAACACTCTTGATGACATTAACTACAACTATAATTGCGATCGAAGCAGTGCTAGCAGCGTTTTGTGATTTTCCTCCTTTTTATCATCTTTATCTTTATCTCATAGTGAGAGGAGGTATAATTTTTTTATACAAAGGCAAAAAATCTTTTAACTTTATCAGGTGCATAATGGAGTGTTTAATCACTCGCTCGATGATGAAGAGGTGTCACAAAGCACATTGTTTCTTTATCAAACAAAAATGAATGAAAAAAGATCAAAGAAGGGAAAAGCGTTAATGCCGGGAACTGAATTGTCATTTCCCAGGATATAGGAATAGCGGGTGACGAAAGAGGCGGAAAGCGTCTCGCTGAAGGAACCGACTTGAGAAAGAATTAGGTAAAGATGTAGAAGGGGAGACTGATTCGAAGGAGAGAATGATGCGATTCTCGCTGGGAGATGTAGATTAATCCGGATTAAACAACGGGATTGCTTGGAGGATGGAATTGGGAAAGCAAGGAGGAAGAAAATATGGTGTCTTGGCTAATAAGTCATTGAGAAGCAATCGGATGTCTGGCTGGTATGAGGTGATGAATGAGGAATAGGAGGGTAATCGTGCTAATGATGATAGTATTGGATGGAAATAGCGGTGTGATAGACTTGTAAGGATGAAGTTAATGATGAGGAGCTAGGAGAAGGAGGGTGGTGCATGTGCTAAGGGTGGTAATATTTATGATGATAATGTTGATAGTAATATTGATTGTAGTGATGGTCGTGATGATGAAAGTGGTGGTGGTGTTGGTGGTGGTGGTGGTGATGGTGGTGGTGGTGGTGGTGGCTGTGTCAATAATAATACCGATGACATGATGAAGACAAACCATTATGATGATGATGATGACGATGATGATGATGATAATGCTGATGATGATGCTAAAGATGCATATGATTAGGATGATGATGAACATGCTGATGATGATGACGATGATGATGATGATGATGCTGATGATGATGCTAAAGATGCTTATGATAAGGATGATGATGAACATGATGATGATGATGATGATGATAATGATGAAGAAGAAGATGATGATGATGATGATGAATGTGACTGGGTGGTGAGGTGATGGATGTGGTAAATTGTGCCAAAGTGGAAAAAAAATGACTTTCAGCTTTGCAAGGTCACCCTAATAATCGCCATCACGTCATCTTTTGTAAGTCAAGCGACGACCAACAAGGCGGTAAACAACATGATTGATTAAACGATCCCATTTTATTGCCTAACGTATTGTTTGCGTCCCGCATAATAATACCACAAATCCGAATCATATATGAAAAAAATTGTGGGTGTTTGACATATTTGAATACCAATGTTCTGATAGCTAGGCATGCGACTTCTTTCATTTCGTAATAAACCCCTATTCCTGTGCTAGATAGGAACAGTCAATCTCAGGTTGAATAAAAGGATTGACATATTTTTCTCCTCTCGTTCTGATTTCTATTATTCTACCCCCCCCCCCCCCCCATGTTTTTTCTCTCTCAACATACTGGCAAAAATTTAAGCGCATATCTCGTCGAACAAGAAACACTCTTTTCCTTGCTTGTTCGGATTCATTTTACAACCCATATATCATTTACAACCCCGTCCTTAATATAGGACACGACGAAAAAGAAGCAGCATTTATAAGATCAACTTTCAATTTTGTTGCCGTACAAAATTCGGTCAATGCATGCGAACTTCTGAGTGTCCGCTTTCTCCCCATTATCCCCCCTTCTTTTCTCTTCTCTCTCCCTCTCTCTCTCTCTCTCTCTCTCTCTCTCTCTCTCTCTCTCTCTTTCTCTTTCTCTCTTTCTAACTCCAATCTCTGGAAATATCCTGAGATTTCTTTATTAGGTTGCTTATTTATTTTATTTATTATTTATTTATTGGGTCTTTATTACGCAGGGTGGCTTCATCAATGGTTAAAACACTGATTTTTTTTCTTCAGATTTTCCTTTTCTTGTCTCGTCTTTCGTTTTATCTGTGTACTGTTTTGCCTATATTTGGCTTGTAGACAAAAGTCCATCCCTATTTTTTTTCTCTTTCTTCCCCCCCCCCCCCCCCCCCCCCATTCTTATTTTAAAATAAATTCTAATGTAGGCCTATTGCTTTTTTAACTTACCTCTATTTTCTTACTTCGCTGGACCTGCCTTCTTTTTTTTCTAATACTTCGGAAAAGACTGATCCTCTTATTAACCTTATCCTCATTTTACACGACTGAAAGTCCCCCCCCCCCTCTCTCTCTCTCTCTCTCTCTCTCACTCTCTCTCTCTCTCTCTCTCTCTCTCTCTCTCTCTCTATCTATCTATCTCTCTCTATCTCTCTCTCTCTTTCTCACACATGCCCGTCTCCCAGTCGGATCTGTTCCCAAATCTAGGTTGACAGATTACCAGTTCTCGAGTCATGTACCCAATATTTATTACAGGTGATTATCCACAGAAAGCCAGCATGAAATGTCGGAAGTATACATCAGGCTAGCCCCCTAGCCACTGTGAAATATCTGACGACATCACGTGATATCGTGGCACTTACATCTACCAGTTCAAAGAGCGATCTGCGTGGATCAAAATATTGTTAAAGCATCGTGGTGGGATGGTTTCAAATACAATATCATTATTGCCGTATAAAGAAAATTGTTTTACTTTTTTGTCTTATAGAGCAATGCGACAGATGGCGCTGTTCAACTTCAAATTTCTTGGTGGAAAAAAAAAACACATAATTGTGACTAAAATAGAGCTGCAGGCTGGACGCACAACATATCGAAGACGGTAACTACTTTCCAATGTTATGAAACAAGGTAAATTACTTTGCTCAGAATGTTAAAAATCGAGACCTTTGATTTATCAAAATTATAAAGAGTTCACAGCTTAATTGGCTAAAAGAACATTACAAAGCCAGTGGATGCAAGACTAAAGGAGTGTGTTATTTGATATACCATGAAGTCTGAGACAAAAATAGCTCTTTCAAAAACTGAAACATTTTCTTTTCTATCAGTGTTCACTTTGAATGTTAAGATGTGGATATGTAAAGTAATTTGAGCACTGAGTGTCACTGCTTTTACATCTCATTGGGAAATGGGAATAAAATTATATTTATAGAACGTTGTAACACACAGGTTGCAAAAACAAGTAGTAAAAGCAGAAATGATAGAACAATAGGATGTGTAAATTTTAACAAGGTCATGAATGCTGACATATGAATATAATATATATCAATATCTATGTTATGTTTCAATCTAATCCCCATGTTTGGATTGTATTTCATTTTATGACATGTATATTTATGGCATTTCTGAGAGAAAAGGGAGCTCTATTATTCCAAGGACTGATCAGAGTGAATCACTGTGGTAAGAATATTTTGTAGTAATGGATTTAGGGGAGCTATCCATTCAGACTTCAGTTTCATTACAAAACTCCAGCTTACAGAAAGAAATCAAAAAGACAGCATTAACAGATACTCTTAAATAACGGTAATTTCTCATTTCACTCATATATTCGTTTAATTTAATGATATACACAATACAGTAAGACATTTGACTAAAATACATGACAATCATTGGTTGGCCATTATGACATAGTGAGGGCGTTTGTGAAATTAATATTCCATTTGTTAATGCTGATGAAAGTTAATAACTGTTGCAAAACAAAAATGTAGTCTTTCACAGCAGAACATTATGTATTTTATTACAGCTTCTAATTAAAATGGAAACCAATAGTAGCAGTACAGACTTTTTTTTAAAGGCTAAGTAATAAGCTTTTTCTCCTCAGTTGGTACAAAATCACCTTTATATCCCACTCTCGTGTAGTTTGAAAAAAATAAAACTGCACAACATCAGCCAATGTGAATAAAAAATTGCAAAATTTAACAGAAAATTTTGCAAGTGGAAAAAGGGAGTATATAATTCACACTGCACTGCCAATTTAGAGTTTAATGATTGGCTACGATCTAACTATTCTTATTACGGTACAACATACAGAATTAGATAAAGACTCAACTTTTTCTGTGAATTTATCTCTTTCTGCTCATGTTTATCCTTAAAATCCTAGTTCAAAGCTACTGTAAAAACTGTCCCTCAAAGGAGACCCTGCACATGTTAACACCAATTTATTTAATAATGCACAATGATTTACATCAGTGCATGTAACATGGTGGGTACTATCAACTTGTGTACAGTTGGTTCTCCTAAAGTAGAGGACTTTGCATTTAGTTTGAACTATTTTGACTGCAGAGTTTTAGTAAATTCATTTCCTGAATCTTACTTTGATGAAAATGGTCCTTGACATGATTTTCAACAGAATATACACAATACACGTAATACAATGGCATGACATACATGTTACCGTTTGAGGTCTGCATAATATAATTGAGGCAACATACATGATACAGATGTAATAATAGTCATTGCATTCACAGCATAACACATTTGCAGCATTTTGTGGATTGCGTTATGGCACAAAAAAAGTCTAAAGTGAAAATCAAGCACAGATCAATTTTTCCTGAAAATGTAACCTTGTACAAAAAAGATTTTTTTAAAAGTGTTTGTATCCATGTTAATGTCACTTGTTTACCCATCCAAACAACATAGAATGGATATTTCAATAATATACATGTACCTGCAGCCCAAGCATTTAACATGAAATACATCATGGATGAAACATACTCACTTTTAAAATCAAATACATCCCATACCAGGTAGAAACATACAACTTTTTTGTGACCATAGTATACACAGTAAACCTTCTCCAACGAACATATCTGCACTGCATTGGTAAGCAGTTTCCATTTCATGGCATCAAAATATGTGAACTGGAATAAATGCATGGGTAAGAATGAGGGGCTTTCCCTTGTGCATTCACTTTTTTTCCTTAACACATACAGAGAAAAAATATGATTAAATCAAAATTTAAAGTGGCATTTCAATGTACTATATTACGTGGTTCACAATGCACTTCTGTAACACATTCAATCTAGAAATAGCACTGTGCATGAAATGGCCCAACAGTTTTAAATCCCTTTGGGTGTTAGGTTGACATAAGGTGACAATGTGGGGACCCTTCAAAGCTGCTTAGACATTTCAGTATACCAATCCTACACATTTGCATGTACTCAAAACTAAATGCACTTTGGCATACATTTTCTGAAAAAAACAAAAAACAAAAACAGAACATCCACTAAAATTTCATTTTAGAACTGTGAAATCAAAATTTATTAAGGATAAAAAAATATCATGAGAATGAAAAAAATATATAAAAATTAATTCTTAAAGCACTTGACAAACTGCAAAAAGCAATATATGAGCATACAACTGTAAAATGGGATCATTTTAAACTGCAAGCCATCTTGAGAATGAAGTTGACCCTGAATCTTGAATTACATATTTATGCAAGTTGACTTCCAATAACACATAACAAATATACATCTTCTTGAATAGAAGTAAGATTCATATATACACATAATCTTTAACTACAGAAACAGAGATACCCCCAAACCCTGACAAACTTTGATTTTTTTAACCATGGCAAGTGACAATACAATGAATATCAACCCGCTACTACGAAGCCAAATATAACTTAAGCCGAAGTTTGTGGCACTATGTGCTATACAGTATCATCATTAAATTGTATCCAACTTTTGGAATGTGAACTACATGAGGTATGCTAAAAAAAATACTCTAATTTCCAAAAAGATTTATAAAGTATGTGTTCCCATAATTTTACATCACAATTAATAATAACTTTTATCGGACACAAAATCGCGATGCTTGTGAGGGTACTATACTTTCGTGAAATCATAAAGGTTTACTCGCTCAGAAAAACTGCTAAGACTTTCAAAAGGGGCATATATTGGGGCGACTCTGAAATAAATAGTCGCCCCAAAGCATTAGATTTTGAGAATTTTAGGGGGGATTTGGGCTGTCATGAGGGCGAAATCGCCCGTCGCCCTCGTGTATTTCCGACGCTGTAACTTTGAATAATGACTTGAACTTGAACTTGAATTTTATCATTATAAGATTATGGCATGATCAATAGATACATCCTTTTCGAGGATAAGATATCTCTACTACATAGACTTTATCTACTTCTCTCTCCCATTCTGGCAGTGTGGAAATGAACATATCACTAGTATGCATTTTGTTTTTTACCACAACCTTATCAAGACTACATTTACGCATGACAGCCCTTGCAACTGCCAAAGACTGTAAACACATTTTCCGAACTCTTGTCCAGATTAAAAACATAATTCAGAAAGGCAAAACCACCATGGAATTAAAAAACAACATGCACATTCACAATATAGTATGAATGGAAGCAGCAGTTTCCTTATTGTGACCCTGTAAATTTAAGCGACACATTATATTTTTTGTTGCTATTGTTATTTTATTACAAAATCAAATTGCTTGTATACAGGTACATTCCCCTATTTGCACACATGCTCACAGAATGGCACCCGATTCTCTTTTTACACATATTTTCAACATCTTTAAATCTTTTAACAGACTATGTGATTTTAATAAAATCACAACTAGGAACACAAATTCAGAGCCTCATATCTTTACCGTTGAGTCTTTCAAATCCCCCCAAAAAAATCTTTCCATTTTTATTTTGTAAGAGAGAAAGGTGTCATTTTCAATCTATTATCATCACCTTGTATGCCTAAGTCTATTTAAAAGTACTCCACTACATCTGACAACTTTCCCAACCATCAAGTGACCAGGGGTAGCAGCTATGCAACTACATATACACAAACACACATACACACACACACACCCACCCTCACAGGGGTCGATTTGCACATATTACTTTAAAAGCCTTGCCAAAGGATAACTATGACGTGCAGCTAATGTGGCCTTGCATAATACTGACGTGGCAAAACATACAATTCTGCTCATTTGAGGGATAAGGACGCTGCAATATCATGCCTAGAAAATATTTGTGCAACAAGAAATGACGACTGCACCATTACAGATATCAAGTTGGTCATTTTGTTATCTATACTATAGCTTTCTTTGCATAATCATGATGCCTGAATCCTGCTTAATCAAATTGACAACATTGGCTTTAAATAGTAACTGGGTATTTTTCAAAGGAATAAACATTTGCATTTTAGACAAGTTCCATGAGTGTTTCAAAGAGCTGATCAGGTATGCTACAATATACCGTCATGTCTCCCTGTAACATGTTAGCCTTGTTCACCAGGAGTTTGGGCCTAGCTCGCAGTGACCTGCTCAACTGAGCTAGTCTCCATGGCTTCTTCTGTTTTCGACTCTTTCACAGGCTCCTATATTAAATGAAATTTGAAACAAAATGCATCATGAAAATTTGGTAAAAAGGGAAGAAAAAAAAAAAAACGTGAGAGGAGTCCCTGATGTCGTATTCAGTCTTACCAGACCAAATGATTACAAGGCCTTCAAAGAGGGCAGTATTAAAGATTACATTACCCTGGGTATGTAAGACCATATTGTATTTATTGTTATTGTTATTTATAAAGGCACTGTTACCTGTAACTTATGCTTTACTCCATTTTTTTCCTTTTATCTTACTCTTGACAAAAGGTCTTTGACATCTAGTTACCAAACTTTAAAATTCCTAACCAACAGATATCAGATCACAGTTACTTGAAATAGCTAACATTTCACAATCTGGTGTCACCTGGAGGTTATCATCCAAATTACAGGACTGCTGATATCATATCTCTATTGATTTATGATAATATCAAGTTTTTATTTACTTAAAGGCAGGGATGGTCAAAGTATCAATTTATTCAACAATTAAGTGCAAATGCTGGGTAAAATAGCAAGATGCCATTCAACAGCTTAAAGTCAAGTAAAGGGTCCTCCCACCCCCCTCAAAAAAAAAAAGTAAAATAAAAGAGTACTTTGGTTATTTGATCCTATGGAAAATACATGTCTGGTTTGGCCAGTTGTGTACCAATAGCTGAATTTGAAATCACAAAAACAAACTGCCTGACTTTGACAGTGTACTTGTGAAGTTGGATTTTTAAAAACATGATCAGAAGAGAAACTTATCCCCACACACCAAACAAAAAGTTCATTGGCTGACTATAGAAGACAAGTCCCTGATGTTTGTTTTTCAAATGGAGAATAACTTAGTCAAAACAGCAGCACTGATATTTGGATTTGCCTCATGAAGAGTTTACAGCTGACTATATAATAACAATAATATTCCCTCCTTGTATAGCGCATATAACATTATTAACTAACGTCTCTATGTGCTTCAAAAGGACTTTGTATATTATTACCCCGGCTTTAGCCTGGCAGCCATTACAGTGCATAAGCATTTCAAGGAATAACTTCCTGCCAGGTACCCATTTACCTCACATGGGTCTAGTGTGGCAAATGTAGATGAATGTCTTGCCAAAGGACATTAGGGCTGCGGCAGGGATTCGAACCCCATACCTTGTAGTTCAAAGTCCGGAGACTTATACACTGGACCACAACACCTCTATTTGCCTGTATTTTGCCTGGATGATCTGAGGAAACTTTACAAACTGCTTTGAGACCATGGTTGTATTGTGTCCAATGCATCTTGTCTACGCAGGTCAGGATCTCACAAAATCTAGACTCAAGAATGTCATTCAGAGAACTTGGGACACTGACTCTAATCCTAAACTGTACTTCAAGCTCAGGCCACCGTTTTATGAAAGTTGTCAGCACTGACAAGTTGTCATTTTCTGACAATTACCGAAGTAACAGTCAGTGATTCAGTTCTTCTCAGCCAATCAAAACCAAGGATTTTACTGAAATTGTCAGAGAATGACAACTTGTCAATGCTGACAACTTTCATGAAATGGGGCCCAGTTTTTGCTCTAGCCCCGTATCTTTGACAACATAAAGCACATACAAAAATGCCTTCAGAGCAAAGGATGAATATCTGACAAAATACCTAGGACTTGCCTTAGGAAGAGTTAGCTGACTGTATTTACCTGGATGATCTGAGGGCTCTCCACAGCCTGTTGCGAGACTGGGCTACGGTTGTACTGTCTTCGGTGCATCTCGTCGACATAGGTCAGGTACCATGTGCCTGGGAAGAGGTCCTCTATACTGCCTTGGGGAGTGTACTTAGCTGCAAGGAACAAAGATGAAAGGTTCTCCAACTAAATATGTTAATGGAAGGCTTTGTAGAAAATTAACTATTGTTTCTGTTCAATGGATAAACAATTTTGACTTTTGAGCAAAGACAGGATGCTGGGAAGAGAAGCTCCATCAAAATGACAGCATATGTAAGCAGCAATTTGAAATAGAATGTCAGCTTTACTGACAAAAAATAGGATGTGGGAATTACTCTATTTCATTTCAGTAAATATCATGGCGAGCAGCTAAAATGACACAGTCATGAAACAAGAGGGAGGGGTGCTAATGATGGAGCTATTATAATTTAGTCACATGACGCATGCCACGAGTTCAAATAATATTTTAGGTCCTCTAGGTCTCATTCACAGAGTTTAAATGCAGCTTTAGACAATTAATATCTATCCAATTACTCACCTAAATGATGTGTATCCTCCCTGAGCTTCATGGTGTCTGCAAAGACTCCTGGCTCAACACATCGTCTGCTCCCCAGCCTGGTCTCCAGGTTATTGAGACTGTTCCTCAGCTTGGCCAGGGGAGAGCCAGGGCTGGCATCCTGGGCCACACGTATGGAATACAGAGAGGAGGCCATGCCCGAGCCGTATGAGAAGAGCGCGATGCGTTTGTTGGGTAGCTCGTCAAGAGGTACGCTGTAACAAGGAAAGAATAATAGTGATCATTTGCGTTCAATTGTAGTGATGATATAAAATATTCAAAAGGTCCATTCAAGTGGTGTCTTCTTAAAAGTGAGTCTGCTAGATACAGACTGTACATTATTTCATTTGTTAATGCAAATTTGGATCCCATCACTACTAAAGCATGTTACAGAAAATCAATGACACCTTTAATGTGAACATTACATACGCATTATATACAACATATATGAAAACGAAGAATTCTTCCGCTCTTCAAATTACAAGGAATTCTAAAGGATACACAAGTTCAGAAAATTACTTTAAATATTTGATATGATGGAAAGGAAACTTCCTACAGAAGTTATAACGTTATGAGGCATTTAGAATTCAATGTACACAGCAAAACAGGTCAATCACAGGTGCTCCTTGGCTAATTAACAGTCTATTTCATAACAAAAATTAATATTAAAAAATAAATTGGATCAGTCTGTTATGATACTCACCTTGCTAGGTATGAGACTAGTCCACCGTAGAGAGAGGGGGTATACATGTTTCCTACTTGGTTAGCTAGACGGAGGGACGGTTGTGTCTTCTGCTGGAACACCTCCTTGCTTGCACCCATGAATGCCTTCTCAACATTCTTGTCAAAGAAGGTGTCTTCTAATTTCACATTCCTGTAAACAGATGAGATGAATCAGAGAATGAGTAAGGAATAATCCAATTCAAGCGAATAGAGATGAGCGAGTCTCCTACTGAATCAGAAATACATGCCAAGATTGACAAATTGCTAAACATACTATAAGTCAAAACTCAGTTTTTAAAAATGAGGGATTTGAATAGACAGAAAATGTACTCTTTAAAAATGGCAACACAGAAAAGTAACATAATGAAAGAGCAGACATGAGAAATAAAGAATGTGAAACACATGAATTCATAGATAAATGTGCACCTCATTTTTCATCAACACATTGCCTTTTGCTCATTTATGCGAGCACAATCCCTACTGTTATTTCCATAATATTACAATGTACATAACATTGCTTTTAAGCTCACGAGAAAAAAAATCTCCTCTACCTACCTAAAGGACTCTACGCTGGCATATCTGCTGCCCTCTGTGGTGTCTGGTGAAGGATCTCTGAGGAAGTCATTGAGGACCAGCCTTGCAAGAGACTTCTGGACCAGCTTGCAGTAGGGTGAGTGGAAGCAAAGCCCATCAAAGGAGTCTACTGTTATCCTGCCTGCTTCACCAACTGAATGAAGATGTGCAAAAATGAAGCTAATGATAAATCACAGAAATGCTTTAATTGTAGGATGCAGCAAAATCAGATGCCCCATTTATCTGGGGTGATACAGAACTTTGACCTTGATCACTGAATCCAGGGGTTGGATGTCAGACCTGGGCCCCATTTCATACAAAGGTGGTAATATTGGCAACTCTTACTGGAATGGAAACTTACATTATAAAAGCCAATCAGGAAGCAGAATTCTCACTGTTGCCATGGTAGTTACCATTCCAGCAGGAGTTGCTATCATAGCAACTTTTTATAAAGCAGGGCCCTGACGCTACTGGTATACCCATCAAATATGGATTTTGCATGCGTTTAAGTCTCTCTCCCAGCCCTGGTGCAGGAAATTAGACTGATACCAACCAGGAAGGAAAGAGTTCCTCACATGCTTTCAGCATGAATATGATACCTTGTCTCAAACCATGGAAGACTGTATTAGTGAGCACACCTGAATAGATTCATTAGGCAGGAATAAGAAACTGTATATAGACTGTCCAAGAATTATCCTGAAACAGACACATAGGCTAAGCATTTTCCATTTGTCCTTCATGTACATGTATTTGTTATTTATCACATGCAAAGTTTGCTCAGGATCAGGAGCTTAACCACAGGAATAAGAAATATGTGGTGTGTGTCATATTAAAGTCACCTTTCTGAAGTGCAGCTTCTGCTTTTGCGATGTAACGCTGATAGCATCTGTCTAGAGCACCCAGATAGCACTGGATGGAGAGCTTCCCGTCCACACGAGGGTATTCTGATGACATGTCAGGTTTGTAGAAGTCATAAACGTGCTGCATGTGTGTGCTACGAAGACCTGTAAGAACAAACAAAAATATTGGGAGTGGTGAGCACTGCATCTCTTTGAAGAGCTCTACATATGATCGCCAAGATTTTCAAGAAATCAACTTTTGAGGCAAATTCAAATATATGTACATGTACCACTAACTGCCGAAATCATGTCCACATATGAACACATATGACTATAAATTCACATACTTCAACAGGTGATGCACAAGGCTAATGAAAACGCCTTGGTTATACATGTATCTCTCGGCAATTCCTGGATGATTTCTGACCATCATGTGCCTTATATTAAAAACAAAAACAAAAAAATAAATGAATATAAAGATTGCCAAGAAGAAAAAGGATAATCTCCTTTACTACTGTAAATACAGTTAAAGAAAATTATTTATGACATACAAAAAGAAAACAACCAGCGATGTGCATCAAGTGATTAACTATTGGCTGATAGCTTCAAAACACTGTGGTTACAAAATGATTAATGACTTGTACAAGAGAAGAATGGATATTATATAGAAACTTCTCTAACACTTTCTAAGACAACTTGATAATGGATCATATATTTTTTCCATTCTTACAAAAGTATATAAGTATCAGAGCAAAGTTCATCTCGACATTAAGAAATGAGCACCTGCCTTCTATGCTGAAACCAAGTATGTAATATTCATATTCATTCTTCTGTCTTTAATTTTTTAATATCTTTTATATTTTTGCTGAAAACTTTACCCATTTTGTCAAATCAGTGCCACATTCATTTCACTTTTTCCCACACAGACATTTCAAAATTATGGGTCTGTTTAATCCTGTATGTAAGAGAGAGAAAAAAGAAGGTTCATAAGCACATAAAGTGAATCAGATAATGTAAAGTTTATCCCTATAAATCAACTTACCTCTTTCAACAACCAATGGAGCATTGGGACCAACCAGCATGGCTACAGCACCAGCACCACCAGTGGGTCGAGCACTGCCTGTAGCATAGACTGCAATATCACCAGCAACGACTAGGGCATACCGGCCTACAGAAAGATTGGATGGAGAATGAAAGAGAGATGAACAACGGTAAGATCATGTCACCTGGAATTAACCTGTTGACTACTGATTTGTCAAATTCTTATAGACTTACTACAGGGAGCTCCCAATTCCCATTGGGAAAGTGTTAGAAAATACAGTAAATACTGCCAATCATTTACCTATGTTTCATGGCATCCTTTAGGTGCATGTACTGCAAACCTGTCTACTGAGGCCACAAGAGAGAATAAAAGTGGCCACTGACAACAGGTGGTCATTCTAGGTGGTCATTCTAGACAAGTTCTACAACCCCACAGTATACAACAAAAGTGAGTAAATTCTCAACAAAAAGCAAACGTGTACTCACTTTTGTCACCACATATTGAAATAATATTCATAACTTGCTGCACTGTTGTCATAAAATAAATATTTATTTTTGTAATAAAGCTACAAAGGAACTCTTTAATAGCTTTCTTTTGAGGGTCTTTTGTTGGTTACAGTATATTTGATATTTCATCACTGTTTGTATAAAAGTGAACACCTATCATTATTATGAAACCTATTATTATTATGTCATTATCTTTGTACAAGAAAAGTTCAAAAGTCATGTATTGTTATTATACTTTTGTTTGAACTCTCATACCCCAAGAGGGGGTCAAAGAGTCAATAAATTCTACATTTCTACAATTCTACAATTCTACACTCCAGAGAGGCACATGCAGGCTTTACAGAGAGGTGGGCACTAACACTATTTTAACACCCAAGTTTAACTGTACTTTGAGCTTGTGAAGTTGCAAACCATTCATCTATCAGCCTTCTGCACAAAATTTTCCGTGTGTTGAACAATATGTTGAGACTAAAAGGTTGTTTTCTCCTCACACTCGGAACAAGAAACCCTTGAAGTAAAGTTTGTTTCCACAGGACACATTCATACCAAATTCCACAATGAAATAGGCATTATTGTTTAAAATGTACACATCAGTACACATAAATGAAAATGGCTCCAAAAACTTGATGACAAAAAGATGGTTACTGGTGGTCCCCCCCCCCCCCTTCTTTTTCTTCATTAACATACAAGTACATGAAAACTCAATGTACAGGTAAATACCTTTTAACCCATTCGTGACAGAGGGTCCACATTTTGTGGTTTGGTTTAATAACTTTTGATGCAAAGCCCTAAAAAATCATATCAAATACATGAGCAGAAAGAGCAAAAAATTCTACACTTACTGTGCCCATTTTTGTTGCATCAATATTTGTTGTTTGATACTGAAATTTTTTTAAAGGAATATAAGCATTAAAATCCTTAAATTGGCAATGCGATGAAAATGTTAAAATTACTGTTTTTCCCTACAAATTGGCAACTTCATGTCTTCTCATCATACATACTGTCAATTTATATTTATTTCAGATACATGATGTTTTATGAGAAAAATGTAGCAATAAAAGAAAAATGTTGGTGTTGCCAATTTGAACAATAAAAGCTGATCAAATTAGGCTTTAAATAATTTCTGTCACGAATGGGTTAAAATATACCATGCACTGAGAAGTCACAGCTGAAATTACAGATTTTCCGAGATCAATATTAATATTTCTTCAAGGTGGTGGAAGTATTTTCTATCATGTGAGCTAACCATGACCAATCCCCGCATGGAAACTTTTTGATGAGCGATACAGTTTCAGGTATGTCAAACTGATTTTGTTTGACCCGACTTTGGCAATTACACTGGCCACTTTTTCTCATTTCTCAGTACTTTGCGTGTTGATAAACGTTGGTTACCTTGAGACCTCTGGCATGAGTCCTCCACATAGTTACGTGCAGAATGCACCGCACATTTCTTGGATAAGCAACATTTATTGAGGAAATGTACATGTAGATTATCACCCCCAATTGAGGGGCATGTTATGAAAACATTATCATATAATTTGTCTGACATTTATCAAGTAGATAAAGTGAGCTTTGGGACATTGTGAAGCAACAGGAAATCATAAACCTCAATAGTGACTTCCTATGAAAGTAGATTTTAAAAATCCCAAGAACGATGTGAAAACATTGCACAACTTCAAGAGCCTTCTTACAGAAGTGACTCTGACAAAAAAAGAAGTCAAGTTCATTTCCTGGTATATGACATAACCATTCTTGGGGAATTTCACTTTCCAGTCAAAAGTCAGCTCGGTGTTCAAGATGAGAGCAAACTTCAACATCCAAGAGGTACAGGGATAAAAACCATAGCAGTACAGTGCTTTCTTGAGGTCTAAATTAATCATCTTCGATCTTCAAATTGGCAACAACAATTTTTTTCCCCAGTCTTACATAGTTACATTATAGCAAGTAAGCAAATAGATTTGTACAGTTTTATATTCTCCATGCGGTTCATTTTGAAAATAAAGTCTTCGGCTGAGCAAAATAATGAGCTTGATTTTCATAAAATGGCTCCCAGGTTAAAGACAATGAGTATTTGGTCCAAAAAAAATCTGAAGTTCACAGCACACATCGACTGGCATGTTGATGTGCATTGAACATGGGCCTTTACAATGCATGGTGTGTATCACTTTATCATTTCTCAAGCAGATAATTTTCATATACATGTATGAAATATGCCATTATGACTAATATTCATTATTTATGCACAAGCAATTTAAATCATGACAGTACCACTCTAAATATTCATGCAATTTCCATTGCATCTAACACTGCCTGTCATGATGACATTTTACAATACCAGTAGGTCTGTTTACATAACCACAACCCTGGTTTATAGCCTTGCTCTTATTGTTCATACAACAATCATCCCTTGCTTCTGGATGCTCATAATAATTAACATATAAGGATGTGAAAACCACAGCATATTTGCCTTGGAAAGGACATCATCTGTACAAACAGAAAAAACAGATTATTTCCATAAATGACTAAATTATTTTGGAAAGTTTATCAACAGGGGTGACTGAAAAATTTGAAGGACTTCTGTTTGCTTCAATTTTTTTTCTTTTTTAGATGACCAACAGATGTGATAAGTGCCTATTCTTAGTATTATGATAATATCAAGTACAATTACTAAGAGTAAGCAAATAGCCATGTGATCATCATATTCCTAAATAGGGATTTCTTTTATAACAAAAGAGTGTCTAATAAAAGACATGTATTTATTTATAGAAAGTTGTATTTACTCTTGAAGATCAAAATCAAATGAATGACATAGCATACATGTAAGTTGAGTATAACATCAAGAGCATCTATGAGAAATGAAATAAATCAGAGTGATGAAAAATAGCAGTTCTACCCAAAAATAGCCTTTTGAATGTCTTATTACACTTCACACTCAACAAATATGATTGAGAATTTGTTTGCTTACATGTATATGAATGCTAATATATTCAGCAATGTATAACATCAAGATACTGCTATCTATGAGAAATGAAATAATCAGACTATCAGAGTGATCAAAAAATAGCAATTCTACTCCAAAATAGCCTTTTGAATGTCTTATCACACTTCACACTCAACAAATATGATTGAGAATTTGTTTGCTTATGAATGCTAACATATTCAGCTATGTACATGTATAAGATCCCGATACTGCTATGAAAAATGAATTAATAACAGAGTGATCAAAAATAGCACTTCTACCCAAAAATATCATTTTGAATGTCTTATCACACTTCACACTCAACAAATATGATTGAAAATTTATTTGCTTATGAATGCTAATATTCAGATACATGTACATGTATGTATAACATCTAGATATTGCTATCAATAAGAAATGAAATAACAGTGATCAAAAATAGAAATTCTACCCAAAAATAGCCTTTTAATTCGTGTCTTATCAAACTTGACACTCAGCAAATATGACTGAGACTTTGTTTGCTTATGAATGCTAATATAGCTATGTATAACATCAAGATATTGTTATCTATGAGAAATGAATTGATATCAGAGTGACCAAAAAATAGCGATTCTACCCAAAAATAGCCTTTTAATTCGTGTCTTATCAAACTTGACACTCAGCAAATCATTATGATAGAGAATTCTGTTTGCTTATGAATGCTATCTAGAAAGACTTACATGTAGCTAATAGCACCTGGGTCTATTTACACAGTCCCTGCTTTAGCAAATATGCTGAACATTGAAAACAGATCACTAAAACACGCAGTTTTTTTTTAAATGAAATTCTGCTGTGGCAATGATTTGAGCTACATGTACACATAATATAAATCCCAGATATTCTTAAACCATTCCACAGTACCTGCCAGTGTTATTTTTTCTTTACATTTCAAAATATATCTCAAGTAAAGACAAATGAAAACAATGTTGTATATGTGTGTAAAACCTAGGTAAGCCAGTTATCTTAAATATACAACTTGGAATTTGTCAATTTTTAGTTCTACATGTATTTTTAACACCTCAAAAGACAATAAATACCAAACAAATAAATTACATTATATACATGTACGAAGAGTTTGAAACCCAAGAGCATATTCTGAGAAACCATCACTGAACTGTAATAGCAAAATATCATTGAAAAAAGTAATAATTTTACAATATCCAGTTTAATGATATGCAATTGCAATGAGACTTAAAACAATCTCTTGAAAACAGGACCTTGTTTCATAAAACTTGCTATCCATAAGAACTACCAGAGATCTATGACAAATCTGATCATAGCCAATACAATGTTAGGATTTCCGTAAATTATAAGTCATGGTAAATTTTCATTGATATCAAATTTTATGAAACATGGTCCTGGGCCCCATAGCAAAAAGACTTAACCATTGATGGTAACTTTGCCATCAATGGTAACTTCCATGGAAACCTTGAATCTGATTGGCTGTTGAGCAATGATACCATGGTAGTTACATTTGATGGCAGAGATACCACTAATGGCGAGTTTTATGCAACAGGGCCCTGGTCTCTGAATAGCTTACCATCCCAAGCACTTGATTCCACCCATGCAAGCGCATTGAAGAGTGCTGCAGTGCCTCCATAGCAAGCATTGGTTGTGTCTATTCCCTCCAGGTCTGTGTTACCAGAATCTTCAAAGAGCTGCATCAGCACTGTCTTGACACTCTTTGACTTGTCAATAATCGTCTCTGTACCAACCTAATATAAACAAAGTGAATATGAAAATGAAAACGAATATTTAGTACTAAAAATAAGATTTTTACAAAATCTTAGTTAGAATGCAGACGATCTAATGAAGTTGATCACTGTAACCTACCAGAAGAACTGGGGCCTGTTGCATAAAACTTACTAGAATAGTAACTTTGCTACTATAGTAACTCTTCATGGAATACTGGATTTTGATTGGCTGTTGAGTAACATGCCATGCTCAACAGCCAATCAAAATCCAGTATTCCATGAAGAGTTACTATAATAGCAAAGTTACTATTATAGTAAGTTTTATGCCACAGGCCCTTGTAGATTTCATTTTACATGTAATCAAATAGATACATGTGTACTTTACACTATGAGAGTATTAATTTCTTAAGAATTTGTCACCAATATATTTATAGATTTTACTTTTTTTTTTTTCAGGAATAGCCCTACAATCTAAGTCCAGAGCCCAGAATTACAATCCAGACTCCCTATTAAAAAAGTTAGTGTGAAGCCCTGGCTAAGGTGATTCTTAAAGATAATCTCGAGTTATAGAGTATGTGCTCCTGTGGGCGGTCGTCCCCTGTGAGCGGCTGGTGGTGAATAAAAATTAAAAATTGAAAAAATATTTTTGATATCCCTTCAAAAATTAACTTGGACAGTCTCAGGTAGGTTCTAGTGCACCAAAAAACATACTCAGGGAAAGCACTAAGCATAAATGAGTCTCACTCAGCATCATTAGAAATCAACAACATTAGTCAAGGACAGAAAAATGGCAGTTTCTTAACTTTTAAGTTAAGGAACTTTGACATACTTAAGCCAATACATAAGCTTTATTTGTTCAATTTGATAACTGATTTGATTTTTATTTAAGAGAATGAAGTCAATGGTCCATATTTTGCTGCAGAAATTCTTATTTAAACCACCAGAGAAAAAGTTGCATGGGGGTGGCCGCTCACCAGAGCCATTTTTCTAGATGGGTCTGGTGAGCGGCCACCCTATGTAAAACATGTACAAAATGCAGGTTTTTGTAGATTGTACTCTGCCTTCATTTTTTCAACATGGCATTTGATATTAGATCATCACTTTTGACAGATTTTATGGGTTTCTACAGAATACTATTACTTTTCATAAAGTATTGGTGTGTAAAGTATGAAATTTAATATTGATTTTGTTTACTTAGTCACAAATATGGTGCTAAATGTTCGCCAAATGATAGGCGGCCGCCCACAGGGGTAGGGGCGGCCGCACACAGGACCCCTAACACTGTTTTGAAAAATGAACACTACTGACCACATAATTGGTCATAAATTTTAAGTTTGCCTTCTATTTAATTAGCAAGTATTTGGACTCTGCACTGATGATATTGAACTATGTGTGAGTCTCTGATTGATAAATATAATCAGCAAATTCCCTTTAAGCGGCCGCACACCAGAGCCTGTACTCTAGTCGTGCAATATTAAACGTATTGAAACAGTTTCAAAGTAATTGGGAAAGGTTGGTGAAGTAGTAAATAATATTGGTCTACCGGTATACCTTGAGGTTTTGAAAGCATCACAATGATATGAAATCAACTCAGTATTGTTGTAAAGAAGCACATGCACTTGCAAAGAAAAGAGTATGTGGGACTTAACACAAAGGCTCAGTCCCACACTCAAATTGTTGTTTTTAGTACAATTTGAATATGAGGGCATTTGGAGAATAATCCTTTTCAGTGGAGATTTTTACTGTGATACTCTTCCAAACTGATATCAAAATGCTGAGACAACTAACAAATTATCTTTCATTTCTTCCTAGAACTCAAGCTTTTCTTTAAAATTTGGTATCGTGCTCAGCATGGCTGTATTGCCATGACTTAGAGGTATAACTGGTAAAGAGCAGTTCCAAAGCTGGAAAATATTCATACTACTTTTTATCACCTGAATCTCTTTACACTATCTTTAAGAGTAAGCAAACACCATTTCTGCAAAGTTAGATCAAATATGTTCAATAATCACCTCTAGCCTTCCAATGGCATCAAATGGAATCTGGTAGTTCTCCATCAAGTTCTGAACAACCGTCAGACAGAGTGAGTTGATGTCCTCCCGATCCGAGCAGAAGCCCATCTTGCTCTGCCCCAGACCGATGGTGTACTTGCCCGCTGAGGCCCCGTCAAACTTCTCCAGCTCAGTCTGGTCCACATACTGAGACGGGAAGTAGATCTCGAGGGCAACGATGCCGACGTTGTCTGGCCACTGGCCTGGTGGGCTGGTCATTCTCTGGAATCCAGGCATGGTGAGTGTTGAGGTTGTTGCTGTCTGTTTTGATAAATAAACACAAATTATACATGTACCAGCATTAAGACACACATCTTAGGCATAATTTTTAGATCTACATGAAACCACTCATTCATTTGCAAGCATAGGATATAAAATGGGAAGCTAATATATTTAAGAATTTTAGGGTTAGGTTTAGGGTTAGGGTTAGGGTAAGGCCCCATAAAAAATATCGCCCTTTTTTAGAAAGGTGAGGTGGAGCACATAAACGCAAATTTGGGAGGCTGTCACCAAAGGAAAACAGGTCTTTCCGAATGCTCCCTGTGCCTTCTACTATAGCTGACACTAAACTAAAATTTTCTCATGTGTTTTTGAATTGAAGAAAAAATATTCATTTAATGTAGCACTGATTATCATGACACACTGACACTGTCACGCTGCCTTATCTACAGGAAATTATAGAAATTGAACAAGAGAGAAGTGAACTGGGTGATCGATAGACCTGGAAACCCAACTGCAGACTAATTGAATATTTGTACTTTATAATATTGTCAAACATCATTCTCAAACAATTTGTGAAATGTTGCTTGTAAACTTGCTGTTTTGTCCACATACATAATCTGTCCGGGCCGGACAAACGTCTGGACATTGTCATGGTAGATGTGGTAGACCTGATTGTCTGAGGTAATTATTTGTGCATTGGTTGCCAATAACTTAAGGCAGAGAATTGCATTTAAGATACTTTTACTTGCTCACAAAACACTAAATGACCAAACTCCTAATTACATGTACTTGTCTGAATATGACTTGCAAACATTTAAATCACATTCATAATTATATGCACAAAACTTTCGAAGTACACAGGACAAGCTGCTTGTACCTCACTTAAACAAAAGTAACTCTTGCTTGTGGATTGTGCCTTCTTCAAATGTGCTACTCCAAAATTTTGGAATAAAATGCCACTGGAAATAAGGAAAGCCTCAGCAAAGAGCAGTAGAATATAAAGTAGCTGCAGCAAACCCGGAGAATGGGGACCAGACGTATGTGCTGTATCAATTTGTGTGCAAGCAAATGTAGCCCAGTGGCAGCAGCAGTAGCATCCATAGCCAGACCTGACGCCGTGCGGAGCATGGTGTCGGACAAGGACACACACAAAATCTTTGCGAAGCCGTTCAGTATCCCGGAAGGCATTTCAACCGTATTAAAACCATCGACCAACACGAAACAACAACAACAATAAAAACATCGTTCGTACATATATGCCCAAACGTACGTGGTCGATCGTTTGAATACGGCCGGTTGAAATGCGAGGAGTCGCGAATTCGCTGATCTTCCTGCGAAAAGCGCTAGCGTGGAGGCGAACAGAGATAGAGGTTGGCTGCTGCAAGATTTTCAACCGAGAGGACCTAACGTTAGGACCCTGGATTTACCTGAAATTGGAGAGTTAACCCATTCGTGACATGAATTATTTTAAGCCTAATTTGATCAGCTTTTATTCTTCAAATTGGCAACACCAACATTTTTATTTTATTGCTACATTTTTCTTATAAAATGTCATGTATCTGAAATGAATATAAATTGACAGAAATTATGATGAGAAGTCAAAAAGCTGCCAATTTGCAGGGGAAAACGGTGATTTTGAACTTTCTATCAATTTAAGGATTTTAATGCTTATTTTCCTTTAAAAAATTTTCAGCATCAAACAACAAATATTGATGCAACCAAAATGGGCACAGTTTGTGTAGAATTTTTTGCTCTTTCTGCTCATGTATTTGGTATGATTTTTAGGGCTTTACATCAAAAGATATGAGCCCAAACCACAAAATGTGGACCTCTGTCACGAATGGGTTAAAAGGAATAAATCATAAAATCGGTAAGCCATATACTCTAGACATATAGTCTACATGTATAATGATATTTTTGTATTCATGAATAAAGGGGAAAAATGGATGATTTGAGGTAGTTTTCTCGTTGTGCTGCCCAGCACAATGAGATTGCACGCACAACGCTTCGGGGCGCTTCTGTCTCTATAAAGGAGGAGTGCCGACTCTAAGATCTATACCAATACGAGGCTAACGACGACTGTTAACAATAGAGACAGAACACTTCGGTTGAGGTTAGGTTTTCTGTAGACCGAAGTGATCTGTCTCTAACAGTCGTCGTTAGCCTCGTATTTTGGTAGGGTCGGCACTCCTCCTTTTTAGAGACAGAAGCGCCCCAGTGCGTTGTGCATGCAATCTCATTGTCATGGGCACGACAATGAAAAACTACCTCAAATCAGCGATTTTCCCCCTTTATTCATGAATATAAAATTTCATTATACACTACAGAGTAGACCTATACAATGTAGCTTGCTGATTTTATGTTTGATTCCTTTTAACTCTCCATTTCCAGGTAAATCCAGGGTCCTAACGTGAGGTCCTCTCGGTTGAAATTCTTGCAGCAGCCAACCTCTATCTCTGTTCGCCTCCGCACTTTTCACAGGGAGATCAGCGAATTTGCGACTCGCATTTCAACCCGTATTAACGAGCAACCAATACGAAACAACAACAACAAAAACATCGTTGGCCATATCGTGGTTTAGGAAACCACTCGTTCATTTGACGCACGCACTTGTGTACAAAGGGAATGGAGGTGGAAATAGGAAACCAGTGCGTGTGACTGAATAAAGCTCTGCTGTACAAAGTGAACGGTGGTTTCCTATTTCACGATAATGCCACATCGTTCGTACGTATATGGCCAAACATACGTGGTCGATCGTTTGAATACGGCCGGTTGAAATTGCAAGTCGCAAATTCGCTGATCTCCCTGCGAAAAGCGCGGAAGCAAACAGAGATAGAGGTTGGCTGCTGCAAGATTTTCAACCGAGAGGACCTAACATTAGGACCCTGGATTTACCTGGAAATGGAGAGTTAAAAGGAATCAAACATACATGTAAAATCGGTAAGTTACATTGTATAGGTCTACTCTGTAGTGTAGCCTATAAGGAAATAACAATGAGATTGCATGCACAACGCACTAGGGCGCTTCTGTCTCTAAAGCCGGAGTGCCGACCCTACCAAAATACGAGGCTAACGACGACTGTTAGAGACAGAAGTCAGAACACTTCGGTCATGTCGGTCTAGGTTTTCTGTAGCTGAACTAGATCTAGATCTAGACCTAGCTATATAAAATAATCTAATTATTATTATCATCATCATTCGTTTAATATTTATCTCATGGTAATATATGCATGAAAGAGCCAATGCCATAGCATTGCATTGCATCCTTATCTCGGCCTCCACCTAGACTACATACCATACCTGTAGTACCAGCAGCATGCAGCACAAGCCGCCTACGGTCGAGGCGCAGCCGCACCCGGGCCGAAAGCGGTTGGCGGTAGATGCTGAGCAGCTAAATTAGCAGCTGAATGAAATGACAGCTAAAAAACCTGCAGTTGAAAAGTCCCCTGATTATAACAAATATATCACGAATTCGTTGATAAGAAAAAGTGACTTACAAATTAAAAGAAAGATCTGAATTCTTCTCTGGAATCTGAATGATTGCAGAATCAGCTGGAATTTCAATCGCTTTTCATATACACGTACGATGCATGCGATGCGGACCTGCATATGTAAACATGATGAATATTCATTTTACGATCTTAAATTTTTATAACTAATAGAATTTCTTTACTTTTAAATTCAAGTACTATTGTAAAAGTTTTTTATTTAAAAAAAATATTGTATTACATTTTACAATTTTATTTTTCAAAAAAAACATGAGCAAAAGCACTCATATAAAGGTTAAAAGTATTAAAACGAATTCCTTAACAACTTGGCAACTAAAAATATGAATATTCATTTTTTATTCTACCAATGGCAAGGCTTCTTGAATCGCGCGAGTAGATGCTGTGAGAAAATAATTCTGGTACGATCGCACCATCCCGACCATCCTATAGTACTTATTGTATGAGTCACATGCAGCTAGCTGGCTGGCTCCACGGTGCGTTGCCAGTATAGGCCTATCATTTGACAAGGTCATGACAAATTTCGAGGAAAGAAAAAAAAAAAAAAAAACTACATAATATATAAAACTAGAATTGTGAGCACAACAAAAACAATGGGAGAGAGAGAGAAGAGAGAAAAAAAAAATATTTCAAGAAGTTGATAACTGGCCATGGGCCCTCACTCATCTAGATCTGTGAACCCGCTCTGAACCCTTTGATTTAACCCCATGCCACGCCCCTCGACTTCCTTGCATGTCTTATCATTGGATTTGGCAGAAATCTACAATAGAGGAGCTGACCTGGGATTTTCAAACCTTGGAAATCATACCTTGGAAGTAGGCATAAAGTTGTACAAAACTTATTTGCCTCTCGGTGTCCACTGTTCAGTAATGAATACTGACTTTAGAACAGGCGCTCCGGGCAGGCGCTGTGCAGTTGTGGATGTGAATGGACAATTGAATACTTCAACAGGATTAAACTTGTCTTTCCTCTGAGCGGGCCTATGAGACCAGAACTTGTCTAGGTTTTTTTGTGAAATGAGCACATGAAAAAAGATTTGCTATACCAATTCCACAAAAATATCCCGCTAGTTATTTTTTGTTGGTATCAAGGAGTTATATGACAGCTATTAACCAGAGACGTCGATCCATTTTTCGGATTGGGGGGGGGGGGGGGGGGGGCAAGACGACCAAGCGGAGATGAACCCACGGCTACTGATCGTATATATATATATATATATATATATATATATATATATATATATATATATATACATATATATGTATTTGTACACACACACACACACACACACGCACCCTCACATATATGTATGTATGTATGTATATATATATATATATATATATATATATATATATATATATATATATATATATATAGGCCTATATCAACGTGAAGCATTTTCAATTTCGGGAAATTACGCAACTTGCTATGTGAACCATCCTGCTTTTTTTTTTCAATTTTGCGAGCGAGCAAAAAATAACAAATTTCTTGTTATGAGAGAAGGGTTTAGTTATCATAATTTTTATAGGCATAAATGATACCTAATATATCTACATATATATGGTTACCTCGCTGCCAAATATGAACTCTATTTTGTCACATCGCTGGTCCATTGTTGCTGCCCCCAAACCATTCTGTTTTTTTAATATTACGAGCGAGCGAAGCGAGCGAGGAAGCACACACTCTTTTATGGTAAATGTAGTAAACCCTTCGGCAAATTATGCTGTGAGCCAATGAAACATCTACATTATCTATTTGGTCTCATCTCACCGAATTCGTTTGCTTTTCAAAACCATTAATATGAAACGAGCGAGCGCAGCGAGCGAGGAAATATATACGCTTTTCCATATGATAGAAGTGTTATTTCGTCATCATAATAATGTGATAAAAATGTGATATGCGCTATACAAGAACGGAATATTATGTATAGAATAAACCTGTCATGCCTGTATGATATCTCAATAATACATCCAATCACCTGTGTGCCGAATATGAAACTGTTTAAGCTAGTACCTCGCTTGCAGTCCGAATCCGTTCTCTTTCTACCATAGCGAGCAAAGCCAACGACCGATCCCGGCAAAATTATATGGATTCGTCCCAAAATCTTTGTCAACCACCTTGCTGCCCAAATATAATAATATTTTGGAATCTCGCTGCTATGATAAGCTACTTGCTGCCCGAAATCTTCTAGCTTTTACCAGTGAAAGTAGCGAGCGAGTTAACGAAAAATATGTTTTTGTTTTGCGGGGTTTTTTTTTAATCCAGGCCGTTATCTCCTGAAAGTTTATCTATTTTTAGGTCAACTAGCCGCTCGATTTCTAGGAGTGATATCTTGTTTGGTTATATTACTTCCTATGAGTAGAAGAATAGTATAACATTAGATAGAAACACAAGATGCAAACCGATTTCCTTTCATAAGAATAGCAATTATCATCGGCATTGGTTAAGGTACTTAAATGCGAGCGAGCGAAGCGAGCGAGCGCTTCCCAGTGTCCCATTTTCTTTCTTTTTTCTTGTTTTACGCTTTCATTTCACTTCCTTATTTCCTTTTCCTTTCTTTTCTCTTTCTTTTTTCTTTTTCTTTTTTCTTTTTTTTTTTTTGGTTGGGAAATTATTGGGGGGGGGGGCAAAATGATATCTTTGCCCCCCCCCGAAATTTTCTTGGGGGGGGGGGCAACTGCCCCCCCCCCCCCCCCAGGATCGACGCCTCTGCTATTAACCTATTAATGATGGTTTGTTATATCCATGGATCTTATCCATGGTTATCTGATTGCTGATGAGAAAGCGCGTGTAAGCAACCTTAACCAGGGAACCGACCGATAGACTGAGGATCAATACCTTTAAAGTTTAAAGGGCACTCATATAGCTTAGCCACTTGGTTTACTGAACGTTACTGTCCCAGACGAGACCACTACTCTACCACCAGGGCCCACCAGAGGTATAGAAGAGCTCTACTGAGCCGACGTCGCTCCTCCTGTTACGTACCCCTTGCTTATATTAATGATAATAATAATGATGATGATGACAATACTAATAATGATAATGTTAATGATATAATGATGATGATGATGATGATTATGATGATGATGATGATGATGATGATTAGTAGCAGTAGTAGCAGTAGTAGTAGAAGTACTTAGTAGTAATAGTAGTAGTAGTAGTAGTAGTATATTCTTATCATCATCATCATCATCATCATCATCATCATCATCATCACCATTATCATGATTATGAAAATGACAAGATGATGGTGATGATGATGCATCGGTTGATGAACACTCTAGAAGAATTAAGAACAAGATAAATTATTCCACAATGCATGCGTAATACTTTTAATGGTCTCATAAATGCACATTTTGTATCAATTCAAACGTAATAACAAGATCAGCTCTATACACAAGACACAAATTCATTAGTCATTATATGTATTGCATTCAGTAATGATCAGGATTTCCTATTTTATAACCCTTACGTAATGCACTGCATCGGAGACAAGATGTACGATCGAATAAAGTGCCCAGGGCCAGATCCAGAATTTTTCAAAAGCGGGGGGGGGGGGGGGGGGGGGCTGGTTGCCTTTTCAGGAGTCTGTTTTACCCCCGAAAAAGGGTCCTCTGCATTTTCACACGTATTTTACCCTAAAATTTTTTCTTTAAAAGGGGGGCTGCGGGGGATTCGCCCCCCCCCCGGATCCGCCCCTGGTGCCCCATCTAAAGGAATGGGGTGAAATTTACCCTACATGTTTGAATTCAAAACTTATATATATATATATATATATATATATATATATATATATATATATTTGTGTTCATTTCATGAGAATAATTCATGTTTCTTTACAAACCAGGCAGAATAATTAACTTCTGGGCATATGCTCGCTCTCTCTCTCTCTGTCTCTCTGTCTCTCTCTCTCTCTTCTCTTCTCTCTCTCTCTCTCTCTCTCTCTCTCACTCTGTGTTGGCTATGATTTTGTCATTGAACTTGACTTTAAAATTGTATCATATTTGATCTCTCTGTCTCATGGCTAGAATTTGAAATACTGTTTCTATTACTGAAATCAGGGAAATTGTTAACAAGTTTACAGAATGAAATCAAGCAATGCAACTTATTTTTATGGCTACATTACAGGACATAAGCCTTTGCACATTCTTCATAATTATCCTTATGATGCTATATGCAAATATCGATTTTGGAGACCGATATAAATGACAATTTTCGAGATTGCTCAATTTATATAAACAAATTTTTATTAAATGCAGTTTTAAAAGGCATTACAATAATAATACAATATTAATTCATATGGTACACTTCAGCCATTAATTTCAATGTAAAATATTTCTTTGATAGTTACATTGCAAAATAAACATTCAAACTTGGATACTTAAGCAAGATTATCAAAGCACAAAGATAAACATAACTTCTTTTCTGTTCTGCTCTCTTGCCCCTTCTTCACAATTTTACCAAATGTGGAAGTCTTGGAGGGTTCTTACATTTCTTCATTATTTCTCTTTATATTTTATCCTTTTTATCAGTATTTCTCCACTTTTTTGCACTTCACTTTTTCCTTTCAGAACTAAGGACAAAATACAACTAACTTTCTGCAAGCAATTAAGAAACATATTCCTTGGCCAAAAACATATAAATACAAAGAATTGAAATTAGAATGTACTATAAATAGCAAAATGCAAGATATTACCTCATTATGCGTTGAGGAAGGCCGTGGCTAGGCATGATGGTAAGAAATGTAAAAACTGAAAATATTAATATAATTGTCCTTTACAAATCTTGTACGCTATAATGAACCTCTTGGCGAAACAAATCAACAAACAAACAGACAGACAGACAGACAGACAGTTGCCTACCATAACAGAAGTCATTGTACAAAGTTCCTTTGTCAATTGTATAGAATGTAAAACTTATTAACTTGAAACAGTTGCTATTAACCTGCTGGTTCATTGGATCCCCCATTCCCTACATGAGCATTTCAGCATGCAAAGTGGAACTTCACAGATGCTTACATCCTTCATAATACCACAAGAACTTTTGCATCCTCTCAGCCCTGAGCACCTATTGATACACATGGGTAGAGAGAAATAATGTTGATAAAATATCTTCCTCTATCTGGGAAATAAATGTTGTTCATATGATTGAACCTATAACCTTCAAAGGGAATCCTACATCTACATCTCTGAGAAAACAAATGGGGGGGGGGGGAGCATCATTTGCTTACACTGCTCTGCCCCTCAATCCTTAGTCCTCTCTCACTGTTCCAACACCCATAATCAAACATAACAATATTTTGAAAAAGAAGTGGAAAGGGAAGTTTGATAGAAAAATGCAAGAGAAATGACAACGAACTGTACAATGAACAGAATATTTCAAAAAGAAAATCATTTTGCATATGGCATGAAACTGTTGAGGTCTCGATAACACTGTTGCATTATTCATATCTATTGCACGTATCAGTTTTATTGTGACACTGATTTAATGCGCATTTGTTGCGCATTTACTGTGCATTAACTGCGCATGCGGTAAGCTGATGAAACAAATGCCACTACAGGGTAGCTGGAAGCATCTTACAAAATGAATTATTCATTTCTTAGCATGAAATTGATGGATGCTTAGGTCGGCCTTCTAACGGATCTGGACAAAATGGAGGAGCTTTAGGGGCCTGATCTAACAGTTCTCTACAGTACTACATGTATTAAAAGACAACAAATATTTCACATCTATATTTCATGTGAACAAGGGCAGACTACGATTCAAATGTGCTTAGGAAAGTGGCAAGATAGGACCACTCAACGTATGAAATACACTACACCATATTACCCTGATTATGATTATTATCGCTATTATACCATACGATGATCTGCATTTATAGGCATATGGAGTCTATGGACATAATTTTGCTAGAACAGATGTCTCTTGCTTTAACATTACATGTCCAGCATTTAAAAGTTGTGGGCAAGCAAAAAAAATTGACAGTTTAACTAGCAGTTTTGTACACATTTTGTGCGTGTAACAATCCATTAAAAAAAAAAACTTTTTTTTTTTCTCGTTTTGTGGCTTTTGACACAAAGCAAGAATGTACCCAAAACGAGAATCACATCAATTTTGAGGAGGACCCTTAGTGAAAATCACATCTCCAGAGAAGATTGTTACAACCATGGTCAGACAATAACAGAAAACAGTTGCAATGATGATGATGCATATATACAATATAATACACATTAAAAATAAATATTTCAAGAAACATTTGAAGAAATCTGGCAGGAGTTGAAGTAGAATTATTTATCCATCACTATCTTGGCATTAGAGCAGGTTGAACAATCAATTTTTTTTTCACCTTGTAATACAATCTTTTAGATCATGAAAATTTTCCACGGTCCTGCCGATCAAAAAACCTGATCCATTAAAGGAAATGTTAGGCTGATTGTCTGCTTTACTTATAATTTGCAAGCACTACAGAACTTTTATGTCTGAGATAGTCATTGTGGAGGAGCAGCCTCACTAGCAGTCTAAGCAAATTTTAATCATTCTTAATTGAATCATAACTTGGAAAGACTTTATAATGCTTTTTATAGTGTTAACCACAGTACTGGCATTCATTGAGTATAATGTGATATTGCTCTACTGTTTTCTATAAGAATCTCACAAAAGTGGAATGCACATTGTTCCACTAGAATTTCCATCATAAACCTAAAATTGACATATATCTATGTTCTTACACACATAAGAAAGTTACAGATTATTGATACACAAGTGGTGTGATGTAGAATAAATTATTACAAAAAAGAGACATATCTTTAACTATTAAAGAGAAGAGTAATATAAAAGTGATTAATACTGTAAATATACTCTGTAGTCCATGTCTAATGTAAATATCACAAAAATATCATTTTCTTGCACTTAAAAATTCATTCATACAATTTCTTGACAGCAGTTGAATATTCTCTTATTATAGCATCACTTCTTGCCCAGACAAGAGCATATTAAGGAGATATGTGTGAATATACAGCTTGATTCCATCCTTCCCTCCCCCCCCCCCAAAAAAAGAGAGAAAAATATAATGGAGGTCATACCTCCATTATAGGTTAGGTGTCAAATGTGTTTTAAATCAGTGATTTTAATCAATGGTTCATGTTTCTGATTTCGGCTTTATAAAAATCTCTGAACGTTAAACTTGAGAGCAACAAACAAAACCACCTATACACTTTCATTATAGCTTCATATCTTCCTATTGATAGTGCCTCTTGGAGGAACCAGAAGTGGATCTGGTTCATTAGAATCCTCATAGTCTGTGATGGGTGCAGGATTGGCATCTATCTCTTCCTGAAGTCGTTGGTGAGCGATGGCTAGACGCTGTCTCTTGCTCTGATTCAAGACACGCCCCTAGGAGAAAGAATTTGAAAGAACAATCAAATGCTAGGAATACTCTTGATAAAACGAAGTAAAAAATTGCCATCATAAAGTGAAGTGTGTGTTGCTGTTGATTATCAGATGAAAAAGGCATGGCAGAGTAGAATAGCATGCCACATACAATGAGTTTACTGTAAAAAGACAGGTCATGAAAAAAAATGTTAACAGAAATGTAGCACAGCAAAAACAAAAACAAACCTCAACAGCACATCACTAGATATCCCCAATCATGTGAAAAGTAAGAAAAAATGAGATGAACATTTAATTAGCACTATTACAATGTAGTGCAATATATAGATGAAGAAAGAGATGCACATGCTAAATTGATACACATGTTCTCAATTGACTTGTACAGCAGCAGTGATACATCCCTCGTTGCATCTCATTATACAGAGGTTTAATTTGAGATATCTACAGACCTCTAGCTGTGTGTGTGTATGTGTAGTCGTCACAGTGGCAATACAATAAACCTAAATTTGCACCTCTGTCTTAGTGGCTTATGAACTACAAAACTTTCAATTGTCCGAAAACTTTGTGTCAAATTTTCACTGACGTTAGTGTATACATGGTTGAACATTCATGAAAATTTTGGGTTTCCTTAATCAGGGGTCTATATTCCATATCATTTTATAGGAAGTTTTGCTTACAGGTCTTCTTTCTTTACAGAGATATTATATATTATATACCTCGCAACGATTTTGAGCAGAAAATTATGCACAATAATGTTAAATTCACAATCTGCCCAGATGATTTTGATATCCTCTACATTATAAGAGAATGCACATTTGCATTACTGTAGACTCTCAGCTCATATGGCTCTGACATCTAATATAGCTCACAATTCTACACAAATTTTAATGTGAGGGACAAGCTCATGATATTTTTTCTGTTACACGAGCATTTGCGATTTGACATCGACATCTTTATTTTTTCCTATACTGAAAATAATTCAGTTCAAGTAGATGCCATGAACTTATTGATTCATCATAGCACATGTAGGTTTCTTGCAAATCATATCGAAGTGAGAAAGTTAGGGACAGTTTTGCAACCAGAATTTCTTTTTTGGAAAGAAAAGAAACATTACTTAAATTTCCTTTTTTAATTTCCTTTTGATCAAATCATGATGTTGCATCATTGTTGTGAATAATAGATCTATATTCATACACATTTCAACATAATGGCCCATATTCTGAGGTCCAGTTTGATTTAAACCCGGTCTATGTTAGGTTTAACTTTGCGCAGAAATTAGACTGCACCTACGGGTAGTTTTAGTCTGGTTTAACTTGTGTTCACACATGCGATAGTCACTGTTTGTGAAGAACAAGCTAGATGGCTAGCTTATTCAATTTTTAAGCTCAAACAAGCCAGGCCTGGCCCAGGCACAGACAGACCCTTTCGGACAGTGCTAGCTGAGCTGAGCCTAAACCTACACTGTACTGGGAACTGACTTTTAATCGTGGCTACTCCCTGCTTTTCTATCATTTTCTATCAGTTTAGGATAAACCGGAGCTCAGAATACCACCCGATTCCAAAAACTTGTGTCAAATTTGTTAACACTTTTATGAGATTGTGGAAAAATGTGAGAATTTGTGAGGTCAAAGGGGTTCTGAAGCTCTTTTGATAGCTCGCTCATTAAAAATACATGTATGTAGCTCAACCACCATTTAGCCACCACTGTGTATATAAACATTATGCTATGATACGTTTGGTGTTTAAAACATCTTAATACTAGAAAAGTATTGAGCAGAATGTATTATTATCATAACCCTTTCATTTACACACCACCCCTTAAGGAAAAAAAGAAAAAAGGTGGCCATCAGAGGTCATAATTCCACATATTAACAACCAAATTTAGGAAAAGAAAGATTTTACCCTTCTTGAGTCCACTATATTTAGTAGAGTAGTTGTGGCTACACAGGCACCAATGTTTGCAAACAGATAGATCATGGTCAGCTTCCAATGATATAATGTTTGCTCCGTAGATTGTCTAGGAAAAACAAATGGAGAGAAGAATGCAATCATTTCTACATCCTAAGTAAAGGAGTTCTATCTATGGCTAATGCTTGACAGAATTTGATGTCTTTGTATAATACCTTTATTTCCCCCCCCCCCCCCCCTCACCTCCAATCCGACACACAAAATGTTCCTGGTATTTGTAAACATTCTCACCTTGATTTTCTTTTATTTTGAACTGTAATTTGAAGTAATGCAACCCGAAAGAGCGAGTTTCTCCACTAGTATGCTTATTTTCTCACAATCTAAACTAGCTTTTCACTCCATATGGATGAAAACAATCGGAACTTGCCACTTAAATTTTTGAATACCTACAGCATTTCCTTGAAAGGATTAGTCATTCTATCATGGCTACATACAAACCCAACTTCACTGTAAATGGTTATTGGTGATTTCAACAAGTTTTTCTCGAAGTAATTTTTGGGGTTCCCTGCTACTTTTTCCTTCAAAATTACAATTTCTTTTCTAATGGTGTACTTACGAAGTTTGGTCACCGAGAATTGCACCAATGACAACGTTAGATATACCGATACCGATCATCTGAATGGATGTTGTGATGCCCATTGCTGTACCGACAGTCGACTGAGACACTACCAGAGGAATGGAAGGCCAAAGACTTGCCTGTAATGCGGAAGAATATGTACCAGAAGGAGTTACATTTATGCATATAAAGGCTATGCTACAGATTGGTCTTTTGTGTGTTGTTGGTTTTGTGTACAAATCTAGTTTATTTATTTTAAGGCCATGACGAAACTAAACTTTGAGTTTTCTAAATGGTAGGACACTACAAAATTCGTCCGGTATGTTATAATCTGGCACAAATGGGATATAGTGCTTTTTAATGTCATTTCAACTGAAAAATTAAAATTCACACTGACACTGGTCTTGATAAAAGCTGCAGGGCAACTCAAGTATATCAATTCAAGAGAAGTACAACCATAACTGAGAGTACCACAGAGTACATTATGTATGGAAAAGCACAGGCAGGTTATGGTGAAATATTGCATTTTGTGACCAAACTCTTTTATCAGACCCATACATGTGTACTTTATGAAGGCTTTGAAATTAATGGATGCAAATCTGTGGACCTGTGGAGAAATCTCTCATGTGATCATAGCTCATAGGCTTGTTATGTCTACTACCAGCATTGAAAAAACAAAAAACAAACAAACAATGGTGCACAATAACTGAACTTTGATTCAGGAAAGTTGTTTTGAAACAAAAGTGTTAAATATGGAGAGAGAAAATGGAAAGATTCTTACTGCAGCAAAGGAGTATGTGATACCCAGCCAGAGGGTTGAGACAAGAGGAAATACTGTGGTGAATGCAAGCAGACCAAAGACTGGAAGGGTTGCTACAGCACATGTTAGAGCAAGTATTCCTCTCATTCCAAACTGATCCTGTAAACAGAAATTAAATAAACTGACATTTGTGATTTTGCTTTTAAAAAAAAACAGTATTCAATCTATTGTATTTCTGTGAAAGGTGTGAACCAGGTAACTCTTGGGGAAAAAAATGAAAGGTGTTGTGTGAATGCATCGTTGCAGAAAAGTGAAACTACCATCAAAATACAAGCAGTAATAAGAATAATCATTGAAAACCGGTGGCTGTGAGACCTGTTTGAATCTTCTATCAAGTATTCTTTAGAATATGATCAGAGAGGCAAAATAATCAAATCTCTCACATTGAATCTCTCACATAGTTCTTCACACTCATCTACATCTATTGCTGTGGCATTAACATACAGTGCCACACATCAAATACAGTAGTTAAATGGATGTACAACACAAAACAATGACTCAAAGACCATATTTGGTGGTAAGGGCAAAATATACCAATATGATAGAACCATCATCATTAAACAGGATCAATACCTTTTATGCAAACAATGTGGAATGGCTGTGATACAGAGGCTCATTCAGCTGACTTTTTAATCATCAGGGGGCCCCATTTTATAGAACTTGGTATCAGTAACAACTGCCACATTTCCATGACAAATTTGCTCTCGGCCAATCAGATTCAAGAATTTCAGTAGCTTATAACAGCTATTGCACCTTGTGATTGATAACAAGTTTTATGAAATGGGGCCCAGCTTGACAGTTCCAAACCCAACCAAGCACTTATGTCTTTTTGTAAGGACATATTAATCCTTGGTTTGCCACTCTCCACCAAGGTATTAATGAGAACTAGATATATTAACCCATTCATGACAGAGGGTCCACATTATGTGGTTTGGTCTAATAACTTTTGATGCAGAGCCTTAAAAATCATACCAAATACATGAGCAGAAAGAGCAAAAAAATCTACACATACTGTGTCCATTTTCGTTGCATCAATATCTGTTGTTTGATGCTGAAATTTTTTTAAAGGAAAATAAGTATTAAAATCCTTAAATTGGCAATGCGATGAAAATGTTAAAATTACCGTTTTTCCCTGCAAATTGGCAACTTTTTTACTTCTGATCATAATTTCTGTAAATTTATATTCATTTCAGATACATGACGTTTTATAAGAAAAATGTAGCAATAAAATAAGAATGTTGGTGTTGCCAATTTGAAGAATAAAAGCTGATCAAA
This sequence comes from Echinometra lucunter, assembly GCA_029962745.1. Lineage (NCBI taxonomy): Eukaryota > Metazoa > Echinodermata > Echinoidea > Camarodonta > Echinometridae > Echinometra > Echinometra lucunter. The sequence goes on from CM057157.1 coordinate 15,501,170, forward strand.
TTAGGCTTTAAATAATTCCTGTCACGAATGGGTTAAAGCACTACATATTTGGCTATAACTAGAGCAGGGTTCTCACTAGAAAAAAATCCACACACGGTTCTCACTCTGCGCAAAGCGTGGAAGTTTCGGAACTTTTACGGAATAACACCTAAAGTTAGGTGTGGCGGCAGTATATGATATAGTAAAAGGATGAAAAATGCTTTTTTCTTGGCAAGCAGGAGTTGTCTACTAATGGCATAAAAGTAAAAATACACTGCCAAAAAGCAAAACAATCTATGACATTTATCATTAAAGTTAGGAAAATATACTCCAATATTTTTTTACCCTTGTTGTCACGCATGGTGCAGCAATTTCACACATGGTTCTTCCTTGTCTGAAACCCTTTACGCATGGTACTGGAACCATGGGTGTTATGTACTGGCGAGAACCATGAACTAGAGTAATTATACTGGCACCCTAGGAGATCCAATGAGTGAAGGGCATGAGCGCTCTAATATTAACCCATTTGTAACAGAGGGTCTACATTGTATGGTTTGGCTAAATCACTTTTGTCCAAAGCTCTAAAAACCACACCAAATTCATGAGCAAAGAGAGCAAAAATTCTACATATACTGTGCCCATTTTGATTGCATCAGTATTTGTTGTCTAAAGCACTAAAATTCTTAAATTGGCAACATGATTTAAAGTTCAAAATTACTGTTTTTACATGCAAATTGGCAACTTTTTAACTTCTAAACATACTTCCTGTCAATGCGTAAGTATTTCAGATAAATAACATTTCATATGCAAAATGCAGCAATTAAAGAAAAATACTGGTGTGGCCAATTTGAAGAAGAAAAGCTGATCAAATTAGGCTTTAAATAACTCCTGTAAAAATTCATGGCACCCTAGCATACCAGGAATAATGGACATGGGTGCTTTTCAAGATACCATTACATGTATCTCAACTTACTATAAGAACACCTAGAAAAGGTGAGAGTACTAAAGAAGCATCATAGACAGCCCCAGCAAGATAGGCAGGTACAGGGGAATCCTCCGAGTAACCATACTTCTGTTGAATAAAATCACTGCAAAGAGGAGGAAAGGAAATAAACAGGAATATTTATGATCTGGGACTGTGACATATACTTAACATCATATATCCAGCTCAAATCTTCAAAAATATACACATTTCATGAAGAGAAAATATGTTGCAGTATAACATTCATTTTAGGGAAAGGGTTGCCACACAAGAAAAAAGTAAAGATAATTATTGTTTTTTTTATGTGAATGAAAAAGAGAGAAATAAATGAACACACACTAATAAAGTCATGCTACACAACACTTAACACTGAAATTCTTCTAAATTTCATGTATAAATTGTAATTTGTTTCTACACGGATCTTGTTTAATTTCAGATAAACATAAAGTATATTCCATAGGGAGCAAAATCAAAAGTACATGCATCCCTTTTGGTTTCAAGAAGTGAAAAATCCAGTTATTTTCATTCTACAAATAGATGTACATGCACTAAACACAAACAGAAGATGCTTTCATCGCAACAATCTAAGGGTTCATGTAATGCTGCAAACACTGTTATTTCCGTGTGATTAATTTTCATGCTAAGCAACCCAAGAACATATTCACAGGTTCTTAAATTCAACCTGCACAATTACTTACTCACAAAAAGTGCAAGTTAAATTTAATTTGATATTTCAGAGCACATGAAATTGTGCTAATATTTTCGCGAGTTCTAGAATTTGCGCTTGCCGAAAAATGTGCGAAATCCGTGAAAACTAGTGTACCGTAAATATTTCTGGATTGACTGTTACCTTGCATCAGCTACAAAAGGGAATACACCATTGTAGAAAAACATGATAGAGAGAACCAGCAGCCAGTAGGGTAGAGTGAATTCTAAAATGTCTCTTGGTCTCACTTTCTTAGAATTCTCCTTCACCTCATCTTCCTAAAATGAAATAAATTTGGAAAAACTTCAGTTATTACTGGGATTGCTTAATACGGACAAACAGGGACTTAGCCCTGGTATGTTGTGTCTATATTGGAAGTCGTGTCATTTCTAGATGTAGATGCTTAGTAAATCCTGTGTTAGCTGAATTTCCTCTACTTCACTTCTCCAGAAGACAAATAGCATAAAAGCACAATTCCCCAGTTCTACTTGATGTAAAGCTGGGGCAAAATTACATACATTAACATAAATCGAACATCTGCAATAATCATATCATAGCTGTCATATATTGATGTAACAGCATGTGTGATTGATCTGATAAATACACAAACTACAAAAGTGAGTAAGTATTTGACTATTATGTCAGCTCTAAGCCCAAGAGTCATTTCCTTTTGTCAAAATGGTGGGATATACAACCCCCCCCCCCCCCCTCGATTTCAATTCACTTTCCTGCAGTCTTTTTAATGAAATGAACCAATAAGGTGATTAATCATTTGAATATATACAGCTTTATATTCAGGGACAACAGCACATACCATTCCAAGTTGTTTGACTCCAGTGGTATCCATGATGCTGGTTACTATAGCAGCTACAAAGCCAGTCAGACACAGGACTGCCCCACCCCAGAGGGTCCACGTCAATCCCATGTAATCCTCAAACTCCTTGGTGAAAAAGAAATTCAGCACACTTCCCTGGATACAGAAATTAGAAATCAAGAGATATTTTTCCATTTTCATAATAATCAAATAACGTATATGCAGTTTGACTATGGAGTTATGAAAGAAATCACAAAATCTTGAAAAGTAACAACAGAATTTTTGTACAATTCTTTAATAAAAATTGAAGAGACATGCAATGATTGCTTAATCATTTTGCTCTTTAATACTGTTTTGTTATTTAATACATCTTTTTCACTCTCGTTCAACCTGGGTTGTTTTATAAAGGGTTAAAACACTGCTTCACAAGAGAGATGAGTGAAGCAGGAACATACTATGGTTAGGAATTCATAGATTTTGCAGCAATTAAGTGATACATTAGATATGAGGTTATTAGCAGTTAGTGGGGCTAAATGAAAATCCTATATGAGTAAAGTACTGAAAGATTGCAAATAATGGGTATTATTTCACCCTAGCTCATTTAAAATTAATGATTCCACATCCAGACTAGATGGAATCATTATCAGAATATTTGGTTGAAAATGAAAAATGCAAAAATGAAAAATGCACTTTACAATATACTACAATTCTCAGATAATCAGATCCAAGCAAATGTCACAAGACTAAGAATGATTTTTACTTACCAGTCTTGAGAATGTCAGTGTAATACCAAAAGCAAAAGCTAGCTCTTTGTTCTTGAACCAGAAGGCAGTGATTCTATTCTGAACAACTGTATGTGGAAGAGAATAATAAAATAATGCAGTACATCAGCACACTTTTAATACATGTAAATACACAAATTTTTCAGTTTTACAATATTTTCTTCTTAAACAGGTCTAGATCACATGAACTTAACAGGACAGTGATTATACTCAAAGATAATGGAATTTGATAGCACTGTCTTACTTATAAAAATATGAGAAAGCATCAAGCTCTTTTCCCTATTTCCTAAGACAGCTATACATGCACATGTAACATATATACACTCAACAAAAAAAGAAAGTAAACACTTTTTCATGTTCAGATTTTTCATAGAGGACTTTGATAAAAATCAATATATAATACATCAAATTAAAGGAAATTTAACAGTCTTTTGATATGGTAGATGAATATAAAGAGAAACTTTACACATGAGTGAACACATTCGTTTTTCTCTTCCAAGGTACAAAAGAAAAAATTGCAAAAATGGACAGTTTGCCATTCATGTGTAAATGCCCTTCCACATAACAATGGGAGCAAAACATTAAACTTACACAATGAAAGGCATAGTAATGAGCCTTCGCTCTCTAAATCTAATTCCCCCCCCCCCCCCCCCCCAAGGAAAAAATAAAGAAAAAAGAAAAAAGAGAAGAAATTTCTGTCAAGTCAAAAAATCATTTAAGTGGCAGTGGAGTAGACACAAGGGTGACTAAATGCCCCATATTTGATTTTTAATCATTTTGATTTTTCAATTAGGGAACTTAATTGTCTTTCAACTTGGTAGTTAAACATAAAATGAGCTTTATGTATGAGTGAGCACATTCATTCAACTTTCTGTTCTAAACTGTCAAAGTAACAGTTTAAAAAACGTAGCCATTATGGTTTTTTTTTTTCCTAAGTCAAGCGACTTGAAATTCAGTGTCATATTGCCCTGGAAATTGCAAACAAATCATGACTGAAGTTTGCATGGTTCGTTGCACTTGAAAAGAAATTCGATCTTCAAATCTAACAATGGACCAAAGAATAGTCAAAGTGGCATAGCATGCCAGGGAGATTAAGGAAAATTTCCTTTTTGGGTATGCTATTGAAACAAAATTAGTTTTTCCTGAAATTACAGTGTACTTATATCCACAGGCTACACCACTGAGTAACCATACTGTCATTACATTTGATTAATAACTTCATACATGTACATTCATAAATTCATCATGAAGTCGTGAAGTGATTAAAAAAAAAAATCACATTTGGGTCAATGTAATCATCCATGTGGCTATTCCAGATGTCATTTAAAGTTGGACGTAACAAAAGCTCCTCTTGTTTTCTTCCTTTCTTACTTTCTTTTTTTTTTTTGGGGGGGGGGGGAGGGGGGTGAGAAGAGATAGAGAGGGCAAAGGCTCATTTATGTAAATTTAACCAAGTCTCACAATATGTTAGTTTGATCTTTTGCTCCCATTGTTATGTGGAAGGGCATTTACACATGAATGGCCAACTGACCATTTTTGCAATTTTTACTTTTGTACCTTGGAAGAGAAAAACGAATGTGTTCACTCATGCGTAAAGTTTCTCTTCATGTTCATCTACCAGATCAAAAGACCATTAAATTTCCTTTACTTTGATGTACTGGTATGATATACTGATTTTTATCAAAGTCTTCTATGAAAAATCTGAACATGAAATAGTGTTTACGTTCTTTTTTTGTTGAGTGTATATAAAAGGCTATATGTCCTGTGGTTGATTGCCTGCTTTTAATACAGACACAAACTTACTCTTACTTATCCTGTTCATCATTTTTTTAAATAATGCTTAAACAGCAATAGCCTATCAATTAGCTAACTTCATTTTAAACAAAACCCTAATGTGTATCCTTTAACTCTGACTCCATATATACTAGTACTCCATGCTTTCATGTGAAAGTCATTGAAAGTTTAACTTTACAAAAACAAATGACAAAACATCAAATCCAGGAAATGAATCTGTGACATTTTCCTGAGCAGACAACATGATAATACAAACTCACCTACAAGATCACAGAATCATTACATAACTGATAGCATTGCTAAACACATATCTTGAACCAAAAAACTTGAACCAAAGCTTAGATTTCAGTGAGGCTTACTTGTTAGAGATCCATTGCCAGACCCAAAGAGAAGACGCCCAAAGAGCATCACTGGAAACATGGCCGACGTTCCTTTAAAGCTGGCACCCAGGGCAAATATACAGGACCCCATCAGACAGAGACCAGAGAACAAGAACAGACCAACTGATGAGAGAAAGAAAGAGGGGGGGAGGGGAGAGAGGGATGGATTGGAAGGAGAAAAGGAGAGAGAGAGAGGAAAGCAGATTGAGGGAGGAAAGGGGGGTGAGGGTGGAGGGAGTGAGGATGGAGGGAGGGGAGGGAAAGAGGGAAGGAAAGAGGGAAAGGGGAGGATGGAGGAGGGATAAGGAGAGAGAGTGAGAGGAGAGAGGGAGAGAGAGCAGATTGAGGGAGGAATTGAGGGAGAGAGAGAAAAGGGGTGAGGGTGGAGGGAGTGAGAATGGAGGGAGGGGAGGGAAAGAGGGAAGAGGGAAAGGGGAGGAAGGAGGAGGGATAAGGAGAGAGAGTGAGAGGAGAGAGGGAGTGAGAGGAGAGAGGGAGTGAGAGAGCAGATTGAGGGAGGAATTGAGGGAGAGAGAGAAAAAGGGGTGAGGGTGGAGGGAAGTGAGGATGGAGGGGGGGGGGAGGAGAAGGAAGGAAAGAGGGAAAGGGGAGGAAGGAGGAGGGATAAGGAGAGAGAGTGAGAGGAGAGAGGAGTGAGAGAGCAGATTGAGGGAGGAATTGAGGGAGAGAGAGAAAAAGGGGTGAGGGTGGAGGGAGTGAGGATGGAGGGGGGGAAGAAGGAAGGAAAGAGGGAAAGGGGAGGAAGGAGGAGGGATAAGGAGAGAGAGTGAGAGGAGAGAGGGAGTGAGAGATGAAGACAGGTACAAGTAGAATAAAGAAAGTGAGAGAGAGAGAGCACATATACACATGCCCCCCAAAATAATTGTTATACAGCATTTTGGATTACTCAATATTTTCAATGGTATAAAAAAGAAGTCTAATTTCAACAGGTAGCATACTAACAGATGCTTCAGCTACATGTATGACTCAGTAACCAGACAGAGTCATAACTTTAGCTCCAGTTTTGTTTTTGGTTTTTTTTTCTTCCCCTTCCCTCATACCCATAGCATGTATACCAACCAATAGTAAAAATCATTCTAAATGTGGAATATCAAAAGAAGAAATTATATAAAAAATATTCATCAGAATTTGCAAGTGATAAAAATATGTACACATACATGTTGTTAAAGCCTTTAGGCTTTACGCCATGGTAAATCACGAGTAAAAAACGCAACATTTTTAGCACAGTATACAGAATCCCCCTGTGATTTTTATAAAAATAGCATTAGCACTACATACATGAACAAGCCAATAGATTAACGAATTACATGTAGTATCAAACATGTACATGTATGTATAATGCTGTGTCACTGATTGGTTATTGTTTCTAGTGCACATCACAAGGAGTTATTTTTGTATTCTATGTTCCAAGTGGTTTATTTTTTTATTATTCTATGTCACAAGTGGTCATTTCTAATTCTACTTAGAAGTGGAGAAATACTCACCAGGGTTTCCCAGTTTATCAATCAGGAATCCAGCACCAATCACAACCACAGCATTGCTGATATGAAGTAAGATAAGGAGTGAAAGAGAAACAAAAAGTGATGAACAAATAGGAACATAAGTGTGTGGGGGGGCACATGATGAGAGTGGGACAAAGAGATGAAAAGAGACAAGTAGAGATGGAGAAGGAGCAAAAATAAGAGAGGTTGTCAGAAATCAAGGAAAAGGTTCAATAGGATTATAAATGCATCCACTGGAATGAATAAAGACCAACATTTTGAAGTTCCATATCATCGCTGGGGTGTCAAGACCTTGTACAGTATCTCAATTTTTGGTGAAATTTAGTTCTTTTCATAATCTTATCGCTAGGAACACTTAAAATGTATTTTTAAGCCCTCACATGAGGAACAAAAAATGCATACTGTTTTCTATATCATTTGCATTATAGATGCGTCTCACCTCTCTGTTTCGCTAAGCTATCTAAGGTGAATACTAGTACTTCATTAAGTTACACGTGGTAGGTAAAATGTACATTGCTGTTGAATAATAAATATGAATAATCCCATGATTTTTCTCCGATGAGGACTGGAAGGATTATTTTCTTCTTGTTATTCTGCCTATGCAGTAGCATCCCTAGGATTCTGGATAAGTTGATGCCTGGTCGCTGCAATGTTCTCTTCTGATTGCCCATTGCACTTCATAGCTTCATTCTGGATCAGGTTAGTCCAAATCAATGGAAAGATAAGGAATTATATTAACCCTTCGTATCAGGAGTACCTTCATTTTCATACACACTGTGTGACGTTTTAAAGATAAAGCAATACATGTACATATAAGTTTTATGTGACTAAGAATATTCAGCGAGAACTAAAGTGTAATTCTAAATTCAATATTCAACTACCATAAAGAAAGCTGTCTCATAAATTAGTTATTGAATTTCAAATCAAATGGCAATCTAGTCCGTCGCATTCTTTTCTCACTGCTTATCTATATTACCATTTGTATGAGGAGAATCACATTCATAAACCGAGATGAATAAATGTAACAATGAATGTGAATCAGTCTTTACAAAAACAGTATGCTGCTAGGAGGTAACAGAGGAGGACATTTTCAGTAAAGGGGAAGACATAATGGACGGTATAAAGGTTGAAAGCATCCAAGTTGGAATTAGAGAGAGATTAATATGAAAGGAGGAAGGGGAAGAAGGCGAGGAGTAAATGGAGCAGGAAAAGCAATAAAAATCAACCAATATCTCCATTTTGTCTAAGATTACACTTTCCCATCCTAAATGAATTACCATTCATCTCAGTTTGCCAACTTAATGAAAAGCAAGCAACTTTATAATTTCATTTTCCATTTAACTTAAGTGAATTATATGTTCCAAATTTTTAGCCATATACATGTACCTTGCACCCATTGGCCAATACTTAGAAGCATGCCAACCAAATCATTTCTGTTATCATCGATCATCATTATTTTATTGAACAAAATATTCTTCCTACGAATTTGCTTATTAAACTCATATACCTTTTTTTCACATCCATTACCCGATTTCTTTATCCTACTATCAATATTCCTGAATAAGTATCTAGAGTTTTGTTGTAAATGTACTTTTTTTGAAATGTATTTATTAATGTACAGTGTAAATTGTACCCAATTCAGCCACAAGGCTGCCATGTACATTTTTTTATACCACAATAAATAAATAAATAAATAAAATCCAGAGTATACATGTGCATGGACATGTGCATGGACAGGTGCAGTGCATATTACTGCATACATGAAGGAGGCAGTGCCCACTATACTGCCCAGTAGGATTAAATGCCCATCTGTCCTAAGCAGTGTATATTCCTATCACACCTTGCACCCTCCTCCATTAACGGATGGACTGACATCCTCCATAGGCACACTGTTAGCAACTTACGTCCAAGCATAGATTGCATAGAGCAGATTGTACTGTACATAAGACATCCCCAATCCTTCCTCACAATCTGAATCATTCCCGTGCTGAGTAGTATTCGGACATGTTAGGTTCTGTTGAAAAAAAGACATCAAGAACAAAAAATCAAGACACCTTGAAAACACCCTGGTCTCCATGGAGAATTGCAAAGAAAACAATGACTGAATATATCAAAACTGCAATATATACTATGATTTAAAAATTAGCCAAGACCACTCAGTAGCACTTCAAGTTTATCAAGCAAAAGTGAAACAGCAAGTGGTTAGAACATTAGCAGCAAAAAATTGTTTCAATATACATGTAGAGCTCTTAAAAAGGATATTTCCTGAACTTTTGGAAGTTGATACTTGAGACAATTTAGCATCAGCTTTGGTAATCTTTGGCAAGCTTTGGGACATTAGGGACAAAAGACGATCAAAGACACGGGACAAGACTTTTGATAATTGGCCTTAATACAATACATACATGGATGTATCTAAAGATTTTGCTTACCCCTTGGAAGACCCCCTGCAGCACACTGGGCATATCAAAACAGAAGTATGTTCCAAAGGTCAGCATACAGTTGAAGAATAGAACAATAAACCGATAATAGGCTGAAGAGAATAATTTAGACATAATAATTGATTAATCAACCTGTAGAAATTTACAGTATAAGTATATTAAAAATGAAATCATGCTAACCCTGAAAGAAATGTATTTTATTGTCACTATCACCATGGCCAGACCCTATACTGGTACATGGGCTTGATAACATTTGAAACAGTAAACCGCTTCAAAAAATAATTCAGGCTTTTACACACAGGTAACACACACAAGTACATGTAGGTCCTTTGTTGCTTCTCTCAACTTCACTTGCCAAGTTACAATTCATTTCCTACACACAGTCACACACACACACACACATACACACACAAAAAAACCCATGGTTTTTAATTTTTCAGCAGTTCACTGTTTCATTCCAGAAAAAAAGTCTTCAGAGTGCAGGAACACAGTTGTATCAAGAGTCCATGTGGTGTTTTAATGGATGGTCAGATGATTGTTTCAGAATTTTGGAAAATTGCAAATGGGGCAATTAAATGCCCTTTATTGTTAAATTTCAATGGGTTATCCAAGATTATCTTAACCTTGCATCAATATATGGCTATACAGGGGCAACTGCCAATTCCCGATCTCATGTGTGAGCTTCAGTCTTTAGAGGAGCAAGATCGCCAATTAAAAAAAATATATGAAAATTTCACTTTATCTGGGTGATTAAGATCCAATTGAATGAATGGTATGGGAATCAGATATTTCATCATCTTACACTGTCTACCTGCAGTGCAAAAAGGAAATATTTTTGCAGAATTCTGCTGATTATTGTGGTGTGTTTATCTTCAACTATACAGAGGTCAACCACCACATAAATTTACAGAGCCCAACATACAAATCAAACAATCCCATGATATGCCCCTGTATACGGAGGCAAGATTAGTATAACTTGGCATTTGTGTGAGTAGTAAAAAATATGATGAAGTACAGTAATTCTGCCAGATAATGAGTGAAATGTATTTCATAAGTAACAGAGCATTAATGTGAGTGTATTGGAATATAACTCTTTACATACCGGTACACAAAAGTATACTCAATAGTGAACGAGGCTCTTTTGTTATACACAACTGATAATTCTTAACTAAATTTCCACAATGCTAACACTGTTAGACTAACAATAAGATAACTAGTTAGAGATCTATATTTGAACTTTGATAATCAGATATTGAACATGAATACCTTGAGACTCTAAAAATGTATTTTTTTATTTTTTAATCAAAATATATACTCACAAATGTATGGTACATGCAACTTTTGTTGCATGTCAAATAAGATAACATATGTAAATTGGCAAACCCGGAGAATAGGGGACCGGAACGCGCACGCTGTATTCAAATGTTTGCAAGCAAATGCAGCCCAGTGGCAGCAGTAGCGGGGACGATCTGCACAAGATTCAGGAGTGAAACGTTTGTGAGTTTGACAACATTTCTAGCCCAAATCAAACTGATTTGCATCAAATAACTGAAAATCTGAAAGCCCAGAGGACAATGTAATATATTAGAACATAACTAACTGATTAAAACATATTTGAAAGTCATTTTGAACTCGATTATTGACTTGTCACATAGCTGTCTCTGCCAATCTCTGCGCTGTATGAATGGCACGCAGGCGCATTCCGGTCCCCTATTCTCCGGGTTGGCCCACCCGTAGGTCAAAACAGCCTTTTGAATAGCAAAACTAATTGCTGCTGCGAACGCAAAATACATCGACTTAGATCTTCTATAATTAGAGGAGAAAAGTTTTGATTTTACTTATCAGCAATGTTCCTGAGGCTCTCAAGTTTCCCCTTTCTGCTTCATATCTGATGAATGAGCTGAAAATGGTGAATTTTAAGGAAAAAACCGATGCTTATCGGACTCATAGGTTGACAGCATGCCATCGAGTAATGTCAATTAATCTGCTGCCGTCTTGTGTGTACAATGTAAGTTGGCTCCCCACAGGCACATACACAAATCGCATGATGTGATTTTTTTTTTTGCGATTGTCTCTTTACGAACACTGCAGAATATATTATTTGTACACTGAGCAATGCTGAGCAGCAGACCACGAAAAAGGCCAGTTTTTATCTATTTCTTAAAATTTGTTATCATACTGAGAAGGTCTAAGTTAACTGTCCATGTACATTTTTTGATAGGTGTCATAGGTGATACTGAAAGGTAAAATATAGAAATAAAGGTAAAAAAAACAAACAGAAAAGCGTGATATTTAGTTTCAGTACAGACTTGGCACATTGAGAGGATGACATGGATGAGGTCAATGAATTGACCTCGTCCCGCAAACGTGACAAGTCTGAACCGAAAGTACATAGCATGCTTTTCTATTGGTTACTCGACGGCATGCTGTCAACCTATGAGTCTGATAAGCGTCAGTTTTCGTCTTAAAATTCACCATTTTCAGTTCATTCATCAAATATGAAACAGAAGGGGGAAAATTGAGAGCCCGGGAACATTGCTGGTAAGTAAAATCAAAACTTCTCTTCTCTCTTAATTTTATAGAAGATCTAACGTTCATGAACGTTAGGCCTAAGTCAATGTATTTCACGTTCGCGTGTACAGGTGGCTGGTGGGTTTGCCCATAAATTTAGATTTCAGTGACTACAAAGTAGGCCTATTACAATCATTACGGCCATATCGTGGTTTAGGAAACCACTCGTTCATTTGACGCACGCACTTGTGTACAAAGAGAATGGAGGTGGAAATAGGAAACCAGTGCGTGTGACTGAATAAAGCACTGCTGTACAAAGTGGACGGTGGTTTCCTATTTCACGATAATGCCATCATTACAATGGTTTCAGAGTCAGACTTCCACTGAAACGACTTTCAGTACATGACAGTGTTACACCTAACCTGCTAACGTTACATACATGACCTAGATCTGTAGTTTAGATCTACCGTCACTGACCGTAGCTCGTAACAAAGTTAGTTTGCTTACGTTGCGAAGCGTGAAGGAACGCCATTTCACTTTCCGATCTCGCCTGGTCCACGTCCTTTATTTGTATACAGGTTATGCAACTTCTGGGTTTCTTTCCGATTTCAACCAAAGAGTTAAAAGTAGATCAAACTTAGGGCCGCTGAGCTGACTCCACGAAGTACAGTCATGATTGTACTGGTTGAGTTTGATGATCAATGACAGTACTGACTCGATCCGCGACAGCATACAATTCATGATCATGTGATCAGTTGAGAGAAAGTCACGTGAGTAGTCACCTGAGGTACTTTGTGTTTTTGAGCTGAGCTGTCACTATGAATGACAGATAAAGAAAGTGGACAAAATAAACAAGCCCTCATTCTACCATTCACAATGGTTCTGGTAGTCAAAAGAACATCCCTTCACAGCTATTATGTTTAATCACTAGTTCCAGGTGAATATGCATGTTACACCTTTTCCACATATTTTAGCTAATAGAAGAGAAGGGATGTTCTTTTGACTACCAGAACCATTGTGAAGGGTAGAATGAAGGGTTGTTTATTTTGTCCGCTTTCTTTGTCCGTCATGTTCATATTGTGTATACCCTTGGCCTTCAGAATTTCAAAGTTGCTTCTTTTTTTTTAAGTTTCTGTAAATTACATTGTTCCTTAAAATTGTAACTTATGAATATTGAAAAGTTTCTGTAAATTACATTGTTCCTTAAAATTGTACCTATGAATATTGAAAAGTTTCTGTAAATTACATTGTTCCTTAAAACGAACTATGAATATTCATTGAAATAATGTAAAACCTTGCTTGCTGTCCAAAACCATTCTTCTGTGAGAAAGCAAACGACCAGCAAAGTGAGCGACAGACAACTTGAAAACTTTATTTTCTTTAAAATGTACCATTCGTCACCAAAATACACTAAATTATCTTTATAATGTACATCTTCCTGCATAACTGAAGACTGGTCGGACCTCTCCCTGCCCAAATATGATATTCGGTCATCTCGCTGCTGGAATAAGCGAATAAGAATGTTTGCTGCCCATCTTGTTTCTAGATTTTTTTTTGACGGAGCGTAGGCGACGAAAAAAAAAGAGAAAAGGAGAATTTTTGTTTGCTGAGAACAGGCTCTAGTGTTCATGATTTAGTAACCTGCATTGATTTCATCGGCATCTTCCGTTATCACAGAAGGCAGGATAGGAATAGGCTATAGTTCACAGTTCGTTATCTGCTGAAAATTCATCTATTTTAAGTCAACTTGCCGCTCGATTTATTTTATTCTAACTTTTACTATTTCTATTGAGTAGGAGAATGGCATAAGATCGAATTATAGAGACAAAGGATGCAAACCAATTTCCTTTCATAACACCATAGTAATTAACAATATAACTGGCAATTGTCTTAAACTCTTGAAATGATAGGGAGCGATTAAGAAGCGAGCGCTTCTGCATGGGTTTTTCCCCTTTCCCATTATTTCTTTCCTCTTTTTTTTTTTTTTTTTTTGGGGGGGGGGGCGTTTGATGTAGTTGCCGAAAGAAATTTTTAGTGGGAGGTCCGGCAACTGGTGTCTGGTCCTGATCACCACCACTACTACCACCACCACCGTCATCATCATCATCATCATCATCATCATCATCATCATCATCATCATTATAATCATCATCATCATCATCAGTATATTCGTTCAAACATAGATCCCTGTCATCTTCTCAAACATACACAGTCTGCTATATCACCAAAATATTACAGACACTCTACACCCCTACAATCCAACTCGTGTACCCTAAGATCTGGAAGTGACAATTTGCTGCTAATTCCTGGTTCCCCGTACGCGACATTCTTGGGGGACAATGCCTGTTCGCATGCAGCAGCCAAATTATGGAATAAGATTCCCCATCACCTTTTCGCTGCATCACAACACATTCCATCTTTAAAGATTGTCCTAAAACTTATTTCATCTGTAACCTTGTTTTCCCTAAGTACAAATTTATTTACTAAATCTAGAATTAAAAAGCTTATTTATATACACTTTAACTTATTTTTTTATCACCCTTTGGTCTTACTGGCTACCCGTCTGGGGCCTGCATGGTGACCTCAAATGCTAGAGTTCCTGTGAGTGATATGCTGACTGGGCTTGTCCCTTAAAAATTGTCACGGAGCAGCAAGAGGGCACCAGGCCTCACCGGGCGAAGGCGGAACTGAGAATTCCAGTGGGTGGTGCAAATGTTATGAATTTTTATTCAAGTTTTTTTTTCTTTTTTCTTTTTTTTTTGTATGGGATATAGAAATAATTGTATAATACCTCAATTAAAGAGAACCGTTGCTTGGCTAGCGCCATGCATGAGCGTCCTTTCACAATTATTGTTATCATTAGAACATTATAATCCTCAATATCGTTTGAAATTATATGACAGACAGCCATGGGTGAAAATCTACCTTGAAACTTGAAGGGAACGCATGTGAAATATTATTTTCTGCATGACAGGCAAACAAAAATGGGAAGAGCTGATTCTCAGCTTTCTCTGGCATGTCTGGTGCATTTTTAAACTCCTATTCCATGATATGTCAAAGTTTCAAAATCAAATGGGGGATCAATAGTGATGGGGAACCTCAGCCTCCCCCCCCCCGTCCGCCCCTGCTGTTCCCGGCAGGATTTCCGTCTATGCAGATATGAAAACAGGGTTAGCAGTGTGTAGCTGCATGACTTAAACCGTATAGGGAATAGTGAACATTTTATAGCAACCCATGATACATAAAGTAAAGTATATATAAGAAAGAAAAAAAGTTTTCCACAATTTATTGTGCCATTGTGACTCCCACCCATTTTAGATACCAAATGAATACCTGAGAACCAATTTTGTCACCCCCTCCCCCGTTTGCAGGTACTGTGCAACTCCTAAATTCCATGACAGGTTACCGAAATCAGTGGGCGGTGGGTCAATGCGGAACCCCCCCCCCCCCCCACCCCCGTAATGAATTCCTATATATGAGGAAGTGGGAGTGGCATTAGAAACAAAGAAATAGATTTCAAAAACCCTGACAGTTTTTAAACATTATCCCCGACCATGCAGGAGGAGGTAGAAACACCCCCCCCCCCTTCCTCTTTTGAGAATGATTGTGAGCATTCAGTAACTATCGGTTATCTGCTATGCTCTAAAGTTAAAAGGGGTATTCCGTGATGCAATATTATTATGCACCTTAAAGGGCGCAGATATTTTTGCATCCATAAGGATGCAAATTTGCACCTTTCCTAAAGGGTACGAATCTGCAAAATGTAGCTCACTGCACCCTTACCCTTGTGCATGATGCTTCTTTTGGTGCAAAGTTGCAGCCCTAAAGGAGCTCCTAGTGTATCATTATTTTGAAGGGTGCAAAATTGAACCTTTTTTTTTCTTAGTGTGTATGCTCACAGAAATCACTTCAACTCCAACACCAAAACAAATAAACAATGAAACAATTTTTTTTCCGGAACATGGTGTAAACTCTGGTGTCTCCAGATATTTCCACTGTAAATTTAGCGATATTGGTATTCCATTTCATTTCATTTCATTTCGTTTATTTCACTCTCTTAAAAACATCAAAATATATACAATGCATGTTTCACAAATAATTGCGGATAAGAAGTGGGGGAATCATAAAAAGCCATGTAGGCTTGTCAGAGATGATTCCCAGAAAATACATTATTACAAAATTGAAACATTTTAAACAAACCAAAAACTAAAGAACGAATAACTTAAACCACGGATAGGACAGGTGGAAAAAAAGGAAAGAGGAGAGAAAGTGCGATTTCAGGAGTAGTATACCTTTAAATATTAGCATATCATATCATTTGAATTCAAATAACCACAGTGATTGTACAAACGTTTAAAGTGTTGTAATGATTTACCCTTTTTTATGACTCCAGGTATTTTGTTCCATAACATTGGACCATGAAAATATAAAGTATCTTTTGATAAACAAGTTCTGTGTAAAGGGAGATGAAAGTTTTGGGCATATCTAGTATTATACGGATGTATCTTACAATTCAGAATAAAGTGTTCTTTGAATGACATTGGTAAGGGTGCATTATTTACAACGTGAACATAAAAAACTGCCATATTCAATGATAACATGTCATGAATTGGGAAGATTTGCAACTGTCTAAATAAGGGTTTACTATGACTTAAATTTTTTTGAATGAGTTATTATACGTATTGCACGTTTTTGTAACTTGAGAATTCTATTGAGATTATTACTTGATGTAAATCCCCAGATAATATTACAGTAATTCAAATGTGATGAAACTAAGGAGTAATACAACAACTTTAAAATCTTCTGTTGTAAAAATTGTAATCTATAAAGTACTCCAATATTTCTGGTAAGTTTTATGCAAAGTTCATTAACATGATAATTCCACGACAGTTTATCATCTAAATAAATGCCTAAAAATTTAGTACATTCAACTTTTGCAGTTTCCTTATTTCTATATTTTAAGTTTAAATCAATATTACCAGTTTGACGTGTGCCAAATATCATATATATATATATATATATATATATATATATATATATATATATATTTTTTTTTTTTTTAGTGTTTAAGATTAAGTTGTTAGTTTGCATCCACTGACTTATATTGAATAGCTGTTTATTAACCAATTAGTATAATAAGTTTAATTCTCTCCCTGATGTAAAAATACTTATATCATCTGCAAATAAAATGAATTTAATAGACTGGGTACAAACTGTTATGTCGTTAATATATATAAGAAAAAGCAAAGGGCCGGGAATCGATCCCTGGGGCACTCCCCATCTAATCATTTTACAATCGGATTTATTATTATCTATTACTGTGAGTTGTTTTCTTGAAGCCATATAACTTTGAAACCACTTCAGAGGAATACCTCTTATTCCATAGTAATGTAATTTACTTATAGTATTGAATGATCTATTACGTCAAAAGCCTGAGATAAATTAATAAAACTGCTAAAGTAAATTCACCAGCATCAATTGCTTGACTGATATTATGGATTAGTTCTAAGATTGCTGTGGATGCGGAATGCCCTTGTCTGAATCTAAATTGGTTCTTAAACAAAATATCATGCATGCTTATGTATAAAATCCAGTAATCGCTTATACACACAACGTTCTAGTATTTTAGATAAAATATTGAACGCAGATACTGGTCGATAGTTGTTTACATCGTCAGTTCTTCCTTTTTTATGAATCGGAGTTATTCGAGCAACTTTTAAATCATTTTGGTACACTTCCACAAGATAAACTTTGATTAAAGATTGTAAGCAATGATTCACTGATAAAACAAATGACACGTTTAACAACCTTAATATTGATAGAATCAATCCCTGCACTTGTTTCATTTTTCATATCAATTTTCAAAATTTCAGAAATAGTGATAGGTTTGAAAAAAGCTGTATGGTTATTGGGATTTGTCAAGTATGAATTAAAGGAATTATGACATATACCTGCTTGTTTTTCCAATAATATCTCACCAATATTCACAAAAAAGTTATTAAAAGCATTTGTAATATCAATAACATTGGTGAGTTCTTTGTTTTCTATACATATGGTATCAATATTCGTTGATTTCTTTATATTCCTGTTCAACAACATATTAATTAAATTCCAAGTTGATTTGGAGTTACTCTTAACGTCCATGAATCTCTTATAAAAAAGTCTTTCTTTGCTTGTCGTAGTTTTAATGATACAAAATTACGGAATCGTTTATACTTTTTTTCATTAACATTCGATGGTTTATGAAAATACTTTTTTTACAATTTATATCTTTTCTGACATATAATTTAAGTAATTCTCGAGTGATCCACTGTTTTCTGTTACATGTTCTTTTGCAAGCAGATTTAATAGAAAAACATTCATCATACAGTCTCATAAATATTCTCATAAAGTTTGTGTATGTAATATTGATATTTTCACAATTGTAAATATTCCATGATAATTCCCTCAATTTTGAGGAAAACAACTGCAAGTTCGACTCAGTTATAACACGTTTGTTGGTTAAAGTTGGGTTATCCTCATTATTTTGGATAAAAGATGAATTTAAAATAGTATTGGCAGGTGATCACTAATATCACCAATCAAGAGTCCTGAACTCATATGGTTACCGTAATTAGTGAAAATATTATCTCTTAAAGATGCAGATGATGACGTTACACGAGTAGGGCTTTCTATGATTGGATATAATGAATAACTGTATAAAAGATCAAGAAAATTGTCCACATGTGAGTTTGAACCTATTTTCATTAAATCCAAATTAAAATCTCCCATAATAAAACAACTGTGAGAACTTGCGTTTATTTTGCTCAAAACAGCAGCAAATTCAGTAATAAAATTTTCTATTGATTGTCCAGGTGGACGGTAAATAACACCAATAACCATTTTCTTATTATGTTTGCTCTTAAGCTCAATAAACAGACTTTCAGTGGAATCTGCAATAAACATCAATTCCTTTATCACTGTATATTTTAGTGATTTATCATATACAGACCAATTCCACCACCTCGTTTATTTGTTCGATTATTATATAAAAAATTATAATTGTTTAGGCGATACATATTCGATGACGATGTGTCACAAAACCAAGTTTCAATGGTACCAATGATTTTAAATTTGTGTGTCATATTATTCAATAATATTTCAAAATTTTCAAAGTTTTTAGATAGGCTTCTGCAATTGAAGTGTGCTACAGATAAATGTTTATTTGTGTTTTCTTCATATTTTGCATTGAATGTATCTATATCAAAATAATCATTTACAAATTCGTTTTCTTTCAAAGTGCTCCTGAGGGTATTATTATCATCAACAGTACATGTATATTCCGATGTGTCTTCCATCATAACACTTCACTGGAAGAATTAGGAAGCATAATATAAGACATGGTTTCCTGAAGAAGGAACAGGAAAGAGGAAAAGAGAACTTGAGGAGAGATGAGGAAAAACATTAACAATTCAATATACAACAAAGTACACAAAAATACATATAAATACATAACAAACCAGGTATGAGATAGCATCAATATCGAGTAGATGGGTTTGCATCAGAATATATCAGCATATAGTTCGAAATTCAAAGTACATAGTTCGAAGAGGCAAGTTCATGGCAGATACTAGTTACATGAAATATGCTGAAGGTCACTTTCACTGTTGATGAGTTTCTTGACATTTTTCCCTCCACTTGCAGGAATTAGGGCAATTATTCGACCATCCGAGGACCAAGCTGCTTGTACGCCTTTTGTACCGCGAGTCATTGCAAGCAATTTCTGATTCCTATTGGTTTGGGACATAGAGATAGAATCTCTATGGTTTAATAGTTCTGCATAATTATACTTCTTGCCATCCTTCGTGCAAAAATAACAATGCATTCTTCTTATTATTTCTAATTTTTAAAGTGGAAAATAAAATGCCGCAAACCTGATGACCTATCCGATGAGTACTTTAACAAAAAAAAAACGCACACACATGCACACGTTGGTATCAATATGCCTATAGCACTTTCATTTATTTCATGTACGATAAAAGAGCAATGTAGATGAAATGCCTTGCTCAAAGGCATAAGTACCGTGCCGGGGATCGAACCCCCGATCCTCGCGTCTCCAATCAAGCGCCTTAAACCAGCGCTTCTCAACCGTTGGTCCGCGGCCCACTGGTGGGCCGCGAAGCTATCTCAGGTGGGCCGCGGGGTCAGTCCAAGATATTTGGGGGAAAATTCTTCAATTCAGCTTTACTTTTAACATCAAATTGAATTGAATTTATTAAACATATTAAAATAACACCAACGGTTGTGGCTTATCGTCAATGCAATGTGCTAAAAAAAATCGAAGATTTCTGTACATTTGGTTCGGGTGGGGGTATTTTATCAATTTTCATTTATTGCAACCATACTTGTAGGTTGGATTTTGTAATGTAATGTAGGTAGTAATCCAGATAATTACCACACAACTCGCTATTTTCTTTTGTCATGTTTTATTGATTTTTTTTTTTTTCTGGACCACGGCACCTCCTGTACCCGAAGCGGTTTTAGGACCAGCGCCACCTTGTGACACGTGTTATATAATGTTTATAAAATAGCTCATTCTGTTCTGCTAGCTGGCTCGGAGTTTACGCCCACCGACGACCAAATTTCCAAGAACACCCGAATTTGTAAGTAATTCTCACTTTTTACAATTTTTCATAAAGGCAAAAGGTATGAGCATGGTCCTCGTAATTGGGTGTTTCTGATGTGTGAAAGAATGTATGGAATCCGTTTATAAATGCAGTATTTCTGTAATTTGGGGGCTGCATGTGCTCCGAGTCTGATCAGATGAGTGAGACACAGTGGAAGATGCGCAGTTTGTGCAGCTGTTTCTGCGTGCAATGACATTGGAAGCCTGCTTTGCCAAATCCTCCTACTGGCGCTGGCTTACCTGCTGTATGTACACACGCACATACGCTGCAGGTTTGGAGGGGCTAACTCGACAGTGCTGCAGTCTAGGACTAGATGATGATGATGGTGATGAGGTGGATAATCACGATCATGATGATGATGATGGTGGTGATGATGATGATGCTGCTGCTGATGATGGTCATGAAGAGATGGTGGTGATGATTATGGGCAGATCATTCAGCATGATTATTAGAATTTGCTGGGCTTCAGAATCCTAGCTTGAATTAGCTTAAATCAGCAATTTCAGTGTAGGACCATTGTCATGTGATTGTTAGTATGTTACTTTTACATATGCCACTTTAACAGCCCCCCCCCCCCCCCCAAGGAATTAGTGTTTACAGAAGAGAAACAAATTTTTTCTTCAGTAACTGGAGTCTCTATGGGTTCTAAATAAAAAAAATTAAAAAAAAGAAAGAAGAAAAGAAAGAAAAAAAAACTAAAAAAGCAAACAAAAAAGTTGGAAAAATGATGTTCAGTGATGGTAATTCAGTTAAAGAGTGACTCAGTGAGCGTAGTGATGATGATGATGATGATGGTGCTGCTGGTGATAATGGTGGTTGTGGTGTAGTTTGCAGACACAGACCCTATTTTGACTTGACATTCAAACACTATTCCATAAAGTCTTGAGTAGGAACTAAATTTTTCAGTCTCTGGCAGTGTTCGATACCAGTAAGGTCAGGAACAGCTATAGTACACGATTCCTTAGCGCTCAGTTAGTATCCTACAGTGTACTTGTAGTTAACTTCAGACACTCAGAATACAGGTTTCAACTGACCAGGCT
The DNA here is from genome assembly GCA_029962745.1 of Echinometra lucunter. Taxonomy (NCBI): domain Eukaryota; kingdom Metazoa; phylum Echinodermata; class Echinoidea; order Camarodonta; family Echinometridae; genus Echinometra; species Echinometra lucunter. The sequence goes on from CM057157.1 coordinate 15,522,788, forward strand.
TTGTGCCTGCAAACTAGTGGTGGTGGGGGTGATGAACTCACCTGATAGTGATGAATAATACACGTAGGCCATAGGAAGAAGATGATTCTGATTTGATGAATAAAATTTATGAATGATATCAATGATGAAGAAGGAAATGATGGTGAAGAATTCTGAAGATGATGATGATGGTGATGATGATGATGAGGGTTATGATAATGATGGTGATGATGATGATGATGATGATGATGATGATAATGATGATGAGGGTTATGATAATGATGGTGATGATGATTACATGTATGCTGATGATGATGGTGATGACTGGTGATGATGATCCTTATGATGATGATGATGATGATGATGATGATAATGAGAGTTATGATAATGATGGTGATGATGATTACATGTATGATGATGATGATAATGATGGTGATGACTGGTGATGATGATGCTTATGATGATGATGATGATGATGGTGATGATAATGATAATGACCTTGATGATGATGGAGATGATGATTCTGATGATTCTGATGATTCTGATGAGGAGGAGGAGGAGTTTTCCTACAGATAATTTGAACCAGTTTTTGATAGTAGAATTCTAATATACACATGTGATCATGATGTGTGATTGGATGTAACGAGTGGTACTGATTGACCTTGCTTGACCTCCCTAATTTACCTTGGCTTATTCAATTGATGAATATTGATTTTTTTTTCATTGTATGAAGTACTGTGAAGCAGAGAGAGAGAGAGAGAGAGAGAGAGAGAGAAACACACACATATATACACACAAAAAAGACAGATAAATATTGGCCAGTTATGGAAGAAGTTAAATATTAAGAGCCGTGATATGACAAGATTCCCGATATAACAAGGTAATTTTGCTTGTCCTGGGTCTGAATGTTCTTTTATTTTCATGCTCTGAGTCTGATACATGTATAGCAAGATTTTAGCCTGTTGAATACTGAATTCAATTTAATACAGGGGCCACCAGGTTCCAGTAGTAGCCACCAACAGTTTGATTTTCATGGCCCCAAGGTCCTGGTTATATACTGAGTTTCCACAATACGCTATGTTTTGATAGAAAAAGTTTCATATTTTAATTGGGTAATTCATGCGTGGGAGCCTGAATAGTCTTTAAAAATCTTACTAACATATGATCCAGAATGGGAAAAAAGATATTTTTGCATTGATTTATGTCTATACCAACAATTTTGATGTTCTTATCAGAGAGTGATTTTGCACTTTGTCAAGTTGAACTTGTTGAAGGATATCAAATTAGATTGAAATTGATCCCTTTTTTTTTTTTACAAATCAAGGCCCTAAAAGCTCTGTGTATCATTAATTCATAACACAATTTACAATATCAAAATACCATGTACATGTACATGTCAGTTGCAAAGTTCTGTTACAATTCTGTGCTACCAAATGTTTTTCGTGATTCCTGTTTACAAGGGACGCATTTGAATTTCAGCTAAATGCATTTTCATCTTGTTATGTTCTGAAATTACTATTGCTACCTCTACAGGCTTTATGGCATTGTTTTGTTAAGAAGTCCAAATCTCTTTCCCATATTTCTAATAACAATGTGAGAAGACTATTGGAAGAAATGTGATAAGACAGAGATCTTTCAAGTTTACATTGTGCAAAGTACAGTCAAATAATCTGATTATGACTTTTTCCACTTTTGACTTATTACGACTAGGGGGTGTAACATAAAAAATACAATCATTCGTACAATTGATATCAATCGTAAGTCTATGGCAAACCATGTACTAAAGAGATACATTTGATTGTAAGATTGATTGTTTCTCTTTATGTTACACCCCCCTAGAGTCAAATGTGTTTGTAATACCTAGTATCGCAAGTGTTGAATGTAAACATAGCCACCTGATTTATGGTCTTATACAAGGTATACAGTGTTTTGCATATGTACAGCATGGAGGTTGGTTGGAAGTTTCATGTACTCTCAATCTCTAATCCAAATGACTTCTAACTGTAGTCTACATGTACATGTAGTGGTCAAAAGTCTTGCCCCTCATACAAGAGGTCCTGGGTTCAAGCCTCTCCCAGTGCTTACAACCTCGGACAAGATGTTTTGCTTACATGTGTCCCTTTTTTTTAACCCATAGCAGTACAGAGCTTTCTTGAGGTCTAAATTAATCATCTTCAATCCTCAAATTGGCAATACAAATTATTTTTTTCCACGTTTACATAGCTTGAAAAAAATAAGTATGGATATAACATAAACCAAAATGAAATAGTGATTATATATTATTCACTACATTGCCAATTTAAAGAGTTTAATGATTAGTTACACTTAAACTGCTCTAATTCGAGAATGCCACACCATACAGCGATGGGAATGGGCTCAAATTTGTCAGTGCATTTTTCTCTTTCTGCTCATGTATGATATGTACTGTCCAACATTCTGGACCAACAGATACTGCAAAAGCATCTCCTAAAGGTGACACTGTACCTCTATGGGTTAATACCCAGGTGCATTAAATGGATACCTAGCATTGCTGGGGTAATGATAATTGCAGGGCTTTCAAAGTTTCAGGAAGATTTACCCTGGGTAAATAAAACCCAGTTACAATTATTATCATCGAGAAATAAAATGTGCATTTGCACCATTAAAGATATTCATTTATGTACAATGTACACAAGTTTAATGAAGTACACAAACACGAGCTTTAAAATTTTTGGCATTGATTTTGATGATATTGAATGTCTCTACAGTGGCAGATTGGTTGCTTTTCGTGTAAGTTTTTTTTATGTAAAATGACACCCCAAAATAAAGATGATTTTTTTTTTTTGCCTGTCAGAAAAATTTTGTAATATTATAATCTCTTTTTTTTTTCTTTTAAAAAAAAACAACAAAATCCTAGATCCACACTAAGTCACTAATATAGGTTAAAATGGGTTAAATGGTTGGTCAATAAATCAATTTAACATCATTTATTGATATCCTCAATACGATACAGATACAGTGTATGTCTTTGAACAGAATGATATGATAGATACTGTACATTTACAGACCAGAGTAAGAGTATTTTCCATCAGTTTTGTGTTTGTCACATGTGTGTCAAGAGATACCAGTCTCGGCTCTAGTGTGGTGACCCCAGATGATGAGGCAGGTAGTCTACCACCTAGTCTGTAATCCCCTACTAGTTTAGTAAAACTTTTTAAAGGGAAAGTCCACCCCAGAAGTTTCACTGTTTCAATAAAAGGAGTTTAATTTGAAAAGCATTTAAAAAAAGAAATGAGCAAAATCAAAGAATAAGAAAATTACACTCATTTACATTTTCTAGTAAATTACTCTCGGCTCTCCAAATTGACAACACTGATGACATCATATGCGAGTACCTCTCTATTCACTTTGTACATGAAATTTCACATTTTCTCAATTTTCTTAAAAGTTACACGTTTTCTCACGCCATAGTCAAAGTATGTTATGTAAAAAGCAATTCTTCTGAATTTTACTAGTAATTTACTAGAAAATGTAAATGAGTGTAATTTTCTTATTCTTTGACCGATTTTGCTCATTTCTTTTTTAAAATACTGTTCAAATTTATCTCCTTTTATTGGAACAGTGAAACTTCTGGGGTGGACTTCCCCTTTAATTCATATTTGCCTTGGGTGGCATATCTCTTGGAATACCAGTACAATGTTTAACATTTTACTTTGTGATCATCTTTATCTCCTTGAATAAGAAAAAAAAACAGGTACATGTGCATGTAATAGTACCCTCTGTCATGTCATCCCTATTGAAAATGTACTAAGTACATTTGTTTCAATTCATATTGAACATTTTGAGCAATGCATTAAATCCAAGTTCATTTATAGCTAATATCTAGATCTATATAGACTTCTCTTGGCATGGAAGGTGGCATGATTCTGAACATAATGTTCTGACATTGATGAACATTTCAGTTTGAGAGTAAGGGATGTTTTGAGGTTAATAAAGGCCTGTATATCAAGACTGTTAGTGTAGACTTGCGTCAGATGATGACATTGGTTCATCATCACTCCACATAGGGGAGAAATTGGGATTAAAAGGGGATTGTTGGGAGTGCACGAAACAGAGGAATCATGCATGGACCAAAAGTGTATCAACATTGGCTCGGTAAGCTTTATAGTTTTAAATTGTACATAAGATGAAAGCTAAATGGTGACACCACGTCGAATCTGACTTGGAGTTTGGAGGGGATGGGGGGGGGGGCAATTACATGGGATGAGGGTAAGAAGCAAATTTAAAAACCAGGCCATCATCATACATACATTTACATGTACATGTACGTACAATGTCAAGCCTAAGGGGCAGCTGCAGATGGAAGGTTTTTAAATGAATGGTAAGGTGCCCCTTGCCATGATAATACATTATCATTGTTGAATTTTTTACTTTACCATAGACCTACATGTAGTTATTGATGGAGGTGACATCCTCCCCAAAAAATGTGTTTACAAGAAGTTGGAAATTTTGAAATTGGTTTTCTTGTGATTCTTTGCCTTTGGGGGAACTTGGAGAGGAGGATCTCCAACCGTTTCTCTGGAAATTGATTTGCCTGATGTCACCAGAGTTCAACTGTCAGGGTGTTTGATTTCCCTCTACCACCTTCTCAAATGTTCTTTCTGCAGTGAATCAATCCTGGAATCTGGATCTGAGGTGACATGTTGCTAATATGAGCGATCATTACATGAATGTACATATACATGTATACTGTGCACTGGTTGGAATTGAAGAAAATACAAACGCGCTTTTGCATTGATGCAAATATGGATAGCTCAGTGGTTGGTGCCTCAGTTTAGCTGATCCAGAGCAAGTGGTGTATGTGAGAATTTGCTTTCTTCCACTGTGACTACTGATACTGCCGATATTTGTTTGCTAGTCTCTATCATATCTGTTAAGCATCTTGATGGGTATAGTTTTGTGCTGTGGCAGTTCAAGTATTAGACTGTGCTCTTCTAAAAAACATTCAAAAGAAACTGCAAGTCCTCCGTTTCCTGTCTCCACATTGGGATCATAAACACATGTACACATCTTGAGGTCCCTAGGTTTCTTGTAGATGGATATCATTCATTGTAATTCATTCAGCCGATCTTGAGAGTAATTTGAAGGTAAATAATTGTCAAATTGCTTGAAAGCTGACTTAATCTGTGGAATATGGTACTAATTGTTTAATTCCCTTAGGCTTAATACAGAGGCTGCCCTGTTCAAGTGGCCAATGGGATCACTGTTCTGATACTTTTTTTTTTTCAGCTAGAAAGACTGGCCTATTTTGATAACTTATGATAGGAATTGTTTATTTCAGACTTTCCATCCAGATTCTATAGACTTACATGTGGCAGAACTGCTGATCCTTGCAATTTACATGTACATACATAATGTACCCATATGGGAAATTTTTAAAGATTTGTGCCATGCACTTCAATTGTTTGTGTATGTACATGTAACTCCATGGTAGAGCTCTCAAATTTGGGCTACATGGTGTCTGTGTACACATGCATATTGTAGCTTCATTGTCGAGGTTTAATTTGCTTGAAGGAGGTGTCCCTGGAAATAGCTTTATATGATGGTGATAAATGTCATAAAAGGATCCCAAGCAATGTGTACTTTGGCTAATTCGCATAAAGTGCTCTTGAACTTCTTTTCATGAGTACTCTCTTTGGGGGGCTTTGAATAAGCCACATTATTGATAAAGACAGATAATAATTCGTTGTGGAGTTACCCTTGGATTGCATGGGATCGTGTGGGAAAGTACAGAATATATATATTAATTATTATGACAGGAATTAAATAAAATAGTCACTGATTTTTAAATTATAAAATGAATGAATTATAATTCAGGTAGAAAATTTTTTACAGCTGAGAAAGAGATAAAGAAAAAAAGTGCGGCTTCAAGGTATTTGTCTTGCTGATTTTTCCTTTTCTTATATTTTCTTATTTTTTATTTTTTAATTTTCAGATCAGAAGATTAGAATTATCAGCAACACAATGAATGGAATGAAAATCATTTATGTTCTTTTGGTATTCAGGAAAAATTTTCAGATATTTCCTGTTGAAAAGAAATCATTATTCAACTACAAGCTTAAGCAAACCCTGCTTCACTGAGTTTGACAATTGTACCCCCCTCACTCACTTTTATTTTTTATCACCATCAAGCCTTATAAGCAGCTTCCAGCTTCAAAGGTTCCATATGCTTCAAGTTCAATCTGGTCAGTCTGTAATGATCAATGAAAAGTTGATACTGTAGCTCTGCGCCGTACATAAAATGTTTAGAATTACTGTTTACAAAACACATTTGGGCCTTAAAGTTTACATGCACTTGAAAGAAAAGCAGTTTACCTAACATTTTCACAAGCTCAAGTGATATGCATGTCTCAGAGTGATTTTATTACATACACTAAGCAGAGAACAAATTGGTCTCTCTGTCTGAGGTAAAGTTGGCAGGAATGAGTGAATTTGTCAAAATGATTGTTTTTCTACAACTGTAGATGCAATACTCTCAGGCCCTTTTATACATGTATATGTCATCCCCCATCTTCAATATTGTGTTGTGATTTAAAGGCATTGGCTAACTTTATGAGTAGCTTATTTAAAAAATTCTCAAACTAAGATGAAACATGTGTATGAGTACTTGTATTTGTACTCAAAAACCCTGAAACCAACCCTAATTTGGAATAAAAAGTGTAAGTTAGACGCAAACGGCGATTTTATTATCCCTCGTCTCACGAGACAATCACTAAGAGGACCACTTTGCTTGAATTTGAAAATGCCATTATGTGCCTCCCGCCGCGTGATATGCCAATACACACAGTACGGTAAGGTGATTCATACGCACATGCGCACTCCTTATGTCTATTCTGTGCAATCGATCCTCATATATTTTTCCAACATTGGTTCACATTTTTGATATTTAAAAATACTTCCTGTGGATATTATACTTTGAAACTTTCAGACTGGTATTTTTACACTATTACCCTTATGTTTATCCCATTTTCAAGTAACAAAACAAGATTTTTTAAAATCATAACAATGTTAACTAATGTCTTTAAGCTACATTATGTTTTGTAATATTAATCGAGCCATTACAGTGAGATTGCTTTGTAATATATAATCAGGGACTCCTCAAATCCTAATTGAAGCACCTGTTGAAAAATACACAGTGAGTAAACAATTGCAATTGCTGAGGTCAAATCTCAGATTTGTTATCAGCTAAGAATCATCATGTAGATTAGAAAAAATCTAGGTTTTCTGATTTAAAACAGCCTTCCTGTTAATTGTTGATTCCATTTCACAGATTGATTGTAGACATCATTAACCCATAGGCTACTTGAACAGGGTGAATTCTGTATCATCTATTTAAAGGCATTGGCTAACTTTGTGAATAGCTTATTTAAAAATTCTCAAACTAAGATGAAACATGTGTATGAGTACTTGTATTTGTACTCAAAAACCCTGAAACCAACCATAATTTGGAATGAAGAAGTGTAAGTTAGACGCAAACGGCGATTTTATTATCCTTCGTCTCATGAGACAATCAGTAAGAGGACCACTTTGCTTGAATTTGAAAATGCCGTTATGTGCCTCCTGCAGCATGATACGCCAATACAAACAGTAAGGTAAAGTGAGTCACACGCGCATGCGCACTCCTTTTGTCTATTCTGTGCAACCATATATTTTTCAAACATTAGTTCACATTTTTCATATTTAAAAATACTTCCTGAGGATATTATACTTTGAAACTTTCAGACTGGTATTTTTACACTATAACCCTTATGTTTATCCCATTTTCAAGTAACAAAACAAAATTTTTTAAAATCATAACAATGTTAGCCAAATTTCTTTAAATATAGGAATTCCGTAGTCAACTGGTTAAGTGATATTTGAAATCAAAGATTGTTGATGTCACTGGAGGAATTTGTTATTGATTGGCACTTCCTGTAAGGATAGCCTTAGTAAAATTTCAGTATAGCACACATTTTTTAGCCCCGAGTTATTTCAAGTTTATGTGGTAGTACCGTATTCAATGGGTCAAGTTTCAAGATGGAAAATTAACTAAGGCATTGAATTGTCTTGAATTTTGTTTATGTGGATATTCATTAGATTGAGTTGATTTTCCCTGCAAAATACAAGCCTTTTTATATATATATATATATATATACATGAAAAGAACTCTGTTTTTTTTCTGAAAACTTCATGTTTTAGGTTGTGGAAGAAGGCGTTTTATCTTTATGTCATTGTGCGAAAGAACACGTCCGGAGATCAAAATGGAAAATTATTGAAAATCAAAATTTTCAAGCAATGATTGATGATGTCACAGTTAGCATGTAGACCTTGTAAATTGATATACAATCTTCTTGTGGCATGATCTTTGCTAAAATTCTATTCCAGTATGTCAAAATAGAAAAAATTTAATTTTTGCATTTTTGTATTTTGCGTTCTGGACTCGTTCTTTCACATTATGACATAAAGATAAAATGCCTAAAATCATGTTTATTATCAACAAAAAGCACTGGGGCAGAATAATGACATGTCCTAATTTTGATGTGTTATGACAAACAAAATTAAAAGAGAACATACCCACTTTTTCAGAAATGGTATACGCTGCATACTGTAACTTGCAAAGAATTGTTAATGGTTTAATGCAACTAATCATGAAGTCATTGATTCTAGCAATTTGTAGGCAATTACCCATACAGGATGTACTTAATTCCATGCTAGAGGATGTAGAAGTACTCATTTTAATGAGATTGATCAATTCAATTAAAGAGCATTAATTTTTGTTATGTTTGTTACAGGAGCTGTTGAGCCTCGACGGACGTGTTGTGGAAATATTAATGACTTTATACAACGACTTCTTTTATCTAAATTATGTTAATGTATCAAATGATATAATTGTTTTGTTGTTCTAAAAACTCAGATTTTTGTACACAAATTTTGAGTGGTCTGTACATTGTATGTTCTTGATCTGACATTTCTGAAATATTTCATGAAGGTCATCTTTGTGATAGCTGTTTTGCCAGATTTTACATTTTCTAGGAAATACAACATCAGAGCAGCAAATCAAATGCTTCCTCCAACAAAAAGGTGCCACTAGTACTGTAATTTATATGCTCAAGGCAAGGGTATTGCTGGTTAGGAGCTTTGGGGATGTGGCTCCCCCCCCCCCCCTGGAAAGCTAGTATTGATGTCTATTTCTAGCCTTGTCAAAGTTGATTTTTTTTTTTTAATTTCTGTTTCAACTTCTATCCACCCCCCCCCCCCTTCGTTCAAATTTGTCAAAGTGATAATGATATTTTATAATGTTTGTAATGTTTCTTTCCTTTGCAGAAAACCAGGAGGAGGTATCATTGCATGAGCTGTAGGGGATTCTTGAGGAACAGCACAACAAAATGATGAAGAAAACAAAATTAGGTAAAAGAGACTTAATTCCTAGAAAGTTTGTGGTGATATGATTCATGGAGGCCGTCTTGGTGTATGTTTTTTTTTTAATATTGGGAAACTTTGTAGTTTTGTAGTTCTAGGTTTTCTTGAACATCGGAAGCAACATGATGTGATATATCAGCCCATGAGTATGATGTTGTGGTGGAGATACACCTTACCAAGAAAGTACACTGCAAATAGTTCCACTTTTTTATCTTTTATACAATGAGACAAATCATATTGTGAAACGTTTAAAAGTTTTGCACATTGTGCTATCTATTTAGGCATCTTATATCTCTATGTCATTGTGCGAAAGAACACGTCTGGAACACAAAATGGAAAATTATTAAAAATCAGACTTTTCAAAGAATGACTGATAATTTCACAGATAGCATGTGGAACCTGTAAATTGCTATTTTCTTGTGGCATGATCTTTGCTAAAATTCTATTCCAATATGTAAAAATAGACATTTTATTTTGTTCATTTTTGTATTTTGCTCATTTTTGTATTTTGCGTTCTGGACGCATTCTTTCGCACAACAACATAAAGATAAAACACCTTATTGTAAGCTGTTTTTAAATGACATATATTTTATCAAATCTGTTTTAGCAACCACCTGTCAGAAAGACTACAATTTGCATTTCTGTTAAAAGTTAAAGAGTATTTCTCACTGAAATGCACATTAACAAGGAGCCTGTTGATAAAGACCACCTGCTCATAAAGACTGCTTTCTTTTCTCCAATGAGCAGTCTTATGAAGGCCTTTTACTTTCCAGTATTTCAGTCCAACATTTTAACAATAATTTTTAACAAGACTTTTGCCCCCATCAAGAAACTTTCTCTGTAAAACTATGTGTTACATGTACATGTACATGAATCGCTAGAAACATTCAAAAAGTATCTCAAATCATACATGTTCACATCGTATTTTAGTTAAATATTTTTTTGATAAACACTCATAAATATATATACACATGTTCATTTACATATGCATTTTCCTTCTTTCTCTCTCTTTCCTTATCTCTTTTAATTCTTATATCCCTCTGCGTCTCAGAATAGTTAACTAGATCGATGGCGCATTAGAAATGCTGTATTTATTATTATTATTACTTCAACCATCAAGTAGTTTCATCAGTGACTGTGTCTGTGAGATTGACTAACACCTGTTAAACATTTATACATATTTGTTTTAATGTATTGTGTACAATTGTATGATTTCCGTAAAAAGGATGATCTCCTGTCGGATGTATTCACCAATGATTCAGGAAGCTGGCGTCTGCAAGGAGATCCTTTAGAGCTTCCGAAGAGGTTTTATAATTAACTTTTTCAAGTGGCTTGTTTGTAATGGAATTTCCTGGTGTATCTGGTAGAAATATATCACTCTGCAAATGCCAAAACATTTAGCATTTCATTGAACTTGTTGCATTTCCTCAAGTGAATTTCCTCAAGTAAATTTCAGCTGTTTTTATGGTAGAGAAATATTGTCTCAGTTGTGAAAACTTTATCTGATTTGCTATGTCTTACTGTTAGCTATATTAAGGTATTAAATTCAGAGATAGCGAGAGGGATATAGGGAAGTGAAAAGGACAGAAAGGACAGAGAAGAGAAGGAGAGAAGTAGTAAGAGAGACCAAAAAAAAGGAGAGAGTAAAGCAGATGAAGAAAGATGAGATTGCTTGTCAAGAAGAAGGAAAGAAAAAAGAAGAGGAGGAAGAGGAGGCAAATGAAGGAGGAGGAGAAGAAAAGAGGAGGGAGGGAGAGAGAGATGAGAGAGAGGAGAGAGAGAGAGAGAGAGAGAGAAAGAGAAGGGGAGGGGAATGGGGATGGGAGGTACATGTATATGTACTGTATAAGCTGAAATTTTCGCGGTGGTTTAATTTTCGCTAATTTCGCGATGATGTCCTCGCCAAAGTGTCCACTCAGTAAAATGCCCATATACTTGTATAGAAATATCTTTCAAAACGTGAAAATAATAATTCGCTAATATGTCAGACTTGTCTCAAATCGCTAAAATATCTGTACGCTAAAATATTAGCTTATACAGTACTCCTTTTATTAGGCCTACATGTATATACATGTACTGTTTGTTGTCTTTCAGAGCATAACATGTATATCGACAGTGATATAGAGAGAGAGACGTTTACTGTGATCCAGGGTATTCTCCAAGTCCCTGACCTCGGAGGAATTTTTCTCATTTTATAAGAGGTCAAGTGAGAGGTCAGACAACAGCCTCAGTTTTTATTGGCAAACTGGGAAATCAGGGGAATTCTGATATTGAAGTGGGTTTTCACACTAAATTACTTTTTTTTCAAATGAACAACATTAAACAGTATTATTCAGAAATACAGAACATGGTTAATATCCTTCATTTCTGTCATGTTTGTTTATGATGATGTATTTATTATTGTGTTATTTGTTCTGTTTAAAATTCTAATTTAAAGAAAAGCATTTTGTTAAATCCTGCAAATGTGATGGCTTTCCCCAGTATCATTTATTGTTCAAATTATATAGGCAGTCATTTGAATTACTGGCAGTAGGTAAGTTGTTACATTTTGCAGAAGGTTGTTCATCAAATTTAGACATATTTCATGAGATGGAATTTGTGTGAAAGCCCCTCAGATAGAGGGTGGATCACTGCTCTGAAGTAGGGTTTATTTTTGGTTGTTTTTTTTTCCTTCTTCTTCTTGGCAAGGCATCAACATGTTTACAGAGTGTTGTGATCACTGCATAAGATTGATGTGATTTCTAAAACAAAGCTCCATGTATTGTTCAGAAGAGTTGACCCACCTCTTTGGAGACCTTGTACCCAAAATAGGGTTCTGAGGGTGCAAAATTGCAAATGATAAAACACTGTGTTATTGTCTGTATTTTACGTTCAGGAAAATAAATCTTCTGTTATGCATAGGCCTACAGGAGTATAAAAGAGGAATGCCCCTTGCCATTTTCCCTTTTATGCCTTTAATTTTTCTTTATACTGTCCCTTTTAACCCATCTGTAGCTCTTCCTGTACCTTCATATTCATCAAAATGTTGGTGCTAAAGTAACCTTGAAAGTAGTTCTGATTCTTTCAAAGTTGGGCTTACGTATATTGTCTAGACTCCATGATCACTATTAAAGGGGGTACCCGATGCTGAAGCAATGTTAGTTCATTTAAAAGAGCATGATTTTATTAGCAGAAAATCATCTGCCTAAAGTTTTTTAAAAAGTCATGTTGCCAAGGAAACCCCCAAATGTGGTAAGATTTCAGGATATTTTTGACCCCTCAGCTGTGACCCAGTTTCAACTGGGTACCCACTTTGACGTCAAAGTGGGTACCTTGTCGCGCAATTATAGCAAAATGCGCACAACGTATAATACATATTGTACAGTCTAGCACGTAGCACAACTGCAATGCATGGAGCTGGGTACCCACTTTTATGTCATACCTCATACTCAAATTATTTGGTCAACTCTTGACTTTTTATGAGAAAATAAGCCAAAATGCATTGATTTTGATTGAAAATCATCAAATCTCTAATGTTATTCTTCTTAGAATTCTGTTTTCGATCATATATCAAAAAAATCTTACCATTGTGTAATCACTTTAAGGCTTTTTTTTTGTTTTTGTTTTTTGTATTTTTGTTTTTATTGAAAATAAAACTCAATATCATAACATACATGTATTTACAATAACATCATATCAATAGATGGCTTGTTCAGGTATGACGGGGGGGGGGGGGGGAACTGGAGGGGGGGTTAAGCATATTTTGTGTATAAAATGAATGACAATGACGCATCAAAGGATTTCAAAGGATTGACTGAAAATGCCTTGACTCACAAGTGTGTTTTAAAATACACGTAACCCCCCCCCCCCCCCCCATATTTGAATGGGCCTATAGTGAAATGCCCAGACCTGATTATCAGTGTCGGCAGGGTTGTATGAGGACGCATGCTCCAGTGATAGTGGGTCCATGTCAATATCTTAGTTTCTTACACTAACGAAGTAATGAACCTTCAACCTAGAACCAAACCATGGAACTAAATTACAAACGACTTAGCACTGCATATCTATAACAAACCCTAACCCTAACCCTAAGCTTAACTTAAAATCCTACAGCATTCTTGACCCTGATTACACCTTTTAAAGAGCCTTGAGCAATTGTCCTTAATCATCAATATTGATTAGGTGAACACACATCCTTGTCACCTCTACTTAACCTGCTTAGCATTTTTTAAAATCCTTAGCTTTAAGCCAATCTTAGTGTGTGATCCACATTTGTGTTGTTGAAGTTATACGTCACTGACTCAAGATGAAAATAGTTTTTTGCCTTTCATTGCATAATATTCAACTGGAGGAGGAGAAATCTTCACAGCATCTTTAGTTTTGCAGGTATCTTTCTAATGACCAGCTAAAAGCAAAGAAATCTGACAAGTAGTTCTATTAAAGAGGGCCTACGAAAACCTTAATGTCACCCATTTGCAATGCGCATCAATGTCAATATGTGTGGAAGCAAAGAATGTGAATATAATGGTGGCCCTGAAGTACGCTCGACAACAGGTCATGTGCGACATGAATTTTGCTGCCAGCTTTGTGTCCCAGTTGCGAAATTTGTGACCCATGACGCAAAATTCATGACCCGGGATGTGAAATTCATGACCCGGGATGCGAAATTCATGACCCAGGATGCGAAATTCGTGACCCAGGATGCGAAATTCGTGACCCAGGATGCGAAATTCGTGACCCAGGATGTGAAATTCCTGACCTAGGACACAAAATTCGCGACTGGGACGCAAAGTTGGCCCAAAATTCATGTCGCACACGACCTCTTGTCAAGCATACTTCAGGGCCACCATAGAATATTAATACAAACATGAAATCATGTCATCATAAATTTTCATTTGAGTTTCTTTTCATGTAGTATACATACATTTTTTAGCTTTTGCTTTAGACTGCTTTCCATCTTCCAGATGGTTATACCAGTTCCATAGAAACACTTAGTTACATTTTCTAACAGTTACAGTACATGTACGTCAAGGCCAGTGTATTTTCCCTGTACCTTATCAACCAAAACTGATGATTTTTCTTTGTTGATAGCACTACCATTACTGGAGTCACAATCAAGGAGGGGTTACATTTTTCAGTGTTAACTGTTATATTCATAATTCTTATGTGCTTGGTATTAAAGACATGGGGCACATGGCACAAAATAAGGAAATACTTTGGACATGTACCCTTCAACAGATTATAATTTCTAATGTTCTTTTTCTATATTCTGCTTATTTTTCCGATTTTGGGGAGGCGCCTGAGGACCGGTTTATGCTGCCTGGGATAGACTTCAAAGCCAAGATGATTGGTATAGAACCGGTGGGGGAAGCTAGGGGTGATAAGATGTGTATGGATGCTATGATCAAATTAAAGGTAAACATCAACTCACCTTGATTTTGTAAAGATTGAGAAAAGAATAAATGTTATAATGGAAAATGTTAATTCAGGTTTGCCTGCCTCTGTAGTAAACTTTTGATGTAGTAGATTCATGGTTGTACATCAGTTCTTGTGTACTTAATCATCGATTTTTAAATATTTCAGTTTCACTTTACATTAACATCTGCTGCTTATTATTAACAGAATATATTCTTCTTATTTTCCTTTAAAGGAAAGAAGGCTAGTTATTCACACAGCAATTGTCCAAATACAAATTGTCCCACATTTTAATGCCAATATGGCAATGAATTTCTCAACAAACTGTGAAAGTTTTTATTTCCGTGTCAATACATGTTTCATATGAAAAGTGGAGTTTGTCATAGGTAATAATGATTGCATGATAATTCAGTACTGATTTAATTTACCATGATACCAACCAACTACTGTATCTTCTCTTTCTATACATGTAATTTTACAGAGAACCAAGTAGTTAGAGTATGCCCTGAAACAAGAATTACTTCTTTCACATCTTACAAAGATCAACGTGTTCATAAAAAAATGTAATGTGGACGTTTTACTTTGTCCAAATCTTGCCCCTCTCTATTTTTCAAGTGTTCAAAGTTTGTACTTATGCAGTAAGAAAGAACTTGGCTATTCGTGCAATGCAAGTATGCATAACACATCTAATATTGCTGAAAAGAGACTGACTTTTGCAGCAAAAATACAATATCAGTTATACTGTACAAGCTGAAATTTTTGCGGGTGGTTTAATTTTCGCTGATTTCGCGATGATGTCTTCGCCAAAATTTCCACTCAGTAAAATGCTTATATACTTGTACAGAAATATCTTTCAAAACGTGAAAATAATAACTCACTAATATGTCAAACTTGTCTCAAATTGCCAAAATATCTGTACACTACAATATTAGCTATACAGTATTACATTTGCTTATAGAATCCTGTAGATCAATCTTCCATAGAGCATAATAGACACATGTATGGTACAAGGTACCTCAATTCAGTATTGATATTGATTGTTTTGTACTACTTCTATTTCATTATTTTACGTTTTGATTTTGAAACACTCTTACTCTTTTCTTCCCAACCAGTACCTTGTCAAAACATTCAGGAGAACACAAAGCAAGAATCATTGTCAATGTTTCAATTGAAGGTATCCGAATTCTCGATGACAAAACGAGGGTAGATTCACGATACTTTTTTTTTTTTCTTAATCAACCAAAGTTCAGTTGTTATCCTCAGTTTATGAAATTGAGTATTGAAGTAAACAAATACAGTATTCAAGGAGTATTTAAGCTTATATAATTCCCCATTTGCTGTATAAAATGTCTAGATATTATAATTGGAGCAATTAATTGATGTGTTGACAGATTTTTTTAAATGCCCTCTTTCCGTCCTAAAGAGAAATTACCTGCATATTTTTGTGTGTGCTACAGTTTGTCATGCTGTCAGTAAATAACCACTGAGTATACTTAGCTGAATATGTCAGTATATGTTAAGCAATAAATGTTCATCAGAATTGTGGTTTTTAAGTAGTTATTGTGCTGCAACATTAATTCTGTGGTGACGGTCGAGTACTTTATTCTGTCAAAAATAGGGCTTGGGTCAGGGTTTGCCAATTTAATTATAAATTCAGGTTAGGTTTAGGGTTAGGTATAGGTTATAGCATAAGTTCTGAACTCGTCACTATTAGTGTGTGGTTCAGAGCTTATAAGGCAGTGGCTAAATTTTATCTGAGCAGCCGATTTCAAAATTCTCAAACTAATATGAAACATGTGTATGAGTACTTGTAATTGTACTGAAAAACCCTCGAAACCAACCATAATTTGGAATTGAACAACTGTTAGTAAGACGCAGACCGCGATTTTTATTATTTTTGGTCTCAGAGAGAATAAATAAGAGGACGTTTTGCTTGAGTTCAAAAGACTGTTATTTGCCTCCTCTGTGTGATATGCGAATACACAAAGTACGGGGTCGGTGAGCCATGTGCACTCCTTACGTTTAGTCTGTGCAACGACCCCTATATATTTATCAAACATTTGTTCACATTTCTAATATTTAAAGATACTTCTCTAAGGATATTATTCTTTGTGAACTTTCAGATGGCATTTTTACACTATATTAACCCTTATGTTATCCCATTTTAAGGAGCAAAATGTTAACCAATGCTTAATATCAGAACTGGATGTACAAGACAAAACTGAGTCATAGCCATTGTCTGCAGAGCATGTGTGGTATGCAAAATTGTGTTATTGTTGCTTTTTCTGTTCTACCTGTCAGGAAGTCTTACACCAACATGAGGTCCACAAATATCCTTCATCTCAAGAGATCCCACAGATCCAAGGGCATTTGGCTACGTTTATGGAGAGCAGGGCAATCACAAATTCTTGGTATCAAAACAGAAAAACAGGTACAATTTCATCATTTTAGGGTCTTACCTTTCAAATTTTGTCATCAGTATTCATTCTGATATCCCTATGCACATGTCCATGTACATGTACATTTGTTGTGGTTTTTTCACACGTTCCAATTAGGGGATTAGTCCAAACTAGATTGAAAATCTCAGTATAATATATTAGGAGTCAGTCTTTTCTCATTGGATTTTGGAATTGGCCCCCCAATCACAATTAATAGAATTGACTTCCAATCTAGGGAATTTGTAGAGTTAATCTTTGTCAGAATTACTTTTAAAGACCAATTTTTCGGCCATCCTGGTTCGTCCTACTTCTTCCCTTTTATTTTTTTCCTTTTTCTATTTCCTTTCTTTTTATTTGTTCCCTATACACCGTTTCGTGTTTGTCTCCTGTTGTTGTTCCATGGGTGTCTATGAAGTGTGAATCAGCACTATATTAATATTTTATTCGTTTTGTGTTCTCCTAAGTCTTTGTAGGCACAATCTTATTTTTCTTTGGGGTCCACAAATTACAAGCATCGCTTTTTAGTGGATCCCCCCATTTCCTCAGAACTTCAGTATATGTATATTTTTTTTTTAATAATTCATTACGATAATTTATGTGTACATTGTACTTGTATATACTTATCAAAGAAAAAAGATGAATGCATGCATATACTTTCTGTTATGAATTGTAATGCCATTGTTTTTCTTTCTGTTGGAAATGATATGAATACGAATTGAATTGAATCGAATTGAATTCCATAAGGTACAAAAATTTATAAACATACACAGTTTTCCTGTTAAGGTACAAAGTACAAAGTTCCTTTAAGAATGTCATGTTGTAGAAATTCATTTCAAAGGTGACCTTTGACCTTTAACCTGCAGGCTAAATATGCTAGTGATGACCCTTAAAGATCTCTTTGAAAGTGGTCCTAGAACTGAAGAAGCAGCAGATTGTGGAACAGAAG
>CM057157.1:15541482-15680849 GCA_029962745.1 Echinometra lucunter
AAATAGAACTCAATATCATAACGTATTTACAATAACATCATATCAACAGATGGCTTGTTCAGATATGATGGGGGAAACTGGATGGGGAGGGTGGGTTTAAGCATATTTGTGTATAAAATGAATGACAATGATGCATCAAAGGATTTCAAAGGATTGGCTAAAAATGCCTTGACTCACAAGTGTTTTTTAAATGCTCTTAACCCCCCCCCCCCCTCTCTCATATTTGATGGGCCTATAGTGAAACGCCCAGTCCTGATTATCAGTGTCGGCAGGGTTGTATGAGGACGCATGCTCCAGTGATAGTGGGTCCATGTCAGTATCTTAGTTTCTTACACTAACTAAGTAATGAACCTTCAACCTAGAACCAAACCATGGAACTAAATTACAAATGACTTTAATAGCACTGCATGTCTATAACAAACCCTATCCCTAACCCTAAGCTTAACCTAAAACCCTACAGCATTCTTGACCCTGATTACACCTTTTAAAGAGCCTCGAGCAATTGTCGTTGCAGCATACATCAGGTTACTGTATGCAGTGAATATGTAGGCCTACGACCTATGTGTATCGTATCGTTAAATAATCAACAGCCTTTAATCATCAATATTGCTTAGGTGAACACACATCCTTGTCACCTCTACTTAACCTGCTTAGCATTTTTAAAAATCCCTTAGCTTTAAGCCAATCTTACTGTGTGTCCACATTTGTGTTTGTTGAAGTTATACGTCACTGACCAGATGAAAATAGTTTTTGCCTTCATGTATGATATTCAACTGGAGGAAGAGAAAATCTTCACAGCATCTTTATTTTGCTGGTATCTTTCTAATGACCAGCTAAAAGCAAAGAAATCTGACAAGTAGTTCTATTAAATAGGCCTACGAAAACCTTTAATGTCACCCATTTGCCAATGCGCATCAATGTCAATATGTGTGGAAGCAAAGAATGTGAATATAATGGTGGCCCTGAAGTACGCTCGACAACAGGTCATGTGCGACGTGAATTTTGCTGCCAGCTTTGTGTCCCAGTTGCGAAATTTGTGACCCATGACGCAAAATTCATGACCCGGGATGTGAAATTCATGACCCGGGATGCGAAATTCATGACCCAGGATGCGAAATTCGTGACCCAGGATGCGAAATTCGTGACCCAGGATGCGAAATTCATGACCCAGGATGTGAAATTCCTGACCTAGGACACAAAATTCGCGACTGGGACGCAAGTTGGCCCAAAATTCATGTCGCACACGACCTCTTGTCAAGCATACTTCAGGGCCACCATAGAATATTAATACAAACATGAAATCATGTCATCATAATTTTCATTTTGAGTTTCTTTTCATGTAGTATACATACATTTTTTTAGCTTTTGCTTTAGACTGCTTTCCATCTTCCAGATGGTTATACCAGTTCCATAGAAACACTTAGTTACATTTTCTAACAGTTTACAGTACATGTACGTCAAGGCCAGTGTATTTTCCCTGTACCTTATCAACCAAAACTGATGATTTTTCTTTGTTGATAGCACTACCATTACTGGAGTCACAATCAAGGAGGGGTTACATTTTCAGTGTTAACTGTTATATTCATAATTCTTATGTGCTTGGTATTAAAGACATGGGGCACATGGCACAAAATAAGGAAATACTTTGGACATGTACCCTTCAACAGATTTATAATTTTCTAATGTTCTTTTTCTGTATTCTGCTTATTTTTCAGATTTTGGGGAGGCGCCTGAGGACCGGTTTATGCTGCCTGGGATAGACTTCAAAGCCAAGATGATTGGTATAGAACCGGTGGGGGAAGCTAGGGGTGATAAGATGTGTATGGATGCTATGATCAAATTAAAGGTAACATCAACTCACCTTGATTTTGTAAAGATTTGAGAAAAGAATAAATGTTATAATGGAAAATGTTTAATCAGGTTTGCCTGCCTCTGTAGTAACTTTTGATGTAGTAGATTCATGGTTGTACATCAGTTCTTGTGTACTTAATTCATCGATTTTAAATAATTTCAGTTTCACTTTACATTAACATCTGCTGCTTATTATTAACAGAATATATTCTTCTTATTTTCCTTTAAAGGAAAGAAGGCTAGTTATTCACACAGCAATTGTCCAAATACAAATTGTCCCACATTTTAATGCCAATATGGCAATGAATTTCTCAACAAACTGTGAAAGTTTTATTTCCGTGTCAATACATGTTTCATATGAAAAGTGGAGTTGTCATAGGTAATAATGATTGCATGATAATTCAGTACTGATTTAATTTACCATGATACCAACCAACTACTGTATCTTCTCTTTTATATACATGTAATTTTACAGAGAACCAAGTAGTAGAGTATGCCCTGAAACAAGAATTACTTCTTTCACATCTTACAAAGATCAACGTGTTCATAAAAAATGTAATGTGGACGTTTTACTTTGTCCAAATCTTGCCCCTCTCTATTTTCAAGTGTTCAAAGTTTGTACTTATGCAGTAAAGAAAGAACTTGGCTATTCGTGCAAATGCAAGTATGCATAACACATCTAATATTGCTGAAAGAGACTGACTTTGCAGCAAAAATACAATATCAGTTATACTGTACAAGCTGAAATTTTTGCGGTGGTTAATTTTCGCTGATTTCGCGATGATGTCTTCGCCAAAATTTCCACTCAGTAAAATGCTTATATACTTGTACAGAAATATCTTTCAAAACGTGAAAATAATAACTCACTAATATGTCAAACTTGTCTCAAATTGCCAAAATATCTGTACACTACAATATTAGCTATACAGTATTACATTTGCTTATAGAATCCTGTAGATCAATCTTCCATAGAGCATAATAGACACATGTATGGTACAAGGTACCTCAATTCAGTATTGATATTGATTGTTTTTGTACTACTTCTATTTCATTATTTTACGTTTTGATTTTGAAACACTCTTACTCTTTTCTTCCCAACCAGTACCTTGTCAAAACTTCAGGAGAACACAAAGCAAGAATCATTGTCAATGTTTCAATTGAAGGTATCCGAATTCTCGATGACAAAACGAGGGTAAGATTCACGATACTTTTTTTTTTTTCTTAATCAACCAAAGTTCAGTTGTTATCCTCAGTTTATGAAATTGAGTATTGAAGTAAACAAATACAGTATTCAAGGAGTAGTTAAGCTTATATAATTCCCATTTGCTGTATAAAATGTCTAGATATTATAATTGGAGCAATTAATTGATGTGTTGACAGATTTTTTTAAATGCCCTCTTTCCGTCCTAAAGAGAAATTACCCTGCATATTTTTGTGTGTGCTACAGTTTGTCATGCTGTCAGTAAATAACCACTGAGTATACTTAGCTGAATATGTCAGTATATGTTAAAGCAATAAATGTTCATCAGAAATTGTGGTTTTTAAGTAGTTATTGTGCTGCAACATAATTCTGTGGTGACGGTCAAGTACTTTATTCTGTCAAAAATAGGGCTTGGGTCAGGGTTGCAATTTAATTATAAATTCAGGTTAGGTTTAGGGTTAGGTATAGGTATAGCATAAGTTCTGAACTCTGTCACTATTAGTGTGTGGTTTAGAGCTTAAAGGCAGTGGCTAAATTTTATATGAGCAGCCGATTTCAAAAATTCTCAAACTAATATGAAACATGTGTATGAGTACTTGTAATTGTACTGAAAAAACCCTGAAACCAACCATAATTTGGAATGAAAAACTGTTAGTAAGACGCAGACCGCGATTTTATTATTTTTGGTCTCAGAGAGAATAAATAAGAGGACCGTTTTGCTTGAGTTCAAAAAGACTGTTATTTGCCTCCCTCTGTGTGATATGCGAATACACAAAGTACGGGGTCGGTGAGCCATGTGCACTCCTTACGTTTAGTCTGTGCAACTGACCCTTATATATTTATCAAACATTTGTTCACATTTCTAATATTTAAAGATACTTCCTGAGGATATTATTCTTTGAAACTTTCAGACTGGCATTTTTACACTATATTAACCCTTATGTTTATCCCATTTTAAGGAGCAAAATGTTAACCAATGCCTTTAATATCAGAACTGGATGTACAAGACAAAACTGATTCATAGCCATTGTCTGCAGAGCATGTGTGGTATGCAAAATTGTGTTATTGTTGCTGTTTTCTGTTCTACCTGTCCAGGAAGTCTTACACCAACATGAGGTCCACAAAATATCCTTCATCTCAAGAGATCCCACAGATCCAAGGGCATTTGGCTACGTTTATGGAGAGCAGGGCAATCACAAATTCTTTGGTATCAAAACAGAAAAACAGGTACAATTTCATCATTTTAGGGTCTTACCTTTCAAATTTTGTCATCAGTATTAATTCTGATATCCCTATGCACATGTCCATGTACATGTACATTTGTTGTTGTTTTTTTCACCAAGTTCAATTAGGGGGATTAGTCCAAAATTAGATTGAAAATCTCAGTATAATATATTTAGGAGTCAGTCTTTTCTCAATTGGATTTTGGATTGGCCCCCAATCACAATTAATAGAATTGACTTCCAATCTAGGGAATTTGTAGAGTATAATCTTGTCAGAATTACTTTTAACTACCTCCTTTTTCGGCCATGGTTCGTCCTACTTCTTCCCTTTTTATTTTTTTCCTTTTCTCTTTTCCTTTCTTTTTATTTGTTCCCTATCCCCGTTTCGTGTTTGTCTCCTGTTGTTGTTCCATGTGTGTCTATGAGTGTGCATCAGCACTATATTATTATTTTATCGTTTTGTGTTCTCCTAAGTCTTTGTAGGCACAATCTTATTTTTCTTTGGGGTCCACAAATTACAAGCATCGCTTTTTAGTGGATCCCCCCATTTCCTCAGAACTTCAGTATATGTATATCTTTTTTTTTTTAATAATTCATTACGATAATTTATGTGTACATTGTACTTGTATATACTTATCAAAGAAAAAAGATGAATGCATGCATATACTTCCTGTTATGAAATTGTAATGCCATTGTTTTTCTTTCTGTTGGAAATGATATGAATACGAATTGAATTGAATCGAATTGAATTCCATAAGGTACAAAAATTTATTAAACATACACAGTTTTCCTGTTAAGGTACAAAGTACAAAGTTCCTTTAAGAATGTCATGTTGTAGAAATTCATTTCAAAGGTGACCTTTGACCTTTAACCTTGCAGGCTAATATGCTAGTGATGACCCTTAAAGATCTCTTTGAAGTGGTCCTAGAACTGAAGAAGCAGCAGATTGTGGAACAGAAGAAAGCCGAACAACTCACACAATCATCAAGTTCACCACCACAAAATGACTCAGAGCCCAAACAGATTGCATCATTCAAGGTTTGAAATCATCCTTACTAGAAAATTGTCTCGGTTTATTGATTAATTGGTCTTTTGTTACAGCCTGGTTGCTAAGGGTTACAAAGGAAGCAACAATTGAGTTGCTTATATATTACCAAAAAATGGGTTTGCTGGCAGGGTAAACAGATATAGATTTATACACATTTTAGTGAAATGTTAGATCCTCATGTAGATGTAGATATTAGAGCTCATGTACAGTTTTGGTATCAAAAAGAAAATTGTCATGAAATGGATTGAATAGTCTGCCTTGATAAAAGGCACCTATGTGAGATCATGTGATATTCCATTCATGATTGTCAGGTACTTTTAGTCCAAATATCTGAAAGCAACACAATATAACAGCTACACTTTGCCTACTCTAGGACCCCTGCACCCCAACCACTTCCCACACAATAATCACAGCAATTCATTATCCTTTTCGCATTAGCAGAACTCTCATTGGTTTTACAGATATGCAGGCACTATGTGATGATCATTGATATTGTTGAAGCTTTACATCACTTACCTGAGATGATTTTTTATTTTTTATTTTTTTCATTTTTAATATTTAACTTGAGGAGGGAGAAACTTCACAGCATCTTAGTTTAGCTTGTATCTTGCTACTGACCAGCTAAAAGAAAAGAAATCTGAAGAAAAATGTTTGAGGGCTTACTATAACTGTATATATGTAACCATTCAGTACACAGTCAATAATCCCAATACATATGAAACTTCAGATGACTAAGAAAGTCTGTGTATATCTTGAATGGAAATTTAATGGAAACCAAGGATTAGGTAATTAAGCAAATAGTTTTTTGGCTCCATTCTCTTTTTAGGACCATGTAGTATCCTCTTGAACTAACATGGGAAATGTACTTGTTTTGGAAATATTTTGTTCTCTTTAGGGTTAAATTGGGCATTTTGTCTCAATTTTCTTTCTCAATATCACCTTTGAACTTTTATTGTTCTGGACTTGAGTAACTCAAACTAAACAAGCAGACCGCATGACGCAAAATGTGACCACAAACTACCTGCTGCACCACAAGAAGTGATTAATTACACAAAGAAACCTCAGTCACAGGATTATCATCATGCTCTATTTCTGTGGTATGATGTCTGAAAGACTATTAAGGTTCCCAGTTATCTTGGAAAGACCCCTAACCTGTTAAGGTTTAGGGTCTCCATCATTGCTAGAAAATAGGCAATAAAGAAGACATATGCACTTTATTTATCCTGCATTCAATCGGAACCACTCAACAACATAATATTTTTGCCCCTAAGTAAACAACATTATCAATATTAAGAGATTTTGAAGAGTATGGATATAAAGGTGTTATTGATGCTACTATGTTAAGGAACTGCAGACGTAAACCAGTTATCTGCTGTACTGTGTCTATAGGATTGGTAGAGTTCAGTAGTCAGAAGGTTAAACTAAAG
The DNA here is from genome assembly GCA_029962745.1 of Echinometra lucunter. Classification (NCBI taxonomy): domain Eukaryota; kingdom Metazoa; phylum Echinodermata; class Echinoidea; order Camarodonta; family Echinometridae; genus Echinometra; species Echinometra lucunter. The sequence goes on from CM057157.1 coordinate 15,548,233, forward strand.
TACAGTATGTCATATTCATGCCAGCTGAGGGCCAAGTTCATGCCCCAATGAACAGAATTTATGGGACCATTCCCTTGATAGAAAAGGAACTGCTCCTGTTCAGGGATTAGATAATATATGTGTACATAAAGCTCAGAAGGCCAAAGTAAATAAGAGCCTTGTAAACAAGGGGGTATAAGTCCTATGTAGGTCTGATAAAGGGATAGGATCTTTGGACTTTGTCTTTGGTTTTTTGGAGAGCTAGCTTGCTGATTTTCAGAGATTAAAATCTGGTTGTTGTTATTTTAACAAAAAGTATTGAGCATTCCTATCCTAACCATTGATAAACTATGCTTTTTCTCAGACAATAAAACTGAAATACATGTAGATCCACTGGATAATAGCAAAGTAGAAATACATGTACTTTAAATTGTGCAGCAGCACATTGAAGATTGTAGGAAAACTTTGAAATGATTTGATGCTAATATATAATTTCATCAGGTTGAGCGCTTGAAAAAAGATGAAGAGCTATTTGTTAATGCACTGCAGCTATAGGAGAAGAGACTCATTATGCAAGGCAGCCGTTGAGAATGTTTTTTTTTTTATATGTTTCAGTTTCAGTTACATAATTAGGTGTATTAATGCACATGTTTGTGTAGTGTAGAGAGGATGCAAAGGAGCTTAGTTTAAACTGCTACATCTTTCTAGGTGTTGATGCACATAAATGTTTGGTTTTTTTTTTAAAGAAAAAGAGAAGAAGTTTCATTTTTGTTCGGGCCCAGGAATTTAAAGTGGCAACAATGACAAGTTTCTTGGTGTGATCATATAACTGAACAATTACAGTACATGTAGGTTATTGGACAGAAGTAGGGTGTATTATAGCATACATGTAGTTCTTGCCAAACACCTTTACATGGTACAATGGACAAATTGCATGAACAACATACCTTTTTAATACACTTTAGATGTAACAAAGAACAAGTCATGTAATGGACTGAGGTGAGAAGGGCAATTCCCATTAGAAATATGTCTTTCTCTTTTTCTTTGCCATTATTTTTAATTATTGAGATATTCAGCAGTTAGAAATATCTAGTTTTGTTGACTGGTAGTAGCACAAAGTACATGTACATGTAAATGATTTAGCTAATTACAAAATGTTTCTGATATGCTTGGCAGTATGTTTCTTGATAACATCTGTCAGTATTATTTATCATTCAAAAACATTAAGAATGGAATAAAATCCCTTAGAACCCTGATCCTTGTATTGACCTTTCACCTTTGACTCCTAGAATCCTCCCCCATTGGAAGGGGATGAGACAGAAAACGGTTCCGACCCTGTCTACGCCCAGGTCAACAAGCCTAAGCTATCAGACTTGGCAGCCAACCTCAGCAGTGAAGCGCCCTCATCGTCAGGACTCCTAGATCTTGAACAGGAAGTCAAGAATATTCAAATGGTAAGAAATTGCATGGAAAAGTTATGGTTGGATGCTTTTTTGTTCACACATTCATTCATTTTCTGTCATTTATCTGACTTACAATCAATATGACTAAGTTTTGCTCACACTATGACAACTTTAAATTGTTATGAATTTCGATCTGGCAAGAGGTTGTTTGTTGTACTTTTATGGGTAGTGTCATTTATGTCATAAATAATTCATATTCATTCAGAAAACATGTACAAATCAATGACATTACTGTGATATAAAGTAAAAATCTCTTTATGTGTCAGTGGTCTCAAGTTGAAGAGCTCCCTCTACAGTACTAGGGTCATTTTAGAAAACCTGCTGATTGGACTGAACTGTTGTCTGAGGGTGGGGGAAGGTTGCAGTTGTGCTTTGGTAGTTTGTGAACTTGCAAAGGTTTGGTAATCCATCCATATGAAAGCTACATGTACATTGATCTCCATTTTGTCAGTGATGAAACCAAAAAGAGGCTGAGTTTGAAGATGTCTTCTACCTGACTGAGTCCAACTTGGGGACACTTTGTTTTCAAATCCTTTGGGACTATTTCTTTTTTTAATTCTCCATAAATTTTTGCTGAAGTAAATATCTCCTGCTGTTTTCATGTTTCTCTGGAATTATATTTGATTCTGTTATCATTTGGGTTTGGGTTCATTGATTGGACTTGAATAATGGAACAAACCTTAGGATGACAGAAGGATGACACTGTGACTTGAAAATGACACAATATGTATCGGGGGGGGGGGGGGGGGGGTTGTTTCATAAAGCAGTTCGTAAGTTACGCAAGACTTTACGCACGACTGGAACATATTCTTGGGTGCTAATCAGATTCTCAATCATTTACATGTAGCACAAGAACATATCACCACTCGTGCGTAAAGTCGTGCGTAACTTACGAACAGCTTTATGAAACACCCCCCTGGATTTGTTGCTAACATTCTGGGTGTCCTTGAACCTTGGCAAGGGATTTTTTGTTGTGGCAGATGCCCAGAGTTTTTCATAGAATGTGACGAGAGGAGAGGGTAGGAAGGGAAAAGCAGGTATGGGGACACCATTAGGGAGAAATGAGTGATAGAGAATAACAGGAAATTCTGGCATAGGTTGGGCAGGGTGTCAGTAGATTTGAGACTTTAGTTGGTTTTGAAGATCTTCCTTTAGAATTACAGGCATAAAGGGAGAGAGAGAGGACAGGCAGGATCGGGGGGAAACAGGAAAGTTTTGATTTTTAGTTTTTAGACACCTGGCATAACTGTTAAGTAAATCCCCAGGGGAAGCCACTATGTAGATATACTGAACCTGTTGAATACTTAAAGCCAGAGATAAGTCGAGCTGGGATCTATGGAAAATGCACGTTATACAGAAATCAAATCGTGCTCAACAGGTTAATAGATCTGTGACACTGATCTTGTTTATGATGTGCATAATTCACCATTATAATTTGAAAGGAAAGCCATAACTACTACACGTTTGAACATGTATGGAGTTTAAGGAGTACATGCAATTTAACAAGAAAATAGAATGGAAAAAAAAGAAGTAGAGAAAAAAGGAATTTCAGAAAGCAAGAGAAGATAATTGAAAAGGAAGGAACATGAATTTGAAAAAAGTTTGCAAAGGAAACCCATTTAGCAGGATTTGATTTCAGTATACATGTAACATGCACTTTCCTATAGACCCCTCCTCAAATTTTCTTGGGCTTTTTATTCAACAAGTTTAATGGGAAAAGAAATAGACAGGTATAGAAAAGGTACATGAGTGATCTGGAGAGAGAAATATGAAACACAAAGGGTAGAGAGAGAGAGTGTGTGTGTGTGTATTAGGAAGAGAGATAGAAATAGTTAGAAAAAGGAAAAAATGAGAATGAGGTTGAAAGTAGCAGTAGGAAGAAAAAAAATGGGGAAATGTAGGAAGATAGGAGAGAGATGAGAGAGGGTGGGAGAGAGAGCGCGGGGTGGAGAAATAAGAGAAAGAGACAGAGAGAGAGATGCAGAGAGATACTCTTTAACCCATTTGTGACAGGAATTATTTAAAGCCTAATTTGATCAACTTTTATTTTTCAAATTGGCAACACCAACAGTTTTCTTTTATTGCTACATTTTTCTTATAAAACATCATGTATCTGGAATAAATATAAATTGACAGAATGTATGATGAGAAGTCATAAAGTTGCCAATTTGTAGGGAAAAACAGTAATTTTTAACATTTTCATCGCATTACCAATTTAAGGATTTTAATGCTTATTTTCGTTTTTTAAAAATTTCAGCATCAAACAACCAATATTGATGCAACAAAAATGGGCACAGTAAGTGTAGAATTTTATGCTCTTTCTGCTCATGTATTTGGTATGATTTTTAGAGCTCTGCATCAAAAGTTATTAGACCAAACCACATAATGTGGACCCTCTGTCACGAATGGGTTAAATTATTTACCACACTCTTGCAAAGAAAGAGAGAATGAGCACTCCCAGTGATCAACAGGATTGCAATGCATGAGTAAGGATAGAAAATGTATAGAAGACGGATATTGGTCATCTTACCTCATTGCTTCCCATGGGAGGGGACTGTGGTAGAGAACATTGGTGTCATGCCAAGTCACCTTTAAGGTGACTTCCCTCTTTCTCACACTATCGTCATTCCTCTTCTAAAGGTGTTCCTCTACAGACGTTGTTAAAAGCTGTTACCTGAAAAAGTTCTAAAGATTGTACAGTGAGCAGCATATCCTCCACACCAATCCAACTATTATGAAAACTTTACAGAAAATTTTGTTTCTAGATTTGTTGAATGGCATTGAATTAACCTGTTGAATAATGAATTCTCTAATTTCCATAGGTTTTATACAGGGACAGCCTGTGCATTTGTAAGCGATGGGTTAATTTTTTAGTTTGTGAATACTGAGCATATTGCACCCTTTGGAAGTTTGACCCTATGTAATGAATATTTATACATCTAAAACGTACAATATAAATTCCAAACTTCCATAACTTTCTCATTTTGTAACCAATTTTGATGATTTTTTTTAATTGTCTCTTTTTTGAGTAAAATTGATTTTTCCCCAGGGTTTTGGTTCCCTTTAAAGTCCCTTGGAATGCCATTTTACAGAAATAACAAACAAAAAGGGAAAACTATGTAAAACAGGATGTAATTCAATTGATTTCTTGACAATGATAACTGACAAGTGCAGTGTCATCCATGTCTTTGATTCTTGTAAATTTGACTTGCTTCTCCAGTGCCAGCCTGGGGGGTGTTTCATAAAGCTGTAAGTTACGAACAACTTAACGAACGACTGGAACATGTTCTTGGGTGCTAATCAGATTCTCATTCATTTACATGTAGCATAAGAAGGTGTCACCAGTTGTGCGTAAAGTCGTTTGTAACGTACGAACAGCTTTCTGAAACACCCCCGAGTTCCCTTTGGACATGAGAGGTGTGATACAGGAAACTGTCACACATATAGTGCCTCCTGGAGATTAAATCAATTAAAGCTATGCAATTTCCATGAAATGTGTGATGCGCCTCCCTCGTTTATCACCCCGCGATAGAGATAGTTGAGATTTTTGTTGAACAAAAGCTTTTCTCAATTAAAATGCAGGGTATTCCAGATTTGGCTGTGGATTTTTTTCTTGTATCGTTGTGATGCTACATGTATTTCTTTAAAAGAGAAAGTGAAATTAGTTGAAATCAAATCAAGGTCTTGTCTCGCATTTCATTTGAAAATGAAAATGATAGCTGTTTCAATTTTTTTGAAGTTTGAGTAGGGCTTTTGATACAGTGCTCTGTTTCTCTCCCTCTGTCAAAAGGAGGGAATAGAAATAAATTTTATTTCAAATTTCACATTCATAGTGATATAAACACTTTGATTGCTTTCTTAGCTGAAGGGCCCGTTCGTGGCTTTGCCACATGTGCCTTGCTGGTTTCTCCTTTGTTTTTGTTTTTTTTCTTCTCGATAAGGCCAGATAGTGATTGTTCTTCCATCAAGAAAACACATCTTGAAAACTCCAAGCTGTTTGATTGATTAATAGTGTGAGTGTGTGTTTACATATCATCTGTTTGGAGCCAGAAGGGCATTAACTCATATTATTTTATGCAGACTTACACCCTTCTGGTTCCAAACAGATGATATCAAAGATGAGTCACTTTATGTGGCTCTACGCGATATGAGATGTGAAGGAATTTTGAAGTTTTGGCAGCATTTGTTTCAACCTGAACAGCTTATGCTGATCCATTGTATTCTGAATTTATCGGTAGCTTGTCAAGGTCTTCAACTTAAGGCCTGTGAGACCCTTCAAGATCCCATTGTGGTACAAGTGCAGGTGCCAACGGAAGTGCCTGGATCAGACATGACTAAAACAAAATATCATGTGAATAATGTCAGCCGTTGTACAAGACTTGCTAGAAATTACGATTTATAGCTCGTTTGAATGATTTGTGTTCATCCTGTCCCAATTGCTCTTATCAAATCCTATTGCATAAAATTGATAAGTAATGCACTCATAACATGAAACAATCTACAGTGAATTTCTTGTTCAAACGCATTGTCACTGTATTTGAAATATTCATGTACATGTATATTCTGTAGGATTCAAGTGAGTTGATTAAAGCTCTTTACTTCATATATTTGATGATCTCAAGCATTTAAAAAAAAAAATCATTTAAAGGAAGAAAGAGATCAGAAATAAGTGGAAATTAAATTTCGCTTATATATAGTAATTTTAGATGAAAACTTGAAATACCAGTACTTGGTATTGTAAATTGTCATGTGAATGCTACAATAGCAAAACTTTGTGGACATTTTAATTAAAATAAAATTTTATCAAGAGTCTTTTTTTTTAAAATTGTCTTTGCCACTTCTTTAATGAGGGATGGTCTTATGTATGTCACAGTTGAAATCATAATTTGTTCAGTTCTCAGTTCAAGAGTCTTACCTAGCTTGCTTTAACTCTAAAACATTGAAATACAATCATTGAAAAGATGGAAAAACACTCTCCTTTTCTCCAAAATCTCTTTGAAGAGGAAAGCCACCATGCTGCCTGGATGTGTCACCTTTTCATCAGCTCAGAGGCGAAACAACATGAGTAACCAATGGCAGGATGTCATGGCATTGCCCTTCCTCACGTTAGGAACAGTTAGGTAGAAACAGTTAGAATCACTGAGCAGGCCAGCTAGTTCCCCTACCCACGTTTGTGCTTCTGCACTACGTGGGTGCGTGTCTGTGTGTGTGGGTATGCGGGCCTGCGCCTAGTGAGCTAGAGATTGAGCATTTATTGTTCTCTTTCCATATGCGTGTATTTGAGGAAAGAGATGCTTGCTCGGAGAGTCCTATATTTGGAGTGATACACGTGTATGCTTGCGTGGAGTGAGTGCAACAAGAGAAGGCAACTATATTTTCACTTTCTACATGTCAGTGATGTATTAATTACTTCGGAGTTTCAGTTGTTCCTCTCTTCAATCTAATTGATAGCAATAGACATCTGATGAATATAAGTCAAGGAAAGATATTTTTATAGTTGATTGTGACTTGAGCTAATTATAGAATTGTACAACAAGCCTAGATTGCTGTGGATCCACTATGTTCTGCGTTTTTTGTGTTTTGTTTTCCTTTCCAGCATTGATAACCTCTTGTGTTAGCCATTAAAATTAAATTGGGATGGAAAACATTTCACTGACTTTAGTTTCACTTTCCTTTTGTACACTCATCATGTGACATTTTGATTGCCTGTATCTATGACGAAAAAGCGCAACTCTGAAAGCAATATGACATCCATTCTGTATATGGAAAGGTTATGAAAGAAAGATAGATCAGGCAAGAAATAATGGTCCTTGTGCCAGAGTATGATGAAAGCAACCCGCCCTTTTAGAAAAAAGAACATTCTCTTCCTATAAAGTCTGTGACACAAAGAAGATATCTTGTGACAAGTGGCGGTTTGCGGATATGATAATCCCTTTTGGATGCGATAATCCCTTTTGGATGTGAAATGATCTATGACGGATAATTGATTAGTTGTATTCATCAAAATGCTCTGTGATCTTTATCCATCGCTAATGTTTTGATGAGGAGAAACAGCTGACACCGTTTGAGTGAAATTTGCTCAATTACAGGGCTATTCCCATAGTAATGAGTCACTCTTTAAATGAGGGTCATGAATTGGGAGTTCAAATCAAAGTGAAGAAGGTCGATACATCACAAGTAAACTCTGCCGTTCTACTGATAGATATGTCGGTGACTCTTCATTCATCATTGGAGTGCTGATTTTGTTGCTCATTGATGGTATAGATCCTCCAGTAGTTTTCCAGATCTCATTTTGTATTTGTGACATCATTAATTGAAAGGAAGACACTGACATTCAGAAATGTGACAACAGCTGTTGTAGAATGATAACAAGTATGTGGTACACGTAGATGTGTATCCAATTTTATTTGCTGATGTGACCTTTAAGTCTTTGCTTTTGGAATAAATAAGGAAGGATATAAGCATTTGAAACTGGATAACAGGATATAAAGTGTGCACTTTCATTGGTTTATATGGGAATACATACCTGTGAAGTGGCTGGATTCCAGCATTTACATTTTGGATTTGGTAAACGTTTGTTTCAGTGATTTGTCTATCTAGCATGCATGCTGACTGCCTTGGTTTTTTTTTTTAATTTGGAGCCAGTAGCGTATGCAACATCACTTTAGACACCTTGTTCTTGAAACTTGAGGAAAACTGCTGAAAATCTAAACCATGTCATCCAGACTGCAAAGGAGTTACATGCCCCGGTCACAGTCCATGAAGACACGCCGCCCACCCCCGGTGTTGGAGGCTGTGGCCAGGAGCGAGAGTAGGAGTAGCTTGAAGGGGGACAGGTGCGGCCATAGGATCCGCTTTCGCCCCTCCACCAGAGAGCCTAAACTGTCCCAGGACCAACTGATAGAGCTCTGGAACTGGGGCAGGCTCAAGGAGGGGTTCTCCAGCAACATGTGGGCTTGGGTTGAACACCTTCTCAGGGTGCACCACCTTCACTGTAAGGTAAAGTTAAACCAAATAATAGAATTGAAGCATAAAGCCTTCACATACTTTTGTTGAGTGACTGTAATATCTATACACTCCATATTTTAACTGGTCTCCCTTTCTTTAAAAGAAAACAGCAAAACTTAGTAGATCAAAGCTCAACGACTGCAATGGCAATTGTGACTATACACTGGAATTACAATGGTATTAGTTCATTGTTTGGATGCAGATCCTAATTGATAGGATTCTTTTTCTAGAATTTTGCTTTGTAAAAAATGTAACAGTGAAAACAGAGACATATTGGAAAACATTTTTAGTTTATGACGATAAAGACATAGAATGGGACGCTATGTCCCCATCTACGTACATGTACATGTAGCTAATATTGCTTATAAATCCCTCTTTTGGGGGGATGGATGTGTTTAGGGCAGTCGGTATTCTGTCTTTTATCAATTGAAATCAAATTTAATGTCATCCCCCTCACAAACACTTTTCTTAGGCTTTCAATGCTTACATGCCTTTATGTGTAATCTTTTCTTTTTTTGGGGGGGGGGGTGGGATACAGGTAGATATAAAAAATAAAATACTATTCTACATGACAGCTGCTTCACAACTGATGCTTATGCCTGTCCACCCTGAAATGAAATGTATTAGAGGTCTCAACTTAGCTTAACATTGTGATGATTTTTTGCTAGTGCATATACAGCCATCAGTCATCTGATTGGCCTGTTTTGCAGGATTGCATTAAAGCCACATGGCCTAAACTTTATAATCTCCAAAATTAGGGATCATGAATCTAGTTTTTGAGGTTTCCACCCTTTTTTAAGTCAGTCCTGAAAGAATTTTCTCAAAAGGGGAGAGAATAGTTATCACATTTTACATGTGTTCCCTTGTCAGTTTCCAGGGGGATTTCATAGAGATTGTAACAGGGATACGGGACTGCACCATTCCTGCCTGTTTCCATGGTGATTTACGTATTACCTGTACCTGGAGAACACTGAGACTTCCTCTGAATGCCTGCAGAGAGATAAGCAAACTTTCTTTTGAGAAATTCCCAAGGATGTCTCTGTTTAAAGAAGGTCTCAGACATAAAATCTTTAGTGCTCTTGCATATATTTAATAGATGATCTTCCTAGAGCTAGGAGTGCGTAAACCCGGGGTAAAACAGTATGGGTTAACACCCTTGCATCATTTAGTAGAAGGTATGCCTCCTTTTGTAGGTCAGTTTGTAATAGATTGCCTTGATAAGGTGTTTGCAGGGCTTGATACTGATAGGTGTCCTGGACATATATAAAGACCCTAGAATTCTAATCCAGTCCCCTAAGGCCGCTTGTCAAAAATCTTGTCCCGTGTCTTTGATCATCTTCTCCGCGACCATTCTTTTACATCGGTATTCCCGAGCCCCTGTTGTTTTGTCTGTGGAGAAACAGGAGGACCGGAGGAGAAAAGACGGTGAATGGGAAAGACGCTAAAGGCTGCGTCCCAAATTGGCTCTGACTTTTGATAAGGTTCCTAGGAAAGAATTTAGTGTGGAGCCCTGAAGTATGTTTGCATTTGATCTACAAAGCATTTGGACCAACTATGAAGCACTGGGACCAGGAAAAGTGCATATGTCTCGACCTGTACATTATGTAGGTTTATCAGTCACCTAAATTCTGGAATGATGCATACCCTGTAGCTAACTACGTCTCTTTTGTGTCTCAACACTTCTAGTCAGCAGTAGGTGTTTCAAATGGAGCCTGGGCCAAATATGTGGATTGATATAGCTGTTTTGGGTTTCTTTTCGATTGTTAGCCAAAGAAGCTATCAGATGTAATTGAAATTCATTGTCACTGACTCACTGCATTACAAGATGTTTTCATGTTACTCATATCTGAGAATGACCCTTTTGTATTAAAAAAAAAAAAATTGAACACATTAGACAAATAACACATGTCTGCTTATTGATTATATTAACATTCTAGCATGGGAAAGTGCTAGAAAATATTAAGGTCTAAACCCTTGAGTACGATCTGATTACAGTATGGTACTCATTTTCTGTAGACCCTAGTCCAAGTTATCTTAGGCCTAGTGTTCAACGGGTTACCAAATTAACATGATCTTGGTCACATGTATTGAGGACCAAGGCTAGTGTTCACCAGCTGAAGCAGAAAGGAAAAGAAAATTGTTGTTTGAGGACACCTAGGATGAAGACAGTTGCCCTGATCCTCTTTGTAAACAAGGATGCAGAGTGATTGGATAATTGGTTGGTGTATTATGTTCTGAGCAGACGTGGTGACATACATATATCGGCTTGCTATGAGACACTGGACTGAACTTGGCAGTGCCCTGAAATATGATACACCAGTCTTTAATTACAGATAGATAAATCATTGCCAAAAAAACCAAGCCTTTGATCACTGTAACCAGGCATTACAAGGGGGATTGATAATTTTAATTTCCTGTCTGGGGCTTCAGTTTTCTTTTTGCCTGTTTTTGTTGCTTTTTTGTACATTTTGCTGCATGCATTATGCAGAACTTCAGCTACCGTACATACATGTACATGTATAGCTATACTTGTGCATATGTTTCAAGATCTTACAGGTCTAAAATGTGATAAAGGGTGTTATCATGACATCACTAGAATGCAAGCACTGACTAGAATGAAATTGAGATTTATGTTAGCCTGAAATGCAAGCTATGTCTGTTTCCATATGCTTGGACTCCTCCCCCTTCAAATTTTGATATTGTATTAATAGGTTTATCACCGACCCTTTGCTGTTGACATTTTGCGAACATAGCACTGAACTTCACTATTCAAAAGTGTCGCAAACAAGGCTATTTAAGTTATTAGCTCCTTTGTGGAATCGCACAAGTGTAAGGCTGCCAATTAGTAGGATTTTATCCTATTTAGTAGGATTTTTAAGGGGAATATGACACTGAATAGGATTTTTCCCATTGAAATAGGATTTTTGAAACTTGTAAGAATGATTCTTTTTACTGGTGGATGTTTCAAAATTTGAAACAAATAGGATTTTTGGCTTGAAAATAGGATAAAAAGAAATAAAGAATAGGATTTTTTCCCAATTGGGCTTGGCAGCTCTGCAAACCCCGTAGCAACCCCCCATGTTCTTTTTTAGGAAGTGAGTGAGATATGATGAGGCAGAAAAGAAAAAGTGCAGGGCAAGAGGCATATTTTTTGCCTCTCGGTGGCAAAGAGCTGTGGACCAATTAAATTCTTCAAAAGTTAGCACAAAATATGTTATGAGTTTGCTCAAGTTTTGACAAAAATCTCTTTTATCTGAGTGTTGACACATTAATGCACGTCATAAGTGACATGGTTTGCTGTGCCACATCTGAACACTAAAAAAACTATGGGTGTTTGTCGCGTCATATCTGAACAAGCCCTTTAAGGGTGGATCTTTAAACATTCGGTGGTTAGAAATATGATACAGTACATGTTTATCCTTGAACATGTGCTGCATAACAAATCATGACAATTGTTATGTTCCTTGCCAAAGTGATCTAGTTTTACAAGGTGAATAAAATGTGACACATGCAAAACAAGAAACCACAAAATGCATGAAAATCCTAGATGCACCCCAATACTGCCCACAATTTTTCGTACAAGTGTGTTTGTAAGGACAACCAGTACAGAGTTTGAAAGATTTAGGAATTTTAATTGACTGAATATCTGTTTGTGATTGAGATCTTTTTGATCAAGACAAACAGGAACAACATTCTTTCTATGAATCTTAATATTTTCTTTCCTGTTGAAAGCCAGAAATCATTGTCCCATATGTTTTGTTTGTTCTTCTGGCTTCTATTAGATTATTTTAAACACAACCTATTAAAAGAAAAAGTGTACAGTACCTGCAGCATTAAAAGAGTAAGCAGTAATATACCTGAAGGTACAGTATATGTATATTATGGTAAATCCAGAAAACTTACTGCTCTCCAAGGAACTAGCTGACGAGGGATTGGAGGTTCATTACCTCACCCAAGCATATCAAGGTCCTGAATAGGTTTTGAGCCTAGGATTGTCTTGTCTCTAACGTCTGTTGTAGAAATCTTGTTCTGCAGTCTGAATACTTTTCATGAATTTGACCTGTTATATCTGCATTACGTAGATGGCATAGTTATTCATATTAGGGTCATTATTACCGATTTTGAAATTCAACTTCATGTAAAATCTTAGGTGTGCAGACATAGCCACCACCACACCATAAAGAGAGGAAAAAAATTACTTTGCTTTTTTCTATGGTTAGTTTGTCAGCCTTCTATATAAAGAAAGAAGGAGATAACATCTAGAATTAAAGACTCCATTGGGGTAGCCTCATCTGGGCAAGCATCCTAGAGCCATTTTTAGCTCGGAAGGGGTATTTTTATGGGGCATATGCTAAGAATAAGGTAGTCATAGTTTCTTGTCTGTTGATATAATCTCAGATGACAAGTTGGTCTTTAGGACAAGGCTGTGCCAAGTGTTGGTGCATGTAGCTGTTTATTTGCCAATGTTGATTCTGTAATTAGACCTAATTTGTTGGAATGATAAACAACAAAAAAAGGCCTTTATTTGAGGATATTTACATATGATTTTGTTTTTGTGAGTATAAATGACTGATGGTATCTTAGGAAATGCATGTGTCCATTAAGATTTTAAAGTTAAGTTTGAATGAAGGTGAACTTAATATACAAGACCTTTTCAGCAAATGTTATAGACTGAGGTAGTTTTTGAAGGAGCTCTATTATTAGTTTGGTGGTAAAAGTTTCATCCACAATGGCTGCATCATCAGTGAATATAGTTAGAATGTGAAAAAGCAGGAAATTGAAAATGTAATTGAACAGTCTTAGCACCCTGGTTTAGTGACTGGTGCACTTGCCTCATAATCTCAAGCTTGAGGGTGCAGTTATGACATAATAATGATGTAAAGTCACATGGATTGGAAAAGCACACCTGCAAGTTATAGTTAATAAATCCTAAGGGTTGTAATTCTGAAAACAATCATATGCACTATTCTGAATTTGAATTTTCTTTTCTTTTTTTTAATCATTGAACACTTTCATTTTGGGAATTATGAACCCTATTTACTTTTTCGGGATAATGAACTTCAGAGAAGAGGTACATGTAATCTTAATCATACAGTGCATTTATCTCACTAAGTTGTTCTAATGTAGTTGCAGAAAAATGTTACCTGGCTTAACCGATATTCTGTAATTCCTGAACTGATTTTAAAATGAATCATTAGTCGTTGTCAGATTTAATATGCACTTAATATGCAAAGGAGTATTTCATACAACAGGGTTTGGACAAGCACATGTAGCTTATATACACTCATGTAGCTAGACAATGCAGTGTTTGACATAAGAATGGATTTAGCCCTCAGGGAGGCTAGATCACCCCTAATGCACCTGCTGCATAACTCTCCCATCCCCTCATGACCCCTCCCGTCCCTCCCTAACAGGCTCAGATAGTGTCCATATTAATGTCTTCAGCGCTAATTGATGCTAATTGATTATGACAAGCTGTAGGAAGAGGAGTGTAGGAGTTGAAGGAAGGGAAGGTCATATTGGGACAGCGAAGCAGGGGCAGGAGGGGGAGCCCCATCATTAGACAAAAGACGATAACTTTTGCAGTGTTACAATTTTCTCACAATGTTTCAGGAATGGGTTTTTGAAGGATGGAGGTACAATGTAGTTCATTAGACTTAGAGGAACAATAGCTTTTGCAAAGTTGCAGTCATGGGGGAAGAGATCATTGAGCCTATTTCCACACAAGGTTTCTCTTACTAGAAACATAAAGTTTTGGGGGTTTGGAAGGTGTTATAAGAGGAGCAATAATAACGTTTTGCAGGGGCAGGAGGGGGAGCTCCATTATAAGACATAAGATGATAACTTTTGCAGTGTTGCAATTTTCCCACAATGTTGAAGCAATGGGTTTATGAGGGATGGAGGTTGTTCATTAGAGGGACAATAACTTGTGCAAAAGTTGCAGTTGTGGGGGAAGAGATCATTGGGCCTATTTCCACACAAGGTTTCTTTTACTAGAAACATGAATTTGGGGGCTGGAGGGTGTTAATGAGAGGGGAAAACTATCATGTTTTGCAAGGTTGCAATTGTACAGAGGGAAAGATATTTATCTGTCCAATTTGCACTCATCCGTGCTGCACTTTGTACTTGAAAGAGCAGGCTTATGGCCTGAAGTGGTATTCATGAGAGAAAAGTGAATAACTTTTTGCTATTATGCCATTTTGAGGGAAATTTTATTTTTTAGTCCAGAAACTTTAGCATGGTAATCCTGATGGAAAAGGAGATGTTTAGGCAAGAGAGGTACCGTAATATAGTTACATGGAAGGCAATGGTAACATATTTTTCACCTATACCACTGTTAAGGGAGTAAAATATTAAAAATGTATTTATTAGAAATATTATTCAGGCTTATTTTCAATCAGACCTGTAAAGAAAAATAACTTTTAATCTGCAGATTCAGTGCAACAATATTTGGTTATGCAGTGTGAAATCATACATTAAGTTTTGGTTTTTTTTTCCTTTATCTGTAGTGCATTTTTCAAGTAAACTCCCAAGATAATACACATAGATTATATTTCCTTTCAAAAATTGGCTGTATTGAAAAAAATGAAAAATTCTAAGCAACTTGATTTACATCAGCACAGAATATTCAACAAGTTGATTTATGTAATAATAACAATTATAATAATACAGAGCGTTTAATACACATGTATCACTGCTGTAGTGTGAATAGGAAAAAAAAAGAGAAAGGTATTGGTTTAGCTGCTGCAGTTTGCACAACCTAACTATTAAACTTAAATTACTTTTTAAACAAAAAGCAGTTATATGAAGAAGATGCCTCAATTCATCAATTATTACCAATACACTTTTTAATTAGTACTTTGCAACTATTCTCCAATATACTGTTGACAGCCAAAATATGAACTTTACCAAATACATGAGTTTGCATAATGCGCTAAATTATGTATTTCCTGACGAAAAGTACCAAACAACAAATTTTTCTCCACAAATGATTCCTGTTTTCCCCCTTTCAACAAAACTGAAGTAAATTGATATGGATGTGAAGGAGCAGACTCTTATTTTTCTTCCCTTTGAAATGATAAGATCACAGTGGCAGGAAATTTGAACCGAATCTTTGAAAGACATGTATTCTCTGTTAGAGCTTCAGAGATATTGCGTCAGCAACGCTGCCTTTAAAGCTACTATCTGATCTTCAAGTGAAATACTTATTTCAGTGTAGTACGAATCAAATCTCTCCTATTTAAATGTTGGAAAGTTTCAAGCAGAATATAGTAAGTCACACTCAAGTGCATTAGATGATAATATTCACATATATGTTGTACATGTGGGTGGTTATTTCACCAGACTTCTACATACTGTCCTTTCAGAGCCAGAAGGGCATTAACTCATATCATTTTATGTGGACTTAACACCCTTCTGGCTCCAAACAGATGATATTCAATAAGTGTCTGTGTAGGAACTCAGTAAGATTATAATGCCTAACCTAAAGGACACTAGTGCTTTGACCTCCTTACAGCTTGGGAGCTTTTTGTTCTATGACCAATGCTCCACCACAGAAACTTCATGTCTCCTTTTTACAGGGAAAAGTGAAACAGTTTCCTCCAGACATTAATTTGAGGAGAAATTCTGCTTTTACTTTTGGTTTCCAAGCAGGCTTTATCGGTTTTCTTTTGGTATTATTTGATAGCTTCCAAAATTGTACCTTTAACTTGTGGTCAGCGAACCAACATATGTAACACTGCAACTATACCAGTTCTTGTCTAGACTGTATGTGTGAAAATGAACTTTCAGTTTTCAGTTCAAGCTCATTAAATTGTTCTCTCAAGTCTCCAGGCTCTGATAACATTCATTCCGTTTCAGTAATGTTGAGAATGATTGGACAGCACTGGAGACTGAACTTGATATGAGGATTAGTCACAGGAAAGTTTTCTCATCTCTTACAAGTCCAGGTCATGGGGTAATTTTCAGTCATTACTGAATTTCAGATTGAGTCACAGTGCTAGTTCTTGAAGTACCACAAACTTAGGTTTTTGACCCATTGATGTACTTTTGACTTCTTCATGGTATATGTGTTACAACCATTATTTTCATATGTGACATAAAATACATCATACTGATTTTCTTTTCTTTTCTTTTTTTTAACCATTTTTAACTGATAGACAGTTTTCTTATTTCTTTTTCATATTGTCTTTTAAGCAGTTGGGTAATATAACTAGGTCTACATTGGTATTCTTTTTGATGAGCTGCATACCAAGCTGGACATTGGAAAATCTAGAACTAGAGTGAAGTATAACTACATGTATAAGGAATCAATCTGGAGCTCCTCAGATTACAAGTTGTTCACCAACACCAATTGCTTTGCCCTGACATAAGGTGTGAGGGGCTCTTTTTTTTTTATACCCCTTGAGCATGATTTGATTTCAGTATAACACACATTTTCTGTAGACCCTAGCCCAAGATATCTTGGGCTTAGTGTTCAACAGGTTAAAATGATGTTTGTCCTTTGTCTTATGATGTGAAGAATTTATCCAATCACCAGTAGTTGTCATATGCCAAGCGGAAACCAAGTTGTGCAATCCAAGCAGAGGTCAAGAAGGAGCTCCTTTAAATTTCATCAGCTACCCACAGCTTATGAATACGAACTGATGTGTTGACCCTGTTCTCTTTGAAAGGATGAAGAGGTTGCTATCCCTAGGTCCGATTGTATGACAAGTTTATCCTTTCATCTGTTTGACACTTTCAATCTAAATTAGACATTTAGATTGTTCTATATCAAAGCCTTTCAGTTCAGAGCGATCAAAAAATTGACAAGGAGCTTCTTGAAATTATCATTATTGTGCACAAAATACCAATTGATCTGTTCTTAGATTGAGTTTCTAGAGGATGTACTTTGAGTGGATGCTTGTTCTGTGTCTGATTATATGAAAAGTTAATCCTTTCATCAGTATGACACTATGCCAAGCTGAGTTAACCATCTAGATTGTTCTTTCAAATGCTCGGAGGAAACAAGGAGGAAAAGTGCCATTCCAATTTCCTCTCATCCAACATTTGCACTGTGCTGTCATTTTGGATTGAAAACATACAGCAGATTGTTCTGTCATTTCACAAACTTTTAAAAGCTACTGTCAGCTTTTGAGAATACGTTATTGAAAGTAAGTTCCAAAACCCCTTGGAAGCAAGATACAAACAGTAACAGTTGTTTGGAATAACTGTTATTGTTTTTTGGATATCATGATCTCTATTATTTCATTGATAATTTTCCTTCTGTGTGCATAGAAATTTATATACAATGTACCCGGTATTTCTCATCAACCTGTTGATTAGTGAACTTGCAGATTCCCTTAGGTTTCATACACGGACGTCCCCTTTCCTGTAGATAAATGGTTTTATATAAAGGAGAGCTTCTTTACTAAATTCATGTTTCTTAAAAGTATACAGTTGGCATTTTCTTACACTGTAAGCCTTAAATTATCAAAGACAATCAAAACCCTGTCTAAACTGTAATGAGTAAGACTATGTCAATCAAGAGTAGATGGCATAATGAGTGGATTTTTCTCCACCCTGACATTTAGTAGATATCATCATGTTAATTGCACATATAATCCTCTTCTCCCACATGAATTTACTGAATCATTACTTTTCATTTTGTTTCTGATCCCGAAAACATTATTCTGTTAATCTTCTGATATTAAAAACAAGGAGATAAAGCAAACAGTGTTAAGTCTAAAAATTCTGATGGGGAGGGGGGAATGTTAGGGGGCATGAGTTATAACGGCACAACTGTCGCAAGGCTCGAAGAGTACACTGTAATTGTGATGGAATGTGTAGGCCAGGGGTCCCTACGGTTCAACTCCTGATGCCCCCCCTCTTCTTTTTTTTTTGGAAAATATATTTGCACATGAACCTTAAGAATTTTAATCTGGGCCCTCTTTGAAAAAGGTATGTGATGCCCTCACTAATGATATATATTTTTAAAAGAAATTACCAGTAGATGAAAATTTCAGTTAAAGATGGAGCATACAAGTATTGGTTTGGGAAAAATTCTTTCAAATAAATGTACTCCTTTTCCTAGACTCTTTGTTTTAAACTGTGTCCTTGTATTCCTGCCAAGGATCTTTATGATTTACATGGAATCTTAGTCATATTTGCGTTGATGTAGTTGATACAGTGCATGTCGAGGTGGTGATTCGGTCATTGAAGGACAGGAAGTGATGCTGGCCAAGTACTTCCTAGTAACAACTAAACTTTTGAGATGGATGAACAGCAGTGATGACGTAACGTTGCATTAACTTTATGACTGAGAAGAGAGGGAACGTTGGGAAGGGGGAGTTGGAGGAGGGTCTTTCATCAATAGTTGTGCAGTGAACAGCTATAGTAGAGTAGTTGCCCCTCACCCTAGCAGTTTAGTATGAGCTGGTAATTGGTACTTTTTAGGGGGGAGTGGCAAGGGATAGGGAGGAAAGATCTGCAGCCAAAGAGAGTCAGGATACATTTTCTATCATCATTTCCTTGTCAATCTCATGCTTTGATACCTTAAAAGCTCATTAGTTTGGGTTGTTTGTGAATAATTTGCTTTTCTGTGTAGTATTGTCCATTTTACATTTAATTATCATCGAAAGCAGAGAGAAAGGTGGAAGTTAACAGAATAGAATAGCGCTTATTCCTGCATATACTTGGGTACATAAACAAAATACTAAGAAATTACAAGGCCATGTTAGATTAATTAATGTAAGTTTTGATTCATCCAGGTAGAGTTCAATTGGAAATAAATGCTAAATTATGTAAGGTGAAATTACAATTATTCTCTTTACAAGGATCACACAGTTAGATACATGAGGAAAATTTTTCAGTAGGCCAGGGGCTTTAAAATGTGTCATGTTTGTGAAATAATATTTCTTTCTAAAGGCAATGTCTGTACAGGTTCTTTATTTTATTGTCCTTAAGAAATTACTCTTTCTTCCTTTGATAAGGATTCATGCATGCAGCATTGCTTGAAATGTCTGTGGTGAGATTGTCAAAGAAGACCAGCCTTTGAAAAGACAAAAGTTGTTATTTTTTTCTTTACAAGTGAAAGGTAAATCTTCAGTAGTGCCTTTAAAGTGTGTCTTTAAAGTGTGTCCTGTTAGAGAACATTTCTCTTCAAAGGCATTGTCTGTAGTTTTTTTTTTCTTGAGGAAATACTTAGCTCTCTTTATGGAGGTATGACGCAAACAGCATAGCTAGAAACGTCTTGATGAATAAGTTGTGGTAAAAAGGTCATGGACTGTTCCAGACCTTAGAAAGACCCACATTTTTCTTTTTATACAAAATAAAGATACATCATCATTAGTGACTTCAAAATTATGTCTTGTCAAGAGGCATTTCTCTCCAAAGGCATTGTCTGTACAGGTTTTTTTTTCTTGAGGAAGTACTCGAGCTTACTTCATTGAAGTCTGACGCAAGGAGCATAGCTAGAAATGTCTTGATGAATAAGTTGTGGTAAAAAGGTCATGGACTCTTCCAGACTTTAGAAAGGCCAAGTTTTTTTTTAAAAATACATATATATAAATAAAGATACATCATCATTAACGACTTCAAAATTGTGTCCTGTCAAAAGGCATTTCTCTCCAAAGGCATTGTCTGTACAGGTTTTTTTCTTGAGGAAGTACTCAAGCTTTAATTTATTGAGGTTTGACGCAAGCAGCAAAGCTAGAAATGTCTTGATGAATAAGAAGGTCACCCATGAGTCATGTTTAAAAGCAGCTTTCCACCTTGTCTGCTTTTGATACATTATGTTCCTTTACTGGGGTACAAAGTTTTTGTTGAAAAGGGTAACAACTGCATCAATAGATATCCTGTGATATCTCCAGGCGTAAAATGTCATCACCATTTTGCTTATGGGTTGTAAAAGACATCAGAGTATTGTATTCTCTTATGTTGAACATCATTAAAACACACTCTGTGACACAGTTCAGTACTTTCAGTAGTGGTAATCTGTTGCAAGATCTTTAGCTATTTTTCTTAAGAAATATAAAGCTTCTAAATATGAGTAATTTGTTGTGAGTGCATACATTTTTGGCAGGGAAATGGAATATGTTCGTTCTTGTCATTATTAATGATCTGTTTTGCTTTTCTGATGATGATTTTGTTTTGGGCCATCTGCATAAAATGCATAAAATGTAAAAACAATACAGATTCATTGATGCATGCTTTGATTCTCATGCCATAGTGTGATATTGTAAAATAGACGTACAAACTAATTGTTATTCCTCTCAAGAAACAGTTCCATCACAAGGACTCAAAACATACTTTATTTTATAAGTAATTCTAAATAGCACCCAGTGGTTCAAGTTGCAGATTTGACAGTTATTTTTTACATTATAGATAGTCACTTGCGATTGTGATTTGTTTCTAAGGGTGGTGAACTTTTTTGTACTTTCATCAGTAAGAAAGATTTGATGCCTTACATTTCTGCCTAGAAGGAGCGATGACTTGAAATTCGATGCTAATTACTTTGAACTTGATCCTTAAATACTGATTGTGCACTAAATGTTATGACTTTAAGTAGATATGTTGTTATGAGTGGAATCTTACCTGTTGGCGTGACTGAATCTGGGTGTGTACTAGGATTGGAACTGTGGGATGCCATCCGCCAGCTGTTGGGCAACTTCCTCTGTTAATTCATTAGACACCAATTCATTGAAGATAGCAAGCATTTCCAGTGACTTCAGGTGCAGTATGCTAGGACTCTGCATCAAGAGGGTTCAAGGTTTCACATTTATTGATAGATTGCAAACCCTGGTATGGCTTTAGGAATTGCAAGTTGTATTTGTGGTGGTACAGAAATTGTGTTGGAAAGTGAAACTAACAGAGGTAGTGCTTCTCGACCTTTCGGTAAGAGTTGAATGATTTTGGAAGAATACCGACCTGTTCGCTGCAGGGAGCAATAAAACTTGGAATACACTAACGAACGATATGTTACTTTCACATATTCCTGTGAAAACTTGGAGGCAAAGATTTTATTGTCACTTGTGCATGCAATTGTCATTCAGGATTTCACCTTCCAGATGCAGGAAAAGGGAATGAGTGTCTGAGTGTTAACAGATTTTTTATATTGTATGATTTTCTTTTTCTTTCCTCATTCAAGTGAAATTAATGTGTATATCTTTGAAGGATGTTACATTGTATGTGATTACACGATAAAGTGCAACTTATTGCTCTTTAAGATATTTTACACATGTACATGTACATGTGTAAGTAGGCAAGCAACTTCCATTCATCATTTCTCACTGAGGAAGAAAAGCATTTTACTGTACATTTCTTAATGTACCTTTAAAACTGTTTCCTTTAAACAGTGCTAGTAGACTTTGGTGCATGTGATTTTATAATGAGCTCGATTTCCAATTTCATCTCTGTAAGCCTCATGTTTATGTCAGAAACTTTCTTTCCTTCTCTCACCTTTCCATGCAGGGTATTGAGAACATGGAGGAGTTTGACCTGCATCCCCAGTCTCCTACCAGTCCACAGACACAACCTGAGCAGTCTGCAGCCCTGGCAGCCTCCTCTGACCCATTTGGTCTACCGGGTCCACCATCCCAGACACAGAAAGCACCAGCACCAGCATCATCCAATTTTGATTCTGCATTCGGAGGTTCAGATCCTTTCAAAGTTGAGGTATGAAAACTGCCTGTAGTTGTGATGATGATGATGATGATGGTGGTGATGATGATGATGATGATGAAAATAATCCTGAAGATAAGTTAGTAGTGGTTAAGGGATGGGGGTTGCAGTAGAGGTGGTTTTAATGATGGCCATGGCAGTCGTGGTTTGGCATTCCCCCAAACCAAGCATTGGTTTGGGGGAATGCTGGGTGAAGGCAAAGTTGGGGGGGGGGGGTGATATTTGTGATGATGGTGATGATGGTGTTAGTGGGGATGCGGTTGGGGTGAAGATGATCATGGTAGTGGTAGTGATGGTTTGTGGTATTGGAGGTGGAAGTGCAATAAATGGTGGGTGATGATGGCAGTGTTAAAGTAAATAGTAAGGAATGTATGAATTTAGAAAATTGTCATTCAGTTTGTTTGTTCTGAATAGACCTTTCTTTGTTTTTTGCATTTAATTTTGAAACAGGCCACTCCAACACCTGCAGTCAACAGTGCTGCTCCTCCTCCAGCTACCAGTGCCCCATCAAACGACCTCTTCAGGGAGTTCAAAGACACATTCTCAACCCCTCAACCTCCAGCAGTAAATGCCTTTGTGGGTGTGGCCATGGGTCAAGCATCAGCCAATCCCTTTGGTGTGCAGACCGCCCCTGCACCCTTCCAGGCCAACTTCGGTGGAATGGGTGGCATGCCAGCAGCCTTTGGAGGTGCACCTGGGGCTTTCGGTGCCCCAGGAGGATTTGGGGCTCCCCCTGCTGCGCAGCAGCCAGCAGATCCCTTCGGTGGTGGCGCTATGTTTGGTGACTCTGTACTGAAGCCAGAGGCAACACCAGCAGCTGCAGCCCTGGACAACACCAAGCCTGCTAGGTCAGATCCCTTCTCAGACATTGGTGCCCTGGGCTCTTCCAAGACAGATGCCCCCAAAAGCACCAAAGATATGTTTGCCAACTACAAGATTGGAAAGCCGGGTGAAGTACAGCCTGCACCAGAGATAAAGCTGACGGGAGGACCTAAAAGACCACCACCTGCCATCCCCACAAGTCCCCAAAGCAGTACGTGTTCCACTCATATTCCCCCATCTAATCTTAAGTCAAGCAAGCCCCATACTCAAGAGCAGGGGCATTTTGATCTCCCTTCTCCCCAAGGGCCACCTCCTCCCCTCCCTCCAGATGCCACTGACATTAAGAAACAGGGTAAACCTGAAGTGCCTGTTCAGGTTCCTCTTGCACCTAAACCTGAGCCAAACAATGACCATGCCTTTAACTTGCCCTCCCCCACTAACTCACCGCCACCCTTGCCAAATTACATGAATATTAATGACATTCATGCTAGTGTTCCACTCCCTGAAATCAACTTTAATAGTAACAGTCCTCCTCCGCCTCCACCTCCACGCTCAAGACCAGGACAGCTTAGACTGTCTACTTCTAATCCTCTCCCTGTTCCTCCGAGAAACAGGATCAGATCCTCTCAGTCTTCCCCTCCCCACAGTCCCCACTCAGAGACAGCAAGCATCAAGTCATGTGATGCCCGCTTCTTCTCCGCCCCTTCTCCCACCCCCAATCGAGTCTCCTCCCCTTCCGTAGTATCCACATGCAGTGCTTTAAGTACCTTAGATGAGACTCAGGGTGAGGATAACTCATCAGGCATCACAAGTAACTCTGCTCCATCCCATTCTAACAGTATGAACAGCTTATCTAGTGTCTTTGACAGTAATAACGTATCTACCGACACGTTTGATAATGAATCTAATACAGCTTCACCATCGCCTAGTCCCATTGCTTCATCTTTGTGTCATGAAAACTCCACAACTAAAGCTATTGATATCATACCATCTCATTTCACATCAGCTTCTCAGCCCAAGGGGCCATGTTCCACTTCACAAGACTCTCTTTATAGCTCTGTTGAAACTCTCTCCCCTTCGTCCACCCAATCAAAGCATCCACCTTTTACAAGTGATCACAATTCAAGTCACATTACGCGTTCCACACCCCACATCACTTCATCCTCAAAAACTGTACTCTCCACATCGGCACCAGTCGCTCATGACTCTCTCTCGGTGGGAAAGTCACGTTCGCATCACTCTCTCTCGCCTCTTACTCTTCCGCAACTCCCTGTCCATGACGATCCATTCGCAGATGATCCATTCTCGCGACATTCTCCATCAGTAAAGAAAACATTTGTACTCAATGCATTCGCCGACTTCTCGTCTTCAGCTTCAACAACCATCGACACCGTGAGTCACTCGCAAAACACCGAAAATGTTTGGTCATCTCATACAATCACGAACATGAATAATGACTTGCCATCTGATGTTGTCACCAATTCAGATCCCTTTGGAGCTCCAGTTACCAATGGCAACAGTGGAAACAACTTATTTGGAAATCAATTTGATACCTTTGACTTCAGTACCAATTAAAAAGTCATCTCTTTTCTTCCAATATCAGGTAAGATTAGGCAATCTATTTTTCTCTTCAGTTGCTCTGTCATTCTGTAAAATTCAAATCTGTCATTCTTACATGTATTTTAATCACATGTTCTTCATTAATTTTCTACATACGATGAACTATTGTTTTGACTTCTGTAGGAGAATAAGGATTGCATTCATTTATACTCCATGTACATGTTATCTAAAAGAATCATGAGTTACATAAACATTTTGCCATCAATCTTTTATCATGACACATGCCTTTCAAGTCTGGAGTATGCTTTTAAAGCTCAACAATTTCATATCAGTAGGAAATATATGTGTGTACAAGTGATCAATTTAAAAATCATTAGCCTTCTCTTACTAAATATGTGCATCTCTTTAAAGAAATGTGTCATCCTTTTGCATCAGTTAAAAAAACACTCATTCATTCTATATTTACTTTGAAATTTACTTGAAATTTCAAGACAAATATCATCCATTATTTCAAGTATATCAACAATTTGTCACATGAAAAAAAAATCATAGGATGATGCAAATTTCAATGCTGATAGTTGTAGACGGATTTTTATCATCTTACACAAAGGCTTTCTTTTTATCACATTTGTTTTCAGATTATCAGAACATTTGATTTATTTGTATCATACTCATACATGTATAAGATGCTAAAAGAAATCATCACAATATATTATATAAATAATCACAGCAACCGATTTCCTTCTTCAAATATACAAGCTTTCTCTCTTTTTCATACAGAATTGCTGTTCTGAATTATGTTCTTGCATTTTTTAAAACTCAGATTTCTATTGTTTCCCTGTTAACCATTGCATGCCAGCCTTTATGAAGCTCAATATCAGAATGCCTTTTAATCTCATGCATGATTTCATCAAAATCTATTCACATATCATTTTGTTTTATGCAGTATTTGTTTGCAGTTTTATGCATGACTTTAATTTGCCCATTCCCTTCTGACACAATATCATTTTCTACAGTTGGGGAGATGTGAGTTTTCCTTCTCTTTGATTTCATTTGATTTTATAATTTTCCTAAGTTTTGATCTTATCTTTTATGCAGATTTCTTTCAAATGGATGCAGTCATAGATTAAGAGAGAAAGTTTGTATATTTCTGAAGAGAATACACTGAGATTGATCAATATGCTGTTGGTATTTGTTTCAGAGATTACAACTCATTGGAGTACATTAGAATAATGATTGGTTTACATGATCAAAACTGAAGCTCATCCATATTTCAACACTCCAATTGTGTGAATTGTATAAACCATACTTTTCCAGAAATATAAATGAAATTTGAAAATTAACAATTTGAAAAATCTGATCATTCTGATGATAAAACACAAAATTAGTAGTGAACACTCAACAAAGTATTTTTTTTCCAATCAAAAATGGCTTTTTATTGATATTAATTACATTAATTCTATGTCATATCTTCAAGAAAAAACAGTTCTGTCTTTAACATGTTAAGTTACACATTGTATGTTATTACATGGCAATACTGAAGAAATTAATAGCAGTGAAGAGATCTGTTTTTAGACAAAACAAATGTGCAAAGATATCAATTTTGTTTTTATGCCTCCGCCCACCGTAGGTGGTTGCCGGAGGCATTATGTTTTCGGGTTGTCCGTCCGTCTGTCTGTCCCATTTTCGTTCTCGCGATAACTTAAGAACCATTCGACAGAGCAGCTTCATACTTGGCACATGTATGCTTATGGGAGGGATAGTAATCTGATTAGATTTTGGGGTCTCAAGGTTAAAGGTCAAAGGTCATAGAGGTCATTATATACATTGAAATTGCCTGTTTTTGTGATAACTTAACAACTCTGTGACAGTTCATCTTCAAACTTGGCTCATGTATGCATATGGAAAGTCTCATAATGGTCTCATTAGAATTGAGGGTAACAAGGTCAAAGGTCAAGGTCAAAGATGTTATTGTATACATGTATACATGTATACATTGTATACATGAAAATAAAAAAATCAACATGAATGTGCCATATATTTGCGATCTGGCAATTGCGGAAGCATAAATTTCGATCATGCGGTCGAGGATTCATCTAGTTGTACAAGGTTTGCTGTACTTTGAATTTTGAATATAAATAGACTTGATATGACAATCTAAATTCAAACCACATCTAGCACCTGCCCTCAAATGACAAAATTTGTTGTAAACAAATATATTTCTTTTGACTGTGAATCTTTTTGCAGGGGTCCATTAAATGCTATGATAACTTTTAGACAAAATTTGGCAACATACGTTGTAATTCACATAACAGAAGCTTATAGATTAATAGGATGTAGAGAAATAATATGAAAGCCCAAAAGAATCTAAGTATGAGGATTTCTAGTTTTTATGTGATATTTTTGGCATAATGATATTAGAATATAGACAACCATGATTTATCATTTTCTCTGTTTTTTTCCTCTCGACCTTTCCTTACCTAGCTGTGATTCAGAACTAGCCAATCACAGTGCTTCCTCACCGTCACCAGCCAATAGCCAGCTAGCAAGCTTCTTGTCGTGGTCTACCGTCTTCCTTCAAAAGATCTGACAACCATTCCAACATTCCTGATATCATTGATCTGATAAAAAAGTGATGTAATCGAAGTATATTTGTGCTGTCATGCTTTTTTTACCTTTAATCACTCTTGTATGGTAATGAAGTATGTTTTTTGTGACAAATGTAATCATTTGTACATTAGATGTGATATAGCTTGAGAATGTATTCAACTGATCTTAATAAGTATTTGATTAAAAGGAATCTAGGGTACATAAAACTTTGGTGTTGTCACCATATAATACTTACAGACTGTGGTATAGTATGTGGATAGGGGCAAGGGGAAGGGGATGGGTACATTAAAATTAATGCTTTTTTTTAGGTAGAGTTTGGTATGACGTGAATAGGGTGAAACATGTACAGAAGCTTGAATCGGTAGCTTACTGTATATAATCCCATGGCATCATGTTTTGTTTTGAGGATTGTTACGGGATATAAATCCTCCCTGGCTAATTGCTCAAGCATTTGTGGGAGCTTCCTTCTTTATCAGGGCACTTCCCTCTATGATATTTTGCCAGACCACATTGTGAAGCCCTTCCAAAAACACAATGTTCTTGATATTATTTTCACACAATTAATGCGCATAACGTGTATTTTGCTTTTGGTGTTAGTACCCAGTATTACTGGGTACAAGAAACATATATCATGAGTTGGGCAGTGTTACCAATTAAGAAAATTACTTTTTTGTCTTCAGAGTAACATGCTTTCAGTATTCTAGAGAGCCAGTCTCTCTCTATATTATGCAAAAAACGACTACCTACTGTTTGTCAATCTGTTTGTCAGTCCCTCCAGCTGCTTAATCTTATTTTAAAGGATGAGCATAGCGCCATTTACGATAAATAGTCTCCACATGTATTTCTTATGCTTTTGCTGTTTTGTATTACTGTGTAATATTATAGCAATCATTGCTTTGTGCCAATTACAGTGTCTTGCCTGCCCAGGAAACAGAAATATATATTGCAAAAAAACTCATAAGTGATTTTATATTGTAAAGTTTTTGGAGACATGCTTGTACATGCACATGTATATTATATGTACATGTAGATGTGAAATACAGAAATGAATAGCTCTAATAATTCTAGTAAAGAATCAACTTCAGCCTTGCTTAAACTGATAGACTTGACCCTTCTGTTCGGGTGTTTTTATAGGAAATTTTACCTAGAATACCACTATTCAGTATTTGATGCAATATTTTCTTCCAATTTTGATACTTTGATGCAACAATATAGGTACGGTATTCTCCAGAATTATTATTATGAACTACGTGAAAATTCAGGACTTCCCAGAATTCCACAGTATTCACTAGCTTTAGATAATTCTTGCACAAGTTGTTAGGCATGATGCATCAGGAAATTTAACCTGTTTACTTTTTTACATCCTAATTTGTAAAATACTAAAATTGGAGTTTCTTTTTCTTTTTTTTTAAATTTCAAATTGTGTAGGAGATGATTAATCAAACAAGAATGTATAGGATAATATGCTTCCATCTTTCTTTGTCAGAAAGAGTCATGAATGCGTTTGTGATTATGTACGAGTGAAAGTTATATAGCCTTTTGTTTTCCATGGAATACCCAGGTGCTGTTGTAATTGTTTTATTTCTAAAGATGTTTATTTGGAAGTGTGCAAATTTTAAGAATTTATGAGGGACATCTCATAGGAAAAACGACTTACGAGATGTATGTGGTAATGGCTCGCCAGAATTCACAGTGAAAAAAAAATGTTTTTCTTTTTCTTATTCATTATATTCATGGCATATATATGATTCTTTCTTTTTTATTACTTTATTTCTTCTACTCATTTTGTCTTCCAATTAAGTTCTTCCTTTTACACTTTTGAAGTGATTCTTTCTTATGATTGTAAATATAAACATTCCTCCTCTTTTGATCATACATATTAGATATTGTAGTTTACAATTAAAGTCTACAGAAGTGTTCATATGATTATATTATTTCATTGTCATTGTGTTGTCTAATGTTAAAATTGTGAAAAAGTGATGCTTTGCTACTTGTATTCCTGTGATTTTTATAGAATAAATGTATTTTCTTAGCCTTTGTGAACAATGCAGAAAAGTATAAAAAAATACCTATATTCCTTTTTCTCTATTTTACTTCTGGTGATAGTAGTTAATTTTCCTTGAAATACATTCAAATTTAAAAAAGGTCTGTACTTTTCATGAAGATATCTTTCAGACCCCTACTGTTATTATACCTGTATTTACCAAATGCTTTGCTTGAAATATGTGCGGAATTATATACATGTATTGTATTGACAGGTGTGCATATGTGTATATTGATTACTAAAAAGTAAATGGGTCATTGAAAAGATATGAACTACCGATAACTGTTGGGTACTAGTACATCATATATAATACCAGTAATTTGCTTTCTTTTCTTGTCTATTGTATTGAGCAACAACTTGTAATTGTAAGCTATTTGTGCCGACCAGTGACTTTTTGACAGATGTGTATTAAAATCTAAAGCATCATCCTCGTTGATTTCACATGAAATTGACCTGTATAGCTTACAGAGTTTACACATCTCTACAGTTGCATAAAGCATTATTCTCTGTGATTTCACATAAAATTAAGCGTATAGCGTACAG
This sequence comes from Echinometra lucunter, assembly GCA_029962745.1. Lineage (NCBI taxonomy): Eukaryota > Metazoa > Echinodermata > Echinoidea > Camarodonta > Echinometridae > Echinometra > Echinometra lucunter. The sequence goes on from CM057157.1 coordinate 15,577,921, forward strand.
AGTTTAGACATCTCTACAGTTTTGTAAACTGAATTATTATTCTCATTGATGTCACTTAATAAGTAATGTCTCTAGCTATGAAACTTGTTTCTTGTCTGTTGTCTTGACGAACAGGATTAAGGAGTTACTCGTAATTATAAGCTTTTTTGCAGACCAGTGACATTTCAGCGGATGTGTATTTATCATTCTCAGTGAGTTCTCATACATTGTAAAATTAACCTGTATAACTTACAGAGTTTGCACATCTCTACCGTTGTGTAAATGGAAGTATCATTCTCAATGATTTCACTTAAAAACTAATCTCTCTAACTGTGAAACTTAATCAGTGTACCGGTAATACTTAGGAAAGGGTATACATCTAAAGGGAATTATAGATTGGGGGGAAATCTATATTGAGGCAATTATTGGTATCTAACAAACAACCAACCAACTTCAGAAATGTTTTCAAGAGCAGTGACAGGGCTAAATGTATTTTACGGAATGTAAATTATTTGTTACACATTTCTTATATTTCAGTTTTTGTTTTTTCATATTATTGTTATTTTTCTATTTGCAGGTACTTATAGATGAGAAAAATGAGATGCAAGATCAGAAATTATATTTTACATTTCTCCTGCTATGTTTCTATCATTTGTGATTTTCCTTACAGCTTCATATCCCAAGTTACAGTTATTGTTTTTTGCCTTTTATATCATATTTTCTTTTTATTGGAAAATGATGTCTTCCAAACAAGAAGAGGCAACATAAAAAAAAAAAAAATTAAATAATGTAAGATGGTCTTGTATTAACTTCAATTAAAATTACCTTTTTGCATGATATTCAGTAAAATGAAAAAAGTCAGTGCATATTATGAAATACAATGAGATATTGTGGATATATAGTTTATATATGAAATTTTTAATCATGGTGAACTTCTAACTACATACAGGGATCGTTGACATATATTTAATTTACCGGTAAAGAGGAATAACTCAGTTTAGATAAGCCTTTTTCAACCTTTCAAACATTTTTAATCGCATTTCTAGTTAAAATAATGTGGTGTTCTAGATTTAACTTTGCCATTGTAATTCATTTGATTCTTCTTGCCAAAGTATTATTCTTTAAGCAAGTCATTTTTTGATACTTTATCTTTTTAATACAAAGTAGAGATCTTCTTTGATAATTGTGGAATGTGTCCAAGTATACAGTATCTTTTGATTTATGATTTATACAAAGACTACACAAATATATTTACTTATCATCAAATATTGCTGCTCTGTACGTGCCTTCAATTGTGTCCATAGTATATATCAGGGCCCCTAAAGCTCCGCCATTTCGTCCATATCCATTAGAAGGCCGACCTAAGCACCATCAATATTCGTGATCAAAAATGAATAATTCATTTTGTAAGATGCTTCCAACTAGTAGCACAAGTTTCTACGCGTTATGAAACATAACACGCATCAGCTTACTGCATGCACAGTAATGCACAATAAACACGCAACAAATGCGCATTAAATCAAAGTGTCACAATAAAAATGATACGCGCAATAGATATGAATAATGCAAAAGTGTCATCGATATCATGGCGATAACGGGTGCTTATCGCCCCCTTCAAATGATGCGAAAGAGGTGGGGCCTAATGCCATTCACGTAATGATATCCGCATGTGCTACTTTTCGTCTAGTAAATTTATTATATGTCTATGGTATATATTTGTAAAAACTGAGCTGGATTTATGGGCTCTGTTGCAATTGATAGGGCCCCATTTCATAAAACTTCATATCAACAACAAGTTGCAATAACTGTTCTAAGCTACTGTATGAAATCCTTGCATCTAATTGACTGAGAGCAAATTTGTCATAGAAACTTGGTAGTTGTTACTGATAACACGTTTTATGAAACGGGGCCCAGAGCAAGTGGCAACGTAGCCCATTTGCTACTAGAATCAGGTGATTCCTGTAGTAAGCCTATGGGAATGAGAGAGTTGAGTAGTCAATGGGTTAAGCTTGAGGTTGATCAATTCTCGCATTTCGCAATCATTGCACCCTTATTCAGTTCAGTTGCGACAGTCACTTCGCGCATTAAGTCCTGCAGATGGGTCCACAAGAGTACCATCAACACGTGATTGACACCTTGCACTAGTCGCCTTTTCTGCTGCTATTCTAATTGATTGCAGACTTCTAACACTTCAGATTTTCCCTGGGCTCTCACTGCTGGTTCTACCAACTCATTCTTCTCTCCTGTGCTTGGGATCCCTCAGTCAATTAAATATTTCTTCAAATGGTCAACTCTCACTCGCGGCGTCTGCTACACTGTATCTTGAAAAAAGTTGTCGATCAAGAGTTGGGAAATAGGCCTCTTATGGTACGGACGTTGGTGGCGCATGTAATGTGAAATGCGAGAATTGCAACTGTGTGTAAAGTGTATATGCGATATGAGTGGATGTCTTTCCTTTCAGATCAGTCACGAGTTTTAATGAAACTGGTCTTGGATGATATCGTCTGTTTGGAGCCATAAGGGCATTAAGTCTGTATAAAATGATATGAGTTAATGCCCTCCTGGCTCTGAACAGATGATATAATCTTTACTTCTATAGGAACTTTTTCGTCTCTTTCTTCTGGATGGTGCATCATCATGCAGTAGAATGGGTTGTTTGACTTGCCAAAATGGGAGCACATAAACAAATTTCAGATCACTACAAGAAAAATTTCACACCTATTTGATTGAATTATGCAGTGAATTTATTGCAATATATCTCTCATATTCTTACATACGTCGCATATTTCTTCACTAATTTCTACACAAAAGTAAGGAATCGTTCATCATATGTCACAGGACAAGTACACACTACAAAGCATAATGATGCACATGTAATGCTGTATCCATGAAACTTGGTCCACTCACATGATGACGGAACATATTCAGTTTAACTCACACAGCACAGTAAAATGAATATTCATGTATTTTACAATATCAGGTAAAAAAGAAAAAAGTCTGAAAACATTGATGTTGTACATGTATGGTACCCTTTTTTCACATGTCACCTATGAAAAAAAAAACATACAAACATACATAAACAAAGAGAAAACACAACTAATTGAGTCTATAATTAATGAATAAGTCATGTACTGACAGAAAAACAAAGATTAGAAAAAGCTGCATGCACTAAATCAAGTCTGTATGTGAATAACTCGTGTTCTGAAAGAAAGAAAATCATTTCTTAACCCTATATGCATTCTCAAATACTTTCTAAAGAATCTTAAGCAGGAATATTTTTCTTTGCTTTTTTTCAGCCTCTATTACTATCAAACTGACACACAGTCTGCAAATCACTTTAAAAGTCTTGCATGTATGAACTACATGTAGTAATTTACCTATTCACACGTAACCAGTACATATGAAACTGAAAAAAAAATGTGTTTGAGACACAGGCTGACATACATGTATGTACCTGATTTGAATACCAGAATAAAACTTTGAATGGCAAGATCAGAGTAAATTAATATTTGCCTGTACTGTTGTATTATGTAGGTGCACTAGTACTAAACTACACATTTGCTATATTTTAATTATCATGCTCACCACACTGACCAAAATCACTACCACCATCATCATAATCATCATCACTATCATCATCATCATCATCATCATCATCATCATATAAGCAATATTGAAAAGTAAAGGCACTACCAAAACATCATTCTTATGATTATCATCTCCATCACTAGCATGATTGTAACAATGATTTACCATTAATACTGGTCATAAATGTTCATATCTGTCTTGATAAAGATTTTCATAATCATCACTCACTTGACTTATTCACTAAAAGAAAAAGAAGAGATCAAATTTAGGAAATGTTTACAGAAAGGAAACGATATATAGAAGAATCTATCAACCCTAAATCCTGCCTGAGGCTTGTCCACATAGCAACACATAATGTATAGCAGGTGATTTCTAGTCTGCTATCCATTATGTGAACATATGCAGTCAACAGTCCATTTAAAGACTTGTTCACATATGAAGTAGCAAGTGCAAATTCCTGTGGAAACCCCCACGTTTTTTTTTTCTTTTCTTTTACATATGATGAAGAAAAAAAAAAAAAAGCTGAAGCAAAAATTTCCTTCTTTTGCCTCCTGGCGGCAAAAAGGTGTGGATCAATCAAATTCGGATAAAGTTCAAGCAAAATATCATGATTTCACGAGTAGCATCTATGCAGCTTTTGGCAAAAGCATCCTTCATAATAGAGCAAATAGAGCATGCACAAATATTGATGTTTAGTGCACATCTAATTATTATCAGTGGTGTGTATTACTGCGCTCCAAGTGAACACTAAAGGCGCTTTCAGATATGAGGCGACTTTGTGTCGCCACTTATGCTAATGAATGTGCATTAATGCGTCAACTCTCAAATAAGAGCGCATTTTGTCAAAACTTGTAAGCAATCTCATGGCAACGATTTTTGCGCTAACTTTTTAGGAATTTGATTGGTGCGCATTTTTTTTTATAGCCAACAGGTAGCAAACGCAAAATGTGTCCTGCCTCCGTGACATTTTCTTGTCGCCCTACACCCCATAGACCTGCACACAAAAAATGTGTGCACAAAAAATGGCGCCACAAAGTCGCCTCATATCTGAACGCACCTTAAAAAAAAAAAAAAAAACCTCTGGGGTTTGCCGCTGGACATGTGAATAAGCCTTTAGAGAGGATCTTGGAAGAAATATCCACTGTACCGGTAATCATCAATTCTAGACTGATCTATTCCTTTATCAGAAGACACATGTCCAGTTTATTTCTGAGTTGGGAGAGAAGGAAAGATCTGATTTCATCAAGCCTGTCCATTCTTGTTCATTCTCTCTGAATGCTGATGCACGGAATCTATGAAAGCTCTCACGTGCTCAGGATCAAAGTCCGGATAGATGCCGTGTCCAAGGTTTGCAATGTAACACTGTGTCCCAAAACGTTCAAGCATCTGAGCTACGTATGAACCGATCTCTTCCTTTGAACTATAGAGGGCGCAAGGATCAAGATTACCCTGGAGTGGAAACGTTGGGCCGGCTTGAGATCTAGTTGCAGAAAAGTAAAGATAACATTAAGCCGAAAGTTTGGGGATCTACTTATGTACAGATTAGTAGAGAATATGAAAAACGAGTACACTGACAGCTGTTATAGCAAAGGGCACATATTCTGAATGGCAATGCACCATGGGGGTTAATTCACTGCTACTTTGGTACATGTATGTGCCCTCTCTGCTTAAAACATTGAAATCAAGGTTTTCCAACTACATTAACTAAGATCTCTGGTGATTTGTGGTATTCCAACTACTTCTGCTACCAACTGACCCTATTCTCCCTATCACACATAGCCAATATCAACCCATATCAGCTATTGATACTTCTACCAGGGATATACAGGTAGGTGCTGGGGCAATTACTTCCAGTTACCATAGTGAGCTTGTTTTTTGTGCAAGGCTATTTGGCTAACTGGCGTCAAATCGTCAGCAATTTTTAATAATCCTCCATCAGAAGAATCCTATTTACATAGCATATCTATGAAAATGCAATATTTCATTAAAGAGAAAGAAGGTGACTATTCCCTGGGATGAAAGTGTTCACCGAAATATTGCCAGTGGCAATCAATATCACAGCTGTGCGTGCCAAAGTATTCTTCCCAACAAGGCACCCAATTTTCATGCCCTGAAATTAGAACGCCGAGAAAGTAGAGATTCAGAAAGCTAAGGACTATGGGGAGAAATCATATTTGCCTCTTTCTGGTCTAGTTCAATTTTTACCAATGATATCTAAATTACAACACTTATAAGTTATTAATACAACATTTCAAGTACAGTTCGATAAAGAAAGGATGCTCAATTTGTGCATTATAACATGTATTCCTCAAAGAGGAATGTCAATGTTGTATGACGAATGAAATACCTTGCTACTTGTGGTTGTACATCCCAGTCTAGACTCATTACATCATAGTCACACTGTGATAGCTCACTGATTGCATAGTTGGCTCCTTTAGCAAATACAATCTGAAAAAAACAAATAAATTGAAGAATGATTTCAAACACATTATCAGAGATTTACAAAGAGAATGATGCATCTTAAAAATGTGAAACACAAAAAAATCACAATAAGCAAGAATATAATTGAAAAAGAAACATTCAGTTAATCAATTAAAGAATGTTGTTCCTGATAATGCAAAACACAGGAACATTAACAAAAAAGTAAGAATACAATCGTAAAAGAAGCATTCAGTTAATTAGGGTAGGGAAAGGGATTGGCTGTCAAGGACATGACTTTAATATTAAGACTTAGATAAGGTGTCCTTTTAAGGAAAGCTGAACTTGGCTATTTAATCTGTGTTGCATGATATGCTTATGAAAGGTATCTTTGTAGGCATTCTCTTTAATTAGAAAAAGGGGCTCTTCGTCACATTTGCGGTACACATCACTTTTTGAGTTTCCATCCTGTTTTTCTTATTACTTTATAGATGCCTAATAAGGCATAAAACATTTCAAATGCAGATACTGCTTTATTACCACTCACCATGGGTACAGGCTCTACAGACTTGGCTCTAAGTTTCTCTTTAACTTCTTTTGCAATCTGTTGAAGGTATGGAAGACAGAATCTACAGAACATGTCGTACCCAAGAGCCCCTGCATGAGAGTCAAACACCTGTAGAAGCTGTCAGACAAAAAGGAGAGAACAATGGCAAAATTATACCTTGGTTAGAAACTGAATACTTTTGATGATATCATGACTGGTGGTTCTTTGAAATGATGATGCAAATCGTTGTATAAACATTTTCTTTTCTTTTTCTGATTTTAGACCTGTTTAGTTTGCATTACTGAGTTCATACAGTGCATCACTGTAAACAATTTGGACTATGCATGGGCTTGAGGATAAGCTGTGACCCTCCTCCACAAAACAGCCAATAAGTCGGAAATTTGACATTTTTACCTTTTAACATAGTTTGAAAGCTTGTACTCTAAGCTTTCGAATGATGTATAGCTTGCCTTGTCAAGACCATGCATACTCTTTGAAATTACAATGAAAATTGAGAGCTTGTCAGACAGGCTACCGGTACTCACAAGAATAATAGAGAAAACAGGATGTAAAGATGAGTGACCATTCAGGAGTGCCCTACTGGTGTATGCTGGTATCACTAAAAGGTTAAATAAGAATTCCCTGGTTTGACTATACAAGGATTATCAAATTAGGCTCAAACTTGGAATAGTTTCAAAGTAGGTATACTTATTTTCATAGCCACAGAATGAATAACTTCTGAGTTATGTACGCAAGTTAATGTGAAGGTTTCACCCAGCATGCTAGCATACATGTACATTAATTTCAAAATTCCCCCAAAATGGATATTTTAAGTCATAGAAAAAACACATTTCTATATTGCAGACGGCGCCCAAATTTGGTTAGATGCCGTATCGATAAATGAACTATCAGAAAATATAAAAAACCTATAATAAAATTTTCAACCCAAACCTTTCTATTTTTCTTTGTATTTACTCTAAAACTTCCATTGCAACTTATTCTTCGTTTTGTGGTGGAGGGTCACACTTAGAGTTCTGGGTCTCGTTTTATAAAGCTTGTTATCAATAACAAGTTGCAATAACTGTTATAAGCTACTGAAATTCTTGCATTTGATTGGCTGAGAGCAAATTTGTCATAGAAATGCGGGAGCTGTTACTGATAACAAGTTTTATGAAACGGGGCCCTGGTCATACAATTACAATGTGAAAGAAACTGTTTCAAGGTAACTGTGAAAATTTCAGTAAAGTATCAAATAAAGCCCGCCGCACACTATACGATCCGACTGGGACTCGATTTTCGAACAAATGGCATTTAGCATTAAATATGAAAGTTTAAATAAGTAAAATTATTTCATTTGAAGTTCAGAATAATGATATGAATACTAAAATCGAAATTTTGGTTAACTGCAAGCCTTGTGGTCAGAGTAAATGCCAAATTGGCTTCAAATCATAGCCAAGTTCAAGTTCAAGTTTATTCCACTCATAAAAAGTTGATGTACAACATTATTAATACATATACATTTTACAACCATAAAAAGACATAGAAAAACACACTAAAAAGGAAATCATTATACAACAACATATGTAATAGGAGTATACACTAATTAATTTCTGAGCGGAGGAGCCAGCAAAAGCAAAATGCTTGTCGAGGCTGGCTCCTGTATTAAATAAAAGTATAATGCAAAAAGAAAGATAGAATGAAAACATTAATAACAGAAACAAAGAGGGGGAATGGGAAAATAGCATGCCAGAGATGAGATGCATTTCAGGAGTTTATTAAAAAAAGTTTGTATTTTTTCTTAAATGATGCAAGCGAGGGTGAATTTCTAATGTGAATTGGGATGGAATGCCAAAGTTTGGGTCCATATAAATTAAGAGATTGTCTAGAAATCTTGAACTTTAAAAGAGGGATATGTATAGACATACGGTTCCTTGTGTTGTAATTATGATAACTGGAATTCAAAGAAAACAGATTATCAAACACTGAGGGTAATTTTTGTGAGAAAAACATGTACATAAAAGATGCAATCTGTAATTTATAAATATCATGGATGGGTAGAATATTATATTTCATAAAAAGTGCCTTACTAGGTGTTCTGGGATGTGAATTGGTAATGATACGTATAGCTCTTTTCTGAAGTACAAATAATTTATTCATCAATGTCTCGGAACAATTACCCCAGACAATTGTACAATAAGAAATATGAGGGAAAATCAGTGTGTTATATAAATTTATCAAAATACTAACCGGTATGAAGTGTCTTAATCTGGATAAGACACCAATAATACGTGAAATCTTAAAACAGATCGCAAGAATGCTATGATATCACTACGATTTAGAATTGAGTTCGATTTTATTCCTACAGGGAGACTCGCAATAGCCCGGAATGTCGATTTTTGTATTCATACGACTATTTGGAACTTTGATCATTAAGATTCCACATGTTTGAATGTTCATATCAAATGCTATAACAAATTTTTGCAAAATCGGATCGCAGGCGGATCGTATAAAACCTGAACTTGAACTTGAACTTGAACTATAGTGTGCGGAGGGCTTACAGATTGGTTTACACCCAGAGGTTTTTAAATCATCACAATGAGAAGGAATCAACTCAATCTCTTTGAAAAGAGCATGCACTGAACACAGAACTGGGTATATGGGACTACACATACAGGTCAGGCAGGCAGAACACTTGAGCTGTTTCTTGTTACATTTCAAATACGAGGGCATTTGAAGAGTATTCCTTCAAGCTTCTCTTTAACCCATTCGTGACAGGAATTATTTTAAAGCCGGATTTGATCAGCTTTTATTCTTCAAGTTGGCAACACCAACATTTTTATTTTATTGCTACATTTTTCTTATAAAACGTCATGTATCTGAAATGAATATAAATTGACAGAAATTACGATGAGAAGTCAAAAAGTTGCCTATTTGCAGGGGAAAACAGTGATTTTAAACCTATCACATTGCCAATTTAAGGATTTCAATACTTATTTTCCTTTTAAAAATTTTCAGCATCAAACAATGAATATTGACGCAACCAAAATGGGCACAGTTTGTGTAGAATTTTTTGCTCTTTCTGCTCATGTATTTGGTATGATTTTTAGGGCTTTGCATCAAAAGTTATTAAACCAAACCACATAATGTGGACCCTCTGTCACGAATGGGTTAAACATGTTGCGAGATGTAGTTATTATTATTATCATTATTATCATGTATTCGTCCATAAAAATTAGATACAAAATACGATTACATAGGCATAGTAAACAGAATGAAATAAATACAAATATCTTTAAACACGATAGTGAAAGAGAAGGAAATATGAGGTAAAGAGTAGGAAGGAAGAAAGAAATGGTTGCCTAAGGGCCAGGGCCCGCAAAAGTGAAATCCTTCACTGTTGTATGCGAGCCCTCATAGGAAACCATATAGAAAGATATTGCACAATCCCAGTTTTATAAAATACAAATATTTCACATCAAAACAATTAGTCGGATTAGTTACATGTACATTAGTCAGGTAAATCATGGAAAATGTTTTCATTTCAGCAGTATATGTTCATTGTGTTTGCACTTCCCAATAAGGTACACAATGAACAATCTTTAAGAACTTAAGAAGTTACCTGTGCTCCGGCAAGGACCTGTCCTACAAGGTAGTCTACGATGGTCCTGGTAAGTATTTGTAGGAGTTTATGGCTAGCCTCTGGTTGGGTGTACAACCATTTCTTAGCCTTGGAGAAGGTGTTGGATCCACCTCCCTCTATGCAGTACGCCATTAGTGTCCACTGAAGGAGAATAAATTAGGTGTCCGGTTATTAGTGATCTTTATGCAGTTGCTTTATTCACACTTGTTACAAACTATAAAATCAGAGTTTAAGTTGCCAGAAAATTTTGATCATTTGTTCACAAGTTGGAAATTACAAAGTTCCTGCTCTTTTGTGACAGTAAAATATCTTGTTAACGAGTGAGAATAACTTTTTCAACTACCTGGTGTGTGCCACATTTTGACCAAATTTTGATACAAGCTTTTCTTTTTTACAGTGTATCTGGCAAATGGAAACCTATTGTTGCTTGAGAGTTACAAGGTTTAATGAATCAAGGTAAAGCAAACTCGCCTACCTTTTTTTTTTTACAATCACCTGTATGGAAACATGGGAAAACATCCTGTCTATAAAGACAATGTTTTGTAGTTTCCCTTGAGCAATGCCTCGTACTAAAACCTGCATTAAAGGAGAATGGAACCCAGGCATCAGTGTGCTTCTGGTGAATGGAGATGAACAAGAAAGAATAAACAGTGAAAGTTTGAGCAAAATTGGACAATCTGTTCAAGAGTTATGATTTTTGAAAGTTTAAGTAAATCCCTATTATAGGGATCCTTGAGTTGGCAACTTTGCCAGTATCTGTGATGTCATCGTGGACAACTCTCCATTCATTTTATGCATGATTTTTTTCCAAAAGGAAAAAAAATTGATTTATATGAAATTTCACGTAGGGAATCAACATAATTTTTCCCAAAATGCTTGCAGAATTGATGTAGCCATGTCATACTCAAACAGTAAATCAAAAGATTTTTTTTTTTTTTTAAATGATGAAAATGTTAAATTCTGTGTACAAAATGAATGGAGAGTTGTCCATGATGGCATCACAGATGCTGGTGGAGTTGCCAACTTAAAAGGATCCCCACAATAATGATTTACTTAAACTTTAAAAATTCACAACTCTTAAACAGATTGTCCGATTTTGCTCAAACTTTCACTGTCTACTCTTTCTTGTTCTTCTTCATTCACTGAAAGCACACTGATGTCTGGGTTGCATTCTCCTTTAAAGTATACTGTACATAATGATACATTTGCTGGCTTCCTTTACATGTTTGTTCCACTCCCTACAAATGGAAAGTAGGGGTGAATATCACAGAAGGTAACTCACTGGTGCTCCTGAGAATCCAATAAGGGGGACTTTCCCATCAAGTTCCTTACGAGTCAGTGTGATGGCATCAAAGACATAGCTCAAGGCCTGGTTGACATCCACCCCAGCGTTTAGCCGAGAGAGGTCATCAGGTGAGGTCAAAGGTTCTGGGAAGGAAGGACCCTGAATTTGAAGACATACAAAATGAAAAAAAAAAATGAACTGGAAGACACTACTTGCATCATGATCTGTATGTCTCTTCAAGGAAAAATCATAAACCAACAAATCAAAGTTTAAACAGAAAAAAAGGAAATAAAGGTTAGAATAGACTGATACATGGATATATAATATAACATAGAAAGATTTTCTACAGGTGAATGAACTTGTTATTTCTGGTGACTTCAAATGTTTGCAGCCATGAAAATGCTCCAAAGTGCACATATATGTAAAATCATCTATGAATTTGTAATAATAACAACAATCATTTTGTTTTCACATAGTGGAAGTGAAAAAAAAGAGGACGAGTGCTTCTAGAACTCATCGTTTTTTCTTTTAAATCCATTACATAAAAACAAATATGACTGTTATCATTATTATTGTTGTTTTTGTTATCATTCATATTATCATCATGATTATAAGTTCTTAGAGCTTATGACAATCCATTGATATATGTAAATATTACTTAAATGATTATACCATGTGACTGATGATCTATATGATTATGATGATGATGTATATGAATACATAAATCAAATTTTAAAAAATCAAAATCATTACTACTATTATCATCACAACCATCATCAGTATTACTATTATTACTATTATTTTCATTATCATCATCATTACTATCATTATTGTTCAAAACTAATCAAAAAATAGAATACAGTTGTTGTTGTTGTTGTTGAATTGGGTTTTTACAGATGCGTATCTACCAGATATGATTATTTACATCTGGGACTGACATTTTACATCACTATCCAAAAGACGTGACTCAGATTCGAACCCGTGGGTCCGTTGAATCAGTCCGCTGAATCAATGACAGACTAACATCAGCAACCCTACCTTGCCAGGTATCATCTCAACAGTTAACCCTAGAGCCTGAGGAATGACCAGAATATCACTGAAGATGATAGCAGCATCGAGTTCAAAACGACGGATTGGCTGAAAATAAAATATAGAAAAACAGAATGCATTATTAGGGTGATCCATGCACTTTGCATTTGCAGGCAGATTATCATTCATTATTAGAATTCCATAAAACTGAAACCTTATCTACTCCTTGTATGTCGAGAAAATGTTCAGAAATTGAATGAGTACATGTAGTCTAAATGAATTTGTCAATCTGCTGACTATAATCCAATAGGTAACAAGGACTATCTGATTCTTGCAGAAAATGGGTTGATTCTGATAATAAATACTAAGATTGTCTGAATCTGTGTTGAAAAGGAAAATAATATTGATGTAATCTACCTGTAATGTGACTTCACATGCTAATGCAGGTGTTTGGCAGACCTTGAAAAAGTTGTGTTCAGCTCTCATCTCACGGAATTCTAAACAGAAACAAAATTTTTCAAAAAACTTCTGTTATTCTAAAAAAGAAACAACTCATGAACTTCCACATTGAAAAACTAAACTGAAAGCTCCCATCAGTTATCATACAATGTATGTAGTAAAACTATGTAGAAAATTGATCTTTAATGGATGACACTAAATGTAATACTGTTCTGGAAAAAGAGTTTAATCAATTCTCGAGGGTAATCCCTAATTCTTGCTTCATTTTCATTAGTATCTTTCACATCTCTTTCTTTAAATTATCCTCCAAAACCTACAGTCTTATCTTAACATGTCAATGATACATTTTTATGCCTTTGTCTAAATATTTTGTATGTTTCACAGTCATCAAAATAATACTAAGATAAAGAAATACTTTTATCTTTCTTTACCTGGGAGATATCTTCCTGCTTGCCTCATCAACCAAACAGGAACCCTCTCTGTCTTCTCCCCTCTTGCTGCACGAAGAATTAAGTCATTCTTCAAAGCAGGAAATTGCTGAAGGAGAAAACAGACAAGGAAAATATTGGTATTTTTTTTTACTGGGGTCAGTGGGGAAGTTGAATAATGGCAGTAAACTCACAAATCACTACTTTCCATAAGTTGTCTTTATCTTCCTAAATTGGAGATAGCTGTGGCATTACATACAGTTGGTAAATTTAAAGACATTACGACAATGATCTATCATTTGAAAAAAAATCTTGCTTTCTTTCTTTTGATAATTTTCTTTTTCTTCTAAATCTACTCTATATTTTTCTTTTCTTCTTATTAAGGTCAAAATTCCACTTCTCCTCTCCTGCACCTTGTTGTAGACGTGATCAAAACTGCTCACTAACCATGCTAACTGTTAATCAAAAGAACTGAAACAATAAATAGTATTGACTGAACAGAAATTAAAGAAGATGTCTCAGAATTTGGAAGACAATTAAATCAGCAACATAAGGAAAAATGAGAAGGGAAATTTTTGCCATCAAACCTCAAAGTCAAAGACAAAATTTTGACATTTGGGGGTCAAGTCAAGATTTGAATCAAGAAAGACACAGTCACTTTCATCAAAATTACTCTTGCTCTTATGCTCATTAAAATCATCAGCATCATCAACATCATCGACATCGTCATCTTCATCATCATAAAAATCATCGCTTACATGTACCGGATCAATATCACCGATTACAAATACAAAACTAAATGAATTATTGTACAAACATAATTATGAACGTAGGGGACTGTGTAAAAGTTACTCTTGCATAAGTCACAACTTCTGACTGTAGTAATAATGGTAGTCTAGACTTCAACTTTTTATATGAATCAGTAAATTATATCAGAAGTAAACACTGTATATTGTTATTATCTTCTACTACCCTTACCATGAAATATATAAATAAAGACAAGAACTCTTGTATTCAAAACTTGGAAAAATACTCACATGATCCATGGGAGCTGCCATTTTGAAATCGCAACCTCGCGTCCGCCCGCAGCATGCATATATATTGCATGCATTCATGCATGTTCGATCGTCAAAAACTGCCCCGCCCACCTTGCTCACTGTTGACCAGCGCTATATCGCTAGCGTATAGTCCCAATCTTTCTTTCTTTCTTTTTTTTTTCAGCCGAGGCCTTGGGAGTGGGAACCACATTTTGTTTGTTTGCTTGTTGTTTGTTTGTTTGTATGTTTTAGGAGTTTTTAAAATTTATTATTATTATCATTTTGTGATGAAATATTTTTATGCGGGGTTATTGAAATTTGAGAGTCAGGATCATCCGGGGATCATAAAGGATTTGTTTGTTGTTTGTTTTGAGGTTTGTTTTGTGGGGTGGCAGTTATCGCCATGATACCTCGTAGGCCACAACTCCGGTATTTAGCGAATCCACATTGAGTTTCATACTGTGAAAATTCTAGACACTAGCTAAAATTTCTAAAATGGAATAGACCACCACGCTGCTCAAATATTAGACACTTAAGACAATTGCTCGAATTCTTGGGGGGGGGGGGGGGCTGTGCGTGGCATCATTTTTCGTGTACTGGAGTCAGTGGGAAAGACTCAAGAGCCAATTGGATTTTTTTTTCTTCCAGAAACTTTAGGAGGCGCAGCATGCTGGCGGAACCGAATTGTTCTTCCATATCACCACTGAGCTGTACCTGACATGCCAAACAAATAATGAAATAAGAATAAACCGGGCTGACTTGGCTAGTCGATTAAATTTTTAAGGTTTGCTCATTTTTTTTTCATTTTTTTTTCTTCTATGCAAGAGCCTAAAGACTATTGATTTTGTTTTTATCCTAATACATTTTACGCTTCTACTTGCAAAAAGTTTGCCCTTTTTGACCTTTCGTGTTTTTTTTTTTTTTCTTCTTCTTCTTTTTGGTATTTTCTTCTCTCTCTCTCTCTCTCTCTCTCTCCTTTCCCCAGTTTTAGAAAGACTGTGAGTAATATTTTCTTTACATAAAATAGAGAGAGAGGAAAATTAAAGATACTGCTGCTGCAGTATAGCGGTCCATTTCATTTTCCTATCAAAACTCAGGGCCTTTTGTGGGGTAAGAAAATATTTTTTTTAAAAATTAACAGAATTTAATGTCAAATCTTTGAAGTCTTCTTTAAAAAAGAGAGAGAGAGAGAGAGAAAAAAAAAAGGTTTGATGGAGCCCCTCCCTACCCCCCCCCCCCCCCCACCCATGGGTGTCGATTTGTGTTCGTGTACGTGTTTGGGGATGATTGATGCCGAACATCCTCGAGCAAGGCGACCGAGTGGGGAAAGAGTGTGGGGTTCAAACGTGAAGGATCGACTAGGCGAAGGAGCACATATAGGGGCATCGCATCGCTAAATCATTTTGAATGTGGGGGGGGGGGGCGGGGAAGACCCACATTTGCCGACAGTTTCGCTGCATTTTAATCTGCCGTTCATCCCATTAACCACACAAGAAATTCTTTTCAAACACTATCGCATAGGTATATACCCTCCCTTGCCATAAGTATTGCAACATAGCTAAATTGCGTATGCATTTGTGAGTAAGTCCTTCTGTATATTCTGTGGTTTTTAGTTTATAATAACTTTTATTGGAGACCATTTGCGTATATCTTTAGAGGGGAACTTGTCTTTTTCTGTCCTGAGAGCAATATATATTGTGACCCGTTCATGTCTGAAACAATGGAGAAGACAATAGGCCAAAGAAAACAAATGCCCATAATTATAAGGAGGTGAGAGTTATCAGTAAACGAAATCGTGATACTCCCTATTCATATTTCTTCCCAACCTGTTTACAAGGTTTGTATACACTTTTCACAAGGAAATGATGCCCATAATGTATTACGAAAAGATAGGAGGAAAATGGCCACACCAAAGAAGACAGTTTTCGGTGGGTTGTTGCTAAGTCGTTGCCAAGGAGGACGCGCGCCAAAATCACGATCCAGCAAAATATAATAAATACATGAATAATTTGCTAATGGCTGTGTGGTGAATATATCGAAATTTATTTCCATTAGCGAATTCTTTACAATATTTTACAATATATACAAATATATACAAATATATACAAATATAAATTACAATATATACAAAATGCGAGCGAGAAAAGAGAGCGAGCGCTGCCAGGTTTTTCTTTTTTCTTTTTTCAATTATTTCTATAAATACTCTTTTCCCTTTGTCTTTCTTTTTCCCCCTTTGTTTTAGGGGATTACAGAGGGTCGCTTCTTTTTTGGATGGTGAATTATTGTGGAGGGGGGGGGGGGGGGTGATAGGACAGGCGATCCCCTACCCAAAATATTTTTTTTGGGGGGGGGGCAGGATCGATGCCTATGCCCCTACCCCCATACTTAAGTTGACACATACATTTCTAATTTGAGATGATTAAATCAGAACTTGGAATATCTGGGAATAATAAGTTGAACCACTTTTAAACAGAAAGAAACTTGCAATTTTAGATGTCAAGCGAACATAGGCAGTACATTGATTATAGGTATCACAGAAGAACGATTAAGAGCGCCAGCTTGAAGTTTTTTTTTTTTTTTTTTTTTTTTTTTCTGGGAGCTTAACACCAGAAAATGAACTAAGACATTATACCGTCAGCGTTAATGAACTTTGAAAGGGCGGTGGAGCGGGGAGCAACCTAAAAGAAAACACAACAAAACAAACCTGAAAAAGGTACAACTCGGACAGCTCCTCTGTGCACATATAAAAAATGCACCTATTTACAGATTGTCTGTTTTTGAATGTGAAAGTATAGGCCTATATAATCCGAGGGAACGTAGTCTAACTAAGCTTTAATAGCTCGATTTTTTTTCTCATTTTGTTTGTTTTGATTTTGGAATAGTGAACATTGTATTCTTGAACAACTCAGAGCCTATGTACACTGCTTTCTGAACCATTTATTTACTATATTCATTATAATTCAGGGGCGGTTGAGCGTCTCTTAATGTGTGTGCGTGCGGGGGGGGGGGGGTCACCAGCGAAAAAGGGCACTTTTTTGGAAAAAAGGAGCACTTACAAAGAGTGAACACAGGAAGGAAAAATAGTGTTAAGAGCCGTTGCAACACGTTAGTATAACCCTACATTCTATTTAACACACATTTCAGGATCATTTTTACATACTGTAATTGCAGTTGTAAAGAATGCTTTGATTATTCATTTACGAACAAGTGAAGCAAGTGAGCAAAAATGCTAAGCATTTTTTTATATTTCTATTTTTTGCTGAAGACAATGGTATTTGGAGTATTTACAGTGATTTGAATTGATGATAAAGATCTTGCAAATTTATTCTAAGGCTTTTCCCTAACATTCATCCATTAACCCTGTCGTTTTCTTTATTGACCAAGCTATAATTTCAATGCATTTTTGAGGTCTCATCACGACTGATATTTCATTAGACAAAAAAGGTCAAACTGAAAAGGGCTTTTAAATTTGAGCACAATTCAACATCATGAATAAGAGAGTAGATAAGTCTTTATGGTTACAACACACATGACATGCCATCCCTGAAAAATATTTATATGTGTGAGCGAGCGTAGCGAGGGAGCTTAGGAAAAAAAATCAGTAATGTCCTCATTGCTTCAATTTAGAGCACCGTTCGTTATAATCAAGGCCGTACGCAGGAATTTTTTCCTAGGGAGGCAAGAATATATTCAATATTTGAGTGAACACGCAAGCGAGGGAGCAAGACAACCGAGTGAGCGAGACAACCGAGTGGGAGCTTTTCCATTTTTAGAATTGAAATTGAACGATCTGATGCACATTTGGGGTGGAATTTGGGGAAATTCTCTATTAAAAGGTAAAGAAAAAATAGATAAAAGTGAGTTTTTAAAAAATTTCTAAGGGGGCAACTGCCCCCCCCCTTTTGTGCGTACCGCCATGGTTATAATATAATTATTTATTACAGCTTTAATTTGCGGCATAATTTTCCAGGGAATGTGTGGAACGCAATGTAGAATTATTAACTCGATCCATAGTCCCATGAAGTCCTTTCCTTTCATCCACCTTATCCGCTTATAATGAACGTTTGACATTTGGACACGGTACATTTGACATTGGGGAGATAAAATATGTTGCTCGAAAGCAATGAGGAGAGAGTGCATGATTATATTTTTCTCCCTTGATGATAACCTCAAGAGCGAGAGAGGGGTGTGACGTGTCCCGTCTGCTCGGTCACGTGACAAGTGGGTCTGCTGGTCGCGATCGACAGCTTCTCTGTACAGTGATTTCTATGAGAAAATTGCGATACACACTACACTGCACGCATGATGACAATGTAAATCGTTCACATATGCCAGGTCACATCAATGGCGATGAGTTAGCCGAGGATACGGCATTGGAATATGGTGAACAATACCTTGTAATCGCCGTATTTTCCCCCCATATTTTGATGTTTTGCATCGGCCATTAGAAGCATCAACATGGCTGTGACATTGAAGAAGGTGAAGGGGAGCTTGGAGAGGGTATTTGAGAAGAATCTGCAGGATTTGGTCCGCGGTATTCGAAGCAACAAGGATAATGAAGTAAGAAAATAAAAATCATCTGTGTCATGTGTGTGTTTGTGTTCATGCTCTGTTTGTAGTATAGCTAGCAATGCAGATTTGTGAATTAAATGTGGCAAAGAGTGTGTTATTGGAAATGAATTTTAAGTGTATAAAATAAATGCGAGCCATGGTATGGTCAAAAGACAGTCATGACAGTGGGGTAGCTAGATTTCATTTTGTGGGGGGGGGGGCAGTAGTAGAGAGCAAGTGAAGCGTGCGAATCACTGAGCGCACGAAGCGCGCTCCCTGGGCTGGGGGGAGGGTGCAGGGAGGGGGCGTTTCCCCCCTCCTGCGCAATGCGCGGAAGCTCCGACATTTATTTGAATTGTTCCTTGTCTGCTCCCGCTCTTCTTGCGTTCTCTTACGTTTTTCATTTCTTCCTCACGCTTTTTTCTTTTCTTCTTTTTTTCTTTTTTGTTGGTGTTTTTTTTTTTGGGGGGGGCAACCGCCCCCATTGCCCCCCTTGGCTACGCGGTGTCAAAAGAGTCACAATTGATATGAGTAGGCTTATATGATGTAAATTATGATGAAAACTGGGCACTGGGCCGGGCAGGGAGCACTCACACCCGTGCTCGGTTAGTAAACTAACCTCGCACAACGGACGTGCTAATTTCAGAGGCTCCCAATTTCAGAGCAGCAGAACAGCTCTTAACACTATTTTAAAGAATTTATTTTGCACTCGATACTTTTATGTAGGACTTTATCTACTGTAACTAGACCTAGTTTTTAAAATAATATCACTTTTAAAAAAAACAAGATAAAAAATAATGTTTCTTTCATTCTTACCTTCAACTTTTGCCTCTTGTGCTCCTCTACTTCTTCTTCTTTTCGTTAGGTTGAGTGGCAATCAGTCATATTTGACTGTTGTTGCCAATGACTCTACAGGTTTATTTCACTCCTCTCTATTAAAACGTATACCCTTTATTTATTTTCTTTCTAATGTCTTTTTTTAATTTACTTGTGTTTTTTAATACCGTCAAATATATATATAATAAGAATCAGAGTTGGTAGTAGAATGCCATTAAAAAATAAAATCATAGATTTTAAAAGAAAACGGAGCATAGCTCTCAAAAATGAAAAGCGAAGTCACACTCTTCGTCAGTGCCCAAGGTGTGACAAAAAGATGTAAATCAAAATCCGTTTCTGAAACAGACGAAAAAACACGTCTGTTCATGGGCAGACGGATTGTGAAACTCACCTTTCAAAAGAAATCAACGCGCTGAAGATGGAGTGTATATATATGTATATATATATATATATATATATATACATACACTTGGTGAATGCTATCCTTATAAACTAAAGAGTGCTCGATGTCCGTGATGAGGCAGAGCATAAAATGAATTATTAATATATACATATATGTATATATATATAAATTATAGTAATCTTTATTTTCATTAAATTGACCTGAAGAATCACACGAAAAAACAACCACTATCCTCAGCCCAGTTCCAACTGCGCTTGCCCTGCTCTTTCCAAGATGCAATCTTGCCAAATCGGTGCGGTACGTTGCTCTGAATTTTCAGTCAAGCCTAGGTAACTCATGCATGAATGAGGGGGCACTAGTGTACCTGTGTGTATAGATGGGTTTTAATTTCAGTGTATCAGACTTTTTTTTTTTCCCTACTGTAGTGTTGAAGAAGAAAAAAAAAATTACAGATACCAATTTTTTCCACCTTCAGAATAATCACATAAAATTCGCCCAGCAGACAGCACGACTCTTGACAACTCGCCCCACCACCTTGGACAACTCGCCACAGTCAAAGTGTCCACAGGCCCCCGGTGGGGTGCAATGCCGTAGGTTGGAATTTTTTTAAAGTTGCGTGATCAAAAATATTAATTTGAATGTAATGATCATACAATATATCAATGCTGAAATCTACAATGTATTATTCTTCTGAATAGTTACTAGGTTATTGCATTTTCCAATCAAATATAATTTGTAGCGTGACTTTGTGCAACTTTGATGTTTGTGTACCTTGTTTGTTTTTTTTACATATATTTATCATTGTTTTGCATCTCAAAATGATTTTTTATTACTGAATCATTTATTGTTATTGTTGTTGTGTTTTCATGAAATAATAGTTCATAATAATGACTTTTTACATGGGGGCCTACACTCTACGAGCTCTGCTATTTAGTCGGTCCTTTTTCTCTTTCAATTTCATGTTGTTTTTTTATTGTATTGTATGCATGTAAGTATAAGTTTAAGTATTTTTATTGTCCATATAAGGAAATTCACTTAGACCTCTTTCACACCAAGCAGCCGCGGCCCTGGCCCGGCACCGCAATTTTGTGCGTTTACACCAGGACCGTGGCCGCGGCCTGTATCTAGATCCTTTCAAAGTGTCGTCATAGGAGCGCTCTACAATTTGACAAAGCCTTTTTTATTCCCGCGCGCCCTGTTTGTAATTCTAGAATATTGACGTCATTGAAAACGGCAGATGGCCCCGCATTTGGCCCTGCTCCGCGTTTACACCGAAATGGGCCGCGGCTGAGACTACCTCCAGAGCTCGGCCGCAATTGGCCCCGCATTTGGCACAGCATTTGATTTTTGACCTTTTACATCAAGACCAGGCCGTGGGCCCAGCCGCGGCCCAAGGCTTGGTGTAAAAGGGGTCTAAGATGGTTTTGGTTAGATGAAATAATATAATGTACTGTAAATGAAACATACAAATCATACATATACATTGAATTGTATAAATACATGTACATCCAGAAGACATGATAGTGAGTGAAAAAGAGTGTGAGAGAGAGAGAGGGGGGGGGGGGAGAAATACATAGGATTTCATTTAAAAAATGCCTGAGTTATATAAAAATACATGTAGTTCTGCAAAAATTAAGTTACAGTCAGGTAATACAACTTTTTGAATTTTATTATTCTTATTCGTCGTCTTATTATTATTATCTTCATCATAGTAATTATGCTTCTTTTATTATATTGGATTACTTCTTATTAGCTTAATCAATATTAGAGACAGTTTCTAGCATGATTTTGGCATGTGTTGGCATTGCCATTATTTTACAAGATAATTTAGAATACTGGTTGTGAAGTTCGTCTAGCTTTTGAATTATACAGATGGATGGAGTCGGGGACAAAGGATTGTTGAAAACATGCCCGTTCTTGGAAGGGATGAAAACTTTGTGCTAAGTTTGTGCAAGTTGATCCGTATGTTAATATATGTGAATAGGTAAACTGTACCATCATGTTAAATATGAAAAATTGAATGAGGAAAAATAAATGAATTGAATTTAATTGAACCGAGTGTTTGCCTCGCTCATGGAAAGGATGAAGACTTTGTGCTGTTTTACTATTATTTAGGTGCGTAGATCTATAGGATCATAGGTGTCTTACTAACAAGTGAGAAATATCGGGGTAATATCTTTCTGCTAGCACAGAATAAAAAATTAAAAAACAAAAGACATCTATGAGGGGGCATTCCTGGCTGCGTGCTACTGTACAGTAGCGGTACCTGAAACTGCACACGCCGATGCAGCAATGGCTCCCTGAGTGGGCCGGGAGTGCAGAGACAGTGTGGGCATCATTAGATCTAGATATACATGTAAAATAGTGTGTGTTTAGATTGGATGCTCTATAATTCAAATGTTGACAGCTTGGATCCAAATTTTGTCAAGGAAGGCATACCCCTATAATGCCATTAATCATCCTTGTCTTCTACTACTAGTTTTGAACACATCTTCATGAAGGCACCAATTGTGTTGGCTTGTGCCATGATACCAGGTTTTTTGATCTTTTCAGTAACAAGTTAGGTAATGACAGATGAGAAAATTGGTATCTAACAATTACCGGTACTGCCACTTGCTCATGATGTTGGTTTACATGCGGAACAGTGTAGCTATGTCTTGTGACAGCTGCCGACCTTCATGGATTGGGGGGGGGGATGAGGTTCATGGAGAGTAATTTGCAAATTTTTAAAGATGAGCTACTTGCAGGCGTTATTGATGTCAGATTTTTCAAAGGAATTGCTTTCATGTTTTAATGGGGTTTTTTTCTTCATTTTTTAAACTCGATACTATGCCTATACAGATACATACATGCAGGACGACATCATTAGATGATGTCACGAGTGGTTTCTCCAAATCTTTAATACTTTCACCAAGGCTATTGAATTAAGAATCTTTGAAGTCATGTACATGTAACTCATCTTTTGAAACGAAGTGTGTGCAGGGCTCTCAAAGGTTGAAACAAATTGCTCTTCCCTCACACATGTCTGCTACTTTTGTGATAAGACAGACAAGAAGGACATGTAATCATGGTTCTCGCCAGTACATAACACCCATGGTTCCAATACCATGTGTGAAATCGCTGCCCCATGCGTCGCAACAAGGGTACATGTAAACAAGTATTGGAGTATATATTCCTAACAATAATGATAAATGTCACAGATTGTTTTGCTTTTTGGCAATGTATTTTTACTTTTATGCCATTAGTAGACAACTCCTGCTTTACCAAGAAGTATTTTTCATCCTTTTACTATAGCATATACTGCTGCCACACCTAACTTTAGGTGTTGTTCGGTAAAACTTTCAAAACTTCCATACTTTGTGCAGAGTGGGAACCGTGTGTGGATTTTTTTCCTAGTGAGAACCCTGCATGTAACTACTACATGTATAGTGAGAAACGGTTATTTATAACACCATCCCAATCAAGATCATTAGGAAGATTTAGGAATACTAGAGAGAGAGAAAGAGAGAGGAGACAGTAAAGGGAGAGATATCAGGGAATAGAGAGAGATTAGAGAGCAAACATACAATGGCTAATGTTTGTACAAAACACCTGAGGAAAGTTAACTTGTATTCTGTAAATCCTATTATGGAAATGAGCATCCATGTGCACTTAAAGTACAAATTCATTGATTGTAAAAAGTGACTTTATTTTCATTATTGCATACAACATGTAGGTGAAGCTTAGATTGACAGGCTAATCAAAATTCAACATTCGGAAGCATTCAACATTATGGTTACAGTTCGTAATTCCGAAGGTTTGTTTATTCCGCAGGTTCGTTTATTCCGCAGGTTCGTTAGTCCGAAAATGAAAAAAGGTTTGTTATTCTGAAGGCTCGTTAATCTGAAGGTTTGTTATTCTGAAGGTTCGTTAGTCCGAAGGTTCGTTAGTCCGAAAATAAAATAAAGGTTCATTAGTTTGTTAGTTCTTTTCTGACTAACGAAACCTTATTTCATTTTCGGACTATCGAACCTTCGGAATAATGAACCTTATTTCATTTTCGGATTAACAAACCTTTGGAATAACAAACCTTATTTCATTTTCGGATCTACGAACCTTCGGAATAATGAAACTTATTTCATTTTCGGACTAACGAACCTTCGGAATAATGCCACAAATGTTCGGATTAAACGAATCCTTTTTCATTTTTGGACTAACGAACATCTAGGTATACGCAATTTGTGTGTTTCGGAATAAGGAACCTTCGGCATAATGAACCTTTGGAATAACGAACATCACCCAACATTTATTATCAATTACAAAACGTTAAAATACAGCCGTGACATAGCACCAGACAGGCTCTCCGAACGCTACTGAGATTTGTGACGTCATAGGTTGAATATTACTTGCACAAGCAGACAATGTCCTATAACATCTCACACATTTCAGTGCCTGTTTTGTCATCTTCTGTTCACTTATTTCTCTTACTTCACTAGTGCCATTCTAAATGTTTAATCTATTGCCTCACTCAAAACCTCGTGCATGGCATTATTTTGATGAAAAATGCAGCTTTGGAAAAATAAAGGAGTCAGTTCCTTGTAAACAAAATGAGGCGTGATTGTACTTCAGGTGCACACACCCGCGGTATGTTCGGCGTTCCAAGAAGGAAAGAATGCCATCCCGGCTATCACTCGGCGGCTTTTCAGTTTGAAATTGTGATTTCTTTGACAGATAATTTTTCTTCTAACCTGTATTTGTACAAACAAGAGCTTTTACATGTAGTTATCAGAATCAGGTTTAATTCCCTTTTAGGATGGTGAAAAATACGGCCATGTTCAAATAAACTAAACACTTCATTACTTGAGAAATAATTGCAATATAATTATGTTCATTTGTTATGGGATGTCGTCTGCTTGGGCAGGATTGGTGCACTTTATGATGTCATCAAAAGTTCAAAACGGGGTTATTTTTCTGGCAACTCATTCGTATATCCCAGATGCTGGGAAGTGGTTTTATTTGTATTATTTTTTTTAATCCTCCAATACAAAGTTGACGTAAAACTTACATATACATGTACTAATTGCTATCTGTAAGCTTCCACTTTCTAATGATACATTATTCGCCATATTTTTTTATTTTCTTTGAATTGGCAGTTTAAATGAACTGTGAGTTTGTGACATTGTTAAAGCTAAACTGTGTTGGAAAAAAATGCAGTATGAACATGGTGCCACATTATACAGTACTTGTCTCTGCCTGTTAAAATACTGTTGTGCATAAAATGGGAAGATGTACATGTAAATGCCAATATGGACATGTAGTGCTACATGTATGTATGTCTGTGAGAGAAAAGGAAATGGAATATTGTATTTCCTTTCTTTTTTATTTGAATGAATTATGAATGAAAGTGATACATTAATAGTAAACATGGAGGAATTTGTATCTGTACATGAGCATTCATGCATTACCGGTAGTTCCTCAGGTACATGTGCATGTACATGTACATGTATCTACAGTATACATGTATACACATCAAATATTGGCTATGGATGAATTTGTGTAGAGATGACAAGTTGTACAGACAACAGTTTTTATTTGATTTGCTGAATTGAATTTAGCTTCGGGAGAGATTTACGTACAGTACATGTACATTGTACATTGTAGCTCTGGAACGCTCTCAAAGAGATGCAGAAAATCCATTAGAAAAGAGTTCTGTTTGATAAAAAAAAAAAAAATTGGTTAAAAGGATATAATTTCATACTTTGTGCATGTATATTATTCTTTTGGCATATTGATTTCAAATCATATTGCTGGCTGTGTTTTGAGATTTCATAGGCAGAGCAGGGCATCACATCAAAATTCTTGGTGGCCTCCAATATGATGTTAGATACATTAAGGTCCTCCACGTAACCCACGCCTTTCTGATCCTAATGTTATTCATGTTTACTACCAACCACATATTACCCTTGTTCTGGAGTATTTGATGGAGATTTTGATGTCTGCAGTATTGAGCCCAAGTCAGATTACAAAATGAGACTCCTTACTTTTTCTCACCGTGTTTTCATTTCTTTAGTGTGGGATTGTGACAGTTGTATGTAGCTGTGGCCACATTGCGCTACTTTCAGGTATTTCATTTCAGTTCACTGGAAATAATGAAATATCACATTATCTCACATGTGGTATCTTTTATGGAAGGCAGACAATGGGTGATTTCAAGTACGGTGTTGGTGTTGGTGTTGAGAGCGTGGAAAGGCTGCTGAACCAAGCTCCAACACCGACGGTCAGTTTAGATGGCCGATACCGATCTTCTTATCGATAGTTCAACACCGAGTGACGTCATTCTCTACGGTGAAAAATGTCGACGATGAAACCACTTTCGTTCAGAAATTCTAATGAACTTACATCATATTGGATTCAAATTGCATAATCATTCAAAGAATCCAAGAGGAAAAATATTACTCTTCCATAGAAAATATATGGTTTTAATTGTTCAAAGTTGTCTTGACTGTTAAATGGGTTTAACCACCAACATGTGACGAGTGGTCGTAGCATCAGCTCGTTCCGCTCTTCTGCGAGGGACAAGCAGCAATAACATGTAATGAATACAACACCAACACCAACACCGTACTTGAAATCATGAATTTTTCAATCCCAAGGGGCTAGTGTTGGTGAAAGGGGAAATTACATGTAAATCGTCAACACGAACCGTGATACTTGGTTCACAACATTCAATACCAGCGGGCAACATTGACTATCGGAAATACGTCATAGTTTGCGATGTCAATCCCAACACCAGCCTGATTTCTAGTTTGGTGTTGGGCTGGTGTTGGTGTTCTCACAACACCAACACCAGCCTCCAACACCAAACTTGAAATCGCTCAATGTGAGACTAAATCAGTTTTTTAAATGCCAGTTTTCGTTATGCTACCAAAACTGTACACAAGGTTTAATGTTGCATGCTTCTTGTACATGTACCTTCATGTGCATACACATACATGTACATTGCCTAGGCCAACGAAATCTCGTCATATATTTTGTGTGGAATAAATCGGACAAGAATAAAGATTTTTGGACAGATTAACAGTCCACCTCTTTCATACATGTACATGTACGAAGATTTTAGAATATTAAATAGAACCTTAAGTCCTGCCTTTAAGATGTAATTGGTCATGGTCTAAGCCTAGACTAGAGTTAGATATGTTTGACAGAGAAAACTTATTTTTCAGTACATGCTTCTTTCAACCTACTTGAGAGTACAAGTATTGTCTCACCCACAGGCCAAAATCATCTTTAGCATCATGTTTGGAAGTGATCAACGGGATGTACATGTACATGTACATGTATGAAAGAATGACAATCTAAATTCTTTCATACATGTATATGTACTTCATGTATGTCAAAGTATCCTTCCTTTAAACCTTCCGAGTCGAATACCGGTTTGATGTGTTTTATAAGGGTTCATAAGTTTTGAATGCATGCTCCCATGATTAACCTCCTTTACTTGTCACATTGTCTCTTTCCCTTAGGCCAAATACATCTCATCATGCATGGAAGAGATCAAGCAGGAGTTGAGGCAGGAGAACACTGCAGTCAAGGCCAATGCAGTGGCTAAGCTGGTTTATGTAAGTATTCTTCACATTGGCATATGTATGTGTATGTATATGTATATGTATGTAGAAGGACTCTTTTGTTTCATGGGCATGGTGGGGGGGGGGGGGGTACAGTACGGAGGGCCACATCCCCCAAATTGGAGACACGGTGGTGTATGCCCACTCCCCCCCCCCCCCCCCCTCAAAAAAAAAAAAAAAATTAAGCTGAGGACCTTTTCTTGCTTGTCACAAAATGTTTTGTATATGTTTCCATCCACCATTTTGTGTACCCCAAATTTTTTGTAGAGTGTCCCTCCCCCCCCCAAAAAAAAAAATAAAATGGATTGATGCCCTTGTTTTGTTTCATTCATACAGTGTACATAAAAAAAAATATCAATATGTTTATTTGGGATGCACCCAGACATGTTTGGTTTTCAAATGTTTCATATCACATGTAGTTTATATCATTCAATATTAAAACTGCATCCATGGAATGAAAATAGATTCTCATCTCAACTACTTCTTTGGCAATGTGATTCATGCACCTTGCCCATGAAGAGGTCTATGTACATGTATATGTACAGTGTAATTTGAATACGTTGCTCTTTATATAATTCTTGTGAACTTTATGTCATTTTGACAATTTCTTTTCCAATAGAATTTAAATTTTTTGTCAATTTCTAAAATCTGAGTTTTCCTCCATCTCTTTTAAACCTCCATCTGAACTTCCTCTCATATGTGAGGCAAGAATAAATGAGGCTTTCTTTATTGATCTTTATTTCTCTTTTTTCAGTGGTCTTTTCTATGATCTGCTATTTTAATACCGGTATCTTGTTCTGCATGTACATGCTTGTCATTAACTCCCCCAGTCGTCTCAGTTCCTTTTTACATAATTATTTATAAATATGTATAGTTCCCAGTGCAAGACCGCACTTGATGGGTAAGCATACCAGGGCCCTGTAACACAAAGCTTAGCGATTGATCGTACAATAAATTTTTGCGATTGATTGCACATAGTGTTCAATGCAATCAGTCGCAAAGATCAATCGTACAATCAATTGCAATTGATCGCAAACCTTTGTGTTACGGGCCCTTGGATTTGGGACACAACTTTGCCCATATATCTTTAATTAAAAAAAGAAATTTTTGTCTGTCTTGATAAAGCCTTATGTGTGAAAATAAAGAAAAAAGGAGTCAGTCTTCCAGTGGAGCATTTTTATTTATTGTTTGAGACTTTATTTGGGGGAATTTCCAGACAGAACCTCTTAAATTAATGAGCAGTTTCTGTATTGTATATAAATGTGTTCATTCATTTTCACTGTTTGTTTCTTTTCAGCTGAATATGCTTGGTTACGACATCAGCTGGGCAGCGTTCAACATCATTGAGGTGATGAGCTCTCCCAAGTTTACCTTCAAGCGTATAGGATACCTGGCTGCTGCCCAGAGCTTCCATGAAGGCACTGATGTCCTCATGCTTACTACAAACATGATCAGAAAGGTATGATGACCCGAGCTCAAAATTAGCAGTTGCCCCGGTGATATTAACCACCCATAATCTCTCGGGGTAACGTTAAGTCTTGCCTTTGTTGCCCTGAATCAAAGAGCATCAATATCACAGTATGTAATTTCATATGAATGTTTATGGGTCACTGTTATAACTGTTTAAAGTTAAAATTTGGTTGCTAACATTTCAAATTAAAAGTTAAGCAAGAGTTATCAAAATTTTTGATGAATTATTAGATGTTTAATTAATGCTTCAGTTCAGTCAAGTTTGAATGTAAAAAAAATGATTAATTGTTGTACATGTATGTTTGCATTTCTAATCCAGTATCTCTGGGCCACAATTCTTCTCTACAGGGGCAGTCAGTAGAACATACTAAAAAATATCCCATGTCTTGTATGATCTTACTTTAACCCATAGCACTACAGAGCTTTCTTTAGGTCTAAATTAATCATATTCAATCCTCAAATTGGCAATGCAAATTATTTTTTCCACGTTTACATAGCTTGAAAAAAATAAATATGGATATAACCTAAACCAAAATGAAATATAATTGTAAAATTGAATCAGAAATTTGCCAATTTGAACACAGAAATAGTGATTATATATTATTCACTGCGTTGCCAATTTAAAGAGTTCAGTGATTAGTTACACTTAAACTGCTCTAATTCGAGAATGCCACATCATACAGCGATGGTAATGGGCTCAAATTTTTTCAGTGCATTTTTCTCTTTCTGCTCGTATATAATATGTACTGCCCAACATTCTGGACCAACAGATACTGCAAAAGCGTCTCCTAAAGGTGACACTGTACCTCTATGGGTTAATGTAAACTACATGTATGTCAGATATACACTACATTTACATGTATTGAGTCTTTGTGAAAAGAATGCTTGACTCAATTCATATATTTCTAGCTTCCCAAATAATGTGGAAAATTAATCTGAATTACACGAATATACTCTTGCTATCAAGAGGGCAGTAAAATCTCCATTTTTTTGTGATAATTAACCAGTACATATGTATAAAGGAAACCATAAAAAGGTATTGATAAGTACTTGTATTTTGTTTTGTTAAAAGTGCTGGTAATTACCTCTACATCTGTACCTCACACAATGCACATAAAATACATTCTGTAATACTATGCATCTAGATCATATGAGTTGGGCACATGGGTCTCAGGAAATGCGAACGTGCACACTGGTTTTGATATCACTCATTCCTACTACTTTGAGTTTGTGCTATTTTTTTACCTGAAAGTGAAAGCAAATTGTGCATAATAGTCCACTTGAAATCAAACACTTATTTTACATTTTTTCCATTGTGTCAAGAGCAGGTATTACTCTCTATTAATTCATTTGAAGATGAAGGATGTGGGCCTGTTATGAAAGAATGAGTCCTCTTTCTTATTTCTGAAGCCTTTCATGAAGGCTGTATTATTTCGATAAATCTTTTTATCTGTCGTGTATGAAATTAATTACTACATCATGTACCTGGTATGAAAAGTTAAATCAACTTACATTAAATCTAAGCATTCAAGCACTAGCCCACAATGATATGTTGGAAAAAAAAAATTACGGCTACATATGTGGACTTTTCTTACTTAGTGCAACACCCTTACTTTTCACATGTGATCCCAATTAGAGAAAATTTGAAAAGGCAGTACATGTACATTACATACTTGAATTTGATGAAATTTATCATGAAAATGAAAACACACAACAGGATCTGAATAGCCACAACCAATATGAGACTGGCGTCGCTATCACAGGCTTGGCATGTATCTTGACCTCTGACCTTGCCCATGACCTGGCCAATGATATCATGGCACTGGTAAGTTAAAGTGTGCCATGTCAGCCCCACCTGTACGTACCTGGCTGTGTGGACAAGTGACTATATCAAGTCCAACCTGTGTGTCTCAGAGTACATTTGTGGCAGTATGAGATCTGCTAGCATGATTATAAAGTCATCTAATGGCTTACAAGTGCTCACCAAAAAAAAAGGGAGAACTTAACAATTACAAAAATGGAAATATCTTGACATTGTTCATACGAAGGGATTATTCTGATTTTTTTTTTTGGGGGGGGGAGGGGAGGAGCCATTTGCATTGGAAAAGAATCACCTTTGAGCCTTGTATAAAGCAGTTACGTGTAGATGGCATTCTTTGTTTTGGTAGCAGATCTCACACTAAATATAGTCAGAGTATAAGTGGATATTGTGAACCAGTGCCTTTGTGGTGGGATGTTATTGATGGCTGAAATGATTGTAAACTGCTTGTAACTATTCTCTCTCCCTCCTCCCTGTGTGGAGTACATGTTTCAAGTTTTGAAACCAGTTGGTGATGTGAAAGAGACTATGGATTGTTAACTCTCTTGGAGTAGTCTTTCAACTGGTTTTAAGACATTTTTCAACGTACTAGAACCAACCACATTTGAGTGATCAGTGAACAGTGTTGATATTGTCTTTTGTTTACCTTTCTCTTCATATTTTTCTTATTCCAATTCCAATCCCATTCCACCTGTCCTTCCAAATCTTCATAACATCCTTGCTTCCCTATCCCTTCTTCTATAATTATCTGCACTTCATTCTTTTTTTTTTTTTAAATTGACCTAATCGTTTTGATGGACCTTGTTTCATACCTTTATTCTGTGTAATGTCCTCCTTGTTCACATTCATCCCCAATACCACCAATCCATACTGTTTAATTGTGGATATTGTGTTTGAATTATGATTTTTTAATTTATGTGGTTACCACATATTGCTTTCTATCAATTCATTGTCTATCTGAAAACCAACCTCAACAAAAAACTCTTAAATTGCCCCATTCTCACACAACTTGACATGTACCACCACCACCACCCCCAATATTCTTCCTAAACTACTCACTTCCATTTACTCTACTTTCCACCCACTTATCTGTTCATACGTGTATATCCTTTTGTGAAATTTACCAACTCCAATACATCCCTTTGCTCATAAATGTCCCCATCTATCTCATTGCCAAAACTTCCCTTTTGTTTTCATCTCCCCCTTCTTTCCATTCAAGACATCTTTACCCTACCCATTTTCCACCCTCTGCTTATATCTATCTTGTCATGAATACCCACCACACATCTATTCCATAACATATCCCTTTCTTCTACATGTACCCACCTTAAACCCCTTTCACGCCCCTCTCACTCCCTGACCTACCCCTGTCTCCTCTCCCTCGTGCCCCCTGTAGGACATTAACAGTGTCAGCCAGTATGAAGCAGGCGTCGCCATGGCAGGGCTTGCATGTTTCACCTCCCCTGACATAGCCAGAGATCTGGCCAATGACCTCATGAGCCTGGTGAGTTGAGTTGACCCCCTTTGACCCCAACATGAATAACCGCTGAACTCCCACTGTCTTTCTCCTGAAAGAGCTGTACCGTGTACAATTTGTTACACTTGTTGTTATGTTTTGTTATTGGTAGTTTTAGAAATATTTTCAATATATATTTATATTTCATGTTTTGCTCATATATACTCATGTGCAGTGTAGTGTTCCTATTATTACCTGTTGTGTTAAGTGACAAGTAAACAGAAAGCTTTATATTTTAAGTGACAAAATCTGGAAGTTTGCTTTAATGTTTTTACTGTAATTCTTAAAGAATAATCAGAGGTAAAAAAAAAAAGTTCTTCAAAACATGCATATAGTTTGGCAAGAAAGGAAAATATATGATCATTGTTAGATCGCAGCTCTTGTACTGGAAGTAATGTCCACACATGTTTGCATCACAATTTTGATGAATTTGATAAGGTGTGTGAAGTAAATAGTCCATGTCTGAATTGATGCGAAATCATTAAAAGTTGCAATATAGCTTGAATTTATAAAGTTTTTTTTTTCTAAAAACATGTCAATATGGGTAATTGTATCGCAAACTGTATCACCTATTGCTATACCGTTTTATTTGACTTTCTTATGCCAACTGCTTTGCTCTTTTTCTTCTCAACTAAGATGGCATCTACGAGACCATACATCAGGAAGAAGGCAGTGCTTCTTATGTACAAGATCTTCCTCAAGGTATATCTACAGTATAATGACTTAAGAATACTTATTTTGAAGAGTGCTAAGCTCAGTTTATTACATTCTTATTAGAAATGGTATCTCATTCTCAGTGACCTGTTTGAGTTTTGCACTCACTACATGTGTGCCATTATCATTTTTTAATTTTAAATTGAACAACTCTCATATTTGTATTAATTTTGCTGATGAACAGATGTTCAATTTATTATTTGATTTGTTGTTTATTTATTTTTCAAAGAATAGTTTATGTATATGTTAAATTGCATACGACCTAGTGAATTGCATACTACCTAGCATACTGGCTTGATGAGGCATGTAATGACTTGGTATGGATACTGGCTCAGGTAAATTGCAAATGGCTTAGAAGTTCAGTGCCATATACATTAAGTTATGTATATATACATGTAGTTCTTTTAGATGAGGTACTGTGTTTGTACATGAAAAACAACATTTGAATTATATTTTGCTTTGTCGTATGCAGTTCCCTGATGCACTGAGACCAGCCTTTCCAAGGCTGAAGGAAAAGCTTGAAGATCCAGATCCAGGTATTGAAATTACTGATCTATATGTTGACCAGGCCCCTAAAGCTCCGTCATTTTGTCCAGATCCATTAGAAGACCGACCTAAGCATCCATCAATATTCATGATCAAAAATGAATAATTCATTTTTTAAGATGCTTCCAACTAGTAGCATTATGAAACATTACACACATCAGCTTACCGCATGCGCAGTCAGTGCACAATAAATACGCAACAAATGTGTATTAAATCAAAGTGTTTTTACAGTAAAACTGATACGCGCAATAGATATGAATAATGCAGCAGTGTTATCGTCATCAGGGCTATAACGGGTGCTTATCGGCCCTTCAAATGATCCGAAAGAGGGGGGGGGGGGCCTAATGCCATTTGCATAATGATATCCGTGCGTGCTGCTTTTCATCTAGTAAATTTATTATATGTCTATGATGTTGACCTATAGATTTCCAGAAACCTGCCATAGTAGCTCAACTCTGAGAAGCCAGTCTACACAGTAGCAGCCTTAATGAATAATCCACTGTACCATGTATGATTCTTCCATCTTCATTTCCTCTGAAGAGGAAATGGATTTCTACGACCTGTTCAGTTATTAAAGATGTCCCTCCTTTGGATACATGCAGTTCCTCATGCGAAAGCTAAAAGCTTAGTAGGAAAATGCTCTCATGGTAATGCATTTTGAGCTGTCACATGGTACAATATAGAAAAGTTACATGTACATGTATTTAGATTTTTTCTTCATGGGAGGGGGGGGGGTGGGGTTTGGAAAAGGATCATTAGGGGGTTTTTTTCTGTTCTCATTTCTGTTGTTCTCATTTTGTTTTTTGTTTTCTTATGAATTATGGTAATACATCTTTCTATATTTACCTTACAATTTTTATGCCTCTGCCACCAAAGCACCAGAGATGTCAGTTTTTTGTTTGTTTTTAAAGGAAGATTCACATGAACTTTTAAACTTGTCTTTGTAGGTGTCCAGTCGGCAGCAGTAAATGTAATTTGTGAGCTGGCCAGGAAGAACCCTAGGAACTACTTGTCTCTGGCACCACTATTCTTCAAGCTAATGACATCATCTACTAATAACTGGATGCTCATAAAAATCATAAAACTGGTATGAAATCCTCCTCAGTTTTTATGCCAAAATATCTAAAGCTGTCTTTCTAGGTGGCAGTCTCCAGGGCATTTAAGGATTTCCTGTACATGTCACTTCGAAAAACAGATTGATGATGCATTGTATCAAATGCATTTTCTGCATTGTATTGGATTACCCAGCACAATTCTCTGTTCATATTCCTGTAATATATTTTTAAAGTGTGTTCCAAGTGTATGAGAGTGTTGCAAGGTAACTGACTCATGTTTCACATAGTAAATGAGTGTTTGTCATATTAAAGGCATTGGCTAACTTTGTGAGTAGCTGATTTAAAAAATTCTCAAACTAGGATGAAACATGTGTATGAGTACTTGTATTTGTACTCAAAAACCCTGAAACCAACCATAATTTGGAATGAAAAAGTGTAAGTTAGACACAAACGGCGATTTTATTATCCTCCGTCTAACGAGACAATCACTCAGAGGACCACTTTGCTTGAATTTGAAAATGCCGCTATGTGCCTCCCGCCGCGTGATACGCCAATACACACAGAACGGTAAGGTGAGTCATACGTGCATGCGCACTCCTGTCTATTCTGTTCAACCGACCCTTGTATATTTTTCAAACATTGGTTCACATTTTTGATATTTAAAAACACTTCCTGTGGATATTATACTTTGAAACTTTCAGCCTGGTATTTTTACACTATAACCCTTATGTTTATCCCATTTTCAAGTAACAAAACAAGATTTTTTAAAATCATAACAATGTTAACCAATGTCTTTAACATGGAAATTGAAATTTTACCTTACCTAGCATTTTTTGGGTCATTTTATGGTTGCTAATCATGGTTGATTTGATGTTTTTGTTATTTTTTTCTGTAGTTTGGCGCCCTCACACCTCTTGAGCCAAGACTGGGAAAGAAGTTATTAGAACCCCTCACCAACCTAATCCACAGGTAAGAACTTGTGGCTTCCTATGTTACACATACTGAAAAAAGCAGACCTGTATGTTTCCTAGGGTGTTAGTGCTTCTTTACCACATGTGATATGCATTACCTGTAAGTGTAAAAAAGTGTCAAATGCTGGATTTTAATCTTTCTTTGATGGTACCTTCCAATTATTTTGATGTGGAATTTGCATCCTGTTGAAAAGGTACGTTATAGATACTATAAAACTACATTACTACTGTTAATGAGCAGGACCAAACTAATGATCTATATATTTGGACTCAAATTTTCACATGTTATGTATATGTATATACTGGTATATATATATATTTATATTTCTGAAATAATTAGGAAAAAAGTTGATCCATACTTGTACTGTTTATGGTTGATCATATATCTATCGTCGGGTATTACATGTATATTTTCCATAATTTGTCTTCAAGCTTTGCATTTGTGTATTGTTACGAGTTAAAACCCTGACATCAACATCACTTCTCTCCCACACTTCAGTACTTCAGCCATGTCCCTGCTGTATGAGTGCATCAACACAGTTATATCTGGTAAGAACAGCTTTTCTCATGAAATGATTGATTTCATTTTCATTATTTTAGGAATTATAAAGATGATAAGATGTCATTGACAATCAAATCAACTACGATATGCTGTAATGTAAT
The DNA here is from genome assembly GCA_029962745.1 of Echinometra lucunter. NCBI lineage: Eukaryota > Metazoa > Echinodermata > Echinoidea > Camarodonta > Echinometridae > Echinometra > Echinometra lucunter. The sequence continues at coordinate 15,614,480 of CM057157.1, forward strand.
GCCATTCACCTTGGAATTTCATGGCTACATTGAATTCTGTGGATTTATCTATGTTGAAATATACTTGTATATATGAAGATGCATGTAATGAATAAAGTTATGTAGTACATGTGAATATAGATTGTAGAGCTAATATATCAGGAAAACTAAGATGCAGATAGTGATATCAGTTTAAATAATTGCTTTCTTAAATAATGCCAGCTGTATGTGTGAGACCCATGCAGATAAGAAATATGCATAAACTCTTCTATCCGACAAAGGTAGAAACTCTGTTTGATGGGAAAGAAAGAATGAAAATAAAATAATTGAGAGAAAAAGCCCCATTCTTGTGTTAGATGGTAAAATGTTAAAAGAGAGGGGAGGGATGGGAGCAAAGCAACCACATAATCTGATGGCAAGTGAATGTGAAATACAAACATGATTCATGGTAATGCACATCAGATAATTGTTTCAAAATATGTAAAAGTTTCTAGGAAAACACCTTGCATGCATGTACCTTTCTTGTCATCAAAGTATGTTTTTTGGGGTCCTTTTTAACCATTTATTTGCACAAAATGGGGATTTCCATACATGCTGCTTCTTTTATGAGACAATTTCAACACATGATTTTGGTATTGGGCCACAGAGCAACTCTTTGTCGCATATTTATTCTCTGTTGCTTCTGAAATAAATAATCGATACATGCTTCTCCTTTTTACCCAAAGTCATTTCTATCATTTTTGTGTTATTTTCAAATTTGATATTATTTCATTTCCATATTTTATTATTTTTACCCCTCAGTTACTAATGAATATATTCTTTTACACAGGATTGTTTTGTGTTTACATCAAGACTTTGGGAAGTGATTGAAGGTTTGCAATTTTGTTCTTCCATCTTTTCTCTCTCTCTCTCACCCTTTCTCCTACCCCATCTCTTTTCCTCCTTGTTTTTATCTTTTTTTTCATTTTAAACTATCTTCTGATAACCTGCAGTTTTGATTTCGTTGTCTTCAGGAATGCCAGATCACTCTGCCTCGATTCAGGTAAATTGTCCGAATTCTTTTATTGAGAATGGGGTGCAGTAATAATTCTTTATGTGTGAAACAGGCATTTCTGCAACAACTCATGCTTGATAACTGAGCGAGAACTTTGTTGGTGCAATCATTCTTGTTGTTACACCTCCCCCCCTTGATTTTTGTATAATCAAAATTGCCACCATGATCCTCTGACAAATCTCACTGCCAATCAAATGCACATTTATGGATTTCAGTAGCTGAATCATGGTGTTTTTTTAAAGTTTTAATAAAAATAAGTTCTGGAAGATGGCTCTGACATGAAAAAAATTGTTTTAATGTGTTTATGCAAAACCTTGCACTTTTATTTTAGTGGCAGGAAAGTTGAGAGATGGCACATACTACATAGATGTATCTCAATATCAAAATGCAACACTTATCTTTAAACAAAAATATAGCAATACAACCTAAAAAAGAACCAGAAAAGAGAAAAAATTTCAGGAAAATACTATGCACAACTTTGTTTTGCCACATAAGATATTTGGAGCATGCTGGTTCAGTGAAAAACACAATTTACAGTAATCAAATTAAAGTAAAGGAAATGCTCTTAATGAATCTGATCATACTTTTTCAAAAGTTCAGTCAACAAAGTTCTCCCATACACTCTTATTTTTCTCTCATCAAAGGGGCATGTAGAAGCCACACTTTAGTAAAAGCGAAATACATTCATCCTCTTTTAGAATATGACTGTATTCATTGATAGCACACGTGCTAGAGCATGTTACATTTAAATCCATCTGGGCTATCACCTCTGTAGTTTAAAGTTTATTGAATCTCTCAAGTTTTCCAATGTTGATGTCCCTAACACTTAATACCCTCAATTCTTGTAGTGTCACTAACAGCATAATTCAAAAAAAAAAGAAAAAGTAAAATCGAAATAAAAGCAAAGAGCTTTACTTGCACAAAGCTATGTAAAAAAACTAACTGCCATAACACTTCCTTTTTCAACCTGTTATATTGCATTAAAATGAAATGCATTGCATATACCTCCGACTGTGTTCTCCTTATAATATGATGTCTGCATTAAATCTAGAACTTGAATATTCATTCCTGCACTGCATATGTTTATTTATCCATATTTAAGGAATTTAGAATTAATGATTTTAGTGGGCGACTGCAGGATGTGGGCAGGTATAGGGACTTTCATGATTTACATGCATATATGGTTATTCTGATATCTAGAGTGCATATGTAGTTGGTCCATGAGAATGAATATCTTAGGAGTTAGGGCGGCATTGGGATGTAGTGTACGAAAATGTTCAGTAAACACATACAAGGCAGAACGTTTTCTAGATTTGATTAATGCGGTGAAGGTGCATCTCTGACAAACACATGCAGAGGTATCGGTTAGTGAGGACATAATGTACTTTACATGTTTCAGCATGTGGGAGCTTGCATTGCATTGCATGCATGGAAGAAACTTCTTTAGGTGCATTCATCATTTCTAATGTGCCTTTCATGATTGTCTCTTGGAGCATGGGGAACATTTTTGTACACATGTGGTGGAATTACCTTTAGCTCATCGATTTTCAGTATTGATGGTATGACACTATGGTAGGTCGGTCAAGCAGTGGATGGTGTAACAGTTATGCATGCTCTCTCTCCTACCAGTATTTCGTTCTACTTTAAGGTATAGGAATATTCGAAAGAATATATTTTTTTGCATAGTATGTGAACAGTTGATAGGCATGTACATGTACATTGTATATGCACATGAGTTGAGTGGAGGGTGAAATTTTCAGAGTATTTACAAATGGTAGGAATTCTTTTTATTTTAGATTTTGGAAGAGCTTGGTGAAATGGCTATTTTTCTCGATGAAGATATCAGAAAGGCCAAAAATAGAAAATAGAAAATAAGAAATTATAAGAAAATAGAATAAATCAATCATTTTCTAGTATCATTTAAAATTTGCACTAACTGCTGGTACTTCTAAATTGCATTTTGGACATAAATATCATTTGTTGTTTATAGACATGTCTGTGAAACCTACATTATAATATTTCAAGCAAAGGAGAGGGACACCCATGTAGCGTGTAATGACATCATAATGACATCATACTTCTCTAGTTAGAGGACTATGAATAGATGTAGGCCATTATAATTATAAACCTTCTGGTGCAGTGCTGTCATGGACATTAAAGACGCTAGGTCATGGGCTTTCATGGGGAATGGATCATAATTTGCTGACACCAGACTTTGTGAAAAATACCTGTAATAGAGCTACATTTCTGGAGCACAGCAAAACAAGCTGTCCCACCACAAACATTCTTCGGCCTGCTTCGGACATTCTCAGGCCAGGGAAAGTGAGATAATGACTTTGCCATATGGGGCAAGGGTGAAGTATACAGAGCATTACATAAGGTCTGTTGGTAATAAAACTCAATGATGGACAACACCTGTTACTGGGTAAGCACCCATGGTGTCAAATTCCCCATGAAAGCCCACGACCTAGCGTCTTTAAGAGTGTATATAGAAAGATACGAACCATATGAAACTCACCTAGCCATGAACTGTCACACTGTTTGATTTTAAGGTGTAGAATTTCATGGTCTAATGATCATTGACTGCTGGTGACATTGTGCTGTCTAATCAAGTACATGTAGTTGTCTCTTTACTGAGGTCATTGAGTTTTCACCTTTATTCTCAGCACTGTGCCACCAAATAATAAGGAAAGCGTAGTTCAAATCATTTACATGTTTTCTCACGTGAGAGTCCTGTCAAATTTATTTTTATTGACTTAGCAATTACATATTCATTTGTAAAGCACAAAACTAATGATGCATAAACTACATGTATTTAACTGTAAACAATATATTAACAAAACAAAAAAAATGTTAATGCATAACTTCTTATTGGTGATTCATTTTATATTTGCAGTATATTATGTGTTGATGTGAAATGGTTTATTGCACAATTGAGCAGTATATCATATTCATTCTATTTTTGGCATCAAATTTGTACATGTGTTTTTACATACAGTAAATGTTGTAATTCATGTTTGGTTGGACTGAATATCTTTTTACTTCAGCTTCTAAGGGTGTGTTACTTGAAATATGATATTCAGCGCAAGTCTCCACCCCAAGATTAGACCATGATCATTTCCAGATTGGTATCTCGCATTTAATTTATCCTTCATATGGGAGAAGAGAGCAATAATATTATTTAAAATTCATTCAGGATATTCTTGGGGAATTAGATTCCAGCGAGTATATGATTTGATTTTAAAAACTTTTCTGTGTAACCTCTCTATGTGGAATTGATTTTCAATTTTATTGAGATTTTTCAAGGATTTTACATGAAATTTAAAGTTATCGTTTGTTTTATTGCTAAATATTTAACATGATTACACATTTAGAATACTATCAAGTCTTAATAAAATCCTCCTTGTTGTCTTCTCTTATGTAAGAAAAAAAAAATCTGTCCATTCTTATGCTGTACTTTACACTGGAACATCATGTTTTTGTCTGACTGTTCTATTTATTGTGGCATGTTTTGTGTGTATATGTTCTATCTTTAGCTATGTGTTCAGAAGCTGAGGATTCTCATTGAAGATTCAGATCAGAATTGTGAGTATAAAGCTTCTCTGTCTTAAAGCAATTGAAATTATTACTGGCAGTATGTGTATGTCCCATAGATTATTATTTTTAAATCTAAATGAAATAATGAAATTCAGATTAATTCTAATTGTTGAGAATAGCAACTTAATTGTATTAATAATTGTTCTGCACTTCATACAAAGGAAACAATATATATGTTCCTGTTAAAGGGGGTACCCAATGCTGAAACAATGTTAGCTCATTTAAAAGAGCATGATTTTATTAGCAGAAAATCATCTGCCTAAATTTTTTTTTAAAAGTCGTGTTGCCAAGGAAACCCCCAAATGTGGTAAGATTTCAGGATATTTTTGACCCCTCAGCTGTGACCCAGTTTCAACTGGGTACCCACTTTTACGTCAAAATGACGTCAAAGTGGGTACCTTGTCACGCACTTCTAGCAAAATGCGTGCAAGGTATACACATTGTACAGTCTAGCGTATAGTCCAGCACAACTGCAATGCGCGGAGCTGGGTACCCACTTTTACGTCATACCTCATACTCAAATTTTTTGGTCAACTCTTGACTTTTTATTAGAAAATTATCCAAAATGCATTGATTTCGATTGAAAATCATCAAATTTTTAATGTTATTCTTCTTAGAATTCTATTCTCGATCATATATTAAAATTTTTTTTACCATTGTGTTATCACTTTAAGGGTCATGGTGACCTTTGTTGGCATTAATTCGTAATCAGTTTCATGTATCATCACTTGATATTTAAAGAAAATCTCCCATATAACAATTCAACCAGAAAACACCTAACAGTAAATCATCTCTTTGTAAAATCATACCAGTGAGATGCATGCAAAAGATAGTTGTACCACGCAGTCCCAACTCCCTGGTTATACAAGTAAATGCCTGTGGTTTGTTGCTTTAGCTGATACAGTATTTGTACAATTCTATTTTACAGTAAAATATCTTGGTCTCTTGGCCATGAGCAAGATCTTGAAGACCCATCCAAAGTCAGTCCAAAGCCACAAAGATCTTATCTTAGACTGCCTTGATGATAAGGACGAGTCCATCAGACTAAGAGCTCTTGATCTACTATATGGCATGGTAAGAAACTTATTGCAACTTCTATCATATACTATTCAGAACTATTGTTGCTGTGTGCCTGGTATTTTCATTGAAAGAAGTAAAATAGAATTTTACTGCAGGATTTTCTCTTAAATCCCCAATGTTTGCCATAACACAAAAGCTACAGTCTTATTTTCACAAGACGGGATTACTACTTATCACATCTGTTTTAGAAACCAACATGTCAAAAAATATAAATATACCTCAGAGCATGTTTACTTGCTCTTTAGTAAGAATGTGAGTGGGGTGGTTGCACTACACATGCTCTGGTAATTTGTCTTGTGCATCAATTTCTGAAACTCAAGGATTTTTGACTTTCATCCTTAGACCAAGCTCTACACCTAACCCCAACCCTAACCCAAAGTCCTATTGCAATCCTCACCCAGTCCAATATCTGTGACAGGATAAAACCCAGGACTGTTATGCCAGAGTGTATACATGTTAAAGCACTGAATGGAATACCATTGGGCCTTAATAGGGCATTGCTCATATACCCTGCAGGGCTCATACAGGTCAGGGAATTTCTGTAAAGTCAGGGAATCGGAAATTCTTTTTTCCAGAAGCAAAAAGTCAGGGAAAGTCAGGGAATTTGTCAATTTCTTCTTGAAAGTCATGGAAAATCATTTATTCAAGATATTTTTCATATTAATAAATTCACGCTCCAGCCAGCCCTGCATTCAGGGCACTCAAATCAGCTTTGAATCTCTTTTTAATCAGCGCGCTTTTTATGTAAATTTAACATCACATGTGATCGATGAGTCATGGAAATTTGCATTTTTCTGCCCTGGAAAGTCATGGAAAGTCATGGAAGTTTGAAAATGTATAAGTGTATGAACCCTGACCCTGTTATTAACTTTTCAGCATACATTTGGTGAGATTCTCATCCTCGTGGAACATAATGTTCATTCTAAATCTTGATCATAGGTGTCAAAGAAGAATCTGATGGAGATTGTTAAGAAGTTGATGATTCACGTAGACAAGGCAGAGGGATCGGTGTACAGGGATGAGCTTCTAGCCAAGATACTTGAGATCTGTAGCCAGAATAACTACCAGTACATCATCAACTTTGAGTGGTAAGACAATCCTAAGATAACCTGGGGGTGTTTCATAAAGCTGTTCTTAAAGTTATGAATGACTTTACGAACGACTTGAATATGAAGTGCCATATGGGATGCCCAAAGTTTTTCCTGATCTTTTAACAAAGTATGACTGCATTTCCCATAATCTCATTAAATTGTGGCAAAAAATATACTTAACAATAAAATGGGTGTAAACAATAGTAACGTTAATCTACATGTACATCTACATATTAAAAGCTGAAGCAATGTATAATTTTTGAGAATCCTATTGGGCTCGCCATATTCAAGTCGTTCGTAAAGTCATTCGTAACGTTACAAACAACTTTATGAAAACCCCCCCCCCCCCCCTGTATTTACTTCTCATCTCATTTATCTTGTGGTATCTTGCCTACTGTTTCTTATTATTTAGTAATCTAAATTTAGTAATCTTTTTGATCAATTGTTGAACATTTGAAAAATTTCTTTCTTTTCCAGTGGGTTATTTTCAAATGTAATAATATTGCTCATTATCATCAGTGCATATGTGCTCTCCACATTGTCTCTAGAAAGTAGGAAGAGAGTCGTTTCTGTGAAAAAGGATGTCACTCTTCTGACGCTCAGCAATACGCTCTCTGTAGCCGAGTATTGTATGATCAGATAAACATGCATTAGAATTTTGGGGCCTCTTTTCTGTGCAGGTACGTGAGCATTTTAGTAGAGTTGACAAGGATAGAAGGCACTAAACATGGTCACCTTATAGCTTCTCAGATGCTGGATGTAGCCATCAGGGTCAAAGCCATTAGACCCTTTGCTGCAAGACAGATGGTAAGATTTTTAATAAACACCTTGGGGCTTTACTTTCCTTCTTCCAGTATACCAGGATCAAAAGTGATTTATTTTCACAGTTGTGGTAAAACATACCCTCTTTCACTATGGAGCTGTTATAGTATGCCATGTCTGATTCATTAAGGAATTGAAAGGCATGTATTTTGCCAGAATTAAAATATTGGGTGTCCAAGTTGTAAAATTGCAGTTTCGGAAGAGCCTTCATTAAATGATACAGAATAAGAAAAAAAAAGAGCCAAAAGACATCTTCTATAAGAAATGGGCTTCTCTAGGATACCCAGACACTCGCCTTGCTCAAAACCTGTTAGAAAGTAGACTTGAATTTCACAATATATTGTCTCAGAATCTGCCAGCCACAAAACTTAGTACTGGCAGTGACCTGGAAATACAATCCAAGGACAAACCCCATCACTGATTTCTTTCTTCGCAGGCCACTTTGTTGGAGAACACCCACCTGCTTGTTGGCACTGCAGCGCAGAAGAATGGCATATGTGAGGTGCTCTACGCCGCAGCATGGATAGTAGGGGAGTTCCCTGAATACCTGGCCCAGCCCCAAACCACCCTTGAGAATATGCTCAAGCATAGGGTCACTGTCCTTCCGGGCCATATACAAGTGAGTACATTCTCTAAGTCATCATTGTCACCATTATAAATCCCAGTGCTGTAGTATACATTTTAGACCATGTGTAAGATATTCAGGAAAATTTAACAGCCTTTTTTTCAATTATTGGCAGTTCAGTGTCCAAGTATTTTCACTATCCATTCATGTTTTTTCTTTTTAAATTCTACTTTGCACCATGTCTGTTTATTTCCATTTCTTAATTTTTCCCTGAAAGAGCTGAGATATGATTTGAATTGATGCTGAAGCAGTATTTGATGAATCAATTGATTTTAGTTTACTGACTGAAAGCAAGTATATGATCAGGCATAGAGTTCAAGGTATTTGTGGGTTTATTTCTTATCTAGGGGATAAGGTGTTGTTTTTTTTCCTGAGGACAAATGCTGTTCAGGAGCATGCAGACTGGGTGTCAAAGCTAGCTCATCTGGTTTCTAAGACATGGTTTGTATCTGTCTCTCCTCCTAGGGCATCTATGTTCAGAACATTCTGAAGCTTTACAGCAACATCCTGGTGAAGATGGAGGAAGATGAGAGCAAAGAGGATGTGGTCCGAGTCACACAGCTTCTCATTGAAAAGCTTCCTTCGTTTGCTGAGAGTGCAGACCTGGAAGTTCAAGAAAGGGTAAGAGGTCATTGATGTTCTACTTCATGCTGTGCTCTCTTTTCTTTCTTTTTGTGTGTTTGCTATTGATTGTGGACATGGCAGTAGAAGGCTTCACTGTACACGATGTATTCTTTTAGAGTGTGGCCCTGAAAAGGACCTATCCACTCTCTCAGGTCCTTTTCAGGACCATACTCATTTCCAAGAAAGAATACATGGTGTACTGTGAAGCCTTCTGCCATGTTCTACCACTATGGAAACCATCAAAGGATATGATTGTGGACATGTATTGTAGTACCTACAAGCAGAGAATTACTGTACAGTCACATGGATGACTTAACAAGTGTCTGCTACATGTACATATACATATAATTCCAGATTAAACCATTTAATCCTGATGTGCTAAAGCTGCATTTTTAAGAAACATTACAAAATGAATACAGTTAAAAGCAACTTTACACTTGACATTTGGCTCTTGATTGCTCTATCCATTCCCTTTGATTGTGCTAAGTACCAGACATCTATTGTGTTCTCTGCACACTATCACATTGTTTGGAAAGGAGATGCTGTAACCCTGTTCACACTCCTTTTTGTGTCCCTATTCAATTAAGTAAAGGTGCTAGACCTGCATTGTGAAGAGTATGAAAAGCTATTTCCTCACACCCTCTCGAAGGGTCCAAAAGTTGTTTACTGCAAACCTTAACACTTGCCTTATTGTAAAGGAAAACAATTGACTTCCATTGTCAAGTTTAAGTGGGAACCCTTGTGGTTAATAAAAAAAATTTTTTCTCCCAAATGGTCCGATTGTGGATAAAACTTCAGCTTTCAGTGCAGTATAACAAGATGTCATTTCCAAACCATCAAAAACTTGATATGCCAGTAGAAGATATTGAATATCCTGATGGTAGTCACTTTGACAGGACATATTGCTTCCCGTCACTGCAGTCCCTTCTTTCTTCCTTCTCTCTTTCTCTCTTTATCTATATCCTCTATTCTGTCTTGCTTTATTATCTTACTGCCCCTATCCATTTCTTCCCTATGCGATTTCTTGATATTGTAAATGCACATATTTTGCCTGCTTGTACCAGATTTACTCTTTTTCTAAATGTGCTCTTGATTTACATATACACATGATTTTACTCACTTTCGACATGTTCGCTGCTCTTCTCTTCTCATCTGTAATCCAGGCATGTTGCACCTTGCAGCTGTTGAAGTATGTCAACAAACTCCTAGAGAAGGATGAGACTGTGGCAGCAGAGCTTGCTGATCTGTTTGTTGGAGAACTCAATCCTGTTGCGCCAAAGGCACAGAAGAAGGTCCCTGTACCAGAAGGGTAGGAATTTGTCCATCGTAGGCCTTGTTCACTCATGAGGCTGTATTCTGTTAAACAACAACAACAAAACAAAACCCCAAACAAAACAAAAACAAAACAAATCAAAGCAATACAATATAATATAAATGAGCGTAGATAGACGTATATTGCCCATACACGCGCTAAAAAAAATAGATATTTGATCAGATTCTGAGTACATATATGCTTAAAAACCCAGGAGGGGATTTAAACCACCTCATGGTTAGAACTTCTTTTGTGAATTCTGGCCAGAATGTCTTGCCCTACTCGGGGTGCTTTCATTCAGATTGACAGGATTTATGTTGCATTTATGCATTCATGGTGGATACATAAATCATTGTGAATGGTAGTTGGTTGCCTTATGTTGGAGTACAGCCATCTTGTGATGTTTGGTAGACATCTTCTGGAATGAGTATGAGGGATTTAGGTGTCCAGGGAGGAAGGGTTGAGTCAGGTTTTAGGTACTCATATCTAGGGTTTAAGTATTCCTATTGATAGATCTTAGATGGATAAGTTCTATAAACAAAGATACTCTTTGTATTAAATGAAATAAGTCATTGTTGTATTACACTACAATTTGCCAACTTATCCTACAAAAGCAAAAAGGTGTTTAAAAGTCTTATATGGATGTGTGATACATCAAATTATACGTCTATTAAATTTGCATGCATTTTTTTTTATTTGTCTAAAGCTTGGATCTTGACAAGTGGATCAATGCCCCTCCATCAGACAGCTCAGATGAGGAAGTCACCATAGATACTATGTTCATTCATGATGCCCACAGGTAAACTTTGTATATCAATGACGTGGGTAAAGTAGATCTTGGTGATGGTAATGGTCATTGTGGTGGTGATGATAATGATGATGTTGTTGATGAAGATAACAACGCTGGTGATGATGATGATGATGGTGATGGTGATGATGATTTTGCTAATACTGTTAATATACTAAATGTTCTCGAAGGTGATGGTGTATTAGAGGTGATGATGAAAGGATAATGATGCTGTCATTGATGATACCCCATCTTAACCCCTCAAACCAGGGTCAACCATCAGAAGGTGGTATACGAGGAACTTGATGAGGAGGAGCTTGAGAAGAGAAGGGAAGCCAGGCGCGTGGAACAGGCCAGCAACCCACATTACCTCAAGGATGACCGTAGCACTAAGAAGAAGAAGCTCAAGGACCTTGCTGCAGAGAGTGATGGCATCGCCAACAGCATCCCAGTGGCTCAAATAGACCTTAGTGTGCCTCTACACGTTCCAGGTAGGACTTGGTTTTCTTCTTTTCTGCCTCTGTACCTATTTTTTTAATTTTTTGAATGTGTGGTTGGCTGACCTGCAGAGTACTTCATCATCAGTACATGGTATCAGAGTCAGGGTCAGGGTCAGGGTTAGGTTCAGGGTTAATGTAAGGGTTAGTATTAGGATTAGGGTCAATGTTAGGCTCTATAGGCATGCTAAGGCTAGGGATACTTTAGTTAGATTTAATGAAACAATGTTTGTATTATGCGAAATAGACAGAGGCCCTTACCAAACTTAAAACTCATCTTTCAAAATCTAGATGTCCCTCAAGATTAAAGATCACATGGTGGTCCAGATACCATACCTTTGTTTTCCAAATTTTGTGAAATTTCCAAACTCAGTGACATTTTAAGAGTAGATTGACTTTGTAATTTAAAGGTAAACTGACTCAGCAATCCGGATGAATCACTCAAATTTTTGGATATGATTTTAAGAAATGCACACAGCCATTATCATGTTATGATTGCTAACAAGCTGTATCTATTTCAAACTTTATTATTGATTATTCTCATTCTGTCCATCATACTTAATCATATTTGCACAATCTCAGCCTTCCATTGGACTTCTTATTTGTTTTTGCTCTATTGGTTTTGTGTTCATTATTATTTTCTCTTTGTGTATATTCCATATGTATTCTACCCAGTATCTTGCTTTGATATTCCTGTCCCCCTGACTGTTTATCCAGTTCCGTAGTAATGTCCTTTGCACTCCTTTATTGTTACCTACAAAATGGAATATGGCGTATCTTTAACCTAAGAGATAAGGCAGAAGAAAGGTTGCTAATGGCAAAGTATTGGAAGATTTAAGTAATTTGATGGATTGATCTTAGGATTTTTTATGATTTCTGGAAGATATGTCCAGCACAGGACTGCTAACATATTTTTTAAAGGCTGCTGTTTTGGCATATCATCTGTATTTAAAGCTTTTAGATGTAGAAAAAAGGCATGAGATGCTTCAAAAATGCACACTTCCTTGCCTTTTATTTTGTCTCTTGTCTCTGCAAAGCAACACCAATAACCATACAAGCAAACACTAAAAACCAGTTTGGTCTTACCCCCCTAGAGTGTGCAGTGGACGTTGCTACGGGTGTCAATTTTCCCTCTCGAATCATTTCTTGCATAATCACGGTCCACTTTCTTTCAAACTTTACTCGATCCTTTAACACACTGACATGATGTGTAGGCATGAAAAAGGGCCGGCCTAAGCCCCCAGCATACGACGATATTCCAGGTGACTAAGTATGGTTCATGATTGCATGCTGCTCTTGCTACTGCTCCTTCACCTTCTCTTCCTTCACAAGTGTCTTCCAAAATGCAGGGTGCCACATAAAATAGTCCATAAAAAGCCCATAGTCCTTTGCCTACTAATACAGTACCATCATGAAATACTTGAAAATATTATCAGAGTTGCTCTTGCTCATCTTTATCATTACTCATTTCAAGACAGTGACGTTTATAAGCCTGGGATTTCGTTCTAGATGATATTTATTATGAAACGTGCATTGCATTTTAAGAACAATCATTGTGTGCAATTAATTAAACATAGCAAAAGAAAACAAGAATAAACAAACCCCGAAACAAACAAACTGAAAAAAAAAGAACACAGAAAGAAGACCAGAAAGTATACATTGTGGTCTTACAAAAACTCATTTTCTTGTTCAAAGATCATTCATTTTGGTATAAACATCATAATTGTAATTTTTACATTAATAAGTCTCGTTCCTAAAAGACAACTATCTTGTTCACAAGAAACATTCGTTAACAGTGCCGTGAATGCATTGCACACAGATGGAATCAAGATATACACATTATCTTTAATACAATATTTATTTGTTAGGCTTTACTGTTTTGGGAGGGGAGTGGTGATTTTAGATCGGTGAATGGAAATCTTAAGAATTTTCACTTCCATGCTACTTGCCATGAATACCTTGATGTTATGCACACTGTTAGCATTGCTACATTTTCTATCTCTGTTCCCGAAGCTTCTTGTATCCCTGTGCGAGACTTTGGCTCAGTTGTATCCACCTTGCTAGCCAGGACAAGTTACAACTACTGATATAAGCTGCTTAATTCAGCGTTGATTGGATGCAAGCAGATTACGCATGAAATTATTGCAATAGTTTTGTATTTTGATCACATTTTATGAAACAGCCCCATTATTCATAACAAGAAACTTTGAAAGAAGCCATACGTAAATGTGACATTTTACCTGAAACCAAGCAGATGTTGCCAGATCAGAACCAGAATAGTTATCACAATTTTGATAAAGTTTTCTTCCATATGAAATTGGAAGTTTGTGACACTAATAATGGTTTGAATTATTAAGGATATCATGCTTCATTTAGAAGGGAATAAATATGGGTGGCATTTGTAGATGAGTTTTATTGTCATATTTATGTAAACACAAGCATATGCTTAACTTATTATAGACTTTGTTGACATTTCTTTTCTACCCCTTGCATGTAACTGCTTAAAGTGACCAAACTGATTATGACTCTACCCATAAGCAAGTGCTTTGCTGAGATTATGTTGTGAAGATGTTATTTAACTTGATTTTCCAGTGATTTCCCAGTAGTTGCCCTGTCCCTCCTCTTTGAATATTTTATTTTAATGAGTGTGTCATACCTGTACTGCCTGTGTAGCGTGATTGTAGAGAGAACTCTCCCAGCATTGTGATTATTGTTATTTGTAACTATATGTAAGTTGTTTGATTTGAATGATTGTTTTCTTAAGTTGATGTTTGTAAGAATTTTTATGCCTCCGCCCACCGAAGACGGGTGCCGGAGGCATTATTAGAACAGTAACGTCTTCTGGATTGGCATTTTATCCTTCCACATTCTAATAGGATTACACAATACAAAATTTCTCGGATTATCATCTTTAAGTGTTTTTGTAAGTTATGTGTGGCATTCCATCAGAGAGACCAAAGGCTTGGCTAGAACCTAAGCTGATTTTTGAATTGCTGTAATACAGAAGGTTATGTTAGAGAAACTTTCACAAGATAGTTTAGCAGTTCATGGTTCATATTGTATTACAAGTTATTATGGCAGTCTAAAGCTTACTGGTAAACGTGATAAAACCACAGACAAAAGTCACAAAAGTTTGTGCTTGTACATTATTGATGTTTGTGACACATTATTTGGCAAAGGCTTATTGTAAGTAACCAGCCATAAATCACTTTAATCAGTTTAATGTCAGAGTAGTGAAAACCATCAGATGCTTGCCCCAACATGAAAGGATGCTGTGGGGAGATAGGGTGGACTCGGAGAATGAGATCTATCGAAAATCTGTGTTTTTTTTAAAGACACCTTTTTGACTCCCATTCATTTCTTGTCAACATTTGTGTAATGCTCTCAAGATGTGGAGGATGACTTTGATCAGACGTGCCACCTCCTTGGTGGAGCTAGTAGCAATTATAAGCCATCAGTTCCCTCTTGTATGTATTCCAGTTTTTACCAGCAATTCAATTAAAAAAAAAAAAAACAAAAACATATTTAGTGCGGAGGGGCATGAGGGTATTTTATCAGGTTGCCCACTTGCATGCATTCCAGTTTTTACCAGCAATTACACTTGAAAAAAGCAGTGTAGTGCAAAAAGGCCACAAGGGTATGTTCCTGGGTTGCTCACTTGTATATATCACAGTTTTCTCTAATTCTTTGTTTTTTTTTAAGAGTTAAAAAAAGTATAGGTGCTTCATGCCGAAAGGGGGCAGTAGGGTATAACTTTAGATGTTTGCACGATAGAATAAGAAACAAATAAATCACAAATCTTTTCATTACCTTCATTTTTCTGCAAACAGTTTTTTAAAGCCATTTGCCCCCATTTATATTAAAGTGTTTTCTCTTTAAACCAATAACACTAAAAAGGATATATAGTTTTGTACAAAGGGATATGAGGGTATGGCTTTAGATCTGTGGAAGATGAAATAAAAAACAAATTAGTTACCAATCTTTTCATTGCCTTCCTTTATAAGTTCCTTTTGTTGTCAGCAAATGAAGCCAAATATTCCTTGGCTTTTCCAGGAAATAATTTTGGAAAAAAAATGATTAGAGGTTTAGTGCTAACACTGCTAAGGAGCATGAATATTTAGATAGAGTCTTGCTTGGTACAGTAAGGAACAAATAAGTTGCAATTTTGTAATGTTTTCAGCTTGCCTTTCTATATACAAGTACTTCTTTACATTTTTCATATTACTCCAGAAATATATTGTGTGATGTAAGGAGGGCTTTGAATATTCATGGAAAAATTCATATTGCTAAATCATTTTTCTCAACTGATATTTGATTTTTATTCCTTTTTACTTTACATGAACAGGCTAGTGCGGTTTTTTTCCCCCACCATGCGCAGAATTCCTTTGATAATGAAAAATTGTTACAATTACTCAAGACAAGAGTATCTTCTAAATTGAAAGGTAGAAATGAACAGGAAAAATTGATAGAAACATTTCATTATCTTTCATTACATTTATTAGAATGTTTTGCAACCAGCTGGCTGTGAACTGTTCCTTAGAATGAGCAGAAGTTTAGATTCTATGCTCTACATAATATTACAAGTGACACTTTTGGTTTGGGGAATATTCTTTCTTTTCTCTTGCTTGGGTTCTTTGCTGTACTGTCATTTTCATCCAGTAATAGAAGTAAAAAGTGCAGTTTAAGTGCTTAAGAAGTCAAAGTACATGTAATTCAAACCAAGCTTATTGTCATTTTTGTGCCTTTTTGACCCACGTACTTGATATTTTTAATATTCTGAAAGTGGGAAAATATGCAATATTCATGTAATGTATAGCACATTCATGTTTATGCTGTCATGCTTCAGTGAAGATAAATAATGAATTCCTATCACTGGCTTCAAAGCTGTCATCAAGTTCTTTTGCATCTTGCTTTAATACCCATTCTTACAGAACAGTATCAGTACTATAGTAGCTTGGTGAAGGAAATACTTTGCATTTTTAGAAAATCCACTATAGCTTTTTTTTTCTCAACCAGTCTTTCCTTATGGCAGATATGTAGTCTTACTGCAGATATTTAGTCATACAAAAATATGGAGTAGAAGCTGATATGAGTACTACCAAAAACATGTTAGTTGAATTTACTTAAGTTTTAATCAAATGACTTTACAGTATATGTGTATTTTTTTCTTTTTATGCCTCCGCCCACCGTAGGTGGTTGCCGGAGGCATTATGTTTTCGGGTCGTCCGTCCGTCCGTCCGTCCGTCCGTCCGTCCGTCCGTCCGTCCGTCCCGTTTTCGTTCTCGCGATAACTTAAGAACCGTTTGACAGATCAACTTCAAACTTGGCTCATGTATGCATATGGGAGGGACAATGATCTGATTAGATTTTGGAGTCTCAAGGTTAAAGGTCAAGGTCATAGAGGTAATAATACACATAAAAATGGCTCGTTCTCACGATAACTTAAGAACCCTTTGACAGATAGGCTTCAAACTTGGCTCATGTATGCACATGGAAGGGACGATGATCTGATTACATTTGAGGGTCACAAGGTCAAAGGTCAAAGGTCATAGAGGTCATTATGTACATAGAAATGGTTCGTTTTCACCATAACTCAACAACCATTCGACCGATCAACCTCAAACTTGGCTCATGTATGCATATGGGAGGGACAATGATCTGATTAGATTTTGGAGTCTCAAGGTTAAAGGTCAAGGTCATAGAGGTAATAATACACATAAAAATGGCTCGTTCTCGCGATAACTTAAGAACCCTTTGACAGATAGGCTTCAAACTTGGCTCATGTATGCACATGGAAGGGACGATGATCTGATTACATTTGAGGGTCACAAGGTCAAAGGTCAAAGGTCATAGAGGTCATTATGTACATAGAAATGGTTCGTTTTCACCATAACTCAACAACCATTCGACCGATCAACCTCAAACTTGGCACAGGTATGCATATGGGAGGGACAATGATCTGATTAGATTTTGGAGTCTCAAGGTCAAAGGTCAAGGTCATAGACATAATAATACACATAAAAATGGCTCGTTCTCGCGATAACTTAAGAACCATTTGACAGATTGGCTTCAAACTTGGCTCATGTATGCACATGGAAGGGACGATGATCTGATTACATTTGAGGGTCACAAGGTCAAAGGTCAAAGGTCATAGAGGTCATTATGTACATAGAAATGGTTCGTTTCACCATAATTCAACAACCATTTGACCGATCAACCTCAAACTTGGCACAGGTATGCATATGGGAGGGACAATGATCTGATTAGATTTTGGAGTCTCAAGGTCAAAGGTCAAGGTCAAAAATGTCATTGTATAAATGAAAATAAAGCAACATGAAGTGCCATTTATTTCTGATCTGGTAATGCGGAGGCATAAAGTTCGACCACGCGTGGTCGAAGATTCATCTAGTTTTTTTTAGAAGGGGGGGGGGGGGGGTTGTAAGAGGGTTGCAGATCTTAGCATATATGTTCCCGAAACGATTTATAGAAGAAGAATTACTGGTATGTATTGGATTTGTCAACCTGCCTGTATTGAATGCACCTTCCTTTATTTTTTATTATTGAAATGTGTTTGTTTGTTTGTTTGTTTTTTGGTCTAGTTTTCCTGGAGTATTTTTTCCTGACTGGAGAGTTGGATTGTAAAAATGAGTGTGTTTTTGTGATCGATTTGCTCATTGCATCTGTCCAAATAGATTTTTTTTTTTTTCTATTTGCTTTCCATTGCAGCATACTCTGTCTACTTTGCAGTTTCTTTATAAGAGAGATACATACTTTTACCCATTTTCTTCTTGCTTTTATATGGTGTTGTAAAATTGAGCATAAATAATTCTGCACTTTTTTTTAGAAGTGAGACTGTGTAGAGACATACATGTATGAACCAGACTACAAATCATTGTATTGTTTTCTTGTACGAAGCAATATATCTTATTTTTTTTTTTCTGGCAATTTGTACATAATATAGCTTAATTTGTCTTGGTTACAAAATATGTTATTTAATGGAAGCATTTGTAAGATGTTCTGTTACCAATGTGTCTCTCGCTTTTCTTTTTCTCTACCGGCATCACTTTCTCCCTCATCTTTTTTTCCTACATTTCCCTGACCCTTTCTTCCAATTTTCCTGATCCCTCTTATGTTTCCCTTATCCTTCCTGTTTTCCCTTATCCTTCCTTTTGTGTTTTCCCTTATCTTTTCTATTTATGTTTCCTTTATCCTTCTGTTCTCTTTTCTCTCTATGTCTCTCTGTCTCTGTTTGCTCTATCTGCCTTTCCTGCTTTCTTGCTCTCTTATTTAATGCATCCCTGTTATCTTTATTTTACTCTCACTGTGTTCTCCTCACTCCCCATCTTTCTCTCTCTCTGTCCTTCTCTCTGTCCCTCTCTCTGTTCTGCCACTCTCTCTCCTTCTCTCTCGTTCTCTCTCTCTGTATTGACTTACTACCCATCTTCTGTCGCTAACTCTCCTTCCTCATCCCTCTCTGTCCTCCTACTCCCCTCTCTAACTCCACCATCTCTGTGTTTAGGGGTGAATGTCACAGACCAGTACATGCAGCAGTCCAAGCCCAGCAGTAAGAAGAAACACAGGAAGCACAAAAAGGGCAAGAGAGGGCGCCATACCTCCGTTTCAAGTGATGACATTCCTGTTGCTCACCAAGTCGATATTGTTGAGGAGGAGATGCCAGAGGTAAGTTGTATGATGGGATTTTAATGACTGACGATAATTGACCATAACTTACCTTTGATGGTAACTTTGCCATCAATGATAACTTCCATGGACACCTTGAATTTAAATAGCTGTTGAGCAATGATGTCATGGTAATTACCATTGATGGCAGAGTTACCATTAATGGTAAGTTTTATGCAGGGGGCCCGACCTCAGATTAAGTGGATTCTCATTTCCTGGTTGTATGTGTATCTTATCAAATACAATCAAATCATTATTCTGAAGATTCCTAGAAAAAATACAAATATATAAAAGATGAATTATCACTCTGTGTGCAGATAATCTCGTTGCAGCATTACATGTATATGAAGTTCTGTCTGAGAAGCCTCTGGCATGCTTGGTGGTGTAATCGCTTAAGACTAAATGTTTTTGAAGTTGTTTGAACATGTGCTTCTTTCCATACCTGGCCTCAGATTCTCAATGTCCGTGTATTTCTTCTCTTTTTCTGATGCCTACCCTTGTAGGCGGCCTTTCCTTTGTTTTCTTTCAACCATCACTCTCATGAAGTGTATTAGACATAGCTGTTTATTTGTACATGTCTCTTGATAGGGGGCTGTGTTATCAGATCATGAGGAGGATACGAGGGCGATGGATGATCCTCATAGAGCATTGGACATTGATTTAGAAAGGTAGGTCTTAAACCTAGACCATGGTAATGACATTGATGATGAAAATGATGATGAAGATGCCAGTGATGATGAGTAGGAGGATTGTGATGATGGTGATGATGATGGTGATGATGATGATGATGATGATGATGATGATGATGATGATGATAATGATAGTGATAATATTGATGATATTGCTGATAATAATTTTGATATTTGTGTTAATTTGAATAGCCATTTAAAAAGTTTTTCAGTTTAGAAATTATTTACATTGTGGCATCTACCAGTGCTCTGACTTCCTTTTATTTTAGCCAGGAAATCCACAGTGGCCTGGCATAGAGAATATATTTCTATCAGTGAAATAACAATCATTCTGACTTAATATGCTCTGAAGCCAATTGCTCCATCCTTTATGTCATCAAGGCTGTAGAGTAAGTGTTGAATTGAAACCGGGTTAATGTGAGTTTATGTTAGGGTTAGGTTAGGTATAATGTTTGATCCAGGGATGAAATTAAGAAATTGGATATTGTATTGTAAGAAATCAATGCAGAGTAAATTCTGAATGTGTCCCCAAGAGCTAGTGACATCATATTTCCCTTTGCTTGACCATGCACAGGCCATTGGACGAGACTGACCGTCTGCCAGTGAGGGCGCATCGGAATACTCCTAAGCTGACCACTACACAGGAGGAAGTAGAGGT
Source organism: Echinometra lucunter (assembly GCA_029962745.1). Lineage (NCBI taxonomy): Eukaryota > Metazoa > Echinodermata > Echinoidea > Camarodonta > Echinometridae > Echinometra > Echinometra lucunter. The sequence continues at coordinate 15,634,975 of CM057157.1, forward strand.
CAGCAAACTCCAAGAGAAACCAAAGAAGAAGAGATCAAAGGAAAAGGAAAAGGAAAAGGAGAAGACCAAGAAAGCTTCAAAGGACAAGAAAAAGGTATGTTTTAGAATTTTAATGAAAACAGAAAAGTATATTAGATGTCTTTCATACAAGAGCAAACTTGTGTATTGACTTTTTTCTTATGTGAAACATGGTTTATTTATATTTTTATTGCTGTTACAAAAAATGAAAGTATGGGTATGATAACATGCAGAAAAAAGAAGTTCAATTATCAGAGGAGAGAGAGAGATGGAGAAAGAAATGTACATGTAAACCCTGATTTGTTCAAGAAAAAAAATATGAATGAACTTGAAATTAAATCTTGATAAGTTTTGTTAGTTACATGTAAACTTTATTTGTAAGAACTCCATGTCATGGCTGTGAAAAAGATATTTTGATACATTCTCTGTTAGAATTGAATTCATCAAACATCTAGAAAATGTTTCTTTGTGAAGATATTTTGTACAGTTACTATTTAAATGTATCATATGTAGATTTTGGGACATGGAAATAAATAAAGAATTGAATTGAATTGAACTGAATAGAAAATGTTATAAAATTGTTTCATACCCCATTTGGTATTCACCAAACTTTTGAACTTTGCTATGCAGAAGAAGAGTAAGTCCAGCAAAGAAGAAGCAGCTCCAGCTGAAGCCAATCTCATGGGAGAAGAAACAGAAGAGCCCGCTGTAAATGGTAGCACAGAAGAGACAGCTGAACCAGCTCCTGCTGCTCCCAAGGAGCCAGAGCCAGTGGTGGCTCCTGCTGCTGCCGCTGCTGCTCCAGCAGTAAGTGCTTGTTGTCAAGTGTATGGTTACATGTATGTAGTGAATGTATGGGAAGTGCATAGTGAAAAGTTTGTGACATCATCAAGTATTTAGGATACGTACTCTGATGTATTAAGTGTTTGTTTCTTTCATGTAAACTGTGATTGTGGTGAAACTTGTGGTATTAGATAGAACCTTGTATGAATGTAGCTCTTGATGCCACGTATATTGTGTATAGGGTGTTTATTTTGATGTGTGTGTGTGTGTGGGTGTGTGTGTGTGTGTGTGTGTGTGTGTGTGTGTGTGTATTCTATGTAACTTCTCAGTGTTTGCTGTCATTTTGTTATTAGCTTAAATTGTTACATGCATTGTATGGTCAGATATGAAACATATTGTGGTGCACTCATGGGACAAAAATGTATGTACATGCCTTTTTGCAAATATTCATTTTGTCCAAACCCTCTTGTTTATATCTTGGAAATAGGTAGCTTGTAGTTTCATGTAACATTGTTTAAGTTGATTTTAGAAATCTCTCTTTTGGGGGAGGGGACATTTATATTGAATGACTTCATTTTTTGTTTTCCTTTCAACTTGCAAATGTAAAAAAAAAATTGTTTCTTTGCATGTGATATAAGGTAAACCTTTTCAATATGAATGATTTTATCAGCAGTAGTTTTACAAAAATATATTTTGAATGCATCATGTACAAAATCAAATGGATCTTTCCCTAATTGTCCATGTACATATAATCTGCACACGTGAAATGTTGATGTTTCATTTTTTTTTTTTCTGATTAACCCTTTTCATTTGTGCATGCCCACTCCCAGCTTGTTCATTTCTCTGATGCACCCTGTTGCATGACTCTGTGAGGTCTATGTCTTTCTATGTCTTTATCTTGTACAACAGGTGGATGATCTAAGTTTCTGGTTATCCCAAGACACGCCCGTATCCCAAGCCAAACCTGCACCCGTTGCCCAAACCCCCAAATCCACCCCTACCACCAATGGCAAGGTTACCCCTGAAAGTGCAAATGTAGAAGAGGTTTGTTTCTTCCCCACTTCTCCCTTCTGTCTGTCTAGGTATTTTTAGTATTAATGACATACAATTAATCTTCACTTTCAATGCAAAATCATGCCTCACTGTTTTATATCCGGTCATACGGTACAACATGATGAGGTCATTTATAAATGTATATACATATATATTCAATGCCCGTCACATGCGAGTGGTTTCACAGCCCATTACAAAAGCATGAGTCAGCCAATTTCCTATCAAAAATATTAATGAATCTAAATCTCATCCGTTCATTGCGATAAATTGTTGTGATAAAAAATTCACATCGTAATAGCTCGAAAATGATATGAATAGTCACCAAATGTTCTTTCATACATGAAGATAGAATCATAGATGTTATTTCCGAGCATGCAAATTTGTATAGCAGGCTATACATGTGTCACTTTGATATCACTGCCTTATATTTTTTAATGCATGGATGATGTATAGGTATTTGTCTTTTGAATTGATTATCTACATATAGTTTAGAAGGATGCTGTCTTTCCCCTCTTTTAGCCATCGTCATATGAAAACTATTCTTAAAACTTATTGGAAAATGATTCTAAATGCAGGATTCATGAAAATCAAGGGTTTCCAATATATTTCATTGTACACCTTTAATTTGGACCAATTGTCATGATGGTCGAAAATTCGTAGAACACATCAAAGGTACAGCTGTAGAGCATGAATTTTTATGTTGCAAAAAACAGCATTCAGAGGAAAATTCATATGCACGATATTTTGATTGACAGAAACGGCTAAGCCTTGTATTGTTCATTATTACTAGTATACTTTCAGCTCAGTAGGAATTGGAAGAGTCGCCTATGATCACTCTCTTCCTGTTGTACTTGTCCATAACAGAAACCATCCAAGAAACATCGCAAGGACAAGAAGGTGAAGAAGGATAAGAAGAAGAAGAAATCAGCTAGCAAAGAAAACTATGAAGCAGTTGGGGAGATAGAAGACATCTCAGAAGAACAAACACCAGATCCAGTCATTCCTGTAAGTACAACAGCAGGCGTTGTCACAGTTTGAAGTCCAGTAGGGTTAGTGACGGTCTCAAGATACTATATTCGTCATGGAAAAAGGTGATATCGTCGTGCGGCTGGCAGAAGGGCATAAGCAAATGCGCGTGCATGATTTTCAATTCCTGGGCGGTGGCTCGAGCGCACGCTATACGAAATGTACAGTGTGTGCGCGCGTTAATGCCCTTCTGCCAGCCGCATAGAACTTAAAGATAGCATACGCGTAAATGCTTAAGCCCTTCTGCCAGCCGCACGATGATATATTTGTAAAATTGTACATCATTTCAGGGTCATTGTGGCCACAAAGCTAAAGAACTACTTATCTTGAAAATGAAATGTAATCTGGCAGCTTAAACAGTTGATTTTCATATTGCATGCAGGTACTTTTTAAGGTAGGCTTAGTTTTCATTGGGTTACAGGTATTTCATGTTACAGTTTTCTATTCTACAGTGATAAATGACAGTATGAAATAGATCAAATATATCTTTGGGTAGACACAAGAAATATGTGAATTGATATGTGAGGCATCACAACTTACGTTATTTTCCCCTTTCTGATTTCAGGCCATGTCAAGTTATAGGCTTCTTGCGGAAAATGAGTCTATAAAGATGGTAAGTGGAAAATCCAAGATATAATTGTAAGTACAATAGTGGTCAAAGTTGTTGTGTTAGCTTGATACATATATGGGTCAAGTTAGCAATTGAATAAATTTGCAAAAGGGCTGGATTCTCAATTTATAAGCTTTGACAATGAGAAAAAAGACATTCTGGCAAGTATTGTTTGATTCTCGAGGCATCATCATTAGGGAGCAAGTTGGCTTTAGGGAGCGGGTTAGCTCAGTAAAGTGTCTGCCTGTTGAACCAAAGATCGTGGGTTCAAGTCCAACCCAGGCGGATGACTGTAGCCTGTATGTTGTGTGTGTTAATGTGCCCCTCCCGTTTCATAGACGCAGGCAGTGTTACAGTGGAAAATACTCTGTCCCCTGTATAGAAATTAAATGGAGGCCCCGTGTAGAGGTGAGACCCACCTTTGCACGTTAAGCACCCTCTGCACTATTCATATAAGAGTAGGGGGAAACCTCAGTGTAGTGGTCCATCTGCACACCTCCAATCAGTTGTATCTGGAGGAGAGACTCAAGGGTCAACAGTGATTCAGTTCGCTTCTCACCTCCCAGGCACAGGTGATGCCAAGCAAATAATAATAATAATAATAACAATAATAATAATAATAATAATAATGATAATAATAATAATAATAATAATAATAATAATAATAATAATAATAATAATAATAACAATAATGATAATAATAATAATAATAATAATAATAATAATAATAATAACAATAATGATTAATAATAATAATAATAATAATAATAATAATAATAATAATAATAATAATAATAATAATAATAATAATAATAATAATAATAATAATAATAATAATAATAATAATAATAATAATAATAATAATAATAATAATAATAATGATAATAATAATAACAACAATAATAACAATCAGCAAGATAATTTTTTTCTCCTGTTTTTGACAGACATATGAGACTAGGGTGGACCCAAAGCAGAATTCCCAAGTAGTCATCTCTGTGATCTTCACCAATCTTACATCATCACACCTGAAAGCTCTAGAGTTTAATGTTCTTGACTCGCTCAATACCAAACTAATACGAGAGGTGAGTTTAAATCCTCGATTAGCTTTTTCTTGAAACTGGAGCTCATCCACAATGTGCTGTATAGTAATGAAAAAAGACCCCTCTATTTTATAGTTGGTTTGTCAATTCAATTTTTCAGTTCACTTCAGTTCAATTCACTTTATTAATTTCATAAAATATGAACTATAAAATTGTGGCTAGGGAATTGCTTTATAAAGCCAATGGCTTTCAAGGACATACCGATTCCCCTTTATATACAGACAGTACATCAAGAAACATAGAAAGTATAGTTAAATATATATTAACCTTATCTTAGCAATGAATTGTTTTTCTGCTGAAAATTCCACAATTACGTGGGAGATTGAGCCATGTCAGGAGGATCCTTGACAATTTGGGTCTTTCAGTAGTACTTGTACAGTGTTCGCATGAGATATTTTGCAAAATTTTGAAAAATCAGCCAGTGATTGATTTATCACTTAGGTTAAAATCTACTCTTTTGGGTGTAGTAAAAATTTATGAATGTAAAGCAAAGTTTATTTCTAGTCCTGCAGTTTTACCGGAGCTGTGGTTTACCTTCAAAGACCCAACTCCTGGATTTCTTTCATGTACAAGTAATTGACCTTTGACCTTTGATAACAGGCGGGTGCATCACAGCATGATGGCGTGAAAGTACCATTCCAGCTTCCTCCTGAAGCATCCAATGAAGGCCAGTTTGCTTTTACCATCCATGCTATCACCATGCCGCAGAAACTCAAGGGCACACTCACTTACATGGTCAAGGTGAAGAATTATTTAAAATGGATTCTGATGCAGAAAATGGAAATGATGCACCTCTTTTCATTGCTTAAATGTTAAAGGTAGTAGCCCACATTTGTAAATAGCACCCAATCTGCAAAAATATTTTCTTTAGATTGCTTTATGCCACAGAAAAACACTCGTCAAGTTTTAGATCCCCAGTACATTCCTGTTTAGGATTGAGAAGGAAATATTCAACAGAAATTTTGTTTTATTTTTTTTGTTTTGTAAACGCTTTAAGAGTAAAACCATTTATTTTTCACTTATTCTTTGGAATATTGCTGTAAATTTGATAACATGACAGTTTTACATAAATATCTGTCATTCAAAATTGAAATTGGCTTATTTCTCTTCAAATCCTGAAACAATGTTGTGCAAATGTGGTCGACTTCATTTAAGCAATACTACATTGTTAAAAATTTCTTTTGTATTCAAGTCTTTCCCATCCTCCACATTCTATAAAGGTGCATTGTTGAATACATATCACAAAACTCATGTACGTGTATTTGAATTCAGTTCATTTCAATTCATTTCAATTCAATTCAATTTCAATTTCAATTTCAATTTTAATTTCAATTTCAATTTCAATTTCAATTTCAATTAAATATCAATTCAATTCATTTCCATTCAATTCATTTCAATTCAATTCATTTCATTTCAACTTAAGTCAGTTCAATTCAATTTATTTTTGCAAGATAAAATCAAAATACAGGGTAACAAGTAAGTAAATATATGTACAAGATTTTGTGGAACTTTCTGTGTGTGAAGGTTGCACTAAACCTCTAGATTTGAATTGCCTATGGACAATAAGAAAAAAAAAATCAAATTATTCTAGTAACAAAAAAAATACATTGAGAAAACAATATTTAGCTGGCAAGAGGTTTCACAAGAGGGTGCACAGAGTTGCCAATTCATGTTTTCTTTTTGTCAACTTTAAAATTTGTATAATGATAATTATAATAGCAGTCGATCATTTTCGTATAGTGCGTAACTCATAGCATTATTGCATGTATCTATGCACTTCAAAGAACAGAGTACAAGAGAACCATTTAACAAGAAAAGATGCTCTGTATTGCAGCAGACATACTTACTGGTTAATATCCTTTAAAACAAAAAAATTTGTATGAAGAAGGGCTTGATGATGAGTTTGAGTCAAACCATATTTCATTATTTTTCAAAAATCCAGCATATGAATATTTCTTTCTTTGCTTTTGAAACTCAGGATGACAGTGGTTCAACTAGTGAGAAGATAGATTTCAAGGTTCATCTTCCAGTGTCTTCTTACATGCTAGCCACACCGTGCAGCAGGTAAACTAACTGTCAACATTGAGTATTACATGAATGTAGTCAGTGTGTGCATTGTTAAGACTCATTCAGATATCTAGCAGCAAAACCCTTACCTTTTCCTTTTTGACCGCCCCACCTCTGATAATGAGAGGCATCAATAATAGTTCATGCTCAAATGAAAGATAGTTTTGCCAGAAGTTGCGCAGACTAACTCATCATGTCATAATTCACTCTAACTTTATAAGAACTTGTTTGGTCCTCAAGTTTTTTGCAGCCAAAAAGATGATTTTTGCTCCTTTGTTTTTTTTGCAGCCTCATATATCAGTCACATTCATGCAAAAAAGCGGTGGGGTTTACCACAAGATTTCGCTGAGTGATATGTCAGGAAACTTTTATAATTTCCTGTTGTTACTTACTCTTATTTGTACTTGCTGAGTACTTTAATGCATTGATTTGGACTTGTAATGTCTCTTTACTTCCATTTTACAGGGAGCATTATTCAGAGCTACTAGCCAAAGGTGAGCTCTCGGCCAAGAATTCCTTCACTACACCCCCAGGTGGTGTAGACTTTGCCATCGTCCTGGCTCGTGTCTGCTTCTTCTCTCATATGGCAGTGGTAGAGAGGGTAGACCGGACCGCATCTCTCTTCAGCTGCTCCATGAAGGGACATCAAGTCTGTGTGCTACTTAAGACAATGGTATGTTGGAGTAGAAATTACCTTAAGTTTGTCGTTGCATTAGAGAGTGGAAGGGTAGAATTATGACAAAGAATTAGGGATTATCAAGGGAAGTGGAGGTGATGGATACAATTTAAAATTCATGTTCTTGTATGGGGGGGGGGGGGGGGGAAGAGGGAGGGTAAAGAGAGTAGACTGCACCCCATCACCCTTCAGCTGCACCATGAAGAGACATCAAGTCTGTGTGCTACTTAAGACAGTGGTATGCTTGGGTAATTTTAGGGTAGGGTTAGAAAAGGAGGGGTGTGAGAAGTATTATGTTCTGTGGTTGCATTTTAGTTTTTTTGTAGTTTATTCACAAATATGTTTTTGTTGTATCAAGTCTGTCTTCATATGTGTTATTGAATGGGGTGATATTGATTGGTAATGCATATTCTTTTTATCCATCACAGAAATGGGAGATATTGTTACAATGTTTTTATTGTGGCTGAGCTTCCAAATCTTGGAATCTTTTGTTGACTTTTCTAATCTTTATTCTTGCAGGATGGTGGCGGCTTATCAGTCGATGGAAAATCCAATGATTCCAGCTTACTCTCCAACTACCTAGATGAAATCAAGGCCACCATCTTGGAATCATAGGACACAGACAGCATGGTCCAAAGCTCTCTATTTTAGGTCTCTATTTTAAGCGATGACACTATCACAACATTGCCAGTACTGATCCAGAAAAGCAGCATTCATTAGGAGCCTTGTTTTATCAAAAATTGAATTACTTGAGAATTGATGTTGTATGTACTCCCGCCCTGAAAGTAGTAGATCTGTATTAAATGAAATGCTTTAAATCATTTCAAACATAGATTGTTCATGTACTTATTGCTAGTGATAGGAACAGTGAGGGAATACTGGCCTGTATTCAAGTGTATGGGTACATTTATTTCTGTTGATGTGTTTACGTAGTTGATGCCATTGCCGGTCACAAGTTTGAAAATGAAGGTCGTTCATGAGTCAAACTTGGTGCTGCTTGTTATTTATTCTTCAATTGTTGGGCAAGCATCTCGTGCTTGATATACATGCATATATTTGCTTCTGCATTTTACAGAAAATACTGAGCATTGATTTCATTTTTGCTTACCCCCTATTCCCACTAATATTCAAATCTTTGTGTCATGATACTACTAGCATGAAATACAATGTTGAAATATTATGATGTTAAGCTTGTATGAGTTTTTATTGTAACTGCCAGAGCTCTCTAATTTGGGTGTATTGTTGCCAAAACAAACCCATGCCTAATGCAGAACTTGTTTTTTATATAAAATTGAAAAAATGTACATTCAGTAAATGAGAATGTTTGCCAGAAAAATGTACTTCCTATATTGACTCTATTTCAAGGATTAGCACTTATGCAGTCCAACTTTGGGACTTTTTCTTCCCGTTGGTATCTATTGCCAAATGTTTTCATAAATATGGCACAATCCGTTATTGCATGTTTTAAAATCATCTAGCAAGTCACACATCTCAATTGGTATTACTTTATTAATTATGCCACTGGCATAATAGAATAGCCCCTCTTCATATCTGCATCGGATGTACAATGTATGTGTACATTTGTACACATACTTTAGGTAGCCAGGTGTGTTTTGAAAGTGTTTGATCTTGTATTACATTCCTCTGCATTTGATATATTTTGGGATACATGGCATTTAAAAAAAAACAACCAAAATGATAATACCAAATCATCTTCTGTTCCTTCAAATATTTATGAACATATGCCAACAGTGGTGGGTGTGTGAAGAATTGGTAAATCAACTTCACTTCATTTTTTTTTTGCATACAGAAATGGAAGAACATTGAAATTGATTCAAAGTGCTGTAGTTAAATCATGAAGAACTATGTATATCTAAGGTGTTCTGTTTTGACGATGTTGGTAGCATGGTGTATGAAAGTGCTGTTCTGTTTTCTTTTCAAAAGTCATATGCATTTTTATTTCTCAGCGACAAAATCTGTAATGTGCAGATACATATATGCTTAGTTAATCAGCTTTAGAATTGTTCTGTATGAATAGCTGTGTATTAATGAAGCTTTTGTGCATTATTTTTATTCTGTTTTGACTTGTATTATTGGTGTGATGTTTGACTGCAAATTTGTGCAATACAGGGAATTTTCATTGCACCTTGTAGAATTAATTTAGAATGGTATATGTACCATTCATTCCTAGCATACATGTATGATCATTTCATGTATACTTCCTTTAGATTTTTGAGAGTTCCTTCTTTTATAGAGACCATAATAGAGCTTGGGTTGCATTTGCATCATTAAATGTTGATCACATGGTAGATAAATTTGACCAGCATTGGACCCAGTATACCTTTGTAGGATCCTAACAAAACATGATTTCCGCCAAGTACTGTGACTCTATGAAATGATTTGTTATCTCTGCAGGAGACATATGGTAATCCTCTCATACTGTGCAGGCTCATTGCTGCATTATCACTCTTGAAAGGCTGGCTAATCGTCCAACTGCATGTACACGTGTATGTAAGATTAACATTGACAATTTGGGATCATGGACAATATAGGGAGTAGCAAACACTGGGCAAATTTTGGTGGATTTTGTTTTAACAGTAGATCAATTGGGATTCATCTGATGTGTGTATGTGAATGTAGACATCTTTTAATTTTCATGAACTGATGGCCATTTCAAAAAATGAAAAGTATTATTGTAATTCTCTTAATTGTCCCTCCATAAAAATTGTGTATATTAAAAGTTTCAGAAAGATTTGATATTAATCTGTGTGCTGAAGGGGTATATCTCTATTCCCTTCTGTACATGTATGGCTGGTATGGTAAGTATCATGGCTTGTTCACATATGTGGCAGGAAACTCTCTCGGTTTTTTAGGCAGACAAGTGAATGGGATATTGCTTTATGGGTTGACCTTATGGGAATGACAGAATTCAGTAGTCAATATGGTGAGTTTAAACTCTGGATAAACGGACACATACCTCTTTGTCCAATAACTTGATGAAATGTAGTGTATTGATGCATACTCTGGAAAGAAAAAAAAAGGGAGATTTGGTTGTTCATTGTGCTCAGATAAACTCTTCTATATTTGTTAAAGGTAAAAGTATCTTTTTATACATTTTGCTTTTTAAAGGATCATGCTCCTTCATCTTTTTTAAGACCAATGGTATAACATTCCATTCATTGTGTGACACAGTATGATATATAAAAAATAAAATTCATGTATTGTTTCATTAGAAGGAGCATCATGTTCACCATGACAAAAAAATTACGAATACACTTGTCATTTATTTTGGAATTTTTATCTTTTTGTACGAGTGTTGTGACTTTAACTGCTGTATGCATGGTTATCTTATTAGCTTAACTATGATTCTCGAGAGTTGTATTTGTACATTAAATGTTAATATATTACTAGTACATATAAAGAAAAGGAGCTTTTGTATACTTAAGTTACCTGATTATAAATTCAGTACTTCTTTATGCCCCCTTCCTCATACAAAAAATAAAAACAAAAACATGAAAAAGCAAAAACAAAAACAAGCAAAGGGATGAAGAATTGGTTATGCATAAAGGAAACTATAAGTTTGGTTATACTATTATCTCTAATTGTTTCATCTAGTCAAATTTTTGTGAGATTTTTATTTGACAGGAAGACATTGCCTTTTAGCATCACAAGCATGAAAACCCGGCCCCTTTTACATAGTCTGTGAGTTTGTGCATCTGAATATTTATATGCTTTCTCTTTTATCCCACAGTAGATACAATTTTTTATTGTAGATCGTGTGTATTTATGATGATCAGATGACTTTTACATTCATGAAGCAAAAGTTAAACAAACTTCGATGAAATAACTCTGATCGAGTTATCGGTGACAACCCACTTCATCGAAGACCTGCGAGACCGAAAATAGCAAATTGTAATCTATAATGTCACCACTGCTCTGAAGGGCAGCGGAAAGTTTTTCATTGAAGGTTTGGGACATCTGGAAACGGGGACTAAACATGCTAAAGGAGACAATTATTTTATATACCTATGGCGCATTATTTGTGATGAAGGAAAATACGATACGAGAAAAGTCGGCCTCGCAGGCCTTCGGTCTCGCGGTCCTTCGGTCAAGTGGGCGGACCCTGAGTTATCAAACAAGTATTTTATTATGTATTACGTATAGAAACTAAAATCAGATTGCTTAAAGTGGGGATTTCTTCTTGCATATGTGAACGAGACAAATCTACCCTTGTATGAAATCAAATATCTAAAACTGTACATGTAATTGTACTTGTGAAGCATATCATTGTTGAAATTTGTTGAAAGTTATTTTTTACCAAGAAGAGATAAGTGATAATAAATTAATGGCAAATAAAGCAGGGCAGGCTATATTAGTACCAGGGATGGAGTCAAGGCCACATTTTGCCGGCCTTGGCCTTGGCCTCGGTCTGAGTCACGTGTACAAAGTCTATAGGAGAAATTTTTATCCAGCGGCCTCGTGACTCGGAACTGCCGGCCTCGACTCCATCACTGGTTATTATAAAGTAAGGAGGGTGTTACATAATTATACTGCATCTTTGCATACTTGAAGGCTATAGATGAAATGCCCTTTCGGTATTCAAGCATAAAGTACTTGTACTGTGATCTTTAATGGTTATATTTGTAGACTTGAGATGTCAATCAAAATGATAGTATTTGTACATCAAAAATAGGAATGTATTGTCCAAAAGAGATTATTATGAAAAACTATATATATTGATATTTTCTGTGTAGGTCTAGCTATATATGTAATGAGCAATGTATTGTGAGTGGATGTCAATGAATAGACATGACCTAGATGGAAAGGTGGAAAGAAAGAAATGTGAAAATAAAATATCAAACTCCATATCCATTGAAAGAAGTTTCAATTGTTTTCAATAATGTGTTGTGTTATTCATAGTGATGAAAAGAAAGAGAAGAATATTTAATTGTCAAAAGGGGATTGTAAATAAAGACTCAGATCGAAATAGTATTTGGAAATAGGAATGCACTTATTTACATTTCTTTTCAGACTGTATTCTTTGTAACAAAAAAAAAATCTTTAACATGTACATGAGCCCTGCTACTACTCCTCAATTTCATGTATGGCCAAAGAAAATGTCTATGACATGTTTTTCACAAACATGTCATTCAAAAATAAGAGAATGAAACTAGATGATATGAAAAAAAACCCACCAAGTTTAGGGAGACGTACACAAAGGCCTGCATACACTCTTGACCTCAAAGGGACTTGCTTCAACCACTAGGCACAGTGGTGTACAGTAAATCCATTCTGAGGATGAAGGGGGAGGGGTGATTGAAGTGAGCCAATTTTCTTGGACATAGACACACATAAGCACTGGCACTAAACACACATTTTGGACTTTGGGAGAGTCAACATATTTTCACCTATTTTTTTGTATTTTAAAAATTAATGGCATTGAAAATATTTTTCACTACTAGATTTTATTTTCAAAAAGAAATGGCTAGCATTCTCATTTTTGACACAAAATATCTACATTTAGGGGTATTTTATTCATTTTGAAATTGGTATTTTTTTTCTTAACAAGTTTGGGTATATTTGCACAGGCCACTCCTTCATCAAATGTGTGGGGGATGATTACCCCGGGATGGTTACTACCGGCCCCCTCTCGATTGACACAATGACAATGCATAAGATGTAAAATTCTATGAGTAATATACTATATGCATAAAATAGATCAACACAGAAAATCTCTTGAAACTGAAAAGATCCTGCTTTTAAAAAAATTAAGAAAAAGGGGGTTTAAAAAAAAAACAGAAGTGCCTAGCATTCCTTTTGAACGAATGTCAAAAATGCTACTTTTAATTTACTTATCGTAGGATGATCAAGGTACATATAATCTGTATACATACTGTAAATAATATACATCGTACCATAGCATAGTACAGCCATATGTGTACGTAGCATGCACTAGGCGCGCGCTGATAGATGTACATGTACAAAGAAAAAAGGACGGCACTGAAAATGGGGCAGATGTGGACAGCTTATGTTTCGCATCCTGACACAGCACCAGATTTAAACAATATTCCAACATTCGATCCAGAGTATGGATTTCCAGATGGAAGACCAGAGAGGGGTAATGTATCTTACATAGAGCCTGAATATGTGGTTTGGTTGGGGGGCTTTTTAAGTTAGCTCTTGAAATGTCATGGCAGCTCAGCCGGAGCTCCGGCCGCGGAGCGCAGAGCCGAGGCCAAGGGGAGCTGAGCTAACGCTAGAGGGACTCGACTGCAGCGCTCTAGCCGCTGAGTTATGTCAGTAACGTTAGAATCTGTGAATAGATCTAGACTCTATGTGCTTTCTTTTGGATTGGGACCCGCTCTAAAAAACTCAGTTAATACTGAGGAGAGCAAACCCAGAGAATAGGGGACCAGAACGTGTGCGCATGCCATTCGTCATGTTCGTACAGTGCATAGATCAGCAGAGACAGCCGAGAGTCGGGGTATGTGACAAGTCCATCAAGTTCAAAATGACTTTAAATATGTTTTAATCAGATAATTATGTTCTAATATATTACATTGTTCTCTCGGCTTTCAGATTTTCGGTTATGTGATGAAAATCAATTTGATTTTGGCCAGAAATGTTCTCAAACTCTCAACTGTTTCATCGCTGAATCTTGTGCAGATCGTCCCGGTCGCTGCTTTGACACTGGGCCGCGCTGCATTTGCTTGCACACAAATGAATATGCGGGTGCGTTCCGGTCCCCTATATATTCTCCAGTTTGCCCTGAGGAGACTATTAGGCTCACGCCTAGGCAGTCTGTGAAATAGGATTTTTGCACAACCCAGTCACGGTGCTTCGGGAATGAACGGAACTTACCGTTTTCTGATTCGCTGTTACCACGTGAAAGTGTCGGGCGGATCCCAAACTGAAAATGGAGATATTTCATGCATCAGATAGGCCCTAGCTGAAATGCAGTTTGTTGATGGGTGGGTTTTTAGTTTTGTGATTGATAGAGGGGTGCATTTGTGAGAGGAAAATCAATTAATTGATTAGGCCTGTTACTGTTAGTGTAGGAGTTGGGTTCGTACAAAATCATTCCCAGCACACTCTTCACAGAGACAACACAGTAGAGATGTTGCTAGGATGGATCTCTGCTGGTTAACCGCTTGTAACCAGGGTTCTTTTTAACCCATAGACGTACAAGCCTTTACTATATTTTCCATCGATCACTCAAAAAGTACACACCTTCCCGCCGGCAACTCTTGTCTCATCCTATTTTTAGCCCTTGGCATCTGCATTTTAGTTGAAGGGTCCGCGCTCAAGAAAATGATTTTATTCATTGGGGAAAAACAATGCCATCACGTATCTCTTCATTTTCTGTGTCTAGTCAAAAGAATGAAATAATTCAAACATCTTCCACTCTGCTCTGTTCTTCATATAGTGCAATATATCATTATTGTCCATTCATTTTCCAAATCTATTGCATATTTCACCCCCATACGATCATGGAATCTCCAATCCACGAAAAAGTCCAGACGGCAGAGTTTATTTCTCACAAAGGGATCAGACAATTACGTCAAAAGTATGATCATAAAAATGTAGAATTATAGAATGGATTCTTGTATTATTCGAATTTATTTACGTGAAAAATGAATAGTTATGTACATGAAATCATGTTTTGATTTATACATAATGCAAAATCAATGAGCTCCGAAAGTTTTACCCCCCTAAAGGAAATAGAACAACCCACACTGCGTATGCAAATTTTAGGACAATGCCATACGCTTATCACTTTCCCGCCCGATAACAGACATTGTGCAGTGCAGTGAATGTGTATCGTGATCTGAACGAAGCGTGAATGTGTAGTCTTGTCTTCTAAACCTTTCAAATGTATGTAAGCATTTTTAGAGACATGTTATTGAGGCAAATATTGTAATAAGAAATTTGAGCAAGTGACACAGTTGTCTGAATTAGATTCGACATTCATATGAATGAAAATACATCAAAACTGTAATAAAGAAGTTTATTAGGATAAATAGTAAGGGAATAATTACTAGAAATAAAGACTAGCGACCCCAGCTAGATCAAGCTCCCAGGCCAGGCCACGTGCACAGTACACAGGCCAGCTGCATTGTGTTTACAGATTTTTGGTGGTGTCTATCGAAACGTTATCTCCTGTTTATAAACAAATTCGGTCTTGGCCAGCCAGAAAAGAAATTGAGATGATAAGAGAGGTTGAGAATGGGAAACAAAGCCTGAATGATTATGAATCAGACTTGTAGCAA
Organism: Echinometra lucunter; assembly: GCA_029962745.1. Lineage (NCBI taxonomy): Eukaryota > Metazoa > Echinodermata > Echinoidea > Camarodonta > Echinometridae > Echinometra > Echinometra lucunter. The sequence goes on from CM057157.1 coordinate 15,650,578, forward strand.
GTTTTCCTCTCCCCATTTTTTCCCCATAGCGATACACTGTCTCTATTATCAAAGAGGAAGAGAAATTCAGGGGGAAAATTTTGGAAGAGAAGTAGAATTGTTTTTGTGATTGTCTTTATTAGGATGAGGGGTGGTTATTTATATTTTTCATAAATGGCAAAGCCATATAGTCTGGGTGTTGGAATGCATGGCCACCAGCTTGGTGCATGTGCAGACATGCAGGGCACTGATTCACGATGTCGATGAAAAAATGATGTACGAGACATAACAATATTTCATGTCATATTTTTCATTCTCAATTGGAACACAACCAGGAAAGAGAATCAACACATTTAGGACCTGTATTTCCCAGATGCATCAATAATTTGGCTACTAAACATAGGATTGCAGAGATTGAGACCAAAATCGATCGGTTGTTTACACTCACACTTCACAGTCAAACGTATACAACACGACACGTAACGTAGTGCGTCCAACACACACAGGTCACAGCATGGCGCTGCACAAATAAAACAGATTATTGGTTTAGGCTAAATTCAGGCTAAACCATGGAAAATACACAACAAACGAACACAATTTTCCGTAAAGAAATAAAGATACATCACATGAAAGTTATTCACAGTGACGACAGAGGGGTGTAGAAGCAAAACTAAAAGCAGAAACTACAGGGGAAAAATCACGCACTGACTTGGTCAAACTGAAAACTCTTGTGCTAGTCACAGTGCACAGATCAACGTCGCATCAAAGAAACACAATGCTCAACCACAACTCACCAAAACTCCACTAGACAAAAAATCAAACGCTAATATATCCACAGAAAGTAAGAATTATCCTGAACAAAGGCTTAAATAGATGTAAATAACTGAAAAAAATGATTAGACAATGCAAATAAAGGAGAAATCTAGCTCCCCTGCGTATCGCAGAGCCAAACTGGTGGCCATGTTTGAGTCCCAGTCAGACAATATTGCGATCGCGAATATCGATAATAGGGGATTTTCCTGGATACGCGCGGTTTCTATGCAGCGACGTCAACATTTTCCAGGCTCGTACGGACTCAGAGTGAAATGTCCAATTGGGGCCTTTCTAAAATAAATAGCTCAGCATGCAAATTTATTCATGAGGTATGAGAGGTACCTCCTGATTGGCCAATTTTTGCTCTTTCTCCCTGTCCAGGTCCCAGGTCATGGGAAGGCCTAGTTTTCTCACAACACGCAAAACGTCGCCTTTAGGCGACGCTGTACGTCTATGGGTTAATGAGTCATTCCAAATCATCCACATTCTATGCAAATTATATCACTTAACAACTTACATGTATATTCATGTGATTCCAAATTAACATGACAAAGTATGTTGAATATTTAAACATACAAACAATAGATAAATGTTGACTATTCATGAACATGTAAAGTGACAGTCAAGCTTGACTACCATCTAATGAATATTCATCAAATATCGACCAATGAGAAGCAAGAGAAAAGGCGGGAAAGTTTAAACCAATCAGGAGGAGAGGAACAGAAGATGATAGATGATGGTGAAGTGGTTAAATACAAAAGGAACATGAGTGGAAGCTGTGTGGACCCATCATGAAATACATCCAAAAATACATCCAAAAAACCAAAACAACAACAACATAAAGAAACCCGCACGTAGATGGTGTCAATATTCGGTACACGAATCGAACGCCAAAAAACGGAACGAACAACAACAACGCTGTGTGTAAGTGATAATGTGTATGAGTGCATGAGAGCTGTGGGTGAAGGATGGCAGGTTAGTATGGAAGGGTGAAGATGAATGAGGGATGACCGATTAGTATGAAAGGGGTGAATCATGGATGCAGAGAGAGAGAGAGAGGGAGCAAAGAAGTTCAAAATAAATCCCTACATTAGCATGGTTAGTCTAGACTCTAATTGATTAATTCCATGTTGTATCGCATGAATACAAACACAGGAAAGAGTTCCATATGTACCCCGCACTAAAAAAAAAAATTAGAGGCTCAGAGACGCCATATTTTTCACTTTTTTCTTCTTAACTCTTTGTTTTTTTTCTTGACTTACCATGCCGGCGACGTGACTCAAACCCGGGACATCCACTTCTCAAGACCGACGGCCGACGCGCTACCTATTGCGCAAACGAGAGATTGCTGGAAGTGTAGGGTCTCATAATGATTATAAGCTTGAAGTCGGGATTAGTCTAACTCCCAGGATGCATTGCTTTTATTTTTCTGACAAAGTAAATCGATGTCAATGTGAAAACATTTCAAGACTTAAAGTAAACGATGAACAGATAACATGTGGCAAATGCATTTAATAACTATTTTTCAACTATTAACAAACAACTTAGGAAGAAATGAACAGTGGTAATAATGACAAAGATTTCCGATTTGAAGGAACCTAATACATCTTATCCAAGCCTATTACCAGGGCTCCACACTAACATGTTTTTTTTTTTTGGGGGGGGGGGGTTCGGCCAGGTGCCCAGATTTCAATATTTTGAAATTTTGAGCGCCCGGAGTGAAGTTTTGAGCACCCCGAATAAACTTCCGTTACAAGAAAAATATGCACTAAAAATCAACCAAACCAGGGGTGACCAAACAGTCACCCAGCAATTGAGCATCAACCTCGCATTTACTGAATCAACAATAAGCCCCAACTTTCAGTGTGTAATTCCTATTGAAAAAAAAATGTATGGCTTTGTCGGGAATATTCTTAATTCTGTCATGTCGGGAATATTCTTAAGTTTGTCATGTAGTCGAATGTACACTCGGAACGAAGACACTTTTCAAGTTTCAATTTCTCGTATACACACCCGATAAGGTCTCTAGTCTACACAAATGTTAAAATTTCCGCTAAGTTACTAGGAAACATAACTTCAACTCAAGAATTATCCCCCAACATGTGTAATGATGGCTAAAATCACGAATTATCTTTACATTTGAAAGTTTTAAGGTATGGTGATGTCAATTTATTAAGCTAAAATGCCTAGAATTCACCTCAGATTGTCGTTCTTGATCATCAAGTACGACCTACAAACTGAGTTACTTCTGTTCTAACCTGATCGACTCTCGCAAAATGTTTATAAATAAAAGCACCCATTGTTGTTGTTGTTGAATTGGGTTTTTACAGACGTGTATCAATCAAATATGATTATTTATGTCTGGGACCGACCTTTATCATCACCATCCACAAGCGAGAAAAACATTTATATGCACTGTATGCGGACGTGGGTGAAAACTACTTGAGACCAATGCACTATTTCAGCCCTGACGTAACTGTACTTATGAGCAAAGGAGCTCACTCTTGTAATCACAAAGAAAAATGAACGGAAGCTATACAAAAGTATGACAAGTCTTGACAAAGATATTTTTGAAGAAAGAAATGAATGAAAAACGAACAGACATTATTAAAAAAATAAAAAGTCATACTTGCAAGCAAGAGCTTGTTTGTTAGTGCCCTTCTGACTAAATTTTGTGGTTGGAATGAATCATATAGGCCAAGTTCGATTTCGAATCGTAACTGTATGCTCCGCGCCACGCTTGCATATGGCAATCGTAATGTCAGCGTTTTGAATGTAGATTGACCATGAATAAATAGAATTTGTGTACTGTGTCGGTACACTGCCAGGTTTTAGCGCTTTCGGGTTTAGCGCCACCTTTTGGTGACTCATTTATTTCTGAATTAACGAATTCATGACAACAAATGACGTGAAAAGTTATTGGAGAATAGCGAGCAAATTTGGATTACTTTCACTTTATTTGACCTGGATTTTTGTTCTGTTCTCACAGAAAGAGATAGCAGGGAATGATTTGGAATTATATCATCTATACAAGCGATGTACTGTACCATTCTTTTACCTGCTTGATCGTGGAGTTTTTAATGGAAATATTATGTTGGTTGGGGTTATTGCACAGGTTGGGAACCGTCGATTAACTGTCAAATATAAATTTCTGAATACCAAAAATGGGTTTTTAAAAGGGCCATGCCTATTTTTCAATACACCCATGATCATGATAAACGACAAAGTCACTACACTGCTTATGCATCCACATTATGTATGTCTAGGCGAGCTAAGATCGTTGGTTTCCCCATTAAACATGCCGTTTCATCCGCACATGCACACATAGCATGCTCATCTACACACAAGAGCTAATGCTGCAAATCAGCGGATAAGACGGAAGACAGTGTGTCCTTATTTCCTTACCGCTGAACATTTTAATCTTTTGGGGGAAACTTTCAGGCATCCGGTTGGGCACCCATATTTCTTCCATTTTCATTCTTAAGTGCCTGGCAGTCCAATCTAGGCATCCAAGTGTCCTGGGTGCCCGCTCATGTCGTGGCCTGCTATTAGAGTTGGTAAAATCAAATTGTAAAACAAATGAAAAACAACACAAGTCCTGGTATTGATTCAATTCCTGTACAAGAGCTCAAGTGAGTAATTCACTTTTCCATCTTGCAATATTTCAAATTGCAGCATACAGCAAGGTGTAGTCCCAAGCAAAATGAAAATATCTAAAGTAACACCTACATGTACCAGCGCTGACATGTACATACATAAAAATGATGATGGGAAAACATGAATAATTATCAACCCATCGCACTACTCTCTGTTTTTAGAAAGATTCTTGAAAGATGCACAATGCAACTGACTTATCTCATTTTTAAACAAATATAACATACTACCTGTATATCAAAGTCAGTATGGCTTTAGAAACGGGGACTCCACATCCTCTGCAATATTATAATTAGTTCAGAATATCAATGAATCGATCAATAAAAATAAATCAATTTCTGTATTTACTGACTTGACTAAAGCTTTTGACATAATTGATCATACTATTATAATTCATAAACTATCCATTTACGGTGTTAGAGGTATTTTGTTGCAGTGGTTCATCGATTATTTAAGTAATCGTCTACAGTATGTTTATTTAAATGGAAGTTTGTCACATCAAATGACAGTAGGATGTGTAGTGCCCCAGGGGTCAATACTTTTCCATTTTTATACCTAATTTATTTTAATGATATTCATTATCGTTCAGACATACTTTGCGGATGATACATCTATCTACTTAACAGGAATGGATACTAATAATCTTATAACTACCATGAATGTACAATTGGAATACATAGATACATGCATGAAAGCGAACCGTATGATCTTGAATGTTGAAAAAAAACCCAAAATACATGATATTTGGTGCTTGTTATTATGTAAGTGATGATGCTAACAACAGACCATTACTATTTAGAAATAGCCCAATCCTGCATGTTAAAGAATTCAACTTCTTAGGTGTTACATGTACATGTAGATTTGCACATCTCACATTACTGTGTAACAAATTTGCAAGAAGCATAGGAATATTAAATAAATTAAAATTCCTGTCTCAAGATGTCCTCAGGGTCTTATACCATTCTGTCATTACATCATACTTAAGTTACAAGCATACTAAAAATGCCTTCAAATTAGGAAAGAAAAAAAGAGAGAAAAAAAATGATCTGATCGGGAAGACTAGCCTATTATACATGTACTTCCTGAATACGAAGTACCAATTCCAGGTGCACATGACTAGTGGCATGATTGCCTGTTCATAAAAGTACATGGTGGCGAGGTTGGTGGCGAGATACTAGGTTGGTGGCCTGGTGGCGAGGTTGAGGTTGTGGAATGTCCCCCCAGTGACCAAACTGTGAAATAGACCCACAACAAAAGACAACAACAACATAAAAAACCTTAGAGTTATCGCGAAAACCCTAGCCTAGAGAGGCGTTCAAGTAATGTTTATATATTCTGACATCTTACTGAACACCTAGCATGGCCTGTATTTGCCCCTGTGTAGAGGCTAGTTGTCACCAAAGAAAATTATGCTCCCAAATCACACTTTCTCCTACCCAGTTAGCCCTGGAAACTACCTTCCAAGTTCACCATCAGGCCAAATTAGATTCTAAATTCTTAGTCTAGAAATAAAATAATGACTTTTGATTGCTTCGTGACCTAACATGTATCTTCCTATCGATTCCGTCGCGTGATAAATTTCCATTTCAGTAGAGCGCAACCTCCGACATTGTCGGTTTACCTACATCCGTTAGCCTAGGCCAGGGGCGAAAGAGCGGTGCAGCGCTGCATTGTGATGCGTGATATATTCAGTGGCGCACTCTCGCACATAGAGTACGTGCCCGTTGACGTGCGAGAGTACAACGCCGCACCGTTCTTTCGCCTGTGGCCTAGGCTAATTTCTACAGGTTCATATTAAAGAATGTTGTCATCTTCTGACTTCTTGGAATAATATATGCACATACAATTGTAAGATAAAAAAAATCAGCCTGTTATACTTCAGAAAACATAGAGTCTTTTTTTTTTTTTACAAGTAGATTGTTGTTATGGTCTTGTAATACCTCTCATGTATTAAATGCTCTGATGTCAGGGTAGCCTCCAGCTTTGACTGAAAGATATGGCTTGAAATTAAATTGGGAATACATGTGTTTCATCACTCTCTGATGATTATTCTAAATAAATGTTGTTGTGCTAGAGAGTAAGTGTGTAAAAAATCTATGGGTTTCAATTTACATGTATACTGCGGTAGTCTTTTCAAACTGTTGATTGATTTTTGTCATTTTCTAATTTTTTTCCAGTAATGGTCGCTACCCAAGAGGAGATGAACCTAGCCAGGGTACCCATGGATAAACGGGATTACTGTGCACATTTCTACATTGCCCTCATGAAATGCCGCAGGGACAACTTCCCCAACCTCCTCAATTGTCGACATGCCAAACACGACTATGACCATTGTGAATATGAAGAGTGAGTTTTATTTACGTCCACTTGTGGACCAGTGCTGAACATGTACTATTGTTATAAATGGGAAGGGGCGGGGGGTTCTTTTTGATGAAATTGTACATTTGGATATTTCATCAAAGCAAATTTTAATTTTTTTTTTTTTTTTTTTTACTTTTACGCGATCTGGGTCCTGTAACATAAAAAAATACAATTATCAATCTTACGATTGATATCAATCGCAAGTCTATGGCAAACCATGTACTAAAGAGTTAGAATTGATGGTAAGACTGATTGTATCTCTTTATGTTACAGGCCCCTGTTGAGGTCTTCCAGAAGTCTAAGTGCTATCCAGAGTTGCTTCACTTTCTGCTGTGTATTTGTTTACCTGGTTATACAGTACATGTATTACCAGCCATAAAGAAAATGCAGACCTGTGTAAACAGTGATAAGCCTAGTTATAGACCTTACAAAAAATTTTCATTAACGAAATGAAACCACAGTTAATAAATAATTGTGGCAATGCACTATTTTGCATGCATGCACACACTCTAGTATCAAAAGTAATTGGCTTGAATTTAAAAAAATGATACCTATTCAGAAGAAAATTCAAAATTTCATGAGTTGAACCCTACTCCCTTCAAATTGACTCAAGTTTGCATTGCCGACAGTCATGCCTGTGGAAAGTGTGCACTGTACCTAGTGTTCAAACCATTCAGTCGATGGGGCTAAAATGTGAAATTTTTGCATGGGAGGAGTAAATTACCCTACATGTACAGTATACCAAATTTGAGTAAATTTGAAGGGGGCTTGGGTTATACATGTACATGTAAATTTGAAAAGAAATTGTGTGATTTTGACACGGAATGATCCTGAGGTTTTAACCCATTCATGACAGAGGTCCACATTTTGTGGTTTGGCCTAATATCTTTTGATGCAAAGCCCTAAAAATCATACCAAATACATGAGCAGAAAGAGCAAAAAATTCTATACAAACTGCACCCATTTTGGTTGCGTTAATATTCGTTGTTTGATGCTGAAATTTTTTAAAAGGAAAATAAGCATTAAAATCCTTAAATTGGCAATGCGATGAAAATGTTGAAATTACTGTTTGTCCCTGCAAATTGGCAACTTTATGACTTCTCATCATATATTCTGTCAATTTATATTTATTTCAGATACATGATGTTTTATAAGAAAAATGTAGCAATAAAAGAAAAATGTTGGTGTTGCCAATTTGAAGAATAAAAGCTGATCAAATTAGGCTTTAAATAATTCCTGTCACGAATGGGTTAACATTGTGAAGTTGAAGGATGTACTTGTACATGTAATATTTAGTTTGGATTAATTTTGTAAAATTTCTGTTTAGCTATTCTCAAAATAGCACTTTCTGTTTAGCTATTCTCAAAATAGCACTTCGATGAATATTTCATATTTTTACTTTTTGAAAAATGAAGGCTGCGAAGTCTTTATTGCAGAGTGACAGTGGCTGTGCACTAATTGTTACAGTAATTGTTATACAAGTAGAAATTAAATGTATTTTTTTCATTATCCATAAAGTGACTAACTGAATATTCAGAGAAATCTTTCAAAAATAGTATTCAAATAATTTTAGTTACACTTGCTCCACATCACTTTCTGTTCTTTGAATTTACAAATCAAGGCCTCAGTCTGGTTTGAGTCATAAACTTGCTGTACGAACAAAAGTGTCTTTCCCCTCTCTCCTTCTCTTACATAAGTGTGTCTCAGTGAAATGCAGGCACAAAAGCATCTCTTTGAAATACCACTGTACTTACGGGTAATTTACCTAAAATTTGTAGGGTGAATATTATGCAGAACTTTGGTGTATTTTATCTTGTTTACAACAGGAATATGTTGTTGAATTTGGGACAAAAAATTGGATATTTCCTGCAAGATTTTTTTGCCATTCTTCAATTTTAGCATATCATTGTCAGTGGTCATGACCTGCTTAAATACCAGAAGAATGAACGATATTATATTGTTATATATCTTTTCAATTCTCTTGTTCTTTTTTTTTTTTTTTTTTTTTTACATCTCACAGCTTTGTTCTCAGAATGAAGGAGTATGAGAGGGAACGAAGGCTGCTTGAGAGGGCCAAGAGGAAGAGGCTAGTAGCAGAAAAAGAAGCATTAGAAGGATGAAGAAGCCTGCTTAAGCTACTGGAAATATATTTTAGAATTTATTTCATACAACAGAATTTCTATTTGAAACTTCCCATAATTCACTTGTGGTGTGCATAGCTTTGTAAAATTCAATGTAAAACCAGAACCTTTCACTTGCATGCAGGAACTATTTTGCAAGTTTTGAGATTCAGGAATGTTTCATGCCAAAAATATTTCAATAAGGGCATGGAATTTTGCAATGCTCAAAAGTTTCTGGATGCATAAATTGGCATTATTAGGGATTCATGAAATTGTGATGAAAGTTTTGTCCCGCAAAAGTTTCTGGTTTTGTTATTGTTGCCAATATTGTTATGTTTTATCATGGTACAGACCCATCCTGTGATTAAAAAAGGTACACAGTATCATCTGATATCCTATATCTCAAACATTTACCTCAAGAGGCCTAAATGAAAGTATTAATCCTGCTTTAACCCCAAATGAAGAATATTTATGATTTGGCTAGTGCCTACAAGATGGTTCAAATAGAATCACGAAGGAATGGAACATGGTAATATTGATAATGGTTGCTTGATATTCAAGTTTGCATATGGAGGGGGGGGGGGGGGGGGGGGGGTCTGGTTCGACTTCACATGTTCCAAATCAATGTTTATGTGAAGTCTTGTTTAATCTTTTTTTCAATAGGAGATACCAAGCGGAATAAGTTTATTCAATAGACTTGTTCATTTGAATACCCTGTTCAAGACAAGGTTGTAATGTACGATATTGCCATTTGTCTTGGGTTAACAAATAAGTGATATTGAAAATTGCAATATTCAGCAGTTCTTATGAATTTTGATCCCTGGATTATCTTGAAGGAAACATTTCAGCAGTTTTCAAGATCATCCTCATGAATTTTAAGAAGGGTATCTTCAAATTCTAATATGGTTATAAAATTTAGATCCTATTCTTTTCCCCTTTTTCATTTAAAAAGTTTTGAAAAGAGCTTCCTGGCATATGAATTTGCATTGAATGAACATGTACTATGTTAGGAGTGGAAACGACATGAACAATGCCACTTGTAAATGAATATTGGTGGGTAGTGGACAGTGGTCTTGTATCATCCAATTTTCTAGAAACGACCAAGCCATAGGCAGAGGGATACGGTATATCCTTTTATGGTTTACAGCGTTGTTCATTGTACAAAGGTGCATATGCATTGGTTCATTGTTGAAGTTTGCATTGAATTAAATTTTTTGAAAAGGTAAAGGTTAAGCGCAATAAGAATGATGGTTATTTGTTATAGAGAGAAGGTATTCTATACATGATGTATACACACCTCACAAAAAGTAACTAGCCACTTTGTTTTTGGATCATAGCTCAAATAAGATGTGTTGTACCCGACAACTTTTAACAGAATTTGAAAGAAAATCTAATTCCAAACATTTTGACATTTCATTTGTTGAAATCGAATAAAGAATGTGAGCACAATGATGATTCATATGCAAATACATGTGTACCCCCCCCCCAAATAAAAGTTGCAGCACTCCCTATTCATATGGCAGTCTCTATTCACAGAATGGATTCTGGCTGTCAACTTCATCTCTTTGTTTTCGGACAATATGGTACAAACAAAAACACAGAGGTGGTCTACAAAATTAATGACAGTCAAAACATGTGCCGATCAAAGTCATTCCAAATGCATGAGGCAGTGGATGTTCGTCAAGGAAAAGTGTCAGTGCTCAAAAGGATGCCTAAGTTGTCTGAAATTGAGAGATGGGATCTTGCCGGACCGACAACCTACATGTAGGCATCATTTTCAGCGCCGACACTTTTCCTTGCCGGACATCCATTGCCCCATGCATTTGGAATGACTTTGATCGGCACATGTTTTGTCTGTCATTAATTTTATAGACTACCTGTGTTTTTATTTATACCCTATTGTCCGAAAACAAAGAGATGAAGTTGACAACGAGAAATCCATTCTGTGAATAAAGACTGCCATATCAATCGAGATTGCTGCAACTTTTTTATTTTGGGGGTATTTGCATATGAACTGTCATTGTGCTAACATTCTTTATTCGATTTCAACAAATGAAGTGTCGAAATGTTTGGAATTAAACTTTCTTTCAAATTCTATTAAAAGTTGTCGGATACAACACACCATATTTGAGCTATGATCAAAAGACAAAGTGGTTAGTTATTTTTTATGAGGTGTGTACATACACACTGGGTTTTTGAAGGTAATATTGAGTTTTTGTAATGAAGGGAATAAATTTTCAGACTGGGGTGGAAAATTTTCAGAACAAATAAAAGCCATATGATTTTGGTAGTATAGCTGCATAATGTGCACATGGGGCTAATGACTTGTGGTCAGACATGAATGACCCATGTATACATCTCTCAGTTTTCTTTGTATCTTTTTTCACAAAAATTTTAGATTTTTTTTTTCCAAATTTGTTTGAATGCAATTCCATTGCCAGAACTCAATATTAGCTTTAACTGCTCTTAAAAGACAAATCTTGATAATGCAAATACAAATGAAAACTGTGGGAGGCAAACATATTTCTAAAAATTTATTCACACAATTATATCAGCGATTAATACTAGTAGATGCCCATGCGGTGAGGTGCTACATGTAAAATACATGTACATAAAAGACATGAGGCAACATGGACGAGTATCGCAGACATTTTCTTGATGTATCCAAGGTTTGAGACATGTATCAGCTAATTTTGTTATCCAGGGAAGGTCTGGTTTGAATTATCTATTAACAATGCAAATAGCAACAACAGTGCTACCAGCTTTAAGTTCATGGGCATGAAGTATTGGATATTGGTGCTGCAGTGGCACAGTGACTAGAATTTAAGCAGAATGAAACCCTGGGGAAAAATCAATTTAATGAAAAGAGAGGATAGAGAGAAGCATTAAAAAAAAGTTCCATCTAAAACGGTTACGAAATGAGAAAGTTATGGAAGTTTGAAAAGTCTCAATTTACTTTCTGTGTCGATGCTCAAATTGACAATGTTGCTTCAAAATGGCAGGTTTAGAAGGACCACTCTAAATATGTTTTGTACACAATATTTCATATTTTCTCCATTATCTCTAAAGATGCTGCTTGTATCCTTGTGAACTCAACATATAGTCCTTTGCCAGGACTGTTCTACTTTTCAGTTACGTTGTTGATCAATAACACAATCTTCGACCTCTACGCCCGAAATGAAAACAGCCGCACGATTTCCTCCCATCATCACAGTCCTTTCAACTCTGCCAATTTTACGACCGTCCCCCGAAAACTCCGGAAACTGACCACACCTCCGAGCCAACTTGATCTCCGCTCACTGGACGGTTGAATGTGACAATCATTTACGAACACGCTGAAGGTGCTTCATTGTTGGTGAATCGAAAGTTACACACACGCACACACACTCTCTACTTCTGAATATTCATGAGCATTACCGGCGAAGGGGCTGGTCTCGGCATTACGTCAGAATAATTATAGGTGAACTTTTGAACCCTTCTACTGGCAGAGTTTTCTAGACGTTGGTGAAGGGCGTGAAAGAGGGGATAGCGCGATCACTGGGGAAGGCGCGCAGGGGATGGAGAATGAAGCAAATGGAGAGAAATAACAAGTACACCGACGAAAGAGGGGATAGCGCGATCACTGGGGAAGGCGCGCAGGGGATGGAGAATGAAGCAAATGGAGAGAAATAACAAGTACACCGACGTCTAGAATCTAGACTACTCAACATACTGTATGTTGTATCAAATACATTTTCCCATGATACATCTTGAGCTAAGGAGACAAGCTGCACCTTAGTTCAGAGATAATGGAGAAAATATAAAATTTTGTTTATATAACATATTATTGAGTTTTCCTTCTAAAACTGCCATTTTGAAGAAACATTGCCAATTTGAGGATCAACATAGAAAGTACATGCAAGTTGAGACTTTTCAAACTTCCATAATTCTCATTTTGTAACCGTTTTTGATGGAACTATTAAAAAAATTGCTTCTCTATATCCTCTCTTTTCATTAAATTGATATTTCTCCAGGGTTTCATTCTCCTTTAAGTGCTGAAGGCTTGCAATATATCTGTGAAAGGGAACATGTACCAATATACAATGACTTTCCTAAATGAATTCCAGGAGACTGATTTGGAAATGATTTATGGTTATTTGTTATCACTCAGATGGCACTGCCTATCAGCAATTTTTTTTTTTTCTCTTGATAAGCTACCTCATTCAATTGCCATGTCCTACATGCATGATATACATGTAATTCTATGATTCAAATATTCAAATAATATGCTCCTACATTTCAAAACCTAACGCACAATCAAAACAGAGACATACTGAAGACGTTTGAGTTACACTCAGCTGCAGTGAAATATGCACACGTAAATACATTTCTTTTGGCCGTTACTTTGTACATTCTAAAATAAAAATGGGATTCAGCCATTTTTTGAAAAAATGGAAACACAAGTTCATAGCATTTCAGTACCGTAATCAGCAAATAACACAGCCCATTTTCAAAAATGTATTCACATTTATACACATTTGCCTAGTGACAAGCTATTGCATTTATAAGTGTTGCTAGGTTGAGCAAGCAATTGGCTTGACCAACCTAGCAAAACTTATATATATAATATGCATTATGACTATTGAACTGCAATAACTTGTAACCAGTGAATGTACATGTAATAGTTTAGCGCTAGGGATTTTACAAAGAGCAATGCAGTAAATTTGAATGCATTACAAAAATCGCCCATTACTGTATGGCAAACGTTTTAACCTGAAAATTTTCATCTGCATGTAGAAACAATACACACCCCTGAATTGAAATAAGAAAGAAGCCTGTATCATTACTGGACATAATGGTTTAAAGAAAAAAAAAAAACTAAAATTTTCCCTCACATGCACACCAATTTATTCCCCTTTTCAACATTTGATTGTTATACATGTACACTAACTTTCTCGAGAATACTGTTGATTCACCTTTGGCCTTCTGAAAATGATGAAATTATTTCATGTTTAACCTGTAATACATGTTTGATATGAACATAACAAGCTGATGATAAGATTCTGTATCAAAGCATGGAATCTTGCTACTTTAATAGTCTAGAAAACTGTTAAGTTTACACTCTGCACAAGTTAACATGTAACTTCATAATTTTTAAGTTTCAAAATTGCTATCTTCCACCAACATTTGCAGTGTGAATGTACAAATGAATCAATTCCTTTCCTTGCAGAATTGTTGGAAGATGCACGCCCCTGTGACAATTTGTTACATGGCACTTGCTCATATATTATATGCCTACTTCCCAAACTATTCTCAAAATTACAGTACTACTACATACAATAAACGATTTACTAATAACAGTTTACTAATGCTTTCCAATTTTTGACAGCATTTACATGAAGGCCGTGATGACAGGCTACTGCATTCACCAGTGGTAAAGATATTTATATTCATAAGAAAGCAAGCTGCTAATTTCAGTTGATGCTATATCAGAAAAAAATCCTAGACAAGCTTTTGTGTTGTCACTAGTAGCCAGTGTAGAAAAAGTGCATGTATGCCTAAATTTTAATGCATTTTTTAACTGGTCTATTCTCACAAGAAGAATACAGATAGAGTTTATGACGAGACCTCATGCCATCCTAGACCCTTTATCATATGCCATCCTAAACCTCATGCCATCCCAAACCCCTAGCCTCTGCAATTCACAGAATCACACAACAAAGAACGTTTACAAATTTCAAAAATACATGTGTAACCACAGTCGTACCCTTCACTGTAGTAGAATGACTGAATACATGTATATATGGATTGTGAAAGTTCACATGAAGGTTGCCTTAAAAAAAAAAAAAAAAACCCAAAACAAAACAAAAAACCCCATTAAATATGTAATGTCTTAATGTACATGTATTTTCAATTAAACTGCATAACTGAAGTGGAGAAAATATAAGTAGAATCAGAATTTCTGTCAGTCATTGCACACACTAAAATTCTGCAGAATTCTATCTGATATAAACCTGATTGTAAGTTTCACAAAAAATATTGCATGTTCCACATAATTTTATCTGATTAACATATACATGCATGTTGCACATTATATTATCTGGAATCATATTCCACTAAATCCTGGCAAGACATTTCCTGAAAATGTACTAGAATTTCATGATACAAAATAAGCCCCTGTAGCAGATTGCTAATGGCACTTCAGGATTTCTTATTTTTGCTATCCATAAAACAGGGCTTACCAGAACATACGTTGAGCACTTTATAGTTTTATATTTTTTCAAGCACATTGAGAAAAAAAATTGTTCAAGGTTTTAAATACTAAACAAAAAAGCTAAGTAACCTAAAATGTTAAGAACTAGCCTATCTTTATATATATATAAGTAGCCAGTGATCGGAATATTCACATGTTCATTACAGAAATATTTTTGGGGATCAAATGTCATGTCATGTATGTAGGTCAAAGGTGAAAGGAGGTCAAATGTTAAATTTACCTGCAAGTTTCTACTGGGGTAACTTTTGAACCACTAGCCCATTTGTTACCAAACTTGGATGGTAGATGCCTCACAGGGACCTATTATTTTTTTTTTTTTTTGGGGGGGGGGGGGGGGGCAAAGATCACACATGCAGGCCAAAGGTCACATGAGGTCAAATGTTCAAATTAACCTGCTAGTATCTACTGGAGTTCGTAACATTTAAATCACAAACCCATTTGTAACCTAACTTGGATGGTAGATGCCTTACAGGGATCTCAATGTTATTTGGGGGTCAAAGGTCATGTCTAGCTTTTTTAGCCCCCCCCCCCTTGACATTTTTCGCGACATATCTGTAACGTGAAAAGCTCACGCTGCGACGTTCCATGACTTTTTTCTTTCAAGTGTCCCGCAACTTTTGAGACCAAATTCGCGACGCCCGGGCATGTGGTTCCGAAGTTACGCAACATTTTGTCAGTGCATGTCAGACCCAAAATTGCTCAAAAACGTGATTTCATGTACAAATCCAATGCAAATTCTGTTTCTAGCCCAAATTCATAAATGTATCTTTAATTTTACTATTTTTATATTGATTAAGCACAATTAATTTCATGTTGTTTATGATCGAAATAGTGTCGCCAACAATTTCCATCGAAAAAACAATAAAAACAAAAAGTCAAAAAACAAAGAAATACATAAGAAATTTAAAAAACAATAAAATACATAAGAAATTTTTTTTTTACACCGCCATTTTTTGATGTACATTTTAAAAGAATCCTAAAAAGAGTGTCTAGACCAAAATTGAGCAATTTTTGGAGTTGTATTTACAGATTACCAGCTGAATTCTTATTTTATGCATAATTAATTCATTAAAAATAAACTAGAATAATTTCGTAATAGTTAACTATACAGTTTTAGAGATTACGTTGTGGGTGACGTGCATGCTGAATTTCGTCGCGATCGCGCAATCAACAGCCGAGATCTGGGGGGGGGGGGGCAAATAAGCCCCCCCCCCCCCCCCCCCCCCCCCCCCCCCCCCCCGGGCTATATAGGGTTAAGCCAGATCACAAAAAAAATGCTACTTCTGTGTTTTGCACCTAATTTTGATTCTGTTTGTTTTATCTGATAGGCCTTGGTGGGGGCTCAAAAGCTTCCACACAGAACATGGAAATTCATTAAATATATTCAGAATGAACAAAAAATATATTCTTTATGAGGTAGTTCCCAGTATTTGCTGGTCACTGCTTTAATATAGCCTGGCATCCATACCACATCCATGCAATATGTTAAGCAGTGTACAATCCCCTACCATGAAAAATATCATATTTTCTTTGCTCTATATGAATAATCTTGCTTTTTTTTTTCTCAATAATATAACATTTTGAGGTGATTCCCTGATGAAGAAAAAAAAAAAATTCTCTGGGTATATTTCCCAGTATTTCCCTGTAATTCCCGTTTTGGTCAAAGTTTGCTGAGGGTTATTTACTGCCTAGTATTTCCCACCCCAGCATAAACCCCA
Organism: Echinometra lucunter; assembly: GCA_029962745.1. Classification (NCBI taxonomy): domain Eukaryota; kingdom Metazoa; phylum Echinodermata; class Echinoidea; order Camarodonta; family Echinometridae; genus Echinometra; species Echinometra lucunter. The sequence continues at coordinate 15,667,476 of CM057157.1, forward strand.
GTTACACCCAAAGCTTGGTCTAAGGTAGTGATTAACAAAAGGAAAACTTAAACCACTGTCTATCCAACAAGCTATCTTAAGATTCAGGGAAGGGTCTAAATTTCAGCAGAATATGGCCAAAGATTAAATTTAGACCTAGGAAAAACACTATAAAACATATATACATCTTATTCCTTGTAAAACATAGTTCTACTTCAACAACTTTGGATGAAACTGGTTCTGACAAAGTTGTAAAATTCATCACAGCAGACATGAAATTGCAAGCTCACACACATGAAGTGAAAAAGGGGACTTTCTGTGAAGTATTTTGGAGTCATGCAAATATTAAGAGATATACCGGTAAAAACTATTAAAATGGTACAATTACATGCACTGATAAAAAAAAATTAAAGATACGAGGGGATTCCCCAGTTGACCAAAGGCTATCAAGAGGAAAGGTCCACATGACCAAAAGTACATTCCAAGGTCTACAACATCTTCAGTCTGAATCTTCTTACTACTGTCAAACCTATCTTAGCAGCCATCTTTCCGTAAGAGAAACCTATCTGTAGTGTCCAAGTATACCATTTCCTTCAAATAAAAAAACTATGTATTGTAGAAATTTTCTAGAAAGCCCACCTGTTCATCACAGTGATCAACACTAGAAGACAGATCAAAAAGCCTGTATTTTTGGTCGCTTGAACCCTCAGATGATGGTAAAACCAGAAATTTGTGTAAGTATGAACCTTTGGCAGATTAGATTCAAGAAATCTAATTTAGTAACATGACCTATGTTACACTTCTGCACTTCATGAAAGCTTAGCACTGTGAAAAGAAAGGTCCCTTTAACAATTTGTAGTGACTCAAGGTTGAACTAGATGAAATCTGAACTGCACGCGGTCGAAATTTATGCCTCCGCTATTGCCAGATCAGAAATATATGGCACATCCATGTTGATTTATTTTCATTTAGGGCTATACAATGACATCTTTGACCTTGACCTTTGACCTTGTGACCCCCAAATCTAATGAGACCATTGCCCTTTCCATATGCATACATGAGCCATGTCTGAATTTGAACCGTCACAGAGTTGTTGATTTATCGCAGGAACAAGCAAGTTTCACGTATATGACCTCTATGACCTTTGACCTTTGACCTTGAGACCCCGAAACCTAATCAGATCATTGTCCCTCCCATATGCATACATGAGCCAAGTTTGAAGTTGACCTGTCAAATGGTTGAGTTATCACGAGAATGAACCATTTCTATGTACATAATGACCTCTATGACCTTTGAACTTTGACCCTGAGACCCCAAAATCTAATCAGATCATTGTCCCTCCCATATGCATGCACAAGCCAAGTTTGAAGTTGATCCGTCAAACGGTTCTTAAGTTATCGCGAGAACGAAAACGGGACGGGCAGACGGACGGACGACCCAAAAACATAATGCCTCCGGCACCCACCTACGGTGGGTGGAGGCATAAAAATTTTCTGGTTTAACAGTCATTAGTCAGAAACTTCAACAGACCACATTGTGGGCTCTCACATGCCCTTTGGTCAACTGGCTTTATCCCCAAACCATCTACCAAAGATGCATCAATCCACTTTGTGGTAGCCGTTGCTGTTGGAATCCATCTTGCTGTCGTGTCTTGCATCTCCATTTGATGCAATGTTTAAGTCTCCATTCTGGGATACCCTGGCAGGCTTGGAGGTTGTGCGGCCCTTGCTGAGGTAGGCTTGTATATAGAAGTGCAGAAAGAGGACGAAGAAGATGAGACCATAGCTAGCTATAATCCACACAAAGACCTTAGGGTAGGGACATTCAATGAAGAGAAGCTGGCTGCAGTGGAGCATCACTAATGTAAACTGGATCTGTGGAAGAGGAATTCAGTGTAGTCAAAGTACATAGTCACAGTTATAACACCAGAAGTGAATATGTTCCATCATGGGAAGGAAGCAAGTTTATACTTTCATTTTTTCTAACAACTGAAAAATGTATCTGACTTTTTTTTTTTGGCATTAGACACTTCGTCAGCATGCAAACTGCTTTCCGAGAATTTCAAAGAAATAACATATTACCTAAAAAGAAAAAAAAAAAAACCAAAACTACAGTGCACCCCTAAAACATAAAATTTTGGCACTTTGGGCACTTCTCATTAAAATTCAGCTGATGCCATTGCTGTCAATGTAAAATTTACCTACGAAACCATCTTTCAAAAAAGTGAACATTTCCCAGTTGGAGCCGTCTGTCTACCAGACTACAAGGCCCAAGACTTTCCTGCATCTTACCAGCTGCATCTTGGTCATGTATTTCTTCCACCATAGATACTTCTGCATCTGAGGGCCAAATGCTGCAAGGCCATAGTAGGTGTACATCAAGAAATGAATAAAACTGTTCAGAAAAGCATGGAAGGTCCCAAATCCTCCTAGAAAGGAATAAAATGGAAATTTAAAAAGGCTTATCTTGAAAGGGTGCAGCGTGGGGCGGAGTGGAGCGCCCAACCTTTGTGAGAAAAGCTGTTTAAAATGACAGTCTTGTATACATTCATACAAAATAAACTGAATTATTTTAAAACTACATACATTTAAAAGAATGTGCATGGTATGACTGTCTCTAGAACCCGTTTGTCAACTGTTTAATTCACCTCCTATGCAAAATGGATTCACCATTCATCAAATCCACTTTGCATATGAGTTTTTCCTTTGTCAAACGAGGTGTTTCGCGAAACTGTCATGTCAGCTAAATCTCGGCACTTTTGCTCAACTTGTCCGCTATGTGTTCTATAGTTATGACTATCATAGAGATGGTATGATCAAAAGATAACTCAGGCGAGGGTCTAAGGAAAATGTGTGTTATTCTGAAATCAAATCATGCTCAAACAGGTTAAACATACAGGTATGAACATTCTTTTTTCCTGCACATGTCTTCAATTCCTGTCACTTTATCAGTGTTGTTCTCATGATATCATTTAAACGGGTGTTCTTCTTTTAACACAGGCTGTAACAGAGGCTGTAACCTAATCATTAGTTAATATCATATTGTAGATGCATGCATTAATTATCTGTAATGTTATAAAACAATTCTCCAAATGGATAATAAATCATCCAAGATAAAAATCAACTTTTGCATTGATAATAATCTGTTTGTAAAATGATTCATAGCATAGCAGGCATTACCTCCAACAAATCGGACCCCAATCCACCAAGTGAAAGGCATAATGGCATGATGAAATACATGGAGAAATGAGATCTGCGCCTTCTTCTTCCGAAGTATAAAGAAGAACTGAAAAGAAAGAAGAAAAACATGCAGGTTTTACTCCTTTCCCATTGAAATAACATTCTACATTTGTTCCTCAAGCAAGTGAATCACAGCAACAAGAAAAAAGAAAAATGAAAAATTTGATACACTGGAAGCTGTAATGGATTATCAAAAAATTGTAAAAAGGAAAGAAATGCTACAAAAAAATTGGCCTTTTGAATGTACATTTTCATATTCTAGACTTTTCAGACTTCATGTATGGTGTAAATTTCTTGCAAAATTCTTTTTAACCTTAAGTTCCCAGTAAAAATCAACCAGTTGAAAAAATATTTACTAAATATGATTCAAGCATTTCTCCTTTTCTAAAAAAAAACAAACAAACTATCCAGCAGAGTTTGGCAAACTGGCCAAAAATACTACTACTGTGGGAGTAAAGCCCGCCGTACACTATACGATCGACCCGATTTTTGAACAAATGGCATTTTGCATTAAATATGAAAGCTTAAACAAGTAAAATTATCTCATTTGAAGTTCAGAATAATGCTAGGAATACTAAAATCAAAATTCTGCTTAACTGCCAGCCTTGTGGTCAGAGTAAGGGCCAAATCGGCTTCAAATTGTAGCCGATCACAAGATTGCTTTGTCGTCACTACGATTTAGAATTGAATTCGCTATAGGGAGGCTCGCAATAGCCTGGAATTTTTATTTTAGTATTCATACCACTATTCGGAACTTTGATCATTAAGATTTTACAGGTTGGAATGTTCATAATCAAATGCTATTACAAATTTTTCCCAAATCGGATTGCAGACGGATCGTATAGTGTGCGCCGGGCTTTACAGGATGACTATTAATAGGATAGACATAACATAGCATTTTCTACTTGCATATTTGTTAGAGTCTACGTCACACTACATACTTCATAGAAGAAACTGAAAAGCAAATATCTCGATGAAAAGTGGGTTGCTGATCATTGAGCCTCTAAGGCATGGTAATAATGACATTTGAAATGACAGTAGTTGATCTAATCTAGTGTAAACATACAATGTCGAGCGCTTTTTATTATACATGTATTTCCAAATGGAAGCTGATTCTTTATCTTCAAAAGTCCCAGCATAGAAGGGGGGAGGGGGAATGGGTGTGACTCTTGTATCAAACCTATGGGAATCAGAGATTTCATTAGCCAATGCTGAATGATAACAGAGCGAGAAAAGGCTCTCAGTAGAAAGTCAAGACAACATAAATGTATGCTACATTTACAATCCCCGTCCTTCAACTGATGGCCTTGTTCTCTACCATTTCACTCCACTAATAAAATCTGTGCCCCACCCCCCATGTCCCCTGTAAGCTCTTATTGTCCTGTGTCACTCTATTTAAAGCCCATCACACACTATACGATCCGTCTGCTATCCGATTTTGGAAAAATTTGTTATAGCTTTTGATATGAACATTCAAACATGTAAAATCTTAATGATCAAAGTCCTGAATAGTCGTATGATTACTAAAATCAAAATTCCGGGCTATTGCGAGCCTCCCTGGAGAAATAAAAGCAAGTCAAATTCCGAACAGGACCGAAGCGAACCGAACTCAAAGGCCCTGGTTCGGGTGTTCGGCACTTTTTAACACAGGATCATTAATTCGGCCCTTAATGAGAAACTTGTCCTTATTAACAATGAACTGAATTGAGGTACACCCTATTGCTAACTTTATATAAAAATTAATACCTACACTTATTGGTGAGAGATTTCATGAAATTCATGTTTTAAAAGTTTTAAAAAACCAGAAAACCACTAAATAAAGCTTGTGTCTCATCTCTACTTTAATTCTTATTACATGTAATTTCATAATATTTACCAACACAAATTTCAGTTCTTTTACAAAAAAAAATAATGTTACAAGCTTGAAAATATGCCCAAAGATGCATGAGATTGTAATCGATCATAACAAAAGTAAATCGATCGTAATAAGATTGTAATCAATTGCGATCAAAATCGATCATAATTCTAAATAAAAAACACTGCTTTATTGATAATTTCTTGTCCTATATTCTTTCCTCTCCTTTATTTTTATTTTTTATTAAAAAAAAAAAAACTATTATTCAGTACAAAAAAACAAGCACATCAATGATGTGGTGCTCATCCAGCATCCAGCAAAGAAATTCATACATTTTTTACCAAAAAAAAAAAAATCAAAATTGGTCAACAAAGAAAGGAGAAGAAGCATTTTTTGTGATTTTCAAATAAATTTGGCATAAATTAGCACAAATAATTTGAGACAAAAATTGTGAAATTCCCTGTAGAAGTTCGATGTTACTCATGTAGATCAGCCAGATGAAACCAAAAACATGAAAATTGGTCGACAAATGTAGGAGAAAAAGCATTTTTTGTGATTTTTGAATAAAATTTGCATAAATTAGCATAAATAATTTTCAAGACAAAAAAAAAAAAAATCATTTTCGAAAATTGCACATAAATTAGCATATTTAATGAGTTGCAAAATTCTGTGTAGAAGTTTCGAATCCCCCAAATAGTGCTATCATATAAAGCAAACGGAATTGTAATCGGACAAGAAATGACGAAGAAGAAGCATTTTGAAATTGTGGACGCCAGACGCCAGATGATGGACGTCACGCCACAGCATAAGCTTATCTGGCCCATTCGGGTCAGATGAGCTAAAAATTCTTTTTTGTTCAGAAAAGGGAAATGAATAACAAAGAGTCATCAAATGAATTTAGTAACAATTTTTTGGTCATACAAAATAATTGCTATGACAGTGATTTCCATTTGAAGTTTAAACAATAAGGGTTCTGGCGATCGTGTATCAATATTCAATAAAAACGTTACACTTTTGAAAAAAAATCATAAAAATTATGTTTCAAAATATTTCGAAGAGTTTTTCATATAGATAGATGCCCAGTAGTCTCATTTATCAAGTGCCACTCACAAAACAAATTTTAAAATCATGCTTGGCCAAACACTGAATATTTTTGTTCAGAGTCTGAAAAATGACTTGCGCCAAATTGAAAGAAGAGATACAAAAACCAGCAGTCTAAATAAGTACTCCCATTCAAAAAAAATTGCTCTTTGCCACAGAGTTGCCCGAGTCAGCCCGACTGCCTGACAGGTTGACCGCCTGATTGATGGTTTGGGCATTTTATTTGTCAATAATCTTATTAATCAGTGATTGATTGGCTGTTGATGAAAATGATTACCTTATTGACTGACTGGTGAATTGACTGACTGAATGGTTGAATGATCTAGCATTTTACTTATCAATAATTTGATCAATCAGTTGATCGACTGGCTGTTGATTAAATGATTACCTTATTGACTGGTTGATTGACTGACTGAATGACTGGATGAATGGTTGGATGACTGACTGATACATTGACTGATTGATCTATCAGTTGCGCCTATTAAAAGAGAGACTATTAAACAAGCAGTCTGAATACGCACTCCTATTCAAACAAATTACCCTTTTGCATGAAATTATGATAAAGTTTTGATAGTCTAAGAAGCTTGAAAAAAAAAATCAAATTTTCTATAATGTAGTTATTTCACTGGTTTATGCATGGGTGAGAACTAATGCGCAAACTTACATCAATATCTTTAAAGCACACAATTCACAACTGAAAGACACATCAAATCTACATGCCAGTCATTCAGTCAAGAATAAAAGTACCAAATTAATGACTCTTCAGATCATTCCAACAATCAGCCCATTAATGCATCAACTGATAGATCAGTGAGTCAATGCATCAGTCAGTCATTCAACCATTCAGCCAACCAGTCAGTCAGTAATCAATCAGTCAATCAATCAGTCAATCAACCAGTCAATCAATAGGGTAATCATTTAATCAACAGCCAATCAATCAACTGATTGATCAAATTATTAACAAATAAAATTCCCAAACAATCAACAGTCAGTCAACCTGTCAGGCAGTCGAGCTGACTCTGGCAACTCTGTGGCAAAGAGCAATTTCTGTGTATGGAAGTACATGTACTTGACTTAGACTGCTGGTTTAATTGTCCCTCTTCTTTCAATTTGGCGCAAGTCATTTTTCAAACTCTGATCAAAAACAGTCAGTGTTCGCCCAAGCGTGAATTAAAATTTGTCTTGTGAGTGGCACTTGATAGATGAGCCCACGGGGCATCTATCAACATGAAATATTCTTCAACATATTTTTGAAATATAATTGTTTATATTTTTTTCAAAAGTGTAATGTTGTTATTGATACACACTGTATTAGTACTTGGCCCTTTTTTTTCCAGCCTTTCTAAGATCAGCCTGAGCCATAATATTTGAAGGGATATAATGTATCGCGACTACCAAAGGGATACCTTTTGTAAAACATGGTATACTTTGTTGACGATGCTTCGTTGATAATATCTATCATAAATAGTTTACAGACAAAATTATTACAATGAAACTAAACTTGATATGAATAATTTGTGCCATAATTTGAATATTTTAAGGAGGAACAATGATTTTGGGGAAAAAATTAACTCCTTTGAAAAGCAATGCATGCATCCCCCGGTAGAAAATGTTGCTGCTCACGGAGTGCCCACAGGTTGTGTAGTTAATGAACATACGTGGCATTTGCTTGACCTTCTGCTGACTTTATAGCTACAGTCAATTATGTCATGAATGATAATGACATTGCAATTTCCTACTTTGCTCAAAATTTGGTATCTCAAAGGGCCATGTTCAAGTGTGCTTCCAAAGTCCACTTTTAACCACACAGAACAATTTTTGACTTACCGTATCCCACATCTCTATGAATTTGGAGAAGTAAAACCACCAACAGACATTCAACATCTGAAGACAAAAACAAACAAAAGTAAAGGTTGTGATTAATCAGTTTATTTACCTCAGCAGGGGAAGAATTTTATTTAATCCCTTGAATACTGAATTCTCACATTCTTTTAGAATTAATACAGGGACCAGTAGGCAGAGGGTTAACAAGTCGGAGGGGGGGGGGTGTTTCACAAAGATTTAAGTTTGACTAAAGTCGCACTTAAATTCCTACTTGCGTGCTTTATATTACGTATCACCCCATTGGTCAGATCAGGGGCCACGCACTATTGGAAGTCTATCAATGAGATTACACGTTAAATATCAGATGTGCATTGGCGCTTAAGCACGACTCTAAGTCAAACCTAACTCTTTGTGAAACACCCCCTGGATTAGGGGCAAGAGATGCAATGAAGCTGGAAGCATTCATGCTGAAGCTGTTCCCAACAAATATTCACATGAGATATACTGTCTGCAAACAATGTTAATGATACTAATCAAAAACAACTTTGCGCGCACTCGCACTTTATGATACAGTGATGGAATTAGAAGAAGGAGAGATAGTAAGGGGAAGGGAAAGGAGAGCAAATGGATAGAGAGGATTTAGGGGGTGGGGTACTAGGGGGAGGGGTAGAGAAGGGGAAAAGTGGGAGAGGGGGGAAGTGGAGGAAGGATGACTCAACATATGATCCAGTTATAATTGCTCCCGGCTTTATTTCCTCACAGTTAGGGTTAAATAGAGTTTCAGGATAGTTAGGTAAATTGTGTGGTCCAGGGTTAAAATTTAGTACCAGTATTCAATTAACGCATGGAACAGAGGTGGAGCAATTGTCGCTAAAGCATATCTTGTACAACCGGATAAAGTAAGAGAAAGAGAGAAAAAAAGAGACTCCGTCTAATGATCAAATCATTTTTTCAAAAACAAATGTCAGCAATCTTCAAGCATTACAAATACATATTGCTTGGAATAATGAGCTTTTTCTATTCTAGTTTGACTTTAAAGCCAAGATCCATAGTGTAAAAGTGAAATATGATTTTAATACACAAGATCTGCAACACAATCTAATGACACAAAAATACATGTAAAACCTCTAATTTTTATTAAAAAAAGACCTGCAACACAAGCTAATAACACAAAAATAAAACTCTTTGAATAATACCTTGAGATTTTAGGAAATTGTGGTATCTTAAGAAAAAGGAGAAGATGAAGAAGAAGGATAAGGGGAAAAAGAATGAAGGTTACAAAATAAATGAGAGACATTCTTCACAATCCCTTTTAAAAAAAAGGCATTAATTAAAGAGTTTACTTTGCTGTATACAGTGCAGTTATTTTCCTGCAAAATGAGATGAGCTTCAGACATCAGGGGCCTGTTTCTAGAAACAGTCGTAAGTTAAGTTCATGGACATCCCACTGAAACGCGTGTTAATTCTACAACGTCTGTCTTTATGGGTTGTCCAAGAACTTAGTCTTATGACGATTTGAAGAAACAGGCCCCAGAACACCAGATAATTCTAGCGAATATTCTAAGCTTTCAAAGTCCAATACATATGATACAAGCACTTACTGTCAGGGCTTTTGAACTGTAGCCGTAATCAACAAGTTGACAGCCATAAGTGTAGCCATTTAGCCAGCCACCACGAGCAAACTGAAATCAAGTACAATGTGAAACTGTTAGGAAGGGCACTGCACAATGGTCTTGGAAAGAGGACATGAAAAGTATCAGTAAATGACTACGAAAAAGTATGATACCCACTGGCCTATAAAACATCTGCCATTCTATAAAATCTTATTCAGACAACATAATCATGAATAATTTATGACTCTCAGAGTCAAATGCATTTGCTCCTCAGGAATGGCAGGTGCAGTACATAACAATGATAACTGAATTTATCAAGCAGCTTTCCCAGAGTACATAAGGTACTCCTTTAATCAATGAACAAATGAATTAGGAAGAATTGTGAAGGTGTAATGAGTATTATTTTTTTATAATTAACTGCTGATACAAATTTACTAGACATGATAAGCCAGACAAACAGTGAAAATCGGCTAACTGCAAGGAAACAAACAATTTATCTCCATTTTCTTCTTTTCCAAGGGGGGGGGGGTGGATGTAGAAAATATGTTAACGTATAATGTCAACATATTTTATCTCCAGATTACATGAAGATCAAGGTGACATTCAAGCTTATAAAATAAAGATCAAGAGAGGTCATTCATTGTTTGGACATGGAATTGATGCAAAATCAAAATTTATGAATATGTCAATATCAACAAAGTTAACCCAGTCATAACAGATACTGTCATTAATAACAAAGTGTCCATTTTAGGCCGAAATGCTTGTGAAATGCTTGCCATAGTGCAAAAACCATTTGGGTGATTGGGCTGAAATCTCACATTTCATCTACGGAAGAGTATACCAAATTTTGTCCATTTTGAAGTGGGTAAGGGTAACTTAACCCTGAAAAAAAAGAAAAAAGAAACGGAGGTTTGACTTGGAATGACCCTGACATTACCTGACCTAATCTTATCAAAACAAAGCAACACACCTGAATCACCATGTACAAAGAAAGTAGCACCATTGCAAAGTTATAGGCTATAAGGACCTCTCGTAATTGGAAGGGTTGTCGTTTCTCCATCAGCTTGGGTCCTACCCATACAACAAAGAGATAGACCAGGACCAGGAGGGTTCCAGGCCAAGCGCTGTCCATCAGTAACCAGCCATCTACCCGTGGATCTGAACAAATTATATTTAACAATGTACAGTATGGACAAAAGCATGTATAATAAGGCTTCTTCACAGAAATTTTATTCTGTATGGTTCAAAAATGAAATAAATATGGCTTACCTGAATGGAAGGAACTAAACCAAATTTGCAGGATGAAATTATGAAGAGACACATTTACTGGTCCATCGTTTACAGTATTTCCTGGTGCTGGTTTAGGAGGATCGACACAATTTTGCAGGTTTAGGGTAAGAATCAATACCATTGTTGCTTCCTCTGGTTGGGGGAGAATGACTGTATGATTTCATTTTCTGAAATTTCTTACACTTGATATTTGGTAATAGAAATATGGGTGATATGTGCTGGCCAGAAGACGGTGTACTAAGTAAACTAACTAACTTTTGTTCATGTTTAGAGTAAGTCCACTGATTATATCAGGTCACTGTATAATGATAATGGAGCATAAAAGGTAATCTCATCTTCCTGTAGCAAAAATACTACTACCAGTATTCTGTTACTACATAAGTACTGAACGAGTGTTAAATGAAAGTTAAGCTGTATATAGGTTAACTTCAATAACTTTAACCTTTGTGAATAACAAGATTGAAGTAGGTTTATAACTTCAATCTTCATGAATAACTGAAATTACATGTATGTCTACAGATATAAAGTATACAACCATTTCTGAGATAATGTTTGTGGAGGGGGGGAGGGGTGCTAAAATTGCTTATTGTATGACCCATTACCACTCGGTAATGGGTCATACCCAATTTCTCCAATAACATCAACAAATAACTAGGAAATAAGAGAGCCCAAAAGGGGATGTGAAGCAAATTCTATTTATAAGCCTAAAATCATATCCACAAGATATGAATCTAGGTTTATTCAATGTACTGAGGTAGGATGCCCACAGAATTCTCATTATTCTTATTGAAATCAGGTTTCCACTTTCTCTTTATTTAGTATAACAATAATGGTTTTCTTGAGACATTCAGGAGTTTCTTTCAACAAATATTCCATTGTAATAAATATTGTCATTCACTATTAGAAACATGAATCTGCCTTCCACAACCTCATCAAAGTGTCAAACCTCTGTCTGCCCTTCAAATTAAATATGTATTATATCAAAGTCTATATCAACATCTATTTTGCTACATGCTCATGTGATAAATGAAATACTGCCAAAACTCGATCCAATTTTTGCAAGTAATGGTTTGAGTGGAAAACATTCTTCTCTACATGTATATATGCTTGTCTTACTAACCAAAATAAAAAATAGAATACATCCACTCACCTTTATGTTTGTCTACAAACTGATCCCACATCTCAAGGTATTCTTGAATAACTTGAGCCATCTGCAGAATAGTAATAAGAAATGATAACAAAATATACAATAATACTAACACTAATAATATCAATAATAATAGCAACGATTATAAAAATAACATTTTAATAATGATAATAGCAATAATGATAATAGTGAAAGTAATAATTCAATGATAATAAAACATTACAAATAATAGTATAAATATCATAATGAAAAACATTAATAAAATACAATAGTAACAACAATAACAACAAAATAAAGAAAAATGGAAAAAAAAGGCAAACAAAATACTCTGAGGAGTTCACATTAGCATCAAACACTAGTAAAAAAGTGAATAAACAATAGAAACATATCAGTGAAAGTTTAAAGAATATCTAGTAAAATAAATTGCTAACTTTTGGTTTTCAGTGTGGATTTTTTTTTTCCTCATGAACCAATTTCCATTGTTCTTTAATAAAAGTACACTTACTTTCATGTTGCACCTGTGCCCTAGCAAAGTTATTTAATCAAGAAATAATTATTGACATTACCACTTGTATGGAATTCAATTTCACTTTCACCTATTAGGCTAAAACCACATACAGTTTTGATATTTCTATTTCCCCGTTACTGTCATGTGCACAGTTCTGCTATTCCACCGTGAACTTAAAACGTTTCTATAACGGCCTCATAGTCATCACACATCTTTTCTTCTTATTCTTTCTTTTTCTTATCCCCCTTGGCTCCTCCTTCTCATTTTCCTTTTTTTCTGTCTACTTCTTCATCCTCTTTCTTCTTCTCCTTCTCAGGGCATAATTAGAACATTTTAAATGCGGGGGGGGGGGGGGGGGGGGGGGGGGGGGGGGGAGGGTAAGACTAGACTTTGAAGAAAATTTTTTTTGGGTGACCCCAAAGATGCTGAGAGTTAATGCTGCTTTCTAAATCCCCTGCATGCACACACACACACACACACACAAGCAATTATTTTCAAACAATATCACAGAATTTTGTAGATCAGAATTAATGAAATGGAATTTCTAGGGATGCAAAGTGTTTTTAAATCTGAGGGAAATGATGCATCTTGCTACATGTAGATTATGAACCACCCTTACTTTACATTTTGCAAATGAGCAAAGTGAGCAAAGCAAAAAATTCCAAATGAGAGAAGTGTTAGTTTGTCACCAAAGTTTAGACCTATCTATATGATACAACTGGTCACCTCACTGTCGAATATGACTCCAACCTGTTTCTAAATATTATGAGCAAGTGAAACAAGTAAGGAAACACACACTCTTAAACTTGTCAGGAAAT